>CM067074.1:13342544-14079484 GCA_033980235.1 Diadema setosum | reverse complement strand
GAGGCTTTCATGAATGAAAACAGGGGTCCCTTGGCTATTCCGGAGCACTTTCCTTGCCCGGTAGATTCTGTCACGAGAGTTGTAGGTCGCAAATTGTAGGTCGCAAAATTCTTGCCCTCTGCGACTTCTCTGTACCGTTGTGTATCTTCGTTTTTCCCTGTGACCCATAATCAGTCGTCATCATGCCTTCAACCAAGAAATCTGCTGATCTATCAATCGCTACTATTGTAGACGAACTTCTTGGAAATGACGGATTTCTTGCTAAAATGCGTGAGATCATCAAAACTGTAGTCAAGGAGGTTGTTGAGGCGACGTCAAAATCATTCTCAGTCGACATAGAAAAGAATACCGGCCAGATACACGGGTGCACGTCACGAGACCGACACCCACGAGTCATACAGCCCACGAGTTATACAGCTCACAAGTCATACAGCCCACGAGTCATACAGCTCACAAGTCATACAGCCCACCAGTTATACAGCCCACGAGTTCGACACTGAGTAAATAAAGCCCACGAGTTCGACATCAAGTAAAATAAGCCCAGGAGTTATACAGCTCACGAGACCGACACTACGCACAAAAGGCTCATGAGACCGACAGTAAGCAAACAAAGCCCAAGAGACCGACACTACACTTAAAAGGTCCACGAGACCGACGCTACGCATACAAGGCTCACGAGACCGACATTACGCAAAAGAGGTTCACCAGACCGACACTAGGCAAAGAAGGTCCACGAGACCGACAGGATGAACAGCGCCACCTATAGACCAATAAATTGTATAGGGTGTCCTGATAATAGCATAGGAAGATATGAGAGATGGAAAAGAAGAGTTGCCATCTCCGGCAGGGTGTTACCCCATCAGTTGCCCCCCCCCCCCCCCCCCCCCAACCTGAAATGATCAGGGTTTTTGATTGTGTTTGCATGGATGTGTGTTTGTGAAAAAAAAATGAACAAAGTACAGTAAAAGTGTGTAACAGATCTTTCCACAATAAACCTGCCAGGTTGTTGATTTAGTACATGTATTAATTAAAAAAAAATAACATAATCGTCTATTAAGGTAGCGTTAGGGATTCAGAAAAAAACCAGATGCATCCATGAAAACAGCTATTGTATTTCACGATAAAATGTACTGTTCGGAGGAGAATAACACAATCCACAAAATTGAGGTGAATCTCTGCGATATAAAACGTTTTAATCAATAGAATTACATTATAGTTACAGAGAAAATTATGAATAGATCTTACTGCAAAACGTCAAAGCAGGAGGGTAGAATATCTAGAATAGTATAAGCAACTGGTGAATCGGGAAAGAGAAGAGGTAAAATTTATATCTTGTCCATCTTCTTGCTAAAAACTGGGAAAGCCTATTAAAAATAGCACGATGGCATTATCAAAGCTCTGAAACTAATCCATGCTTCGTTATTGTACTCTTTTAAATTCATTTGTGTTTTTGTCTCTTTTTTTTGGGGGGGGGGAGAAGAATACTAATTCTTTTTTTTTGGGGGGGGGGCGGGAGCATGAAGAACACAATTCAATTTTTCTACTTGATAACAATGTCGCTCCCCGACACCCTTGCCCCCTTCCCCAGAAGTATGTAGAAATACATATTTGATGACTTTCATAATCATGTAGATGGTCACCATCTTTCAATTGATAGCGTTACGAAATTACACCCGCCATTATGTTATTTTTCCGTTCATGGAACACCCTGTACAGGTGATTGACATGTAGATGGCGCTGTTTATCCTGTCGGTCTCGTGGGCCTTCTTTGCCTACTGTCGGTCTCGTGGGCTTTCTTTGCTTAGTGTCGGTCTAGTGAGCCTTTTTAGCTTAGTGTCGGTCTCGTGGGCCTTTTTTGCCTACTGTCGGTCTCGTGGGCTTTCTTTGCTTAGTGTCGGTCTCATGAGCCTTTATTGCTTAGTGTCGGTCTCGTGGGCTATGTTTGCTTAGTGTCGGTCTCATGACTCTTTTGTGCGTAGTGTCGAACTCATGGGCTGTATGACTCCTGAGCCGTATAACTCGTGGGCTGTATGACTCATGGACCTAATATTGATGTCGGTCTCGTGGACCGTATGACTCGTGGGTGTCGGTCTCGTGGGATGCCCCCAGATACACGACCTACAAGTACAACTGCTGGAGAAAAGAAAGGAGATTGACTCCCTGTCATCCCAGTTGACATCCTGTGAACACCGGCTCTCTTCTGTGGAACACCAGCTACACGACCTGCAGCAGTATTCGAGAAGGAATTCACTTCGAATCTTCGGCTTGAAGGAATCTCCTAGTGAATCAACTGAACAGCTGGCGCTAGGTGTACTCCGTGAGCGTCTAGGTCTGGAGATCTCTGCGACAGACATCGACAGATGTCATCGTGTAGGCAAGACGCAGGAAGGCAAGCACCACGGTATCCTTGTGAAATTCTGCAGCTACAAGACACGGAGCAAGGTAATCACTGGCAGAAGGAAGCTCAAGGGCAGTGGTATCTCGATCCAAGAGGACCTGACAGCCAGAAAACAAGAGCTCTACAGGAAAGTTTACACAAGCAAGAAGGTCGCGAGTGCATGGACATCTGATGGTAGAATCTTCGCACAACTGAAGACACAACGGGGTCAGCCATCTCCCAGACCATGCGTTATCTCCTCAGATTGTACTCGTTTGCAGTTGTAATGTATATGCCCTGAGCTAAATCGTTGACCTTGTACATATTGTATTTTGTGCTCTCATGACATGTCAGTACTCTTTCTTTTTGTCATCATATGTATTGATGTATTGTATCAGTAAGGGTCCTGACATACATGTAGGTCCCTGGCAGGTGTCTTTTTATGCCTATTTTAGCAAATTTTGAACTCTTTTACTAGTTCTGATTAATCTGTGTTATTACAATTGTATATTGCACAAAACTTGTACACGTACATGCTTGTGCATTACTATTTTTTTTTATTAGTGTTCAGTGTAATTGCCCAGTTTTTATCCTCTGTGTCTCTTGCCCTCTGTAGTTCTTACAATGAAGGCATGTGTGTATATATCTGTGATTTCCATTGTGCAATTCAGTGACAGGGTACTGTACAGCATATCACTTGCAGGCAAACTCCTATGTTTTACAGCATACATTTTTATCATTGCTTTAATTCTGTTTATAAGCAGACTTCTTTTCATTCAGGCATGGGTCATCAGCTCTCCTTGTGACATTCCTTCAATATGAATGAATCTCGTGTATACCCGCATATTTGTTCGGAATATTATGATCTGAATAATGTACCTACAAGAACCTCTTCCTCCCTCAATCTTTTTCATTGTAATATTCGTAGTCTTAAAAAGAATATTGATAGATTGTACTCATGTATTTCGAATGTTGATACTAGTTTTTCAGTGCTTGGGATTACTGAAACTTGGTTGAATAACAATGAGAAGCTTTTGCCTATACATGGTCTAAGTGGTTATAACTTTGTTGGAAAGGGAAGAAGAAACCGTCCCGGTGGTGGAGTGGGTCTTTTCATAAAAGACACTCTAAAATATAAGATACGTGATGATCTGAATGTATTTGTAGATTCAGTGGAATTGTTTTGTATTGAGTTATACTCCGATTCAAATGTCATTATTGGAGTGTTATATAGACCACCTGGTCAGCCTATTCTTGCCTTCAAAGACAGTGTTGAGACAATTCTCTTCAAAATTGCAAACGAGCGTAAATCCTGTTTTATGATGGGAGATTTCAATATAGATCATTGTAACCAGGATGATACAAATTCCAAAGACTTTATACAATACATGAATTCATATGCTTTTTTTCCTGTCATTTCTCAGCCAACCAGAGTCACAACTGAATCATCATCCTTGTTAGACAATATATTTGTTAATAACCCGTGCAATATTGATGTGTCAGGTATAGTCACTTACCCTGTAAGTGATCATATGCCAATTTTTCTCATATCTAATGTAACTTTACACACACAGAATGTGAATGAGCCATGCTCCTCTCTGGTACGACATATTAATGAGAGTAATATATTGTTGTTTTATGAAGAATTAACTGTGATTAACTGGGATGACATCATACACAATCTTACAAATGATGTTAATCTGTTATATGATATATTTTCTACAAAGTTTTGTTCTTTATACAATACATGTTTTCCAGTGGTATTGACCAAGGGTAAAAATAGGACAAAAATGAATCCATGGTTCGATAAGAATTTAAGGAAACTTTGTCGGAAGAAAAATGTTTACTATCGCAAATTTGTAAAAAATCCTACATTATACAGAGAGGCTGCTTATAAGAAACAGAGAAATATTGTTAATGATGCAATAAGAAAAGCTAAGCGTGATTTTTATGGTAAGAAATTCTTGGGAGTAAAAAATGATTTGAAAGGTACATGGAATGTTATTAATGGTATTTTGAAATATAAGAGTAAGATTGATTCCCCTTTATTGGTGGAAGATAACAAGTCTGTATCAAACTCTGTGGAAGTGTCAGAATTATTTAATGAATATTTTGTCTCTGTTGGTGAGAATATTGCAAAAAGTGTTCCATCCTCAGTGAAAAGTCCATCTGATTTTCTTATTGGTGATTTCCCAAACTCATTTTTCTTCACACCCATAACCAACTCTGATGTAATTAATGCAACATTAAGGCTGAAAGATGGCAAAAGTCCAGGTCATGATGACATCAGCACCATGGTTTTGAAAAAGTGTATACATATTATTGCTCCAGTATTGACCCATATTTTTAATATATCTTTGCAAACTGGTTGTTTTCCCGAAAAACTAAAGATAGCTAAAGTTTTGCCTATATACAAGAAAGCGATAAGTCTCAGTGTGAAAATTACAGGCCAATTTCTTTGTTGTCAATTTTTGGAAAGATGATTTTGAGAAGCTTGTGTATGCTAAGTTCATGTTTTTTATTGATAAATACGATATACTTTATAATAAACAATTTGGGTTTCGATCTGGACACTCAACATATATGGCTTTACTGGAATTCATTAACAATCTTAATGCAGCTTTTGAGGCTGGTCATGTAGGAGTTGGGATCTTTTTAGATCTGTCGAAAGCGTTTGACACCCTGAATCATTCTATTTTGTTACAAAAATTATATTTTTATGGCATACGTGGAATTTCTTTGGAATGGATTAAGAGTTATTTAAGTAATAGACAACAATTTGTTTGTATTGATGGCAATAGCTCCACGTTTCTAAGAATTACCTCAGGTGTCCCCCAGGGATCTATTCTAGGCCCTTTATTATTTTTATTGTACATAAATGATATACAAAATGTTAGTAGTAATTTGAGTTCAGTTGTTTTTGCTGATGATACAAATGTATTTATATCTGGTAGAAACGCCACCCAAATAACATCTATTATAACAACTGAAACACCCAAACTTGAACAATTGTTTTTATCAAATAAGCTGTTGGTTAATATGAAGAAAACAAACTGCATAGTATTTAAACAGAAAAATAAGAGAATAGCAGATGATATAGCTGATGTTGTTATAAATAATCAAAAGGTATTGCGAGTGTCTTGTACATCATTTCTTGGTGTTATGTTAGATGAACATCTTAATTGGGCGCCCCATATAGATGATGTTTTGCATAAAATATCCTGTGCAACAGGTGTGATTTATAGGATAAGACATCTGTTATCGTTGAGGATTTTATTGTATATCTATAACGCCACTATATTGCCACATTTAACATATTGTACAATGATCTGGGGCCAATGTGCAAAATCTCTTTTAAATCGTGTGTTCACACTTCAGAAAAGGTCATTGCGTGCAATAACAAATTCTCACCCTTCAACACCTTCCCAACCTCTGTTCCAAAAGCTCCAGCTTCTTACTGTATTTGATATATGTAAATTACAAACAGCCTCATTTATGTATATGTACACTCATAAGTTGTTACCCTCTGTCTTTGATGATATGTTCAAATATACAAGAGATATTCATTTATATAACACTAGACAAACTGGTAACTTATATTTACCTCTTCTGAGATATGTTACATCACAAAGATCTGTCAAATATCAAGGAGTACATGTTTGGAATTCTGTGCCTGAAGAAATGAAGTTATGTCCTTCCCTTGCCTCTTTTAAACGTAGATATAAAATATATTTGTTGAATAGTTATAATTGAAGTTTCTGCAGTAATTTAATCTGACAACGTACATATGATGTGTGCAATGTGTATTTTTTCTACATATTTTCACTCGTAGTTTGCCTGTTTTTATTTTTCTTGTTTTTTAATCGTCTTTTTTACCCCCCCCCCCCCCCCCCATTTAAGTGTATCTTATAATGTACAAAAAAAAATCTCAAGTGGGAGTCCAGCCGTAGAAAGGCCAATGGCCTCTGCTGGCTCCTCCATTTTCTCTCTTAGAATTTTCTCTTTGTTTTTCTCATTTTTTTTTCTCTTCATTGTGCTTGTTCTTCTAGTACATGTATACTATTACCAAATGTAATGTTATTATCTTCACCTTGTTCTTTGTCACATGTATTTTAATGAGAATTTGGAAATAAATGAAATGAAATGAAATATCCCACACACACACACACACGCACACACACACGCACACACACACACACACACACACACACAATTTGCTTCGCAGGAAAGGTTCATCGGCTGCTGTCAGTTGAGTGATGTCTGTATACATTTTGTTGATCTAATTTTAGATACGAAACAGCCGCCTACCTCTGCTGCTGGTTACACGACATGTTGAAGGAATGAGACTTACAATCTTTGTGATGTCTACACGAAATTGCATTTTCATGCGTGGATGTAAGTTCGCTCGTGATTTTTTTTTCTCAGTGCATTCAAAGTAAATGGCACAACGCTAAGAGATTTGAAGCCCAAGACACGTCCCACAATATATAAAGAAACTCTGTAGTCAAGCCAAGTATCTTTTTTTTATCATAACTTTTTTATTGTAACATGATCGGCGAGGTGTTTACACAGATTAACAAATCAATATTCTCTTTGACACGGTAATGATTCATAAATAACGAGACGAAACAACACATCAACTAATTGACAAGACAGATCAAACTGCAATCATATATACTTGCAATCGGTACGCAATCATTATATCCATGCTCGTCTATACAATAGTTTGGTCACACTATTTTCTTTTAATTGTCTTCTCTTGCTATTATGACGACACAAACCGATACGAAACTTTCATGGTTCCTTCTGGCACATTCCACTCTGTTAATTCTGAGAAGAGGAACTCCTTCAGAATCATGCTATGAAGTGTACCGTATTTACGAGTAATCATTAAGGATTTATCAATCCAGTAAATCGCTCTACAAAAATGGTTGACTCTGACAGATTGGTACTAATATGGTACAATGAGGTAATACACATTCACTAACTGTTTCTGTAATGCTTTCTTTGTCCATACCTTTCTGTACAAACACTTAGTGAACTCTTTGGTATAACCTGCGATACATAATTATGGGCTTTTTCCACTTTGAATCAAATATGATGTGACTTACAAGTACTGAAAGATTAAGCAATTTCATGTACAATAGTACGGATATACATTACACGCCTTAACACAGAAATATCGACGAAATGTGGCCTCGATTATCTACGTAAACTGAAGTAATGTTTATACGAAAAGCACACAGGTCATTCACTCGCCCCCCCCCCCCCTTTCTCTTTAATCTTTTATTTGTGTTGTTTGTTTGTTTTTTCTCCCTCCCTCGCTCTTTCTTTTCTAATGCATTATCAAACATTTTGTTGTCGTATCACAATTAAGTATTACATTGAACACTTCAGTCATAAGTACAGGTAAATTCATACACACCAGTATCATTTATCTCTGCTATATACGAGCTTACATGACTAGCAGACGACTTTCCATATCCCAAACGTCTTCAATATATTCTACATCATTATAATGTACATGAAATCGCTAATATGCGTTCCTAATGCTTACAGTCAGCTACATGCTACAAAAACATGGACCATGCTTAGTCATAGGGAGAAATGAAAGTAAATGCACACAGCTAAAGCTAGACAGAAAGGAGAGAAGACCTACCTATATATAGTATATTCCATACGGTGAAAACGAAAAACACACGAGGAAGTGAAAAAAAAAATGCTTGATAACTTTCATACATCTGAATAATGCCGAGTTATTTCACTGAATCATAACGAATAAAGTTTCCACAGTTTCAGACCCAAACTGTCTAACAGACATGTTTGCGTTGAGGACACCGCCCATCTGTATTGCACACTCATTTACTTAATGCTTTTCTGTATCACCTTATCATTGTTATTGACAAACATGGCTTTTAACGGGCAAGTACTGTACGCTGTCCTGCTAACTTTTGGTTCGAAGGGAAAATACGTGCTCCGGTGGGCGCCGTTTTGATTGACTAGTGCATGGAGCATTTGATTGTCGGCACCATCGAGTAACTAGCAAGAAGCAACCAGATTCAGTAACGTTTACTGAAGGAACAAGCTTAGTGCTGCCACTGGTTTTTATCCATATACACGTCTAAAATAAGATCACTAAAGGATATGGGCATGAAATGGTATGGCAAGTAAAAACACTGAACACTAATAAATTTTCATTTTACAGTCATGTCCGAACAAGTCGATGTTGACATATTTTTATAGAGTAAACGCGAACTCATCTTCAAAACTTACCATCACTATTCAAGGCTCAAAATAAAAAGTATCTTCCTCAAGCACAATGCTGAATGAATGACTATGCCTGCACGTCAGTATTAATGTCCAGTGACACTGCTTGGTAGGTAATAGTGAATTCGGTACGCTCTGGATTAGTCATGTCCACGTGGGTCATATTTTCAAAAGACTATTTCTTGGTAGTTTAGAACAGCTGAAAAAATCAGAGTCACACTACAGGTGCCTCTCAGGCCTTTCATCACAGTCAGATTTTACATTCATAACTATCAATAACTTATATACACTAGCAATCTTTGCCGGAAAGTTAAGTCATATAAAAACAAACAAACAAACAAATAAAACTGGAAGCAAAAGGAGAACGATTTACGACACTTAAAATTTAAGTTTAGAAATTAAAACATGGAAGACTGTTAAATGGATACTCCGATGGTCGTTGTAGTCTTACTTTTTGCTTTTTACGCAGACGGCTGGTACTATGATGAATGTTATTAATGCCCATCACACAAAAATACAAAGTTCGAGCAACGCACACTCTGTATCATAATTATCAAAATGAAGTTAGTAGCTAATGGTGAATTGGCCTTAGTGATTCTATAAGGTAGTGATTTTTCACATTATAATCAAGCTTTGAATAGTAATGGTCTTGCTCTTTATAACAGTATGTCTCGCAATAATGCCAAAACTCACACTCACTACGAACGCATTATCGCAAAGCAACATATAACATTTATCTGCCAAGATATAATATATTATGTAACAGTAGTTATAATCATACAACGATCACGATCTATATGAGACAAACATCCTTTTCATTTAACGTTACGTCTCCTAACACCTGGACGCAGTCACTTCGGCAAGTTATTGTCACATCAAATGGCAACACACTGGCTTGATGGTTTCTTGATCAGTTCAACTTTGTCGCAGTTCTAGTATCACAACGAAGGCAAAGTTGCGAAACGAATGGTGTACTGACCAATTTGTCAGAGAATTTTTTGGCTCCAACTTCCGGATTGTTCTAAAAATCTGTCCTCCCTTGATTATCAGTGGGGTAAAAGTCACAGAGCAAAAAGGATCCCCGCCGGAAACAACAAAATCATGTCCTAGTGTTCTCACAGTTTGTCGGTCGCCTGACCGTATTCGCATTGGTTGTTTCGGTCGTCATCTCTCAACCTCTCTCGGCTTCCAGAGCAATTACTGTTTGTACTCTGTAATCATGATTTCAAATACTGATCCAATCAGAAGCGTTCATACTAGATTCAGTCCAATCGCTGCCCTTCACAATGACGTGGTTTCTGGTAACACAATACCGTATCGGATTCAACATGCTTGTGTTCACACGCAACATAACGTGTTCACACGCAACAACTGAATCAGCAGATTACTCGGGCAAGGCTCGTATTAATGAGAACTATAGAGAGTGTATTGCATGACATTGTTGTCGTTTTTTCTGTCCCAAGACTCCTAGGCACGTTCAGACATCATGATCTTCATTTCTCCATGCTTATGGATGAACAGTGAATGCAAAGCTTATGATCACGGAGATATCATTGGAGAAACAACCACGTGTATCCGATGGTTAGCCAAGATTTGTTCGGTTGACGACTTGAAAGTGAACGCGCACTGAAGGCTGAAATCAAGCGATTCTCAAGTTTTGCTTTGTTCACTGGAAAACAAGAGAGTGAGTGAAGCAGAGTTGATTAGATATAATGATGATTTCCACTTTTTTCGAAATATGCATTCAAAAGTGAATGCTTCGAAACTGTTTGTGACATAATAAGCTCATCTTTTTTTATATTATATACAAATATTGCAACTCTAGACGAGTTGATGTAATACTTTTGTTGTATTGCGTAGCTACGTAGTAGAATATGGATACCAGCTACACCTCCTACCATTCCAGCCCGCGGTTGGAAAAGAGATCTCATTCCGAGTTGGCTTTGTCGACGGATACAGCGACGGCGGATGGCGGGGATGGATTCACGCCGCCGAAAAGAACGTGCGGAGAGGTCGAGCCGTTGTTGACCATCTCGCCGGGGCTGCCCGCGTGGGGTTGCACAGCGCCGGTACCGCTCGGGTTGGCGCTGAGATTGAGAGGGTTGATCGGGGTCGCACCGTTGTGCAAAAGGATGGGCGAGTTTTGATGGTGGTGGTGAGGCGGAGGCAGGTGGACGGCATGGTCGGCCGCCGCGGAGTGCGGCAGGTGAGTGGACGGAGCCCCGATGTGGCTGGTGTAGCCGCTGGCATGATGCAGGGCCTGAGACGAGATACAACCGCTGTGGTGGACCAGGCCTGGTATGTATGACGTCACTGGGTTGGCGATGGGCGGAGGGGGAGACAAACCCATTCGGTATTGTGGCTCAACCTGGGAAGGAAACAGTCAAAGATAATCTCAACATCCAAACCTTAAACTTGAAGACTGTGACTATAAAGACTATGATTGCTGCAGCGCGCCATATTACAAAGAACCTTGTCAGCCGCGTCTGTTTCTCAAATGTTATTTGCACACAATGGCACCAGGCCGACTATCTGTAGGTTTGACACTTTGAGCTTGAATTCCGTCATGTTGATTTGATCTTGTAAAAGTAGCAAACTGTGGAAACTGTCATCCCACCTTAAATGACTTGGAACAACACATATCCGACGATGTATCCACATGCAATGTCGCATGGGCCCTGGGGTAATACCGTCCAATCCGTCCCAACTACTCGTCTAGTGGGCCCCGTTGCAAGAAAGTTGCAATCAATTGCAAATAATTGCTAATTTTGAAACAACCATTCTGATTGGCTCAGGGTCTGCCCTATTAAGAAGACATGCATGCAACAATGATTTTGATTGGCCAGTGACAATCAGTTGCAAGTTGCGTTTAAACGCAAAGTTTCTAGCAACGGGGCCCAGCAATAACATTAAATTCCCTTATGATTTATCACAGTATAAATTATACAACCGTGTGTGTATCGCGACCAAACAATTGAACGCGCGTATCTTCATTAGATGTTGACAGAGTATCATGTGAGCTTTATCTACCATATTATCTACGGCATTGCACTTGGACCAGAGTACACGCGTACCGACTACAGTGTGATTATGAAACGCACCGTACTATGAAGGATAAAATGGGGAAGGAGACGAAGAAGAAAGAATTACTACAAGAAAAACAAGAAAAACAAAGACGGTTGGGGAGTTAGAGGAGATCGATGGAGCATGAAAAAGATGAAGAAAAGGATAAAAAAGAAAGGAAAGAAGAGAAAGATGCAGAAAAGAAGGAGTAATGAAAGGTTGAGATATACACGTATGGTGTATCAGTATAGAGGTACAGGGATGGGGTAATGTAGGGGTCGTTGACTCACTTTTATTGGAGGGGTGTAGTTAGTCGATGTCGGGATGGGTGAGGGTTGCTTGCCCGGGGAACCAGCCTTTATGGCACCTTCATTGGCCGAGGTTGGGGGAGAACCGCCGCCGTTGCGTACCTGAGCATTTTGCTGCTGCTGTTGGCTGCCTTTATTGGAGTTCTTGGGCTTCCTCTTCCTGGTTTGAATTCCGTCCTTTTTCATCGCTAGAGGGCGGTTTACCTGCAACGACAGATGCAAACAAAACGCCCGGTCGTTACTTATGTGTAATTATTGAAATCTACTCCAAAATATCTCAACATTGGCAACATTACTTCCTGTGTTTGCAAAGAGAAGGTGTGAGCGTCAGGCCATGCAAGTTTAATCAAGATTGTGGTGTTTGATGGAAACAGTTATAAGATAATCGTGTTCTTGACGGCATCATTTTCACATTATTCACAATCAGAATAAAACGATAACGAATCTCTATTTATCAACAAGCACAGCATTTTCGTGAATTGCATCTCTTAATCGCATGGTGAACATTTACAGAGCAACATGACATCAGGAATGAATGTGGTTAATCTACAGTCGTTGCATACCTGAAAACACAGTCATGTGCATGCATCAGCAATCTTTAGCATGAACGTGACATGAAAACAAAAGAAACCACAATATTCCACATCAGGAAGAAAATGAGCAGAGTTTGTCCTGAAAATAGCAGGTCACTGCACTTCATCCACTAGATAACACATTCCAACTTCTTTCTTCCTTTCGACTAAAACTGGTCAAAAACGGAAGGATCATTCGTTCATGAGCCAGTGTCATAAGGCGAGTAAGTGACCACAAAGTTTCGCTCCTGTATTTTTTTGCACCAAGTAAGCCAGTAGAGCGCCACCATATCAGATTTAAAGGAAGTAGCAGAGGGTTATCAGTTAGATAAACGCCTGGACAACACACCACAATGGCAGCCGACAAAAAATAAAGAAGGACTTTACGCAGAAGAGAAAAGGAGGGTATGCAACATTATCCCCAGAGAAATGTGTTTATTGTAAAAACATAAACAAGCTATTTGCATGGGTCTTTCTCAAGTCTCATGTTGTACAGTACGTGCAGATGAAGGCGTTTACATTAAATCTAGGGCGAATTGATCGAGTAAACTATTCCTTAAACCTGCGCTCGGTGGGAGTTACTTTGCAAAACTGACTCTCCTTTATGGGGACAGGATATAACAGGCTTCAAATATACGTAGTGTGTGCCTCGAAGACACTGTTTAATATTGCAGTGGTTCAATGTTAAGATAACGTTTACTTCTGTTGACTGACTTATATTATAAAGATATTAAAGGGACTGTACAGTTCTGGTTGAAGTAAGGATTCATGTTTTGAACATTCCTAAGTGAGATAATGAAAAGCATCTTATGAAATATGAAAGAGCATGTAATTTTAAGAAGGATTCAACGTTTATTTGATGAAAATTGGTTTTCAAATGGCTGAGATATCCAAGAAAGTGCTAATAATAAAAGGCGACATGCCCCAACTTTATTAGTATCTCTTTGTTTCACCTTGTTTTTGGATATCTCAGCCATTTCAAAACCGAATTTCATCGAATAAACTTTTGATACCCCTTAGAACTGCATGCTCTTTCACATGTCATAGAGTGGTTTCTGAATATCTCACAAAACGTTAAAAGCTAAATCTTCACCTCGACCAGAACTGTACATACCCTTTAAAATGGATGGGAACAAAAAGAATAGCCAAGTTTTGAAAATTATGTTGTCATCATCGGAGTCTGTAGATATCTCTGAACGAAAATATGAACCACAATACAATGTACCAGTAAACAGTCTCCGACATTGCAACTGATTGACAAATTGCCCTACATCGACGTAATGTCTCCGACATTGTTTGTTTTTACACTTAAATTGTCTACAGGAAAGTTGAGTATGATATGACATCACAGCAAATTTTTACTTGTTGGAAACATCTAGCAATAATATATCCCGATTCCACAGAGATTTATTCTCATCGGTCACTCATCGGAAACAAAGTTTGTTGATTCCGGCCACCCACCGAAATATATCGGATCGCAGTCTGATGAATCCTACTTGATCAGTCGACTATCAGGTGTGTGTCTGACATGTTGCGCGTGATCCTCATCGGATCACCGCCTGACACGTCTTACACTGACCTGGTAGTCGACCGACACAGGTCGGATTCATCGACTGCGATTAGGTACACTTCGGTGAGTGGCCGGAAACGATAAACTTAGCTTCCCATGAGTGACCGATGAGAGAAAATCTCTGTGGAATCGGGGTTATAACATTCATCCTTCAGTAAAGATTTTTTATCGTACTGTCACACCTCATGACAGAAAATGGTCTGTTATTGGTCTGTTATCTATGGGTACCAGATTTTTCAAACAGTTATAACACCATCGTTTGTATTGTACAGCTACTATTATCATAATTAAAGATTATATTATTATCTTCTTGTACTGATCATAGACATGAACATGTTGTTATTCGTTGTTTCCTGTGTACAATTTGATAAAATTCTTGATCAATTTCACACATTATTTTGTATTATTCTGTTGAAAAAAAAAATGAATATCTAACAATTTGAATTTGAATTAAATCATATCCTTAATATCGTACTTTACTGTGTCTACATTGATACTACAATCTCCCTTTCCCTCTCTTTCTTTTCAGAAGAATGTTGCTACTAAGCTTGCTCAGAAAAGTTTCAGCAAACAAAAAATCTGTTGGCAGATTTTTGAAACTCCCTTTAGCTTCTCTGTGTAGGTTTCAGTACATGTATTATCGTTATATCATAAACTTTGAGCTCTCACGTTCTTCGATCTTATCCATTCGCAATCGCCATAATGTCATTATGTAGTTGGCTTCTGTCCCTGGTTTCGTGTTGAATTGAATGAAAGAGCTCATTGCTTAGGGAAATCAGGAGGTGTGTTGCATTATGGGATAGCTAGCATAGATGAGAGACAACGGGTTGACTGGCCATCCTACAACCAATAAGACCATGAGGACACGGCACGTGTGCCGTTTTTAAATATCACATACTCTGTTTTCAAAAGAACGCATGCGTTCTACTCATTGATAGTTGAATTTTGTTTAAACTTCAGTTGCGGCTGATAATTGTCGCTCTCTACTGCTGCTGCTGAGTAGGAATCGATCAGGACCCTTGCAATAATGAGAAGATGATTACTGCCAATCCTCTAAAATGGCCTATCCCTAACCACCCTCTCTTTCTCTCTCTCTCTCTCTCTCTCTTTCTCTTACTCTCCCTCTCTTGCATTGCTTGTCCAGCAGCAGCCGGACTTGTCACACAAATATTGACCCCGAATGGGCAAGGTCAATCATCTATTTGGCTCTAATCGAAAGCATTGCTCAGGACTTCCTTCATGGTCTTATTCCGCGATATTGCGAAACTAAATTGCCCGGTTATCTCCTTCGAAAAGGTGAGCCCAGATAAGACGGTTCGTTGGCTACCACACGCTTTGTTTTTGGGAGTAAGTCACGCGTACTTTTCCCCCGCGCCTTATACTCATCTAAAAGGGAAGAGAGACTTATCAAGTTCTTTCACTGGACGTCTTTGCTGTCAAAAACAATCGCCAACAGTAGCCTGGATGAGCGGGCTATCTCTGACAGGACGGGGTCTCACATGGGTACTGAGTATACCGTGACCTGAGAGTTTTATCACAATGCTTTGGGTTTCACATGTTCTTTCGGTGGCGACAGCCAGCCTATCTCACCGATACAAGTACAAGGATCGCGAGCTCTGCCTGACGGCTGGCTATCGGTGAGACAGAGTGTGTGGATCCAGGGACTAAGTGCGTTCTTATAGCTCGTAACCTCTCTCACGTGTGAGATTACCGAGTCATGCTAAATGAGGATGCTCTGCCACCCTGTCACTCTATTCTCTCAATTTCCTCGAACTTAAACTAATTCAAAGATTAAATTGTGTATAAGAATAGAATTTCTCTATTTTCAGCAGAAAGTTTGGTCAGGAGTGATTAAGAAGTTTCTAAAAAACTATCTTTCCTGAGCAGATGTATCTTCAAGCCCGCATTCTGAAAGACGCAAATAGTGGTTATATGATAGGATAAGATTTGGGGGTTTATATTTTGTTGGTTTTAAGCATCAATTACAGAAACAATTGTGAAAATGCGAAAAAAAAAAAAAACTTTTTTCGAACTTCCGCACGGTACTTCACGGCAGGTTTCCCAATTTGTCCTTGAAGTTCCTCTCTATCCATTGCAGTTTCAGTTGTTCAACGGTATACAGCTTCACCATTCCCATGGGTATAAAGCATTGACCCTCTGCTCCTTGCTGAATCCTAGAGGCAGATAGTCATCCCTAAACAACAGAGCAGAATTTTGTCATAGTACAAACTCGCCCTACAAGCGTCTCATGGTTGCTGATACACGTAATAACGTTTAGTCATCCCTGTGACTATCCGGAAGGTTTCTTTCGGGCTGTAACTTCGTCTAGCACTGTGTTTCTCTCAAAAGCTAAGTGAGGATGTGTGTGTTTGTGTGTGTGTGGCGTTCATAGATACCAGCTGGTATTCACAATACTTAGTTTTGTAGGCAGATACGCTCTCATCTTTTATACTTACGCCGTGCAGTTTGAAGTAGAGGCCGCATGCGTTGCACACAGGTTCCCCGTCTTTGTTGCGACGCCATAAGGTGGTGGTGCTGGTGTGACAGTTTGCACAGGTGATTCCCTCTCGCCTCGATCCCGACTGCTGGGGAAGAGGAACAGGAAGAAAACAGGAGGAGATTTAATGATCTTGAAATCAGAGATCTTAGCTATCGATTCACGCTGCCTGCATCCCAAGAACACGACATCACACACACGAATAAATAAATACATTTTGAGGGTACCGCTGATCATTTTCTTCTACCTTCGGTCTTCCTGTCCACTTTTTACGCTCTACTTGCCCCAAGTATCTTCAATTATGTCAATTCCATGATATTTTAGTCATTAAATTACAAGAAAATATACATACTGCTGCCTGCAATGATGAAGATGAGTCGATTTTCAAGCAATTTATTTTGACCATTTCATCATTATCATTATCTTTAATATCGTAAGAATCGTCGTCATTATCTTAACGGCATTTGACACTTGGTATTCATATAGCATCTTATTCACTTGATATGAAGAGATTTTACATGTCATCTCTGGGTCAAATTTACCCAGAAAGTATCAGGTACAGATAAAACAAATTCAGTCGAGTATCATCGTTATTAGTAGTATCATTATTATCAAAATTGTCGCAATAATTTCAATTCATCATTTCGATGAATGAATGGACTTCTCACTTGTTTTCTGTTACAAAAATGCTTTATTAGTTGTAAGTATTATCATTACCATAATCATCACCATTAGCATCATAATCATCATCTTTTTTTTTTCTTGTTTCCTACCAGTCTCCTTGGGTTCTTGATTAGTGGTCGGTTGTAGCCGTTCATCTTGTGGTAAAGACCACAGGCATTGCATAGGTAGTGACCGGTCCCGTCCCGGCGCCACAGCGGAGTAGAGATGGCCCCGCAGTTCACGCACTCACGACCCACTGCAAGGTGGCACGCATAAGTGAAGAGAAAGAAATAACTATTTCATTTATTCGCTTTCATTCAAAGTCACTACAGAATATGTCTTAGGAGCTGCATGTCCATATCTTACCACGAGGGGTATTTCTGATAAGGTATAACACTCAGATATACATGACTATAAATCTGTACAACAACGTCGATAGTGTCACATTGTATATAGCGTTTGTTGGAAACTGAACTGCCATGAAGAGTATAGGGTTAGCTGAATATCCAAATTCTCGTTGGAAAAAAAAAGAGAAGATCTACAAGGAATATTTCATACCCACAGGACACACTGTGGGTTTCCTTGGACATGCCGAATGACTGCCTTTTTTTCAGTCCATTCTACTTCCCACTTAACCATATATGTCAGTGAATTTGGACAGTGTACAGGCCTACAACTCTGTGGGATTTTTCTCTTACCAATGGGCGCTCAAAGTATACAAAGGGTTAAACAATGAAAAAGGAAAATGTCACCTGGCTGCTTTATTTATTGTTCTTTCACTTTTCAGGTATCATTTTTTTTTTCAAAGACAACAAACACACAAAAAAATATCATGTCATAACATCTCCCAACGGATATGGCGACCACAGCAAACAAAGATTAAAATTATGAAGATACGGAAGCTTCTTCGAAAATGATCGGGTGAATTTGTTTCTGTGTTCCACACTTCCAACCATTCAGATATAATGATATATCGTTCTAAAAACCATTGTCGCTGTTAGGCGACGTTTTAACCAACGTTTTCATCAAGTTATTCTTTGAAAACAGCGATGGTACTCCTAAGATTTTAATCCTTGTTACGAACAACACTAGATGTTTCGGTAGCCCGTCAAGCAAAAAAAAAAAAAAAAAAAAAAAAAAAAAGGACATTCCACAATTTATCTAATTTCAACTCTATGGATACATAAATGAAGTCATGTCATATTTCGGCAAGTAAAAGAGATTGTAAGCAGTTTCAGTTTCAGTTTCAGTAAGTTTTATTTCTCCACTTGTACAAAACAGAAGATAAGTATAACAATATCGAACATATCATTCACAAGTTATGAAAATATAAAAATCTTCTTCCCGAAGCTTGTGCTTCGGGAAGAAGATTCAAACTTACATCCGTATTCATTAGGCCAGACTGCTGTGTATCCTTCCATGCTTTTAATCATCTGCGCCTCAGCTTCTGTTAAATACAAGAGGAAGAAAATGAAACTACCATGTTATCACTGTTTGTTTGTTTGTTTGTTTGTATTTCTTTCTTTCTTCCATTATCTGGTTTCAACAATTCTGTACTTTAATGAGTGGGTGTCGTGGCTCAGTTTGATTGCTAAAATTACAAAACTCAGATCATGATGAAATCTTTGTAAAAGAAAGAGTGTTGACAAAACGAACGCTCATCAGAGACTGCGGGCCAATTATCATTATTATGATTATAGTTATAATTATAATTTTGATAATTAATTGATTAATAATGATAATGATAATAATAAATATTATTATGATTATATTTATTATTATTATTATTATTATTATCATTATTAATATTATGATTATTATTATGATTATGATTATGATGATGATGATGATGATGATGATGATGATGATGATTATTATTATTATTATTATTATTATTATTATTATTATTATTATTATTATTATTATTGAGGAGTACACGAATTCAAGCGAACAAATTTTCGCCGCCGTTTTCGCAAGCGAAATCCTCCGCCAGTCGTTTCCGTTCCTGAACCAAAGCGCTAGAGCGACCTCTCTCGCTCACAGCTTGCCAATGATGCTAATAGAAATCACAGCAAAAACGGTCAGAAATTACGCCTATCGATACCTTTTAAAGCTGTACGTAATAAAGACTGATTGGTGCATCGGTATTGGTGTTAAAGGGATTAATGTTATATGTAACCGGGATCTAGGTGTGCAAGGAAAAACGGGCTGTCACTGATGGGCGAATAAACGACCCAAAAACACATCTCAGGCACCCTAAAGAGGAATAAAGAGTTTAGTACAATGAGTCTTATAAATATTGTATACATTGTCCCAGTAAATGTCACATTCACACTTTCGTTGTTGTTACTCTCATTGCTTTGTACCAATTCAAGATAAGTGAAATCAGATTTTGGGGAGGAAACCTCACGCACAAAGGGCGGGATGGGAAAGTTTTCTTTGTCCTCTCGCCAAAATCAAAATTTATCGCACCAACGAAGTGAAGAGAGCAAGAGAGATACACGTGTGCAAAAAGAGAGCTCATTGTCTCATTTCGGTTCTGCTGCAGATAACATCTATCATCTCCATATACCTTGATACCTGTTTTCCGGCATACAAGAGTTTTGGTCATCAAATTTCATTAGCCGAGCGTATCTGCCTCGACGATTCACAAAAGAAATGTGAGCGAGGTTTGAGAATGAGAAGCTGTACCACTCACGGTAATGTGTTTACTTTGTATGTTCCATAAACAATATCAAATTATGTTTTTACAGTATAAAAAGACACTCAAACGTGTGAATGACATCCTTCATCAATTGACATCAATGCAGTTTTTCCTAATACGTCGTGTGCAGACGCAATTATTTGCTGCAAATGCTAATGTAGAGGTCGGTAGGGGTCAACAGAGACAATGTCAGTCGAAAAGTTATTTTCGTCTCTGCGTAACCATAGTTTGCCACAGGAAATTAAAGAAAAACAAATACAGACTTGGTTATTTTCGCGGTAGTTATTTTCTGTGTAAATGAACGATTGAAGTACAATACGGAGAGACACACTTGACGGATCAACACAATCTTTAAACCCATTTTTTTAAATGTAATCTGTCAATAGGATGATCAATGCAATTTGTTTGAAATAATATTCTTTCACTTTCGTCTACCACAAAGTTCAGCCATTGATTCAGATTTTGGACAAGTTAATCGTGATGTTTAAACTAAGCTACATGCTTCCGAGGCATAAGTTCTTTTGTTAATTGCTCTAAACTGAAATGGCTATCAAAGGCCACTAAGTACGTTATATGGAATGAAGTCTCTAGCGGATTGTCCTTTCCAACAAGTTCTGTAGACGATGAACTGAAATCTAGAAGATGTCTTCTTTGAAGCAATATGAGCGGTGCGATTAACGACTTACTCTCTAGCAAGCAGCCTATAAATTTCTGGAGAAAACCGAATTAAGCACGTCCCTTGAGCGAAAAAAACAATTCCCTTCTCAGCCGAGCAAAGACCGACCATCTTCCCCACTCCTGTAAAACATCCTCTCACGCCTCTTCACTCGACATTATTTGTAATCCATTAAGATGGATTCTTTGACATTCGCCACTCACAGGCTGAGCATGTTGTTTGCGTCGGAAATTTCTGAAAAACATAAACGCACGTCACTCAAACGCGGGCGGGGAGAGTGAACGTCGAGCGCCGAGCTAAGGAGCAGGCGGCAATACCGTCTGCACCGCTAATCCGGCTAAGAAATAAACCCGTCGCCGGTCACCCTCTCAACGAGGGAGTAGCCGTGTTCGCTGCCGCTTCTGCCGGCGGCAAGGCGACGGTGAGTGCGCAGAGCAAGAAGACCACCTTACAGCGACCAAAACGACTTTCCGATTGCTCAACAAAAACAAGGCAAAGACAGAAGGGGGGGGGGGGGGGGGTCGGGGTCGGGGTGAAAGAAGTATCGTCAGTCAAACACGAGCTTGTATCAATCTTTATCGTAATGCCCAAAGCAAACGAGCCATGATACCGCGACCAAAACCGAGATATGACCGTGAAAGTTTGGCAACATAATAAATGCACCCTGCTTTGAAGATGAACAACATAGAGCTGTAGGGGATTTTATCACGACTGCCGTGACATACCCATTGTGGGCTTATGGTGTGAGGTCCCACGAACAGACGGTACAGTGGCTAGCTCGACATTGATATAAAGCACTCGAAATCTCGATGAAAATATTTGAAGATTTCAGGGCAAAATAAAAAGTGAGACTGACCGCCAAAACATCAGCACTCTTGATTGTCTGTAAAAGAAATATCATAGATCCTAGTCTTTTGTCAGATATTCCGACAAATCAGAATTAAATATGTAATTTAAAGCGAAGTCACATGAATTCAGACTAATTTCTTCTGATGAGAATTAAATGAAACTGAAAGAGTAGAGAACGTCATGAATACTTTTTTGTTCAAACTTTCGTTTAGAACAGGGGTGGATACGCTATGGAGTTATGTAGACGTGTTTGGTAAATGGGGGAAATCTCCGTGTGTGCATGTGTATGTCCATGATAGGCGGAGTCTGTACTGTATGATATTCAGCCGACATTCTTTGTTCACTTCGTTACTCGATCCATCAATTTCAGCGTCACAATTTCTTATCAAGGAGACAAACTGAGGAGACGCGAAAGCCCGACTTCCCCAATTGATGCACGATTGAACCTTTCAACCTCTCCGCACTCGCCCGAACCCCCGGCGCTCTGCTGGAGGGAAAGGGGTCTGTCATCTACTCACGGCGTGTCTCATTTGTTTATTTCGTTCACATTTTGGTTCATTTGATTCAAGCAATAAACAACATTTCTTACGATAAGGGTACAAGCCTACGACATGTTTTGAAGCCCCCGTATTGACCATAGAAGACAGTGATAAATACACAATGGTTTCCATCAGTGTTGGAGATTTACATGACATTCTATACCACGCTATTTAGGGGATGGTTATTGTAAGACAGAGCATGAATATGTATTTATCATTTTGTAATAATTTGCCATCGTTATCTTTTAAATGGATCGTAATAGTAGTAATACCGGCGGCATTTGTGTAGTAGTACTGCTATCATTGTTATCGATGAAAGCACTATCGGTATCAATCAACTATTATTATCCAGCCATGGAATCTGTATATATTTACATATATTATCATTTCCATCATTTTCTTCTCTGTGCGCCTTCAACTCTCTTGTCTTTCTTTCCTCTTGTCTGTTGCTCATCACGTGGAACTTTATGTTCCATTTTCACTAGCACGGAAGAGGAACAATGACAAGTTTTCACGTATCACTTCATGATAATATTAACCATTGTTCTTTTAGTTTTCTTCCAGTACGAATGACATTCAAGACTCTCAAATCTGTTCTTCCTTCTGTCCTTCTCTTTTCTTCAAGTGAGTGCAAATGACTTCAATTGTTATAACACGTATTGTTAATCTTGCGAGTAAACTTGTAGAGTAAACTAAGTTGAAATTTGGCCAAAGAGTCAACATAACAGCGGCTACCTGTAATTACGGTTATCAAAAATTAACCTGGCGGGACTCCGCGGTAAGCTGCTGCTGGGTGGATAATGCACAACCATGGACTAACGAGAGCTCTGTGGGATCAGCGAAAAATTGTGGCTCCACCAACGCCCCTTATCGCTCATTATATAGAGTCCAAATAACATCAGGAATCTCCTCGCAGGAACACCTGCAAGTTTAGCAATTATTGTGAACATGAAATATGACTTTTGAATAATAATTAGAAACTTTTAGAGGAGGAGCAAAAAGTGTGACGACAAGTGACGTACTCTTCTTTAGTAGTTGAAGCAGTTGGAATCTTGTTGCATATTCATGGGGTATAAAGTTAAGCGTTTTATTCTTCTCAAGACTGAGGCAATTTCAAATTTTCCAAAACTAAAATTTCAGAATTTTCACTGTCAATCATTACCTAGCAGGATAAACATATGTCTGCAAGCTGCTAATCCCTAGAAATAGTGATAATGATTCAAAGGCGTCAAAATTGAATTCGTCTGAAAAGGCACACTAAAACCAAAACAAAACAAAAGTACAAAGTGACCGCCAGGAGTTAAACGGTTACGAATCCAACCTAACTTAATTAATAACCTACAGTCAACAAACACCTCAAGAGCACTTGCAATCCAGTGATTGTTTGTTAAACGTAAATCATTTTCATTTTTGTTAATTTTGGCTTTATTTGTCTTGTTATCACGTACCTGTGCGCTTGGAAGAGTATACATTGTTGAAATGATAAAGATTCACAATTTCTTTTTACATCCTTCATAACGCCTTATATTGCGTATTTTGTGTGTGTGCAAGTACGTGTGTGTATGTGTGTGTGCGTGAGTGTGTCTTAATATTCCGTTTTGCCTTTTCAAAGGGGGGGGGGGGGGACATCAAAATGTTGCCCTCTCCTTCAAACACATTTGTACCAGACATTACTATATTACGGTCGGTACGAACTGTTTTCAGCACATAGTAACTTTTCGAATCGTCGAAGAACTATGTCAAATGTGTATGTAACGATGTAATGTCAGACCAGAAGAAATTGATAATACGTAACTGTCTTTTATTAATTTAAGTGACTCGCACAATGGCTAAGTGTCCGCATTGTCACATCTATGTAATTTTCCAGAAATTGGTGCGATTTTCGTGTATAAGTCATCCCCTTCATATTTTCTCATAAAATGTCCGCATGTGATGGGCATCACTATTGATTAGCGAAATGAATTTTTCACTTAGGTCGGCTCAGGGACGTTTTATAGAAACCATACAATTTGCCATATAGTGCTGCTTTTGAGAACAGTATCACAATTATCTTTAAATGCAGGCGGCATATTTTGTTGTTGGTGGTGTTGTTAATTCTCTATTGAACCTTTGCTAACAAACATTAAGTCCCTGATCAGTGTTACAGTAATTGTTTCCTTTTGCTTTTAGTTTGTCCGGCTGATTCCCGTTTGTTGTTTTTCTTTAACGGCCATCAAAAATGAGAGAGATGTATGTATAACACACTTTTTCTGTGTCCTTATACTTTTGTTTTAGAACATCGACTATTATTATATTTTGTGCGGATTGTGAGACAAAACTACCATAATGATGCTGAAGATGATTACTCTAGGACACTGCTTAATTAGATAAGTGAGTGTATTGGTCCATACCATGTAGATTCAAACCCCATGTATATAAGACACACTCTAAACATGATAACTTCTGAAGTTCACTTATATACGTGCTACAAGATATCAACTAATAGATAGTTATGATTTTTTGAATAATCGCAACCCCTTGTGATAACATTACTTTATCAGGATGAGCTTGCATACCATGCAATTGTTACAAGAATTGTATGCTTATATCAAGAAATATCAGTAGTTCAAGATAGTTTCCATATACCCACAGTCATGGAATGTTTTAGCTCAGATTGAGATAATTGTTACACCTGATTAAAGAAAGCATTCGATTTGATACGATTTTATTTAGTTTGAGTACAACAAGGAGCGCACAGATGTGAAGACATTGTGATACGCGCTATACGTGTTTTTATAGGTTTTTGATATCACATAAATACAGAATATTTCTCCTTCTTCTCGTAGTTCTGGTGAAAATAAAAATAAAAAGATGACAATGAGATGCTATTGCGTAATTCGTCTTTTTAAAATCAATGTAGGTAAGCTGGCTTCTGCGGAGTTTAAAGGTATTGTTTAAAGGGATCGTAAATAGTCTTGGTTGAGACCTAATTTCAGGTTTCTAACATTTTTTGGTGAGGTAATGAGAAAACTCTACACTGCAAAAAGTCCGGTGTTAAATAGTGAACACCGAGCTGGTGTTAAATTTTCGGTGCTCATTTATGGTGTTAAATTAACACCTACGGGTGTCATTTCCAACTTTTAAACTGTTTTTTGAAGAGTTTCTTAGTAACTGCACTTCTTGTTGATTTTTAATTTAAACAAGACGATCAAGAATTTTACATTAAAATACTCGATTTTTGAAAAAATGTGAAAATAAATTTACACCAAAGTAACACCAGTTGGTGTGGTCCCTTATTGAAGCTGGACGGGTGTTAAACCATTGATATTAACACCAGCAAATATCAAATCAACACCATGTGGTGTCATTTTTGAATTAACACCAGTACAGTGCCAAAATAACACCAGGTACAGTGTCAAATTAACACCACGAAGTGTCAGGTGAACACTTTTCAACACCATCACAGTGCATTTTTAACACCTGTGGGTGTGGTCCTTTATTGAAGTTTGATCGTTGTTAGATTTAACACCCGTGGTGTTAAATCTAACACCGATGTTTTTACAGTGTAATGAAATAAGAAAGAGCATATAATTCCATGAGGAATGCAACTTGATGAAAATTGGTTTTGAAATGGCTGAGATATCCAAAACAGACCGATTTTAATAAAATGTGGGACCCACCTTTTATTACGATCGCTTTGTTCTACTTTGTTTTTGGATGTTTCAATCATCCCAAACCCGATTTTCACCCAATTAACTTTGAATTCCTCTTAAAATGGTATGCTCTGTACTATTTCATAAGTGTTTTCTTGGTGTCTCGCAAAAAGTTAAAAGCCCAATTCTCATCTCCACCAATACTGTACTACCCCTTTAACATTGGGAGCAGTGATTTTAGAAATGTTCCAATTATCACATTTGATGCATTTTGTTGGTCAGTTGTATCACAAAACAACTCCCAAATAAAAAAAATGCAATAAAGTCTAAATTATAAGGAGATATCACTATTTTTCTAAATAAACTATAACTGTGTGCTATAGACGGTTTATAGAAACAATCTCATTATGACTATTTTTCACATTTTGAATACTAATTCAAATTTTTACATTGGCTGTTTCTATCCCAAACTCACATTTTAGAACTAGTTTGAAGCACTAAAGCTGGGTTTTTGTTTCATCTGCAAATGGTAAATAATGCCTTTAATTATCAGAGAGACCTCACTTTCAGAGCTCACCCCTGTAAGAACGAACTCAATTGGAAACCGGAGGGAGGGGGTCGGTTAGGTTGCAAACCTAGTTCACAGACCCACAGAAGTTGTTTCTTTGGTTAACTGGGATTGTGTGTGAGAATGGATACATCTGATGGTATTTTGCCCTCCTTTAGATAAGGATGGTTTGCCCAAGCATTAATGAATCACTCATTAGCGATTGTCGCGGTTCGCGGCTCTTAAGCAAAGTCAAATAAGCTAAATAATTCCCACTCCACACAGAAAGAAAGAAAGAAAAAAAAAACCACCACAATGTCTGTCTCCTTTCTTGTTGAGGGCTTCTCCTTTATTTCCTTATTAGACTGAGTTTTCTTTCTTGAACCTTTTCAAATAGTTCGAGGGGTCTAAAATACATAAACGGTGGCCGTCACAGCAGCGTTATCTTGCAGCAATTGTCAATAATATCGCAATGTCGATCCTATATCACACTTGTTGCAATGATTTTGTAGTCGTTCTTTCAAACCTATTCCAGCAATTAACGTGCTACCACGCGGGCCACCCCCCCCCCCCCCCCCTTTAATACAAAGGCTGGGAAACCCTTGAAAGTTTGTAGAGGGGCACGTTTTTTCAGCGTTGTTAGCCTCCTTCACTGAAGACATCTTGGATTGATTTGGCAAGGGAAAGCACTCGATATGATTTGCTACCGAGATGAAGTGAACAAGAGATGAATAAGGTCTTGGTGTAACGGCCGTTGGTGCGATGGAGATAACACGCGATAAACGTGTCAATTAAAAACCAATTAACTGTGAACACAGGCAACAGGTTGCTAGGCGTATGATGCACTTGGCGAAATTTCTCACGCCCAATGAAATAAGCTTCTCCATTCACTTCACAACGACTTTAAAAAAAATAATAAAAACAGAAGCGAAATTTCCAATCAGTCGCTATACAGTTTTGTTGTTCATTTGTGTAAAAAAAAAATATATATATATATATATATCTATTCAGGCAGTATTCAGGCAGCAGCTCAAATATCTTTTCTCTACGCTCTTCCAGCGAAGACCCTGAAGCCTAAGTAACGAGAAAAAATAATTCACCTTTAAGTGTGATGAACTTTACAACCATATCATAAAGAAGCTATCTTTGAGACAATAATAAATTAGATTCGAGTGTCACGACTTTTCAAACAAAATGAAGACATCACCATGTTCTTGTCATTCCGTAGTCGCGTCTTCTCCTCTTAACTTAAATATGTATTACATTAAACGATCTCGAAAAGAGGATATGAAAAAGTATCTTGAAACTTTTAGCAAAGTTAGATTAAGGTTCGAGACATTGTTCACTTGTCTGTTTTCCCCCCCTGGTGAAAGAATCATTGTTAGAGATACCAGGAACGATGTATGTGTCACACGTGGAAATTACAGCTAGAAGCAAAGGCAAACGCATTGTTACCAATATACACTCGTCCCGAGTCCCTTGTCTCTCCTTTGTGGATTTTATGACAGTTTTATACACCGCGTATCAAAATGAGGCGATATCAACATTTATTTTCGGCGTAAAATTAGCTCAGCGGACACGCACGCTATCAGTCGCGCCGGCAGTTTAGGCGGCACACGACCAGCGAGATAGGAGTATCATCACAGCCCAGATATCGGGCCGTTCTATCGCGTTGCCCCTGTGTGTTTAGTAACCCATATCGCGATAGACGTTGAAGTTATACAACCATCTTTGATTGCGCCTTTGTGAACTGAACTTAAACTTGCCAGATCTAATCGAAGACGCGAGATATTACGTCGTTTTGTGATATTAAGGGGGAAGGCCCTAAAGTGTAGCTAATCGTCTTTTTACAAGCTTTATAATCGCAAATAATCTCTCACTGCCAGATATTGCAGTTTGTGTGTGCGTTTCTATCTCGGCAAGGTGATTCCCCCGGCCCTACTGTTTAGGTAGCACGAGATATAAAACTATTATCATATCAACGCTAAACTGCACAACAACACGATGTCCTCATCTAATTAACTGTCATAGTGAGATCATAGACCATCCATTTGCAGATCAACCATTAAACGTCAAATTAAAATCCATTTAGAGCTGGACGGGCGAAGCTTATTACGTCCTGCATTTACCGAGTCAATCGCAGACTGGAAAAACAAAATATTATGATTTATGACGCACTGTTGACCAGCGTAATATCGCCATAATTATATTCAGGAATTCATTCCCTATGTTTGGCCTTTTCTTTTTTTATTTCTATAGTTTATGGCACGAGGATATCTTGGTGAGAATTTGAATATCATTGTGTTTGTAACACTCTTAACAGTGACATAGAAATGTCTCAGTTCAAGGTGTGGTCATAAGCCCAGGCGCGGGCAAAACCGGCGACTTGCGTGTCCGTTCCTTCGTGTTATATACTATATAGGGTTTGGGGCGAAGATAGCATGATAGACGTTTCTTCTCTTTTCATCTTGGGTTAAGTTTATGTAATAAATTTATTCCTCTTTGTAACCTGATTATGAAATTACCTTTCAGAGATGATACTTCTGGGATTCATGCATGTTATAATCAAACACACTTTTTTTTTTCTTCATTTCAATAATGTCTTCGTCAGCACTGAAAAAAAAAGTGTTATTCGTGCCGAACATGTTCCGTTAGCAGTCTGAACAGTGTTTTACCCCTTCTTATTAAATTGCCAGCAAATGGGAATGGTAAATAGAATTTCGAAGCATATGACATTCATGAAAATGATGATTTGGCCATGTCAGCGTCTCACGATTCTATAGTTTTAGGTTCATAAACTGTTAATAAATACATGTATAAATAGCAACTTATTAGTCCCCTCTTTATGTAAGGTCATCATTGTTGAACACTGACAACTATGCGATGACTGGATGCTATAGGATGAAATGTCATGAACACTTAATTGACATATTGGGTAGGGTCTAACCAGTCAACCTCACTTCCAACACTATGACGGACCATAAGTAAAATCAAAGTAACAATTGCTCATGCAAAACAAACAATGAAGCATGATTGTCATCTCTCTGGAAACACTGAATTCAAAGTCAGCTGTGTCTTTTCAGTTACACATACTGATGGCAGAGCTGTGCAATCATTATTATAATTTCCCTTCTATTCATAGACACATTCAGTCTGAAGCCTCTTTGTTTGTAGCTTGAATTGTAATGGAGAGGGAATGTGTGATGGCTGGGAGACATACATCATGTTTCAACAAGTAACAAGACAAACCTCAGTCAGTAGTCGGGGTCGATGAAGACATCCGGTAAGTCTTCACCGATCTGTCAAGCTTGGTTCAATCAGAGAGGTGCCACCTCCCTGGTTCATGGTAGCTCCATGAAGATGTACAGTGTATTGATGGAACAATGGGGGGGGGGGGGGGGGGGGGGACTGGTTCGTCTGACAGCCACCACACATGCTGATGCTTGGATGGATTATAGCCTGTCCGGAAGTCAGGATTTCTAGAATTCAGCCTAACCTTTCCCTCCATCCAAGAACTCCCGTGACGTGTGTCAATCAAATCGCCCACACGTGGTCAGCGTAAATCGTGATTACGTAATTATTGCGTGTCAAATGAGAAAGTGTCAACCAGAGTGAAAGCTGAAGACATCACTCGCCTTTCACTTCTAATTTAGGTGGGGTTGCTCGGCGGGAGGGGTTGGGGGAGAAACAAGATGCCAAAACTAACAACCCAAGGTTGCTGAGAAGCGAATGAAAATACCCTTTCCTCGTTTTTTCGGTCCATTGTTTTGAAATCTTCGGAATGAAAATACAATTTCTGCAGAGGAGAATTGAGCAGACCGGACGAGAGCGGTAGAAGGCTGCACGATTTTCACTCACAATCCAGCAAAGAAAGTATTATTTTGGGAGTATGTGATCCGTGATTCACTGTAAGCACAATGTGACGCCTCCGAGCAAGAAACAAAGCTTGACCAGAGCTCCATGGCTTGACAAAGAATGACAGATTAAAAGGCAGTAATAATTCTCGCTCTACATAGAGCAATATGGTCAAAAGAAACAAAGGCAAAAGGGCAACAGCGGACATCCAAAAAAAAAAAAAATGGCTATGACCATTTACAGATGTAAATTAAATGATATAAGTATTTCTGATGTTTCCCCCATACTACATGTTTGTTATTTATATTATAACAGACATGTAGTATAGGGGAACATCAGAAATAAAAAGGAGTCGTGAAGTCACACGATAAGACACATTCTGTATCAGAATTCCTGACTTGTCATTGCTAAGAAGGCACCTATGCCCCTCTCGACCCCCCCCCCCCATACATACACAAATAAGTCCTAATGACCGATTTGACTTCGTTCTTGGTTTTTCCTATAAAAATTGACACAGTGTTTCAATGTATGATAGATACATAGACCCTCCAGAAACAGATGTAATGGTCACGTGATGTGAGTAGTTCCCATTTCATGTCAGTCAACGTCACAATGGCTGTAAATTCGTCTACATTTGAATATAGCAGCTAATTCCGCTTCAACAATTCAATTTTTTGATAGCTGTCTCCAAGAAGCGTCCATTCTATTTCAAATCTTTTTTTACCGTAGCTCAGCTCAAATATGAAAGTGAAATGGGGTTTCTACTAACAATTTAATCAAATAGTGTGCCTTACATAAATTGCCAGGAATCTATCACCTTATCGATTTATGTCTCCTCAATCGATGTTTATAATCCATACGTATTCGACAATAGTATATAATTAAAGTTGACAACCCACATCAATGTTACGGTTTATTGTGATCTGTTTGATAGCTTGTGCAGTTCTATTCCCTCGTGTTGGCGGTTCAGTTGTTTTGAAATCAATGCAAAAAAAAAAAAAAAAAAAAAAAAAAAAAAGAAGTCCTTCTAATTCCTCGAAGAAAGGACATTTGATCCCTTTGAGCCTTAGGAATATCATGCAATTTTCATAACTTTTATGTGACATTTGCGATCAGTCACTTCAATGACAAGTCTACTCAATGTAAAAAAAAAAAAGAAAGAAAAAGTACTGTTGAAGACTTACACATCTTTGAAGTATTGTTTTAAGGTATGACCGTGAATATGGTTACATTAATTATGGTTACATAAAAAGAGAAAGGGGGCGTGTTTTAACAATGAACATTTCCGAATGACACGCACATACTTTCCAGTCATGGTGCTCGTTATCTTGCTGCTGACAGCACAGAACGCAAGTCAAATTAATTCCGCCAATTTTAGCGTCTCGCCCTGAATTTGCCTGTCTGCATTTTGACGTCTCTGACGTCTCTGACACGAAGCCTGCGGTCCCGCCAAGAAAGGCGCTATATGCTGCCGGAGCATCCCGTCCAGATCATGGCGGCAAGCAGCAGTCTCACGCGAAAGGATAAACCTTCGACAACGATTTACAGGCAAGGAGAAACACTGAGAGTAAAACAAGGCATGAGGAAGAAGTAACGAAGAATCAATTTCCAAATGCCACAGGTTCATTCCAAATAATTAAAAATGAAAAAGAATAAATGTGATAATGCCTCCGCTACTTTTTAGATTGAAGGCATAAAGAATACGAAATCAACAAACACATGATTTGTTTTTTCATACGATAGTCTTCGATATATTATTTTCTGTTGGCTTATGATGAAATATAATCAGATAGCCTGAAAGTTAGAATTAGTCTTATTTCAGAGTGATAAGCTCAGTTGCGCTTTGTTTCACCCCAAAAATTGTAATTCAAAAAAAAAAAAAAATAACAATTCACGAGAAGTTTTCGAACAGCGAAGCATTATGCATGGAGGGGGGGGGGGGGGGCATCGATAACTGTTGAATATTGCATTCAGGTTGAAAGTGGGCAGAAATTTCGAGAGATAGGCGGCGTCGTATTTCGCCTATCTTGTATTTCGAGATCCATCAGTTATGGAGAATAGACGATTCACTTTCTTTTCCTTTCTCCTCCTCCTCCTTATTCTTCTTATCCTCCTTCTCCTTTCTTTGTTCTGGTCTTGTTCTTGCGTTCTTCTCCCCCCCCCCCTTTTTTTTTTAAAGAAAATGACAATTATTGTCTTTAAATCGAAGTTGTTATGGCTTCACCTTTCTCTGCAGTACCTCGCTATAGCAGAGTGCGGCTCGACGAGCTATCGAGTCTTCGGAACGCACTGTTATCAGCCACTAGCTAATCTTCGGCACTACTTCCACTGATCGACATGAAGACATCTGACCTGCTTCTCTAATCCAGGGAGGTGTTACCTCCCTGTCTTATCTAAAGATCCACAAGCTCATACCCCTACCACGACAAACCTCTACAACATGGTACTATTTTCGTCAACTTCTCGATCATCGTTATTATTGTGAATAGTGAAGCAAAGGCGGAAAAGTGTGCCTATACATACAGAACTTCGGTTTAAATATCCACACAATCAATTGCAGTGATTTCGAATGTAATTAAATCAAGGTAGAATTATTCATTCCGTCTGAGCTGATTTGAGCTGCAGTAGTAAAGGCTCTAATTGCTGCTGAAATAAAAGCTCCAATTACTCAAAGTCAATCTCACTTCATTCTATCATGCAACATTTCATTGGCCTTGCTATAAGTACACGTGTTTGTTTGTTTTCCTGAAAACCCGATAAAAAGCACTCCTGCCGCAGCCCGTATCAAGCAGGAAATTCGCTGCGGCCACGTATGTTCAATTTCTTGACAACATGCGTAAACATTTGCGAGATAAACTGGCTTTTATCGTGATATACTTGGCCGGATCCTTCCCGTGTGGAAACGGTGCCTAACGACGAAAACCACCTCTCTCAAATGCCTGTGTGATAGACCCTTTTCAAGAACATCGGAACCTTAGCGTCACTCATTTTGTACTTGCAACCCAATAGTACAGAATTAATATTCATGAACTTTACTGATTGAAAAAAACAAGAACGGCAAACAACAAAGCAACACACAGTTTCAACAAACCCGTTTCATAAGTATAGAACATTAAACATAACAATTTGCGACGCCAAACTGAAGTCAAAGGGGAACAGGCTAGCTTTCTTTTAGACGCAACATCCTAAGAAAGAGTACATTTTGACAAAAATCCAGACAAGAACAGGTACGCAAACAAGCCTGTCCTGTCACCAATACGAATATTGCACGGTTTCTATTATGCACACTTATAGTCTTTGCTTGTATGTCCTCAGAAATTAATTTGAGAAACAACCTTGAGCACAAGCAAAATAAAACAGAACAACTATGAAGATAATTTTATTATATTTCAATGACATAGGAGTAAAATAGCTGTTTTTTGTCATTATGTTCAAAGTCTATTGTACACTGATTCTGCAAAATTCGATTTCAAATTAGTCGTAACAGTGTACCACTAAATATCCTAACGGTTGGCAATTAATGGATGATCATTACTGCGTATATTTGAAGTTCAACATCATTGACTGCCTATAATGTCGAAGTGATCATCCGTGATCAATATATTATTTTTGTGTTGTCGTCATCTGCAGCTTGCCATAGTTTATTTATCCAGCCACACGTCACTGGCAGAGCGTGCCTTGCTGCTTAAAAGCTGTCGGTCGCTGGAAAGGGGAACGGCTGAGGAGAGTGAACGTGTTTGTGACGTAACACAATATACAAACATAGGGAAAGAACCACGCGGTCTTTAGCCATTATGTGTGGCCGTGTGTAAAAGACAGCAAAGTAACTGCTACAGCTGCTGCTTCGAGAGAATTCATAAATGTTAGTCTAAGTAAATCCCGTCTAATGCGACGGCCCTCTCAACGTCAGACCCGTCAACTCTCCTGTCACTCAGAAAGTAGGCTGAATTCTGGCAACAACAACAAAAAATTCACAATTAACCTACTTCTTTTGATCGATTTGCTTATAAAGCCTTATACGAGGTAATTGTCATATGTATTTCGTTTCGAGCGAGATATATTTAGAGTTATGTCTATCTGACTTTAAATATAAGTTTGCACTCTTTCTTCGGCTCCAGTAAAAACCTTTACCATGACGACAAGAAATAACAGGAAGAAGAACAAACAACGGAGAAGACATGAAAAGAGGATGAAAAAAGAAACGAATAGAACAAGGAAAGTATAAGGAGGAAGAAACAAGAGAAGGAAGAACGAAAAGTAACTCGATGCGTGAAATTTGGATAGAATGTAAAGAAAATTACGAAATTTGTCAAGGATGAAGTGAATAAGTTCCCTTCCCCCCCCCCCCAAAAAAAAAAAAAAACTGTTTCAGTCACACATTTCAGACAAGTTTCTCCATCACAAAAGGAACTATCAGACAGGGTGTGGTCACTGGGGCGTTGTGCAGAGAGAGAAAAAAAAAATCAAAGTAGCTTGATGTGTATGGTACGCCAATGGTTGGTTATCAGTCGTGAGGCGTGGAGAGCACAAAATGTGCGTGTGCCGATTTATCGTAACTGCGACCATTGTTAGTTTTCTTTAGAACGCTGTCCAAAAAGGTGCTCGTGGGACCACAAACGATGTGTTATTCCGCGGCTGATGTATATTTTAACGCGTTGAAGCACTCGACACTTACAGCTGTGGCCCCATGTCCTGCTCTCATCCTCAAATAAACGGAGTAAATATTTTCAGCGTCAGCATTAGAAGCTCGACTCGGATATCCACAATCATAACACTCGCATTTTTCACATGGCTTGCCAAACATCCTAAAACACCAGCGTCGAACCCTCCTACTCCCGCCCGTTCCTCCTACACAATCAAAAGAATGAACTAAATTCACTTAAGCAGCATGATTCATTTCCCTATCTTAACCAATCCACCACAATACCAACACATTTCGGTCATCAAAAGAGCAACTCCTGTTTTGAAGCATACGGTCTCATCCCTGACTCAAATACAGTCTTAAAATGTCTTCTTACATTGACATTGCACGTGGTGTTGTGAGAAAGTGACGAAGACCGTCATCCTTGATAGTCCTGCCAGCGAGAGAGGCAGAAGGAGAGCTTGATGGATGGACGACGGTTAGGCTGTCCGTCGGAATTGTGTCTTGAAAAATCAGTGAGGCGAAAAATAAGATCGTTCCTTGCCTCAAGCCAATTTAGGTTCTTGGCTCGGAGGCTGGAGGCGGAGGACGCTGAAGAACATGAACTCGAGAACAAGGACAAAATGAAGAGCTAGAGGAGTGACACATGAAGACGAAATCCCTTTCAATATTCATGTACTACTATAGCACTAGCCTTCCTCACCTTCCTCTTGTAGTAACTTTAGTCCACAGGGCCCGAAATTAGGTAGATATTTGCAACTTACCCGAAAAGCGTTCGCTTTTTATTGATGTTACCCAAAAGAAATCTTTGTAATGTTTTACGTTGTGTTTTTATGCGAAATAAATTGAATGTATATATGTGAATGTGAAGCGAGCAGAGGTTCGACAGAGGTGCTGCCATCTTCTGCAGCAAAATAAATAATATTTCACAGTCCACAGAGCCGGGAATTCGGTGGATACTTAAAGTTAAATAGGTTATATGTAATTTATGTGGGAGATGTTCGGGTTCTTTTTATTATCTTCACCAGAGAGAAGATGAATGGAAGTTTTCAAGAGTTTTCAGCAGATTTCAGGAAGCATCCAGCAATCAGGGGGACTCGGCAGCTCTGCATCATGTGAAATATAAAGAGTCACGCCACCATCATACACATTTACAGTAGGAAGCAACTTTTAGCTCTAGCTCTATTACCTTCAGTCCATCCTTTGAACATAATTTGAACTTTCCATTCTTGCCATAGAGAGCCTTTTCAGTAAAATAGGCCCGAGTCAACACTTGACGAGGCGGTGCATTATTATACTTGTAGTTTCTTTTCGAGTTTTTTTTTTTTTTTTTGCGTGGTTGGGTTTCTTTCTTCTCTTCATACGTTTCATAAACAAAAGTTTGATGAGTTCCAGTTGCTACAAGTGTAAACGCAACGCGTCTAAAACTAAATGGTCGTGTAGGAAGACGAAGAGAGCTTCCCGTAGAAAAATTGGTCGTCAAAAGTATGGCAAGCCATCCTTCACCGCGTTGTTTAGTTTACGGGACTCCTAATTAACGTTTTATTGTCTCTCGCACTGCTGCCGTAGCTCACGCGTTGGATTGGTGGTCGCTCTGAGACGAAACACTCCTTTTGCAAGCTTACTTTTCACCAGATCGTTCTTCTTCAGCTCATTTTTTTTTTTACTCCTAAACACACTGTTCTCGAACTTGAAAAAGAATACCACATGCCATGCATGCAAGTTGAGTTTCTTTCCAGACAGTCTGGAATCGACACAGACAAATCTTGTTTTGTTTAGAGGATCAGTTTCAATTCTTTGCATCTAAACGTAAGATCGGAAATTTCCTTTTGTGAGTATTGTCTAAACATAATGATGAACTAAACTCTATTAATCTTTTTGCTCTCTTTCACTTTTTTTTTGGGGGGGGGGGGGGGGGGGGCGGGGGGAGTGCAAAAGGTTCCATGTGTCTTCAATACGCTGCCACTGCAAAGACGCACCTGGACCAGTAGGCCTACAGAAAATGTCTCGTAAAGGAATTCTTAGTTCCCTGAACATGCGTGTCGCTACAAAAGCTAGCTCCTTCATGTTACGAGAAATGCAAGAATGTCATGAGTTTCACCTCCGTAATGTTAGATGTAAAACTTAAAGCAAAATTAGGCACGTTTCAAGAACTTTTTATTGCTCACCACACAACAGCATGACAGTCTCCTCGTGATAGTTTAAAAAATATTTGGAGACAGATTGAAGACAGGCACGCATGAATTATAATCCGTGACAATTATACTATAGAAAACTACAAGTTTCGTCTTAATAACGGCAATCCTGAATTCCTCTATCCCTCTGCAAACGTGTTCCATGGACCCTGGTCGTTACCTTCCATGCTAGAGAGATCGTAAAGAGAATTTTTATTATTTTCCTCTTTTCTTCCCAGGAGAATGAATAAACACGGTTTTCTGTTAACAACTTGAACGTCCGACAACCTAATGGCACAGATGTTTACAAACTCATTCATAAATCCATATTACTCAAAATTATGGATCTACGTGTGCAGCTTTGGAGTGTTTTACTGCTTGTGTCTCATGGATTTAACGCCGTGAATAAATCACATTGGTTTTTTTCCAGCCTCCGTGGATGAAGATCCATAATTTTCCCCTCGGAAAACTTGGTGTCTTTTGGACTTGAAAGAGGCGAACAAATTGACCGTCTTTGGGAGGTGTAGACAGAAAAACGAGGTACTTTCTGTCTCTGAAAGTTGTTAGCTCTCTCTAGCTGGATATAAACAAACACTGAAATCGAAACGGCGTTTTAAACGGAGCGTTTCTTACAAATGTAACTGTCAAAAGAGCGGGGAGGGGGTAAAATATGACGAGTAAAACTTGCACGGCCGTCTGTTCTGCGCTCGCACCGAAGTACGCTTCCGTGCATATTAGCCAACTTTTCAAATAAACGGACGCTGAACTTTTCAAGTCGGGGTCGGCCATTTGTAAAACCGCTGTATACATTATTAGCGAATGGCAGTCGGTTTGATTTACGAGCGCATGCACCGCTCGACTTTCCGCGAAGATGTTCGGTCGCGACAAAAGCCGTTTCGTTTGTTCTTATCCTGCGCGCAACCGATATAACGCGGGAATCAACCTAAACCTGGCATTGATCCTTTGATCGTCTGCTACGGCAACTCATCGTTACACATCGGAACATACAAACACTTGAGAATTGTACATCCTCACTTCCTCTCTACCCAGCAGACTTAAAGGGATGGTACAGTATTGGTGGAGATGAGAATTGGGCTTTAAATTTTTTTGCGAGATACCAAGAAAACACTTATGAAATAGTACAGAGCACACTATTTTAAGAGGAATTCAAAGTTTGTTTGATGAAAATCGGGTTTGGAATGACTGAAACATCCAAAAACAAAGTAAAACAAAATGATCGTAATAAAATGTGGGTCCCACACTTTATTAGAATTGCTCTGTTTTGGATATCTCAGCCATTTCAAAACCAATTTTCATCAAATAAATGTTGAATTCCTCATGGAATTACATGCTCTTCCATATTTCATTAGAGGTTTCTCATTATCTCACGAAAAAATGTCAGAAACCTAAAATTGGGTCTCAACCAAAACTATACGATCCCTTTAACAATTACATGATAATCCACAGTGACTGCAGCATGCTGATTGGCCAGGCTAGGTATATAGTATACCTCTCACATAATAGTATCTATTATAATATGTATCTATAGGCTTTTACAGCTTAATACACCTCTGTATCTTCCTGAATTTCACTATATACGCCACAAATAGGTGTTTTGTTTTTGTTAAAGTAAGTTGTGGTTATGTTACCGAGCGCATCATTTACTAATACACTGTTATACTACATGAGTCCTATTAATTTTCGCAGACTGACTTCCAGTATACGAACAATATTTGGAGGATTAAGAACTGTGCGTAGTCGCTTGTTTGATGTTTGAGAAAAATAATGTTATCTTTCTTGAATAGTTTGGAAACAAACTTTGTTCTAAACCTGCAGTAAATTTGAGAGGAAATTAGCAGAATGATATAAGCAGGTTTGTCTTTAAGGAGTTTTCCGTATCTTCAATAAATTCGGGTAAATAGGACCATGGATTTATTACATCACAATTTCCATCAACGTCATATTTATTATCAACTATTATTACTTCTAATATTCTTATTACTATTCTCATTAGTACTTGACGCTATTTGAAAAGAGCGTATCATTGATGGACAACTGAAAAAGAAACACACACACACACACAGATTGCAATTAAAGGTATTGTTTACCTTTGGGAGCAACGATTTAAAAATGTTCGAGTTATCACATTTTGATGCATATGTGCACGTCAGTTGTATCACAAAACATCCTTCGATATGAAAATTTCGAAGTAAAACCAAAAATAAAAGGATATATCACTATCTTTCTCAATAAACCATAAAATGTAGACGGTAGACGGTTCTAGAAAAAATATATTACAACTATTGTTCACAGTTTGTATATTTAACAATGCTTAACATTGTTTGTACTGATCAACATTTTTACATTGGTTGTTTCTATCCCTAACTCACATTTTAGTACTGTTTTGAAGCACAAAAGCTGGGTTTTTGTGTCATCTGCAGTGGGTATTGATAATGCCTTTTACCACCAAGACTGATCTACAATTGATTGGGATGGGGGGATGAGAGAATAAACTTAATCGGCTCTTTATCACAGTTCATTGTTTGATAAACGTGTGTATTTTTAGGCCTCTTGCTAATAGCTTTTCACGTCACAACCTAATTTCTAAAAATATAAGCGAGCGCGCGGAACAGACGCTTCATTTCTGTATGATTTACTTGAGCTGCCAATGTTTCCTTACTGACACTGAGGGGTGGCCACGGGTGGGTTCAGGCGTCAAAGAGATGACATGGAGTACCACACAGGATTCGCTACTCATCGCCCCAACAATTATCTCTCTATTTTCAATATTTGCACAGATTGTTGAGAAGTCACCAATACTGCGATACACACACGATTACGACCTCAGATACAGAATTATTGTTCCCGAGACCGATTGTTTAGCGGAGGACAAATTCAAGCTGTATGGGACGTCAAACATGTCCACTGATGATCGTAACTTGTCGATTGCAGACTTATAACATCCACAGTCTCCCATCAAGACGCTGAGGCTTATATATTTTTGAAGAAAATTGAGAGAATGCTAAGTAGAAGCTAAACGACAAAGAATACAATGGTTATGGACAGACATATACACAAAGAATGAAAGTTGAAATTGCATGGTTGAAATAAGCAACTAGATCTAGTATGGAATATCACAATGGCGGACACACCATGTTTTTATCAAACAGACAAGACTTCGCCTCCTTCGAATGCCACATTGTATCAAAGTATAAGTAAGAGAACAATGCAGTATGATCCAAACGACTGAACCAAAGAATAACGCTTCTCTAATGCGTAAATGGTCAAAAGCGAACTTTCGGTGGTTGACAGTTATCTGGCTATTCCTTGTCAACACCTGCCTAACCCACTGGTTCAGAGCGACTAATAAAATAAAGCGTTATTTTGTGCCATGTGGTTTGGGAGTAGGTTTCTTTTTACAAGCGAACCATCGCTCCCTGGTTATGAATAAAGAAACGCAGTGATCAAGTCATGCCGTAATGTGGGTGAGGTTTCTCTGGAAAGACAGATCAGTTTTGAAAGGTTTTTTTTTTCCCCATGTCATCCTCGCCTGTCCACCCTCCACACTCAAGAGGGTAAACAAACACGAGCACATACAAATTGCACCTTTGTGCCATGCTCGTGGAGTCTCGATCCCTACGCTCGTTGACTTTCAAAATTTACCATTTGCAGATGAAACAAAAACCCAGCCTTTGTGCTTCAAAATGGTTCTAAAATGTGAGCTAGGGATAAAAACAACAACAAATTTGAATCAGTATAATTAATGTTAAGCAAAATATACAAAATGTGAACAATAGTTATAATAAAAAATATTTCTGGACTAAACCGTCTCCAGTTATGGTTTATTGAGAAAAATAGTGATATCTCCTTATACATATTTTAGGCTTTATTGCAAAATTTGTATATGGTATGATGTTTTATGATACAACTGACCTACACATATGCATCAAATGTGATAACTCGTACATTTTTAAAATCACTGCGCCCAATGGTAAAATAATACCTTTAGCCCTTGTGCAAAGGAAGAGAAATGACAAAATAAAATCAAACCTGCCAAATAACCCTTAACATCTACCCGAAGTCAGTCCTTGTCTCTAAATTCAGGCAAATAGTATTCTTTCTTATAGCATTCATTCATTCATTCATTCATTCATTCATTTTCATTCGTTTATCAATTTTCCATTGTTTTATTTTTCATCATTAACGCATAAAATAAATTCATTTCAAGTTGACTAAAGTGACTTTATCTTTCAAATTTGCAATCGCAGCTGAGACTGTCGTCGATCAAGAAGAAGAGAAAGAAAAGACGACTAAAACAACAAATATCCCATGATTTCAGAGAAAGAGGGAGAGGGGAGACAAAGGACGAAAAGAGAACGAGAAGAGAAGGATGAGGAAGAGAGGAGAATGTGCACATAATCATAACAGACAAAACTTGAGAAAGAGGAAGAACTGCCCAGGAAGGAAGGACAACGCCAAACATTTTGATTCTCCGATTTCCAAAAGAGATTTCCCGCTTCTATCCACCTCTACACGTAGTATGGATTTTATAGTGTTTAATGGCACCGCCTCGACAAACACAGATCCGGTTAATAGTGGACTGGGGTGGGTTAAGCTCTTCACCACAACGGACATCCTTCTCCGAGGAGAATCAGTGTGAAGTTTATAAATTACCCCTTGGACCAAAATCTGGGGGTTATTCAATATTTACTCAAACCGAAACAGAAGGGGGACACTGTAAAGCATGCTCACAGAGTGACGAAATGTCAACATCCCTGTCGTTCTTGTATTAATTGTTAACACTCGGTATTTCTTCTTCTTCTTCTTCTTCTTTTTTCTTCTCACCATTCCTATACATCCTTACAAAATGGAACTACACACTGTTTAGTTTTTTTTTTTCCTGGTCGCCTCTGTCCATTTGGTAAAACATTTTTAGAATCGAGGCTTCCACGGGCCTCATCCACAAGGTTAAAAACACCGATTAATTCACTCTCATTCCGAGTTATTTAAAGACAATGGCTAGTGGTTTGCGCTGTTCTGCTTATTTTTTTTACCATCTCTCTTTTTTTCTCGGCTTTTCTGATTTTGTGTGACAGTAAACTGTATGAACCCAGATCGAGGTGCTAGAGAGCTCCTTTCTATAGATTAATTGAATAGAAATGGTTTGATAATGAACGAGAAACACATAAGAAAAAATAATTAACTCCAGCATATTCATGTAACTATCTTAATGGTAACTGAGGAATCACAGAAAGAAAGACAACAGATATAAGAACAGATATGACAGAAGTGCCCTTATACACACAATGCTTTGGTCGGAAGAAAGGCATGTGCATGCAGTATTGAACATTTCTCTCAAAATTTTCATTGAATACTGATTATAACTTTCTCTTTCAAAGACAGGTTCCTGAATGAAAAAGACTACATGGGCATGACAAAGATATACACAGTTTGCTAATACTGCGACTCACTTTCTGGTTCCTGGATGATTGCTTAGTTCAGACGTTTGTCCGTGTTTTTTTTTTTTTTTTTCCTCTGTTAGCTACAATGTCACGGTTCCGCAGACGTGGTCAAGCTATGTAGATATATGGAATTCTATAAATCTCTATTGGATAATCAGGTATAGACGTATTTTAATGAAATGGAATACCTACATTTAGGACTGAGGCAAAATGGTTCTAAGTATAACAAGGAATGCAATGCTTTTGTCATGTAATTTTGATTAATCAATCCTCCGCTGGATGAATAAAATTTCAAACATGTAGATTAAACCCATTACTTTGCACTTTGTGAATTCTTTCTGAATTTCTGAAGCATGAATATGGGAAAATTCGTGCTAAAATTCAGCTCATATCAATGATATTGGCACGTTTTTGATCATTTTATTCTTACGATGAAAACTCGCTGGGACATAAGCCTTTTTTATGGATCTAATGCGTTTCGATGTTCAGCGCCACCAGGACTTTGGTTTTATGGTCCCGGGTTGTTGGCTGGCGTACGAGGGGAGGTGCCTGCAGTTTAAAGACTGTGTAAAACACACGGCAAATAGACGTGTAATCATAAAATGACCCAACATGGACAGTCTTGCACCTACAAGGTCCAAATTGTCATCTCTCAAGTTTAGCTGTCATTTCCGGTGAGCTATAGTGGAGTTGGCTTCTAAGAGGAAGCCGATGGACAAATGAGTAAAAAGTGCTGGTATGTGAAGTCCTGTTTGCGAAGGTCCGGTCAATAAAGGAAATAGGAGTATAGGCCTACTGTGGGTAGGTGGCAATGTCGGTGGCAAACCACGGGGGTGGAAACCAAACGATGCACAAGTGCTTTGTTGAAGTTCCTGTCCGTCACATACCCGAACAGAATATTTATCAAAACACTAATGTTGATGAGATGAAATCATTCGGGACCGAAGTTACAGACGGTCCATGAGTTTTGATGGAAAGTTTCAAAATGACTAAGTTAGAATACTGCTGTACAGGAAACTACAAGTGCAATTTTGGACGATTGAAGGTACATCATAATGTACTGTAGTGTATGAGGAAATATATTATACACATCGCAGTGCCTTTGGACTTGTCGTTCCCATACGCTTAGGATCATTCACGCCTTAATAAGGGAAATCTACAAACGAAACGAATAACAAACAAGTTTCAGGAAAAAGAGGAAGAAATCGCTAAGTTCTAATTTATTAAAAAAAACAGCTTTTTCATATCAATTATCATTGTCTTCATGCCTTCAGTGCTATCATCAATCGATACGATATAAAACACATTTGTTTTCGAGTCAATCGGTGCATGAATAAATGAAATGATATCTCACTCTAATTTCCGGTAGCACAGAACAAGTGCATAATTTTTGTAGATAATCAGCAAGCTGAAATATTACACTAGCAGAGGGAGTTGACATTGTCATCTAAACTATTTGGTGAACACTACAGGTTTCACTCTCTGTCGAACAACATAATTATAGCGTTAAATTCTATTCCTGATCTCATTTACAACAATGATACATTAATCAAAGAACGCTCGTCTACAAAACATGATTTCATGACATTATACTGTAGTAACGGTGATGATGTTAACACCTGATAACTTTAGTAGTCAATTCTATATTTGCTTACTTTTTTTTTATCAAACTCATAACAATTTGCAATGATTAAAGTCAGAGTAGGATTTCCGAAACTATAATGTCATCAAAATATTTTCTAAAGCATTTTGTCGGTCAGAAATCTCTACTAGATCCTCTGAACTTCCTAAGTTCATTAAAGCTAACTTTTCTTCCTTTAATTAATATCATAAAATGACAGAAAGATACTGTAGTGAATATATCTCTTATAGTGCCACTTGAACTTCGACTACTTTGATACTGACATTATGACACATTTTCGGTTTGAAGAAACGTAAAAGTCCATAACAACCTCTCAGCTGACAATGCTGACATTTAACAGGAAGAATCTGTTCGTTCCTCGCCCTTATGTATCGATATCTTCAAATGTTTCGAGATCAATACAGTACCTGCTTTCAAGATAATTAAGTTAAGAAACATGTCTTTTGTATTCAGATTTAAGTGTAATTCCACGCTACGTCCAAGTTACCTTCCAGTTAAAATCGGACCTACGAAATGGGAGGTTATGGAATGTTGACCTCTATTGTCCATCTAGTAATTGAAGTCTACTGGAGTATGGTGTCAGCTTGCATTTTAATTCATAGATCTTTGACTGAAGTGGTACTGGACTGAGAAAATAATGAAAGTGATCCATGTTTAGACGTCTCCATTTGTGATCTCACGTGAGCAGTTCGACCGGCAGGGGTCGAGAAACTTCGTTTCACCATCTAGCTCCACGGTTTCGCCGAACAGGCCTCCAACACGGTAAACCCCGGTCCAAGAGCGCAGGAGGCGCAATAATGTTTATGCTCGAGACAAAATTATCATGGCCTGCAATCTTGGGCAACGGTTCACAGTTTTGCGATAAAGATAATACTGTATATGCTCCGTATCTAAACAGAGATATAACCCAATACGTCAATGACTCGCGTAGAGTGCATGGACAGAATAAAGCTAGCTTGGGAGTGCATTATGCCCGTGTTATGACGGTAAAGTCTCGGCTAGATCGTCGCAACGCTCACCTCATAAGCCTCCCGGTATTATAAAACACCCTCATCCCTCTGCATGCATGTACTGCCAAGAAACTGGTATATTTTGGCAAATTCTGAAAAGAAGTACTACTTAATTCCCACTTGATCAATCAAATAGAGAAAAACAGTACCATACAGCAAACACTTTGACACGATATCTTTACCAGCAGGACCTACTTTATCAAGAGATCCCTGATTATTAGTTTGGTAATCGCTACTTCACTTATATCAGTAAACTGCTCTTACTCCTGTATAACCAGTACAATAAGCACAGTGTTATCATTTCACACTACTTAAGACTTATGTATCTTAATGTTAGGTATGGTCACTCTTATTTTTTTCCTGATATGAAAAACAAATATAAAAGTTATTATGAATGATATCATGGCAACCAAAAGACGATAGATGATCACAATATGCAACATTTGAAAATGTTGCACAAGTTCGATTTCATTCGAAAAGGTTTTTTTTTTTTTAATATGTGTTTGATACATACCTTAATAGGTCATCAGAAGAACTGTGTTTTGCTTATTGAACAATATATGACTGAGAGGATTTACAACACAATTTCTGTCTGTGTACAGTCAGTGGAGTTAGAAAAGTGACTAAACCACTTCGGAAACAGTTCACTAGCTCGGTGGAGTTTCTTCATATTTATCAGGGAAGTGACAACTTTTTTTTTCAAAACATTTCTAATGTTTCTTTGTTCACTGAATTGTCTTCAGACAAGGATAGACAGCAAAGTTCAATAACTTTTTAAAGATTGAACCATGGAATAAGACATGGCTCCATGGTTAAACCCGCAGAGGAACCAGCTTCGCACTTCATCGTAAATTGACTAATTACATGTCTCGTCCTCTGATGACTGTTTGAAGGCAGCTGGCAGACCATCGGTGTGCAGAGAGTCACATTTTCTTTTCTTTTTTTCTTTTTCTTTTTTGCCTATTTGTCTTTACCACAGAGGTATTGTGGTGATACCTCCTTGTTTTTACTAAGGGCACCCAGCCTTTCCTATTGTTCTGCGTTCCTTAATTCTCGGTGAGTAATCCCCATGTTCAATCCGCTTGTTGTAACTTTATGACACTCACCGCCATTCACACAGAATACACCAGTATTTATGTCGCGGCATGGTCGCGGCATTGTTGTTCTCATGTTTACGGCGGCGCGAGCGATTCCGTACATTAAACTTTGCCGCTGGTAAAGCATCAAGTTCAGTCACAATTAGCAAAGGGGTTTATGACGTTTACCTGATGAACATCGATACATCGCCATCAAAGCTAAGCAGCCGACGCGTATTTACAAAATCGTCCTCGAGTGGCCGCGTGTTTGAGTTCGTGCGCTTTGACTCTTGACACGCTAACATCATGGTCATCCCACAACTCAATATACCTCACCGCTATTACCTCTCAGATTTTCAGTTCTTTGTCAGTCGCTATGTGAATGGTGGTCCTCACATTATTATGACCAAAATTCCCTGTTAAAATTCGTTGCGGCAAGGGAGTTGATAGAATTGGAATGACGAGAAAATGAAGTCAAAGTTTTATGCCCTGGACAAATATTTTTTTTTTTTTAATGAATGAATGAATGAATGAATGAATGAATGAATGAATGAATGAATGAATGAATGAATGAACAAAAATAGTGAAATAAGTCAAAAGTAGCGTCCTCATTATGTTAGTTGAGACTATTAAATCAGTGTATTATTTATAATGATTATTCATGAGTAAAATGATGGCAATGATTGTAATATCAAAATTTTATGACAATCAATATTTTTTTAATCAGTGAAGGTAATGTCATTACAAAATAGTAAAAATGTATATTCATATGGTGATTCTATCAGACTTGAATTATGAACCAAATCACTTCTCGCTGCATTTCCCAATGTATGAATCCTTTCTCCCGTGCTTGGATCACATGCAAAAGTATTATGGGTTTGGTTAGAAGATTCGTCATGCCTGAGAAATAATATCAGTTTACACTTAAAAAAGTAATAAAAAGACTTGCGAGTGAAACAGCTAAACGAATCAACTATTAACTCGTCATTCATTTCCCCACGCTTCAGTTTATACGGTTATAGGGATAGTACAGGGGGAAATCCGCCAGCATCAAAACCCACTTTAATTCAGCCAGACCGATAAATCGCATGTTATCTCAGTGCGAGATTGTAGGCAAATTGTGCGGTCATAATTATAGAGATATTATGTTGATAGTACGCTGATGTATATACAAAATTTACCGATAAAAGTCTGTAGACGATATTAAGATACAGTTCATGGTACTTTACTTCAGGAATGCAGAGAACAAGCAATAGAGAACGGCCCATTCATAAACTCGTCAAATGCCACGGTAATTCATAACAAATGTGGAAGAAGAAAAGTCAAACAAAGTGTGCTTTGATTTTAAGCCCAATTCTTACGCAAGTTACGGGATGACTCCTGTGTTACATTTTGGACAAAACGAAGATGTTTTCCTAGTTTTGTTGTTCTTGTTCTTGTTTTTTTATTCTTCTTGGAGGATGATGAAATCAGCGTACACATAATGATAAGGTTATTATGCTGAATATTCAAACTTTGGGATCCCTGCGATCAGAGCTCTCTGTAGATGTGTAAACTCGGACCTAGACAGAAATCCAACTATCTCCCTCGAGTAATTATGTAGATAATTCTAAGAACAACTGCTCTTTTGACTTCGCTAAGAATCGACTTTTAGCTTTTGAATAAAAGTACGATCATCTACTCTTTTGACTTCGCTAAGAATCGACTTTTAGCTTTTGAATAAAAGTACGATTATCTAAGTTAGCTAAAAATCAGTTGCCTTATTTGAACACGTGTATATTATTATATATATGAGGTAATGCACTTTTTGTTACAAGTTAAACATTATTGTGTAAACTAGGTTAATTAACTAAGGTCTATGAAACCTCGCTTCATACCCCCCCCCCCCCCCCTTGCACATACCATGGCAACAGTGGGCTGTTGTTGCTGTTTTTCTTATAGGTCAAATGAAGAGATGACTCCGCCCGTTTACCCAAACTGAAATCATCTTCGTGTCTACGCTTCATTGTCTTCACTGGGCGATCTTTGGAATCTACCATTTTCTCAAGATCACTTTGGCCTAATTCGCGTGCAAAATGCACATTAATTTGTACAATCATTTTCAGAGTTGCAAATGAATAAGATTAATAGGTTTATTCATTCTCAAATGTTTGAATTATAATTACCACTGCATTGGACTTTGGTTTGTACGGGCTGGCACGTAGCCGTACCCTTTCTCAGCAAACTTTTCTTCTTCTTCTTCTTCTTCTTCTTCTTCTTCTTCTTCTTCTTCTTCTTCTTCTTCTTCTTCTTCTTTTTCTTCTGCTTCTTAAACTTCTTTTCCAGCGGGAAAGAGTGTAGGAGTTAACGGAATGAAGACATTGGACTTTTCGACACGAAGTGAATTGGAGCTGGATGATGTGGCTAAGCAAAAGAAAGAACACTTTGAGAAATAGTATTTGCTGTATTTTCAAATGCATCATCAAGATTGGATAGTAGCGAAATCTCAATGCTAATGATTATTTGCTGTTGCGTGCGGAATCTCGCAAGCATGCTCTTAATGATTGTGGTGCATGTATCAAAAATGGGTTGATTTTTCTCTCCTGAAGCCAATTAACGTGAATAATACCCCAAAATGCCTCCTCATTAGACAATCAGGGAGAAATACACTCACACACGACAGATTTTTAAAAGAACATTGTTACAATTTCACACTCTCATATTTCTACGGAGTGGGCCGAATTGAAAAAAAAAAGTTTTACAGAGTCTATCTAATAATGAAGTATTTGACATGCTTGCCTTTTTGTGCAGTGTCATACGCATCCTGTCACAAAGTATTCGATTAGAATAATGTCCATGCGATTCTTCCTTTCCTTTCACAATAAAAATAGATTTTATGGTCTCCATGGCTGAACTGCACTTTAACAAAATACAAAATGGAGACCTTAAAAAAAAAAGAGAAAAAAGATGAAGAATGGAACTTTATATCCCCACATCAAAGCTACCACGTATCAAAATATCACCCAATATTATTGCACAGAGGGTTTGAACTCGATTGTCATTCCGTTTAAAAGTTGAGTGAGGGTTCCAGCCACAGTGTGACTTCTGAGTTTCATATGGTTCTGCAGGGTTTTGATGATGATCCGATCAGGAACAGCGTCAATAATCATTCTGAAAGAACATAGTTGTGGATTCACTATAGGGCGCGCCCTCGATCTGATATTTTCAGGTTGACAGCGACTATACATCTTGCAAGCCTGTCACCAAAAAGCAGTATTCGATAATATCAGAAGACCGAGTAGTTTATGCAAAGTTTCTTTTGAGAATGAGATGGGCGTATGCTCTCTAGAAAAATGGAAATATCATTAACCATGCCAAAGTGACGACGAAGAACATTGTTTACTTCCTGATAAACATCTCTACGATTTCGAATGGCAGTAATAGATTTCAATTTGCCAATTAAATTCAATGAATTACGATCTAGAGTCCCCGTGGTAGCTCCAGATTTATTCAGGAACGTACTCAGTAGTAAATGATCGCCTAATGTTTCCTTAACTTGTTACAACACGTCTTGCTCTGAGATCACTCTCGTTCGTTCACCCGCGCTGCGAAAAGAGAGCCGCAAGACGACACCCGATCACTGTCGCCATGGCGACCAGAACAAATCTCCGCCAACTATCTTGTTTTGAGTTTCATCAGCCACAACAAGATATCACCAATGCTTCGTACAGTGGCAAGAAGATGGGATAGAGGAGTTACTTGCCACCTCCGTTTTATAAAGTTTTTTTTCTCTTGCTCACTTACTCCCTCCTCTTCCTTCTTCCTCCTGTTCTTCTTCTTTCCCTCTCTCCTCTCTCCCTCTCTTTTTTCCCTCTCTCCTCTCTCCCTCTCTTCTCTTTCCTCTTTCCTATTTGTCTACTTCCTCATTGCTAGTCTTCTTCCTCGTTTTATCCTCCTTCACCATCGTCTTTTTTATTCTCTGAATCTCTTTTTGGTGTGTGTGTGTTTTTTTATCTTTGCCTTTCTTTTACCATCGAGGAAGGCTGCACTCCGTCAGTTACACTATAATCTCTTTATCAGAGTTGGAAACGAGAATTTGGAAGCGCGAAACTGGTTTAAATGCCGAATCATTGTTTAATAAGAAATGCTGGGACCCCGACCGCAACTTTTTGTTTTTAAACTGTTTTTCCTAGTAGAGTAACTTTAGAGTTACAGAACTGGACGGAAGGACTGGCGGGGGAAGAAAAAAAACACATAACAAGACAGTCATCACGCGCGTGGCATGAATTTCCTGGGTGTATATGTACCGTTCTACATAAAAGGAAATATGATTGTTGATGAAATTACAGAAATCTTATCGGGCCTTGAACCAAACCACAAGACCTGGGTTGCTTCTTTCATACATACAACACTGTGCTTCATTATTGCCTTGATGTACGATGTATCACTCTTTGAACCATATCGAAAGTTAATCTGATTAATGTTGTCGTGAACATAATCCAAGAATGAAGGTACGTAGCGCAAGCAATTCAGAGTGCCTTAGCTTTGTTTGAAATATCCGTTTATTTTTTTAAGACACTCGAAAAGGAATATGAAAACTTTTCAGAACGGAGAAATTTCAGAAAAGACAGAAATTTCAAAATGTTTTGGCACTAGCAGATGAAAATTTGATTCACAAATAAATTGATCAAGGTTGATGAAGAATTGTAATCAGTCACATGCGTCAGAAATCTAGCGTTATTTAACATTTATCTATTCTTAAAATTGTTACAACAAAATCGAATAGTGTGCAAATCACCCTGTGTCAACTCTTGACGTATTTGATAGTATAGTATTCATCACAACTTTCCTGGGTCTGCCTCTCCACCATGCACAGAGTGACAGGTGTTTTTACTTGGTTATACAGGATTAAAATGATCACGGTTATTTAATTAGTGAGGGAACTTACCTGTTGGTCGTCTGCCGCCAATATTCCCGCTACCTCTTGTCATGTTGGAGTGGAGAACTGAGCCATCGAAGGCGGACCACGAGGACAAATCGGAGCTCATGTAGGGAGAGTAGCCGGTCAAGCCGTTGGGCGTGGTGCCGGGATGTCTGCCTGATAACGGGCTGCTAGCCGTGGTCATCGAAGGACTCGTCGGGAAGGAGTAACCTCTGTGATGGGAGTCTGCCCCGACGGCTACCCCTCCGTCGGTCTGTGGGCTCCACACGGCTGCGGCGGCATGGGCGTTGCCTTGGATGACCGAGGCATTCTGACTGGGGCTCGAGACGGCGGGGATGTGCTGAATGTACTGTGGATGGGGCATTCCCGTGAAAGGCGGCCTCGTGGTTGGGACGTAGACGGGGTTGGAGGATGAGTGGATGTAGGACCCCTCGTAGGCCGCCTGTGACACCATCCCACCGGGCGACACCGTCGGCTGGGCGGTGCTCTGCAGGGATATACTCGCGCTCTGATACATTGGTGAATCGGCGGGGAAATGGTACTGTGGGTGAAGGTAGGACTGGTGAAGTCCAGAAACCGAGTTCTTGTCCAGGTTACTGAAGAAGACTTCGACGTCTTCTTTAGGTAGGAGAAGGTTGTTTGGCTGCTGCCCCTGTTGCTGTTGTTGCTCAGACTGGAAGTGACTCAAGCCGACTTGATGCGGCATACCACGCTTCGCTTCGTGATATCTGGCCCACAACTCACGGGGCGATCCACCAATACTGCACTGGACCTGGGACTGCTGGTTTTCGATCAGCTCTGATTGATGATGGTGGTGGTGGTGGCTGTGGGGTTGATGATACGAAGTGGGCGACTGCGGCTCGTGTTTCACTATCTCACTGTCCGACGTCCCCTGGGGCTCAGTCTTTACCTCGCTACGGGGACTAGGTCCGCTACTCTCGCTGTTTTTATCGACGTCCTTCTCAGCCGCGTCGCCGATTTGGCGCTCGTTTTCACGGTGTACAATTCCCCGCTCTAACACGACTTCGTGATGGAGGTCAACCTCGCTCTCGCTTGCTCTACGCACACTTTCTTTGAGATTGTTGTTGTTATTATTGTTATTATTATCTGAGAACGATCCTTCCACAGCTTGGTCTAGACCAGGTTGATACGGGGAGAGTTTGGCGGGTCTAGCTTCGTCCGAGCTCGCCCAAAGGGTGGCACTCTGTTCCATGAATTGCGAAGCTGATTGAAGAAAAGAAGTTGCAAAAATCAAGAAATCACGTCAATGTACAAACGTGTCGCTACTGCACACAAACTCGCTTTTCCGAAGTTTACAACAACGACTCCACCAATGATTCGTTGCCGAAGGTTTAAACAAAACATTCAAATAAACTCGAAGAAGTGAAACAGAACGACAGCGTCAAGGGATCCATGAGCTGGTCAAAAAAGTTTGTGATGAACACTAACCCGCAACTGATATCTCTATTCGATAGCCTAATCATTTGACAGTGAAACCAGAAAACTTCCGACTCTCGACGCACCAACAGCGGACCAGTTGCCACTCTTCTGGCAGGACCAGGCAATAAAGTTTGTGATGTTCAATTTCACAACGTTGAGGCTAGCCCGTTGGGACGAGAGCTGATGTATGTGTGTGTTTGTGTGTGTGAATGTGTATGTGTGCGTTGTGTGTAGTCACCTGGCTGACTTTTCACGGAATGTGATTGGTCTGCTTACCGAAGCGTGTCAAACGTGTCAGGTAGTAGCAGCAGCCAAGACAGCAAGTCCTTGCATTTGTGTCGCTGTGTTGTGCACAAGTTGCAGTCAGCCACTGCAGGTGTATTGGTGGCGGTGTTGGTTGGGGGGGGGGGGGGGGGGAGGGGTGGCTTATGTGGGATTTCTAAGCCTGCGTGATCAAATAAATCTCAAAGACGCGCTCCTCTCCTCAGGACAAATTTATCGCTTGGTGTGGTCGACCAACGAAGATTCTTCCAATCTGAAAAGCAAACATTCGAAACTATTTTTACGAAAAGGATTCTGCCATACCCGTTATTATTCGATATACACAAGGTAAGATGACAATGAAGCCCAAGACAATAAACCTGATGAAATTATCACCTAGTGGTAAGTATGCTATTAATACCACAGCAACACTAACACGTTTATTGATGAGCATATTAATCCTTTTGATTCTAAAACTTCATAGATAATCGTGACAATGATATCTAGCACACATTTCACGATATAGGCGTATGGATCATACATAATAAAAGGCCTTTAAGTTATTACAAATTTCATGAAATTTCATGTAATATATAAAGCATATACTTACACACTACTATTTCAACAACATCGATGCCTTTTAAAAATCAAAGCCGAAATAGCCTGCTACTCCCACAATCTGAGATTGATAGGTAATGTTTATATATAAGATATCCGTATGACTTTGGCAAAGGGACGAATTATAACCTTTGCTGTAAATAGAAAAGTACATTGTAACTGACTGCAACAAAGTAGGTTTTGATGATATCAAACATACCTACATACATTATATTATTGGATACAAACCTGTGTTCGAACAACAGTTCTGCTGTAGGTCAAACCTGAAACAAATATCTACAGTGTACAGTAGTTCATTTACTGTGTTCAATGTGGATCGAAAAAATAATAGTGTACTGTCACATAAACTGAGTTTCATACGAAAAGGAAATGACAGAGTTTCTAAATTTGTATTTTCATTCGAGATACAGTGATATAAGGACCGAATACAATAATACAGTGTACACATAAGATGAGATAACAAGCCATGGACTTATAAGACTCCCATTTCTCACTCTCAAATCTTCGCTACATTTTGTTTTTTAAGCGGTTAATCAAAAGGAAGATTGATATAATTTGCATCACGTGTGGTCTTGTGCTAAAAAAAAAAAAAAAAAAAAAAAAAAAAAAAAAAAAAAAAAACTAGCAAGGGTACTAGGGTAGCTCGCAAGAGGAAAGGGTTATACAGTAATTATCGACCCGGAAGCAATTTTGTATATTGTTATGTAAATACAGTAGTAGAGACATTGGATGATAATCATCACCTCAGCTGATATGAATGTGACTAAGACCACGATCACTACTGAATGAAAACATGTCAAACTTTGAAATTATAGTTCAGGGTCTATATATTTCATCGAGTTATGTTGGCAAAGTTTACTTTAGTAGGGGCATGGACCTAGGTCCATGTTAAGGAGGAGGGGTTCCCGGGAGGGATTCCGAAAATCTCCACGTCTGAACCATAGAGTTGGATCATAATACAGCTCTATGGTCTGAACTGTAATTCTAGACAGGACGCATTAGTTGCTAGTATTCTCCGTCGCGCCCTCAACGGGTGCTTTCCACGCGCTCGATGACTTATTCCTTGGTAATGTGCTGCTCATTGCTACAGTTGTATTCAGATTTCTGCAGTCTGTCTATTCAAAAGGTCAATAAAATATTTTATTCTTGTTTTGTTTTTCCTCATATTTGTCTCATCGCAATGGTAATGAATGATTGCGCAATGAAAAAGTTAGCGAAAAGAAAAGATCAAAATGAAACGCACCAAAAAAAAAAAAAAAATATTCAAGCATAGAACACTGGGAAAATCAATTGATATATTCAACTTTACTTCTAAATCAACATCTCATTTTTTATGTTTAAACAAATCTCTCACCGTTATGCACTTCAACAAAGACTTTTTTTTCATTTCAAACAAATGGAAGGAAAAAAATGTGGCAAAGAAAGAGTTATCACAGTTGACGTGTCAAATATAATGTTAATCAACACTGACAAAATAACGGCTTTTGCTCAAGTTGATGTTCCTACAATATGTTTTGTGAGTCATTCCCTTTTTCCTTTTTCAACGTATTAATTTTGTATGACAATACGTCTGTCTTTTCCATCCATTTATTAAGAAGCAAATCTTGGAGCGATTGCGTCAGGATTTCATTTAATGTTGTTGCTTTTTCTACCGCAAATATAACAGTTTTGGTATCACATAATTTAATAGGTTGTTAGAGAATATACTAGCTTTTTTTTTTTTGTCAATACAATTGATTTTCCATTTCAGACAACAGGTTGCCATTGCTGATAGATTTGCATGATATTCGTGAATAAACAGATACATTAGTCATGATTCTGATATAATTATTCAATTCAATCTGATAAAATTGTCCATATCTTTCTCTCCGACCTCAAGTGACTATGGCCGCAAATCAGCGCTGTGCTATCGGGGTGGAGCTGGCGATAGATAGAGGCACTAAGACCCTGCACTTCTCGCTGGTCTCGTACTGCGAACGTATAAAACCCAAAATGCCATGAGATATCTCCAAGGACATGTGTCTCCGCGCTTTGTGAACAAACCTTCTAGGTGTAAACGTCAAATTACAACTCATTCAGCTTCAGGGACGTTCTCATATTGCAGTGTATATCTTCAAGAATTGAAGGTTGCTACTTCATCTTGAAAGTGTAACGTCTTTTAATTGTATTTCAAAGCATTCTCTTCAGAAATATTGAGAAGCTGATTGTTATTGATTTCAATGAATGGTGACCCAAAACATTTGAGAAACATCCGTACGGGTCTTTGCCTTATGGTCCGTATACTGACACATCAGGTTATATCACTCTCAGACATTCAAGACGATTAATTACTTTTGAACTATATTTCCGAATTTGCATCAGTTATTCTGAGTCACCTGCTGTTATCGTTTCACTGCTTCTCCTGTCGCTTTAAATTGGTTATCCATCTATGTCCTATCAAACTATCTGTCTAGATATCTACCTGTCTATCTATCCATCCATAATATGTTCTATCTGTTTATCTATCTATCTATCTATCTATCTATCTATCTATCTATCTATCTCTTTCTATCTATCTATCTATATATCTATCTATCTATCTATCTATCTTATATCTATTTATCTATTTATCTATCTATCTATCTATCTATCTATCTATCTATCTATCTATCTATCTATGTATCTATTTATCTATCTATCTATATCTGTCAGTCTATCTATATTTTACCTATCGATCTATACATACCTGTCTATGTTCTATCTATCTATCTATCCATCGATTGATCGATTGATCAATCAATCAATCGATCTCAGGACTCATACCATAATGTCCTTTAATGTGCTCTAGCTTATATATATTGTGTTATCTCCCTGATCATGGTACATCCTTTTGATATCATAGTCAAGACAGGTAACCTTTATCATACTTGAATTCAGCTGCTCTCTTGAACGCCGATTGCAATAACATTATCATCGGCATTTACATGCAGTCACCCTTGTTGATAAAGCGTTTTGCTCTTACACGAGAATTTACCTCAAATATACATGGGGATCCATGGGGATCAGTTACAGTATAATGAATGCACAATAATTGAGGAAAATCGGCACTCCGTTCAAAAATTATAAAGTCGTAACGTTTCCGATATATTTCTGTGCCATGATCACTGGCTAAAACACTACAACAAAAATTGCTTTTTTATATTAAAAAAACACTATACAGAGTTTTTCGAGTTCTTACTGGCATTATGTCATATGCTTTCTGAAAGAGGTGAAGTCAATGTATACTTTCAATGCTATAGAAAAATGAAAACATGCTGAATTTTCAGTAACAATTCTATTTTGGGAAATCATTTTTATTGTTATTTTTAGTCATACTTTTCAGCATCCCGGGGGGGGGGGGGGGGGGGCACTGTGGCATAGTATATAACACTCTCGACATTCAAATGACTGTGCCGAGTTACTGAAGAGGCTACCATAAGTAAATAAGACCACATCATCAATACTTTCAAAATCATTATTACCAATATCATTGTTGATATTATTATTATAATTATTGTTATTATCATTAGGCCAAAAAAAAAATGGTTTGTTTGCCCTTCGCGACCGACCGAAAATCACGGAAATTTCGGGTCGCGTTTTTTTTTTTTTTTTTCTCTCTTTCAAGTTTATTTTTTTCCACAAATTTCATCTTCTACAAATTTGTGAATGGTTTTAAACCCAAAATTTTCCATTTTAAGCTAGAGAAAGAATAAAAAAAAAGTCTAAAAATGTTTGTTTTTTCATCTCATCGACCCGTCGTAATTATTGTGTTCGGGCCACGCGGGTCCACAGGCTACGTTTTATAGCATGCATTGCATGCTCTACCTTTTTGGCTCACATGCGTGCACGCGCACGAAATCCAATCAATGCATGCAGGGCTGCACACTGGCGACCAGTATTCGCGCTAGCTTGCGCATTGGCGCTGCTCACGCACTGCCATGCCATGCAATACATGCAAAGCATGTATCTGCTTTTCGTTTGCTTGCGATCGGCGGTCATGCCAGACAAGAAGCATTGATAGAATTAGAAGCGCACGCAATTCTGGGTCATTTTACTAACGATCCGATCCCGGCTTCGCAGCAGCGTGGCAGTTGACATGTTAGAACTAATTTACTTGTGTCGATTTTTAGAAAAGTATATAAAAACATATTCGATATTCAGCGATACAGTAAATGGATCTGATTGCGTTCAGTTTCATTTTACACAGTCATTTCACAAATGAATATTTTCATTCGTTCAGAATGATCTCACAATGAAGATAGGCGCAAAAAGGATCACGAAATCGGCCCTTCCGTGTACTTCTTAAGAACGCATGCACAAAATGTGAAGAGATAATACTAGGGAGGAAAAAAAATCATGAAATCATCGCAGTCCCGCTTACATATTTGAGGTAGAAATCGTCCCAAAAAGGATCATGAATTCGGCCGGCCGCGTCGTACACCTTTCAAAAGCTCAACGGTACGAAATGCGAAGAGATTATAGAGGAGAAAAAAAAAATAAAGGACACATTTGGTACGTGCATCATAAAAGATTACAGCCGAATAAAAATTCATGAAATCAACGCAATCCCGTTGAAATTTGAGGAAATAATAGGCGCAAAAAGGATCTTGAATTCAGTCCTGCATGCCGTGTTGGTTATCAAAACGCATGCACAAATGCGACGAGATTATCGGGAGAAAAATAAAAAACACATTTTTACCCTTCTGGTGCGTGCATTACAAAATATTACATCCGAAGTAATTAATGAAATCGCCACAAACCCGCTGATATTTGAGGTAGAAATAGGTGCAAAAAGGAACGTGAAATCGGCCGTATCGTATATACCCTTTAAGAACGCATGTACGAAATGGGAAGAGATTATAATAGCGGGAGAAAAATAAAGGACACATTTTCATCCCCTTTTGGCGCTTGCATCATATAGATTACAGCCGAGTAGTAAATTCATGAAAATTTCGCAAACCCGTTGAAATTTGAGTAAACAATAATAGGCGCAACAAGAATCTCGAATTCGAATGCGAAGAGATTATCGGGAGAAAAATAAAGAACGCATTTTCAACCCTTCTGGTGCATGTATCACAAAAGATTACAACCGAAATAATTAACGAAATATCGCAATCCCGCTGATATTTGATGTAGAAATAGGCGCTAAGATCGTAAATTCGGCCGTGTCGTATACGCATGTACGAAATGCGAAGAGATTATAGGGAGAAACATACAGGACACATTTTCAACCCCTTTTGGCCCGTGCATCATAAAGATTACAGCCGAATAATAATTCAGAAAATCATCGCAATCCCGTTGAAGTTTGAGGAAACAATAGGCGCAAAAAGAATCATGATTTTTGGCCGTGTCGTATATCTTTTAAGAACGCATTTACGGATGATGCGAAGAGATTATGGGGAGAAAAATAAAGATCACGCATTTTCAACCATTCTAGCTGGTGCGTGCATCACAAAAGATTACATCCGAAGTATTTATGAAATCGTCACAATCCCGCTGACATTTGAGGTAGAAATAGGCGCAAAAAAGTATCATGAATGCGGCCGCGTGGTACATCTTTTAAGAACGCACTTACGGAATTCGAAGAGTTTATCGGGAAAAAATAAAGGACGCATTTTCAACCCCTTTTGGCGCGTGCATCGTAAAATATTACAGCCGAAGTAAATGAAATCGTCACAATCCCGCTTACATTTGAGGTGGAAATGGGCGCAAAAAGGATTGCGAATTCGGCCCTGCATGTCGTGTACCTTTCAAGAACGCATGCACAAATGCGAAGAGATTATCGGGAGAAAAATAAAGAACCCCTTGTATCGCGTGCATCAGAAAATATCACAGCTAAAATAATTCATTAAATCATCGCAATCCAATTGACCACCAAGAGCAGGTTACGCAGCAAGTTCGTGCGCTGATGTTTAGAAAAAGTCACAAACGCATTTGATACAATCTGATTTTGTTCATTATCATTTTACACTAATTCACAAACAAACATTCTAATTTTTTCCTGTCTTTAAATTTCTTGTGCAATAAATAATGCAAGTTAAAAAAAAAAATTAATCTGTAAAATGTACATGAGGGGGGGGGGGGTACATCCATAAAAAACAAGAAAATAAGTTTGCAAGTCATATGCTGTCGTTGTTGACCGGTAAATTTTCTGTTCGGACCTGTAAAAAATGGTAAAACGGGGCATTATACCGGTCCGACAGAGACAGGTCGGACCGGCAGAAAAAATGGGTTAGTGTGCAGCCCTTCACAAGATGGCTACTTTTGCAGCATCCGTTATCAGCTGTCATGGCACCAAAACTGTTTGGAGTTCAGTTGCCAGCATCTCACTGGAAGGTACTTTTTTGGAGCTGTTTGCAAAATTTAACAAAGATGAACGTTAGTGTTTGTCAGTGAGCGTTTCTGCCTCGCGTACCGGGCCCTTGCAAGGCGTAAATTTGAATGAATCTCTTGGAGTTTTGAGTGCATTGACATGGAAAAAAGGGTACCCTGTATTAAAAAAAAAAAAAAAAAAAAAAAAAAACCGACCTACCGACCCTCTTGGGTTTTGACAATTAAGGGCAAACAAACACTTTTTTTTTTTTTGGCCTTATCATCATCATCATCATCATTATAGTAGTAGTAGTAGTAGTACTACTACTACTGTACTACTACTACTACTATTATCGTTATAAACATCATCATCATCGTTATAGTCATGTCATTCTCACTGTTGTTTTCAGCATTTCATAAGAATAAACATCATATTAAGTCTTGTCACAATAAGAATAAAAATAATACTATTTGTGTGGAGTAGGCAATGAAAACTCGTCTTCAGCCAGCTGGGCATCCTAAACTGCAACTAATGCTGAAAAGCTAAAAAACCGAAAGAAAAAAAAAATCTTAAGATTAACATCGAGGATGACAAAACAAACGACTGTTACATTGGTCGTGAGAACACTATACTCGTGGTGAAATTTACTCATGCTTGTTCAGAATGGAGAGGTGCTTGAATGGCCACGTGACCCAACTTCTGACAACCAATCTGCTTTTCGACCAAACCGATACAGTTTCCTGTTCACACTGGCGACGATCCGCGACGTCACCACATGCGAGCATTCCCGCGAAGGTCAGAGGAACATATCCACGCAAAGTTTTGGGTCAATATTTGCCGATTCTCTTCAGAAAAGTGCAGCTCTATTTGATGGCCATTGGTTAATCATTACTCGAGTAATGTTCTTATTTCTAATTAGTCAGATGTGCAAGGTTACTGTATTCAGTCTCTTTTATTCTTTTTTTTCGCCAAATTAAACAAATCAGTTATTGCGTGATTTATTTGACTTAAAACAGCTGAATTAGTGGATATCCCTATGATCAATAAATATGATACCCCTTACGCATCATCCATTACCAAGTCACTGATTTTACCGATTTGTCTTTCAAAATGTTCCACCACTTGCATGTCTTGTCCTTTGGTGACAATATTACTGCTTTTGTGTTTATCCCTCGAAAGTCGCTCTTTTTTTTTTTACCCACAGTGATCGATATTACATCATCACCAAATCATCGATCTTATCGATTTGTCTGTCAAACTGCTCGACCACCTGTCTCGTCCGTCTGTTTATAATGTTGCTTTTTTATTGGCTTCTTCAAACCGTTTTTTTTTTAATCAACAGTGATCGATAAAAAATATGTTTATCAAATCATTGAATATCGTTCAATCAGTAGCCTACATGCCTACTCTTCCAGTGTGAAGTGCTCACGAAAACCATAACAATGTTCAAATCTGGAAGGGGATTTGTGAGACTGTTCATAAAAGACCATCTCCTGAAATTAGTGAGGACTCTATACCAAAACATGATGAACAATTGTTTCTACAACCATCCAATTTTTCCACTTCTGTTATCAACTCCTTTGTACTTATCCGCAATTTTTGAGGCAGGATGACTCTGAAACAGAAGATAGAGGACAAATGATAACTAGGTCATAGGGCTTGTGAACTTCTCAATGCTAGTTCTATTTCAATACTAGCAGTTCGTGATCCGATGGTACAGACTCAATGCAATTAAACAATCGACGAATTGTTGCCGCGTTATGCGGACTAAACAAATGTGCCAGAAGAGACGTGGTGCATTATATGCAAATTGGAGAACACAACCTGCTCGGTTAAAGTCAATAAACTCGTTTCATTCGGAGCATGGATATATTTGGAAAAAAGCTATAGCATAATATGTGTGTTGCGTAAACCTCATCACGATTTGGGGCAAAATGTTGAAGGAAGTAGCATCCTGTGGTATATAACATCTTGGGTTGCCCAGAACAGAAATCAGCTGACGCATTCTCACATTCAATACACAAACTTTCCACCCTTAATTACACTGCAACGTTTATTTTAATATAAAGACATTTTCAGCTCTTTTTTTTTTTGTCCGAAGTAACAGGAAATATAAATTCTGTTCTATAGGCATTTCTGGCATTGGATGAAAACAAAACGAAACGAAACAGAGATATTTTCGTTAATATTGCTTTAAAGAAAAGAAAGATCGCTGTTCTCATTAAAGAGTAACGTCGACCACACTGACACAGTATGTATATCAAATAAGGTGATGAAATCTGATGTCATTGAAGCCTCTATAATTGAATTTTGTTAAATTAATCTACGCGAAAATGGGGACGCTACATTTTTTTCAAATGCATTGGCAATCTCAAACATGAATACACGTAGTAACAATTAAGGGGGGAAGCATTCGAATCTGTAGACACCTCTCACGAAAACTTGGCTATCGTCTGTTTTGTTTTGCCTACATTTCATGAGTTGTTGTTGTTTTTTTTTACAATGTCACAGCAACGACTCGCAAAAAGTATTCATCAAGACATTAATTTTAAAATGAATTTGTAATTCTAATCATGATATGGGATGCATGATCTGATTAAGAATGATAGGTGGAAGAAGAAAGGTAAGCAAACCAGGAAGAAGGAAGAATAGAAGTAGAAGAGAAAGAAGATAATTATAGTGGAAGAAAATTTGAACGAGGGAGAAAGATGTGCTGCTGCTGCTGATGATGATGGTGATGCTGTCGATGTTGATGATGACGATGAAGACGGACGAAGAGGAAGAGGGGAAGGAGGAGAAGGGGGAGGCGGAGAGAAAGAGAGCAGGAGAGAAGAATATGAAGAAGAAAAAAAAAATGAACAAAAGGAAATGACATGTCGAAGGAGAGATATCAATCCAGACACGACTCGAGGGTATGGCGAAGGTGAAAAGTGATTTATTAGTTTGGCCAGCCCCAACTGCATGTCGCTCGGATACTGTGACCAAAGACGGATGACATTTTAAACATGGATGTCAAACACGTGCTATAAGGGAGATGGCACGTATGGCATCGACGCTACTTGGCCACGGTGTAAACCCTCTAATTATTCTCCACAAGGCACATAGACCAGACCTGACGGAAAATTACTCTAAAATACAAGGAACGAAATATGATAATCAAACGTGGATCGACGAAATTTTGAATCGCCCGAGCAAATTACTACTGGAGGGAGCAATGCCCTCTGAAATACTCGTAGATTTATTTATTAAAATGTATTACAGTACTCATCAGCAGCATCAAATTCATTCATTGTCATACAATATAAAGAGTATCAAGGATTATCATTGTAATGTAATTAGTATACCGTTTTATTAATATTACACTGTGTGTGATATTACCATGAGAGTGGAACTAGAATCAAACGATATATACAACAAATGTCGTGCATGAGTTCCCTATGGTGATTGGCAATGCCTTGTGCGTTCAATGGAAGCTGCATAATTACCATTTCATTTTTGACGCTGCCTTAGCAAAAAGACCGAAGTCCGTGAAGTGGCACAGAAAAAAAAAAGCTATTGCAGATGACATTTAATGTGAAATGTCATACTTTCAAAACAGTTTTCGAAACAGATACATCGATCACTGCCATATGCATTTACCATTATCTCTCCAGACATTTGTTTTTGTTTGTGTGTCTTTTTATCATGAACCAGTATTGGAAAATTATCGTCGCCATTATAGTAGATGGACACCCAAATAATGCGATGTGAAGGATGTAATTTCTCATTCATTATTTTTACTTTAAACTTAAAGGTGACGATTTCGTCAAGTATAACCTCTTTTACTTGCGCATGAAATATCGTTATAAAAATCATGTTTATTGCTAAGTAACTATACCGTCTTTTTCCCTCACAGGCTATCAATGTGAGGATATCCAAACACTTTTATAATTAGTTGAGAGGTATACAACTTATTCTTTATATTTCTTCTTAAAAGAAAAATTGATGAAAATTACTATACTGATAGTCAGGGGGAGATTATTTTGTGATGTGAGTTATACGTTTGACCGTGACTATAATATAAATCATTCCTAAATAATAGTGGAATATTCACAAAGATCTCATACTTTTCGTATTTCATGTCCTATTGTAATAAAATGTACATCTTTTTGTTTCCTGATATGACTCTATTTACTGCAATGAAAGTCAGCTTTGACATTTTGTGGTATTACACTTTATTGAAAACATATGTCTGATATTAGCATGACCTTAATTTGCATTCTAATAGCAGGTTCTTCATGCAATCGCTGTATGAATATCAATTCTACGTATAAGCAGGGACAGTTAACATCGTTTGTCAAGTCCACACTCAGTAAATGAGTCCTATAGGCCTACTATCTCTACTATGAGAAAGAGGAACTTTGATACACCAACACCTGTCGAACATTGCCCCTTTTCTGTTCTTTTTGGGAATACAAATCAACGCCATTCTGGCGGTCAGCCATATAGGCAATGCATATTCCATTCCTTTTTTTTTTTTTTTACTTCATTCCTTCATTGTTCAGTCTCAACCTATCAAACCGTTCTTGCCAAAAGTTTCAAGTGACTAGAGCTAGCTACCCATCATGCTTTAGCAAGTGGTATATATGGATGACAAATGACATTTTAACGATATTGAGTATATTGACCCCATGGTATTTGAATGATTCTCCTATACAGACCTCCCAAAAAGGAAAAGTTTTTATTTAACATTTCAAAACCATTTGGTGTGCATTTGTTTGCATCTAACACACCTCGTCCGATGAAAATTTTCCACATCTTGTACCTCATTCTCTGACCCAAGAACACCTCCACTTTATGTTCATTTCGAGAAAAAAAAAATGTCATTTATAGTATGGTAACGTGGAAGGTTCTCCTTTACATTCATGTGAAAGAGGTAGCAATCAAAGAAAAATTGCGTGAGGCTATGACATCAACTTGCATCCATGATTCACAACGTTACTTTGATTGTAAAGAGAGAAGCAAGTATTTAACATTCTTTGCCCGAGATATCGAAAACATACCATACTTTTAGTTCAAACAAGTGTTATCGCTAGAACTGTGTGACAGTTGAAAAATAGGTTTATTTTTAATGTGATAACCTCCTTTGTCGTTTGCAATTAAAAAAAATCAATTTCTAATGTTTGAATGTCAAGAACAAAAGTTTTAGTAGAGGCATGATAAATGTTATATATTTCTGTATGACGCTGTCGTATTAAAATACGATATGATCGTTTAGTTCCTACACATGATGTCCTGAAATTATCATCTAAAACAGTATCAAGGAGGAAAGAGTTTACATACCAACTAGGTATATGATCAAGAAGTCCCTTCTTTATATTACCTTGAGCAGTTATCTGTTTTACACAATTTTTCATGGCATATTATTACTTGGTGTTATCTGAGTACCGGGTATTGCACCCGATAGCAGTAAGTAACACCTGAAATTACTTGAAAAGACAGATAATTGATATAGCCATACAAATCACGAATCGATTTAGAATCCAGATAAAAATAGTGCTACAAATATTTATGACAAACGAAAGTAGACGACCATGGGATGCATCCCTAATCACTGCCCTGTTCACACGAGAGCCCAATTTTGTGAAGACGAACAAACAGACAAAGATTCATTTCAACTCGGCCTAGCTCTGTCAATCAGGTCGACACCCGAACATTTCTTTTCTTATCTCGGGTAATGAATGGGGGGAATGCGGCAGGAGCATGTCAGGCCTTGATAACCGAACGGAAGACAGGATGCACTTCAACTCTTCCTCAATCCCCCTCTTTCATTCTCTTTCGTTTGTCTCATCCAACACAAACCCATTTCTTCTCGGTATTGTTTTTCTATCTTCCATCTCATTTCATACATCCCAGCTCATCCCAATGAAGAACCTCGTCTTCTCTTCTGTTTTGGACCCCCAAAGCTGCCTTGCCGCTCCGTATTCAAGTTGATTGATGACATTACACTGGAGAACATTTTTGATTATCCAGACAGACTAGAGAAAGGTTATTCAAAACCAGGCATCAAACAAGAAAGTACAGGGACTGAACGTTTTTGCAACCGCTATATTTGCACTTTGATTAAGTCATGATCGAATCATGCAATATAAGATGATGTTTTCTTTTCATATCGCACCCTGCTCTTACGCGTGGTAAATGTCTTTTTTTATTGATTTTCAAAATTCATACCAACATATTAGCATAACAATAAAGCAATCACATGAAATAAAGAACAAAACAAGGGATTATAAGGAAAATAAAGAAAAAAGGGAAAAGGCAATGTAAAACAATCACGTATCAACATAAGAACCTTACAGATTCTCGACAAGAGCGAAGCAGTGGTAATCAAATAAACAGAGCGAATTGTGAGCCCCCCCCCCCCCCCCATGCCAATGATAAGTTAAGAAAAAAATCCTTAACTGGCTTCAATTTGACTTCCTTTCATAGCAGGCAAACTTATGTATCAGAAATGAAGAGCTTAAAGCATCTGTTATGTCAGACATGAAATGGAAACTAGCACAATAAAACATGGAATATTTTAAACTGAATCTACGAATAACACGTTGACTTAAAGGGGAAGGCTAGTAACTGATCAGTGGGAATCAGTGGAAATTCTGGGAGATGATTGTTCCAATCCTTATGGGATTCATTCAAGAGTTCATTGTATATCTAATGTTGTGTGAAAATGATTTGCTTCAGAATGGTGTCATATTCAAGTAATGTGCAGTTTAATGCTTCCAGGTTAGCGTCCCTGGTCAGTGACGGAGCATTAATCTGCACATTACTTAAATATGAGACCGTTCTGAAGCAAATCATTTTCACACAACAATAGATATACAATGGACTCTTGAATGAATCCCATAAGGATTGGAACAATCATCTCCCAGCATTTCCACTGATTCCCACTGATCAGTTACTAGCCCTCCCCTTTAAACATAACGATTGTTCATTGAGAAAAATGACAAAAATGAATATTTGAAAGTTTGCTGAAGATCACGTATAATATGCTAGCATGTATTGACGTAGCTGTGGGTTTGATTATGTGACGGAATAGAATGTCTTTTGTATAGGTATGTGCGTTTGTGTGTGACTGAAGGAAAATATGTTGACAATCCTATACAGTCACAAATTGACTCGAAAGCTATAATTTGATTGACTGAACGAACACTGGACTATACGCTTTGATACCTTGATATTCCCAGGGAAGTGGGAGTTATTTCCACGTCCATGATATTCCTTTATGCATCATCATGAAGAAAATTGAAATTTGTCCTTTTCCAGTGGTCTACCCAAGGAGGCGTTCTCTTCTTGGTCTACCAAACTCTAATTAGGATTCAACACGGAGAAACCAACACAACATGATCTTCCTGAGTAGTTTAACCAAATAGGTAGAATAATAAGTAGAACAATCATTCCATTTACAGCAAACTGTCGGAGAAACAGTTTATGTAGGTGTGTTCTCGCAAAACATCCGTTCTGTTTAATGCAATTCCGTGATCTAGTAGACCAGCGTCTCACCTCCCTGATTAGACTCCGCTCAAGTCTCCATGTCTGTTTCCACTCGTAATAAATGACACAGAATTGCAGCGAAAAGGGGTGCACATCACGAGTCCAACACCCATGAGTCATAATTATAGTCCACGAGCTAGACACCAAAGTGAACAAGGCCCTCGACACCAGGCAAACAAGGCTCGACACCATTAGGCAAGAAAGCCACACGTCGAGACCGACATTACACCACAATACTCATGGGTCTTTGTGCCGTGTCGGACTCGTGGGCCTTGTTTGCCTATTTGCCTGTGGTGTCAGGCTCGTGGGCCTTATTTAGTTATTTGAATAGTGTCAAGCTGGTGGTCCTTATTTGCGTAATACGAAGCTCACTGGCTGTATATGGGCAGTATGATTCATGGACATTTTTCCAATGTCGTGCTCGTGGGCGGTATGAATCTTGGGTGTCGGCCTCGTGGGATGAACCCGTATACAGATCACTGAAATGAAGATAATTTTCATGACATGAAATCAAACTGATTCCCTTTCATCACCCCCTTCCCTGATTTCTGAATAGATAATATCCAAATTTTGAATTCTTAAAAGGAAAGTTTGTCTCCGAACTCAAGCTAACTTCTATAAAAATAATAAAATCAAGCAAACAACGAAAACATTGAAACTGAAAAAGAAGCTTATATTTTAGTGTATGTGTTTTCTGAAATCAGTAACGTCAGTCACAGTAATATGATAAGATGAACTGGTTAAAGCCATGGCCTCCCAAGTCACCTTTTCTCTTGGAAAGACATCTTTATGAATTTTCTCTTTGAAATTAATTCAAAAAATATAAGATGATATTCTGCCTCCCCCGTTATTGCTCCGAAGTTGCTACGAATAGTGTAATTTTCACTATATATTTTTCTTACTTGAGCTTTCCATGTAGGTGATAAAAACTTTATACATATTACATATTAAGTTCATATACATGTTCTCGCGTCAAATTCCTTTATGTCTACTCCTCTATACGTTCTTAAAAAATTAATCTGTAAGTATCTGTGAAATTTGTGACATAAGGGTTCCCCCATTACTTGTATCAAACAAATAAACAAAAGAGACAAACCAAGTTACAACGTTACATGACTGAAGTATATCCTTTTAAGCTGTGCATGGAAAGTTATCGAATATTCTCAAAGACGTATTCATTTTGTCTCTTTGTCGCTTTGTGCCCATATTCTTCAAATGCAGTACATGATTACTCAGGTCACCCCACGAGATCCACGTCACACAGTCCACGAGCCATACAACCCACGACCGTGACACTACATAGACCAAAAAAAAAATGTCCACCAGCATCTCGACACGAGGGTGATAAGGCCCACGAGAACGAGCCCCGTTATATACCGTCATGTCAGTCTCGTGGGCCTTTACCTAGTGTTGAGCTGGTGGGCCGTATTTATAGCTCGATGTGTGCCTATTTTACTCGATGTCTAGCTCATGGACCTTGTTAACTATGCGTCTAGCTCGTGGGCTGTATGACTCGTGAGCCTCGTAACTCGTGAGCCTCGTAACTCGTGAGTTGTATGACTCCTGGGTGTCGAGCTCGTGACGTTCACCCTCGTGCACTTTCCTCGTGCATACACACTCCAATCTCTATAAACTGGAAAGAGTGGTCCAGCACTTTATTTGAAATATGACACGTGGGCTTCTGATAGTCCTCTCCTTTCTCCGTGATAAAAGTCGGGGAAAATCGATCATTACACCAAATGTCAACCTATTGATGGGAAGGGAACCAGTAGCTGTCGGTGTTGAAACCGTCTGGTCTTTCTCGAAAGCATCGCCTGGTCAAAAGGCAGCGCACCTTTTGGTTGGCCCGCGAGAGACTGCGATAGAAACCTATTCATCAGCCTCTAAATGTTCCTCCAGCCAAGTTTTTGAGGAACCGTCAAAAACTTAATCATTGTAGATTTTCGACACCTTGGCTCCTGACTTGTATTGAAAGGTAAGGCAGGAGAAGAAAAGGACAAATCACCCTCCAGTGGCCTACGAACTGGTAATGAGAAGGTTGAAACTGGACAGGGAACAAGGTAGAAATCACCTGGGAAATCTTGTGACAAGCCTTTCACAATTCATGTCCTACGTTTGGAAACACAAACCAGAGAGTAGAGTCTAGTTGGGGTTTGGATCTTCAGAGGAAGGGGAAAGAAATGAAATTATTTGTTCTGCGTAGTCTGATTTTCAGACCGTAGGTTGCATTCTCCATGTTTAGCCTTGATCTTCTTTAAGTTCTCGTTCCCATGACAATTTTCAGTTCATCATATTTTGGGATTTTGCTAATGTAGGAATATAGTCGTTCCACTTACAATGTATTAGCATGAGAAAGCATAACTACTTTCAGCACAAGTCAGTGAACTTAACGAAACTTAGACTGTAACTAAAGAGACACAAGCAGAAATAAACTAATCAACTAAAACGTTCATTTCTTTAAATTACTCCGATGAGGGAAACCATAATATGACATGAGAAGTAATGGATGTTTGTGATATTTTCCAAGAAATTTTATGTACACGGTCAACCTTAAAATCGTGCAAAACTTAACCTCACATCACTCAGACTGTAGAATATGGGGCTTTACATTGTTGCTGAATCTGGCGTCAATGCAATATAGGGGACCCAATCAACTAAACCGTGACTTGAAATAAAGAATTAATTGTTGCTAATGGCTAACTGTTGGGGAAGGTCGCGAAGTATGTCCGTTTCATGTACTTCGGTAGGTATAGGTAGCCATAATTTGTGCCCAAATCCTCCTTCATGTTTGTGTTCATTTCAAAGGAAAAACAGCGTAGAGACAAGATCTCATTCTTTTCTCTGAGTAACCCGAAAACAAATCGAGAATGAATGGAATATCAGCAGAAGAACGAGCGGAGTGCCAGTCGGGCATAGGTATAATAGACATGCACTGACACCCGAGTGTGGAGGGTTGGAAAGACCAACGTTGGGTGTTAGAAGGCTTCACGGTGCACCACGTATTCTTTCTACGTTAAGTGTGTGTCCCTGAAAAGGGCCTACCCCATACCCATAGGGATTGGGTAGGCCCTTTTCAGGGCCACACACGTGGTGCACCGTGAAGCCTTCTACCACCCAACGTTCTACCACCACGGAAGTAGCCTTCAAAGATTTCAAAGACCAACGTATATCCGTCTTCAAAGAAGCCCAATGGGCAATCATCTGTGTGGATGGCGTCAAATATTGGTAGGAGATCAGAAAAAAAAAAACCCGAGTAGCATGAAGAATATCGGATAAGTATAGCACAAGTAGCGGATAAAGATCTAGAACACTAAATATTTAGTTTTCGAAGTTTTTATCTAGAAAGAGTTCTGTACCTCAGATACATGACACCTACGCTATCTTTACTGAATGTCTGTGTATGTCTGTAATTCTGTTTCGTTGCAAATCCATGTCTGGGCTACGTTACAAGATTTAAATTCCTTCACTACATTAGGGATATAGCTTGTTTCGATACAGCCACAGGTAAGCGTCATCAGTTCCTTTGACAAAATTTCCACCGCAATTGTTTTGCATCCTTTGAGTTTCCCTCATTAGAAGAGGTAAAATGGTATGAAGATTCAGAATAGTTGAAAAGGCAGACCCCGCTTTCAACGATAACAGACGAAAGTATACGTATTACACAGATCTCAAGTTAATTGTGTTCTTGTGACTGTACCTATACCATCAGTTCACCGAGGACCATTTTAGGATTCAAGCAAATGTACTCCTCATAGCTACTCAGAGTATACTTTGAAGCCGTGATGGACGGAATCTCATACACCTAGTGTCTTCTCCAGATTATATTTAGAGGAAGTTTGAAGAGGGTTTAAAAAAATGTTCAGAAGACTTTATTGATAATGATTGTGACATAGATGTATCTACGTCGATCCAGGGAGGTGCACCTCCTGGTTGATCATCCCTATAATCTCTTTCAGCTGACTAACTGGTGCTTGTCAAGAACATCTTATTTTTAATTTTGCTCAGCACAAAAGTGACACAAAGTCAGGCAGAAGCTCAGCACAATCATCTTTTAACCGAAAGATCGGTCTGTATCTGGTCGTCGGGAATATGTTTCGTGGAGACTGCGTCTGGCTTCACGGATCCCTCCTATACGGAGGAGAGCGACAACGTCAAAAAAAAATAAAAGACTCTTCCGGACAGACTGATCTTTCTGTCTAACTCATCTTCAGCTTCCAACTTTCCCGAGATGAGGAATGCTATAGGAGATGAGAAGGCGAAATATGATTGCAGGGGCCGAGCAAATTGAAACTGTCCAGTGGCAGTTCGTCACGTAGGGCAAGAAGCGAGAGTGGAAGAGGCCATCACCTTTCACGGCAAGTTCCCGGGCCCTCCCCATCGCTCCTCCTGTTCGGCCCGAAATGATGAATTACCCGTCCCAGTTTCGCGATAACGCGGGTGAACGGCTCTCATTTGTTACAAGCATTTCCCTTTGCCTTCAGTACCTCGGAATAAAGAGACTGGTAGTAGAAGAAATCCCAGGCACATGGCGGTTGAATGTTTTCTGGTTCTGTTTTCATCACCTGTCATCACCCCACCCCTTCCCTTATGTCCCGCGAGTCTCTTGAGATTTAACTGTCTCCTTTTTCTGTTTTCCTCACTTGTCTTGTTTCATCCTCGTTTTGCGCTCCTCCATACCAGGTGAGAGCAGGCAAGAGGCAACGCTAGGTAATTTGTCTGCGGGTGGCGCTGGGCTCATCACCACCCAAGCTCCTGTCACGTCTCCATCCCCCCGCGTTATTAGTCTGCACCTGTTTCATGTTACGATCGGAGACATCTCGGCCAGTGTGCAATTTTTCAGCAGGTAGAAAGATCATCAATAAATCCTATAGACAAAATCGATACGCTTCTTGCATACACACATTTATCAATATGTATAAAAGATGGAGATATAAAAGATGGAGATCCTATGGACATACGCCAGATGCATCATTTTCACCAACAGTGCGGTTCAAACTGCTGCCATACTTGTCATCCGACATCCACATCTGTCATAATTTCATTATTTCACATCAAAGTCACATCAAAAATAACTCTAATCTCACTCGTTACTTCCTCTCTGTCAGGGCTCTCCCTTAGGTGTCTTGTCATTACGTCATTACTGCCCCTTCCTCCCTCATGCAGTGTTCTCAGTCATGTCAGTTGTCAGTCCAAATTAAAGAAAGAGTAAAATATTACGAGTTCAACGGTATAATTTCAATCGAAATCGGATAAAAATTTGAAGTTTCGTTATTTTTGGGGGAAACAGTTCTCGAACAGTCAATATGAATATGCAATTGGCAAAGTGAGCATGCCATGCCCTCACAACTTACCATAAATAGTTTGTACATAAAATTTTGAAATTTCCAGCTTTTCATTCAAATGCAATTTATGCCCGAGGCTCAAATCTTCGTATGTCTAACTGATCACTATTCTGAAGGTATCCAGCCAGGAATAACATGTTTCAAATTTCAATGACAGAAATATTGAATTCTTGTCATTTTTTTAAACACGATCAATGGAAAATTGTGAGGATATGACATGGTTACCTCACTCACTTATATATCACTCATATCCACTGTACAATTGAACTGTTTTGCAGAAATTAGAAAAACTTCAAAATGTCATACTCAGTAACTTCCTTATTTTTCATCCGATTTTAGTCAAATTTTTACCGTTGAACTTGTAAGATTTTACTCTATTTTATCAGACTACCTTATATTTGGACTGGATTTTCCCTTTAACTATCATCAGAGTCACCACTTGTTATAAGCGTTTTGACGAATCCATCGGGGTAGCACTTGAGAACATTGCGACACTGGATCTCAGACGCTTATTGAGTAACAGTATATCGTGTCTCTTTAAACTAAAGCTTTCCTTGGTGAACAAAGAGGATGTGCTCACCCTATAGATCGCTGGTAAAAACAACAACAACAACAATAACAAACAAGCAAACAAAAAACAGAACAAAATAAAACAAAAAAGCAGGTAACTTTGTGGGATTCCAAAAATTGTGCTTGTTAGCATATGGCTTAAGTTAAAATAAATCATTCCAACGGATAATGAAGTAGTACTGATGCATAACGAATTTTCGGACAGACTTGATGTAATGTATGCAACCATGTTTAGGAACTCGACCGGGACAGACCTGTGAGGAAAGAAATAATCATTACCTATGCTGCCAGAGTTTCTTTTCGTCATCTTTAAACAAAGCAGACAACGTAAAAACGAGGTCTTGAAACCAAAACATTACACAAAGAAAGCAGATCATTAGAAAAAAATGTCTCAAAGATAAACAATTTAATCATCCAGTTGATAAATGTTTATTTTTTAAAATTGAAAATGAGATATTTTACAGATTTCTGTACTAAAAAACCAGTGATGTAAAGGAAATAATTATATGAACTGTTAGTGCAGTTAGTGTTTTCCTCTATCAAATATTAAAAATTTTATCGTCTGTATGTTTTAAACCCTCACGTGACCACAAGAATAGAACTAAACGGATAGAACGCATATAGTCAATCGTTCGTCAAACATTAACACGTTTTATCAGTGAAACTGTAATATGCCATTATAACCATAACCGCGCTTACTGCACTTGTATAGCTGATATCGTTACACGTTCATTCCAAACAGACGCATCTCAAAACTTATTTTGGCAATGGGACTAATTTTCATTTTAAGTCTGTGAAAACTACACAGGGTATCAGGTTAAATATTCAACAGCCCTCCCAAACTTTGATGTCATTCATCAACACTTATCCAGCTGGATTCTTTACTTCCTTATAGGAAACAAACCTGCAACACAACATTTATGAAAAAATAAAGATTTAGTAAAACAGTGTAACCCAATATTCAATGTCCCAATTTGACTCAAATTATTTTGATAATCCCCCTCACTTCTCGCCACCCCATACCCTATACATACACGTATAAACTATATACAATGTCCACACACTCGATAATCTTCACCATTCTTTTCACCATGTTGTATATTTTGTGTGAATATACTGCACTAACACTTTGTAAGAGGCACGTAAGAAATAATCAAAATCTGAGACAGTGACTTTTTGTCATAGGATTTCATAACTCGTGTTCTACTCGATGACATGCCAATAAGTCTCTACAGTGCCACTGATGTTTACCTAAATATTAGAAATGACGCAATGTGATAATTATTATTGTCAATAGCTTCTTTATGTCAAAGAAGGCGTTATTGCATGCTTCATAAGCTTATGTTGTATACATGGGAATAAAATCTAATGCGTATTTTCACATGGAAATTTGCTAAACTGCTGGTTTGTCCGGCTTTTTTTTTTTTTTCAGTCTTAACGTGGTACCTGGGGAGAGCTAGGTTGTGCTTTTTTTCGTCTTCTTCTTCTCGTCTTCTTCTTCTTCTGCCCGTTCTTCGTGACGCGGGAAGGAGTAAATCAGAGGCCAAAATGTGACGATGTCTAGGGATTGGTTGATCAATGTGATGATAATGAAAATATATCATGATGAGTGATGTCCGCTGATCACATGCCATCGTAGTTTTAAGCACTATACTCTTGGATTGCGCGAACCTCATCATCGATGTGAATACTTTTCTTTCCACAGCACTTTAACCCCTACCAAATAATAGGTTAAATTGTTTCATCTGAACACATGCTACGTCAGAGAGTGCGACGTGGCCATGGACTGATATATGCTGCATTGACCTTGGCCTTGACAGGACGTCCCCATGCACAAAAAGCCTTAAACAAATAAACGAATTAAAAATGAAAGGCACGCAATATCAAAAATGTCACACTGACATTGTGACTGGATAGCACGTGAAATGACTGCATCAGGAGGTCCTCGAAAGGAAAAAAATGGTAATGGCTACTATTATCAACTAACATTAGGCCTACCGATTACACGTTTTAGTAACGCCTATAGCAAGATGTGTAAGGCAACTGATAATGTCTTAGCTACAGACAAATGGCACAATTAACGTTGGGTATGATAGGATAGACAGTGGAATAACCATTTTCACATTAACAAGGTGTAATAGAATCTAATTTTTCTCCCCCCCCCCACCACTCTCTCTCTTCCTTACATAAGTAGAGGGGAAAAAAGTATTGTAGACTGTCCCACAATACTGAGTGACCAGCATTAACATCCACATCCGCTTGGTGCTGTTGTTTGAGTGGATGATATATTTTCCTCTGTTCCTAAAACCATTTGCGTGTATTGCAATCACAGCTGTCACACATCGCTGCACTGAACTCCCCAATGTAGATTTGTACAATCTAAAGATTGTAGTACTTATTGCACTACCTATTAGTGGTCCTGTGTTATAACGGTTTAAAATTTTTAGGTCACAAACCGTGCGGAAAATACATGGGACCATGGGACAGCATATTATTATGATTTTTATGCGGAGAGCTTGTCGATAATTAATGCGTACTTTCTGATTAGGCTGGCACACAGAATAAAGTATAAACATAATATGCCCTAAGATCCGTTTTTAATGGTTCAAAATCTCAAAGCCGTGTCGATTTTCCAGATTTCATTTGAATTTTGTGATTTGAAATCAGAATTTATTGTGTCAGACTTACTGAACTGCTCGTGACTAGAAATTAGTGATGGAATTATATTTTGTCTGTTTCCTGCAAAAATGCGCGAAGGCATTATTTGTACTTGAAGGCTTTCTCGCGAAAAAAAAAAATACATCGATTTTACATCCTTTCAAGTGTTTGTGAATGGTATTGAAAGGTGATTTCTGTTTTGAATTGCTGCACTTTTTAATCAGTATGAGACAATCAATGATTAGTCACTATACCTGCAGGTTGCATTCTTTCGCATGACAAATGAATAATTTTAGCGGTCAATTTCGTGACCGCTAGCCTGATCCATATCAACAGTTAGATTTTACATATAGCCGTAAGATATTCACACATAACTGTCCCCTCAAAATTGTCGAATTCTTATTAGTTGGAAGTCCTTTGAATTTGATATGAAATATTGCTAGCTCATCTTTCGGTGCACATCGTTTCTCCAAAAAAAAAAAAAAGAAGAAAAAACAAACAAATTAACAAACACAACAGAACAAAACACAAAACTCAACATCAACACCTAACAAAATTCAACGCCAGTTTTACTCTGTGTGTCTGTATACAGACATCCTCTCCCCACTCCCCCCCCCCAAAAAAAAAGGCAAATGTGGGCTTAACAAAACGTGTGTAGAGATTTCCTTGACAGTTTCAGTTTACTGAACCCAAACTCTATATCAGCCTGATAATCCATTTCAGTATCACTGATCATAATTATGATGCTGATCAATGAAATGATTTGTTCATAATGCTGAAAACAGTGAAATTGGCACTCTAGGCATGTCATCCTAATCGGTGAATTACAACATACCCAAGCAACACATTACATATACCCATAATTCAGTAATATGTTTGGAATTGCATCAGAGCCCCGATATCACTGGAGAATTGGAAGGGACATTTTGTACAGCTGGAATGCTTAGTGACTGTAGGAAGTCGGCGAAGGAAAACTCAACTCACGGTGTTAAGTAAGCTTACAGCGTTCTCAATGCTAGGTTTAAGCATTGACGTTTCCGTATTTCAAAGCAGAGGAACTCAAAGTCCTATACGGCCATGCTTCCGCCAAAGTTCCAAATGAACGCGATTAAATACGAAAAAAAAAAATATAACAACATTGTATTTTTTTTTCCTCCGCTGTCAATAACGGCTACCTGTGTGTAAAGCAGGAAGTGTCCTCTATCTTTACAGCAAAGAATGCGTGCGCGTAGTGATAGTTATAAGACATTTGATCACGTGATTTGAAAGACGCATGCATTGTACGTACCTTAGGCTTAAATCCAATGTCGGTTACTCTACAGGCCATATCCTTTCCTCAACGCTTTCCTGTAAAGTTAATATAGAGATCAACTTGAATCTTCAGTGTCTGAAAGAAATAATTGCTCAGCAGATGTTAGGAGATTTTTCAGTCTTCTTCTTTGAATGCAGTTGCGTTGTATCGCGTGCTTTGTGTACGGCAAAGGTGATGACATAGAGGAGTTTAGGCGAGATCGACAGCCGAAAGAGCAAACTGCAAAATTTTATTTGACCGCATGACGCTCAGTGTAACTACCTTCCGTTTGAAACGGCTGTGCTACCATCAGCACGAACCCGACCTGGTCGCAGTGTATTTTGTTTTTCTTTTGTTGTTGTTGTTATTTTCCTTTGGAGTTTATTTCCCCCCCCCCCCCCCCCCCCATTAAAATCAAATTGTGACTATTCAATTGCTCCGGAACAAGAGGGTTTTCCTCCATTGTTTAAAGGCATACAACACACTAAAAAAAAGCGAAAATAAAAATGGGACCGTGAATCAAATGAGTTGTTATACTCGGGTGTTATCAAAGAGATTCTATTCGTTCAATTTGACAATATCCTTTCAAAGGAAATGTAGTCTAATACGTGTAAAGGGGAAAATTGGAGTAATAGATAACAGCTTACTGTCCAGTCCAATACATGCAGAAAGAGGGGAGGGGCAATTGGCGTTAAATCTTCTCTTTCCACAAGACACAAAATTCATGGATAACCTTCAATATATCTTGGAGCTTCCTGTTTCTTATATAACGAGAAAGCAACAAAAAACACGCACGAACCAATGCTGACATTATAATAGAGAAAACGACAATGACGAGCGAAAGAACAGTAAATGTAAAACGGTTAAGTTAGAGGCCATATCCCATTTGCCAATGTCACGAAATTTTGCGTGGATTAAAACCATCGTGTCCAAATATCGTGTCTTCAAATCTTAATGTAATGAACCTTATTTTTTTTTCTCAAAAATGAAAATCTAAACCCACGTCACTAGAAAGCACACTCCCCTTTTGTCTCTGTACTGAGAATGACGGCTGGAATTGTTTCGAGGTCTGAATATTAAATTACATTTACTGGAAATGCTGTACTGTTTCCAACTCTATCACAAGAAATTTTCGCATTTACTGTTATGAGGAAAGGTCTGAATTACCTACATCAAAGGAATTTCAGTTTTAGGGTTACAAAAGACATTCACATTGTTTTTCTATTGTTATCAGTTATTAAAGAATCTTGTCTCACATCTTTTCAGCAATATACTTCCCCATTCACCCCGTACTATTTTCTCTTATTTTCTTCTTCATCTCAAAGTATTCGCAGTACTTATAAGAGTCTAAAAACTTTCTAGTCATCCCTCAAGAAATTGTAAAAGGCACCTATAGGTGTTAACATGATGAAGAGAAAAAAAAAACAATCCCCCCCCCCCAAAAAAAAAAAATATATATATATATATATATACAAACCCTCAGAAAACAATACTTTCTCAAAATTTCCCTCATTCTCCTGACCTCTATAACTACAGTTTTCATAGATATGTTTCCCATCTCAAGTTGTATCAGCTTCTTGAGGACAATGACATTAAAAAAAAAATAGAACAGATAGAGAAAAAAATAAACATTTCGGAATCATATTCGCCTTCTCAACAGTAATGACTTCGTTGCAGCCGACATTGAGAAGACAGCGCTCGCACTCGTCATTGCTCGTTTTGCGAAGGCCTGCATGGTCTACAAACATAGAAGAGCTCAATCATTGACGCTTAATCTTTAAGTCTTTAATCAACTCCTACTCAGTCATTTTGTCCTACACAAGATGACATCTTTTCCGTAGACGGTTTCGGGCCAGATTTTTTTTTTTTTTACGTTTTTAATTGAACTAGAAAAAAATATCATAGTTCAATCATGAACAAATAAAAACCCTTAGCATAAAATGTGATATAGCAACCTTCAGTGTCAAATTACAAATCAACCCTTCATGCATTGACTAAAATGTTACCTTAATTTCCCGTTCCATTTTGCCATTCTTTATTCAGTCTCTTTCTCAAAGTTCAAATGATTTAAAAAAAAACCTTGGAAATCTTGGCTTTTTTCAAACATGCACATACATTTATGTAAAATACTAAATCAATACTTCAGGTTCATGGCAATTGCCTTCTTAATTTGGAATAATGAGTGTATACACGAGTAGAAATAGAGGACAGAGTTTTTTTTTTTCTTAATTTATCTGTTATAAATGAGTGAGGGAATCATGTTCTCTTCTTTTTTGACTGTCAAAGATTTATGACTATCTATATCTGTAAAGACCCTACAATTCGATCTTTGCAAGTGTGTCTGTGTTTGTTTGTTTATTTCCGAGGTTTTTGGCTTTTGTTTGTTTGTTTATTTCTTTGTTTGTTTACATATGGGGGAATTTAAGTTACAGAAGTATTTATTCAGCGTGTAAGTGCAGGAGAATTGTTCATCGGAAGCATTGCGTAATCGCGATCAGGTGGCTATGGGCCGGATTCGGGCAGCGTCCTTCCCAGCGCCAGCCCGGCGGGACCGCTCAGGTCATCGCTACTTTTTAGCTGCCTTTCCTTCAGACCAAGGATGATGGGTATTCTGACATATCCTCTCCACTCACACGCAAACAAGGTGAAGAAGTCACCGCAAAGGATATACTGGGGGAAAAAAACAACAACAACCGCTTACACAAAAATAATGTCTTATAACTATTGTCGGATTCATGCAAAGGATGACGGTAAGCTAGCCTATACCTTTAACAAGGGTGGATCCAAGAATTCTGTAAAAAAGGGAGGGGGGCGCAAAAATATTTCTGGTGCCCCTTCCGGGTTTCATCGGCTGACACTTTCTTTTTTATTATTTCTTTTGTTTTAAAAAGAAATAAAGGGGGCACAAGGTGCACCCCCTCTGGATCCGCCACTGTTTACCGTCTTCATCTGACACGTATTTTTTATATTTTTCTCCTTCTTTTTGCAATCGTAGGATTGGGGGATTCGAGGGGAGCGCACCAGGCGCCCCCATTTTATTTTTTTTTTGGTAAAAAAAAAAACAGACAAAAGAAATAAAAAGAAAAAAATGGGGTGGGGCGCGTGCGTTCCCCACCTTTAATTTTGCAAAAATTTTCTTCACGGAATTCCTGGATCCGCCCCTGCGTAGGGTGTGTGTGTGTGTGCGTTTCGTTGTTTGTTAATTTTTTTTTTTTTGTTTACGAGTAAAACAGATGCTAATTCAGGCATCATCGTGGAGAAAACAGCCGTCCACAGCTTTTCCCTGGATGGACAATTAACAGGAATAATCCTCCTTTTTTTCCTCTTTGCCCTCCTGTATTGAATTACCTCATTTATGTCTAGCAGAAATAGCAAGAAGTGGGGGTCACACATCATTCTTTAGTGGAGAATTTGCCTCTGAGAGAGAATTATTTAGAATGGAATCAGTGACATAAACCTGCACATTTATGACAGTGTATCATGTCTCTTTGTCTTCCAAGGCCCTGGCCAAAACAGCTATCAAGGCCAACCTGACGTCATTGGTTTCGAAATTACATTTTGTGCACAAATTAGAATTTTGAATGAAAGAAGATAGCAAGGCAGAACTCTAGATTAAGAGAAAAAACATCAACTTTGTTTGCCGTCAGTACGCCACAGCAAAATAAATTTGACATATTTTGAGCAATTCCATATATTTTGTATATTCTGTACAATTTTGTGTAGTGTGTATTGACACAAGTATAATGTTGATTATACACATTCCTGATTAAAGCTGTGTCATTACCATGTTCTTTGCGTTTAGTTTTCCTGCTTTTGTGCATTGGATCTATTTTCGACACTCTTACTTCTTTACTGTCACGTCTGCTTGTCTCCACCTTGCCTAGTACAATTCTAAATACCATTTCCTTCTAAGCAATATCTACGTGTTCCAGTACTATATATAATGCTGAGGTCTGGTGTGTATATTATTACAATATTCAGTGTTATTGTATGATAATAATATCAATAATAACAATAATGATAGTGATAATAATAATAATAATAATAATAATAATAATAATAATAATAATAACAACAATAATAATAAAAATAATAATGATTATCATTATTATTATTATTATTATTATTGATAATAATAAATATAATAATTATTATTATTATTATCATTAATATTACTTTTATTATGATTATTATTATTATTATTATTATTATTATTATTATTATTATTATTATTATTATGTTATTTATAATCCATGAAGAAAATATTGGTGTAAGAGAAAGCTACATTTAGAGTGACGTCACGCTATCAAAGTAGCCAATATGTTTCAGTCACATGATTGTAATTATCATGCTATAGTATAATATGACGTGCTGAACGAATTTGCAAACTATTATGATATTGATAATATCATTTTCACTCAACATGCATTTCGCATTTATGGTGTATATTTTGCTTATAGTTCGTGTAAGTTGACATGGTTGAGATACATGAAATCTGAGTAAAATTTCTCGTAAAGGTTGATTTTATCTTGTCGTTTGTTGGGGCCTAAAATAATAAGAAAGGCCGCTTTATCTGCCCTCATATAATGCTGCACTCCTTACAATACTGATAAAAATCACGTTGCAAATACTACAAACGAATCAAAGCAAGACAATATACTGAAGTATTTCAAAACTTGTCATTTTTTGTTTTCATTTTAATTGATAGCTCTTAATTAAGCGGTCGTTGGTTTGTGTAGAGGAGTGAAAATAACACCGAATATCTTCATTTTTACGGTGTGATGACTCTCTCTCTCTCTCTCTCTCTCTCTCTCTCACACACACACACACACACACTTTTTCCATCCCTGTCTTTCGGTGTCTCTGTTGACGGGAGATAGGCTGACATCCGCCATAATACTACCGGTTGTACTTTATTGCGTCACAGAGGACGTAAGGGGAATCGTTATGTAATCGCTTAACCTTTCTATTGTGTTTTGCAAGCGCAAGTAGCTACACGGCCCTGAGGGAAAACCTAAAGGTCCAACCAATTCGAGGAATAGCTTTTCGAGAAAGCAGGGCAGACTCATCCAGAGGCATGACGTGACTGTGATAATTACCTTTATTTCGGCGATATTATTGATATCCTCCTATTTTCTGTTTCTCTCTTATTGTATTGCACTTTACCATATCCATATTCCTTTCTTTCTGTCCTTCTGTATCTCTATGTCACCTTCGGATCATACAGACATAACTGAAGAGTATAACTGAAAAGAGCTGGAGGTGAAAATAGAGTGGAAAGCTTGCAAGGTCTCAAGTTGACGCTTAGTTCACATCAGATGTTGATGACACGTAATACAGATGTTTAGTGAGTGGCAGTTCGCGAAGTGTTATGACCCACATGTCACCTACAAGAATTCCATCACAGAGCAGACGATGTCTTGATTAGAGCTGTTCTCAGCGACATTGCATTAATTGGCAAAGTCAGCTGCAAGTACATTGACCCCGTACTCTGACAATAACCAAAGGCTCAACACGAGGTGATTTTAAAATAGCGTTGAATAATAATTGTATAGATGTGAGACATAAAGTACAGACCCGATGCAGACAAAGTCATTTATACCTATCTAAAGACGAGAAACGAAAACAAAGGAGGGAAGAAGTCTGCATAACATTTTGATAACGAGGGAACAGAAGGTAGAATTGGCTGCACTAAATTAGTGGCCATTATAACGGAAAAGTATCTATCAAAATAAAAACAGTAGCAGGCTTCGACAACTTCCTAGTGTTTTGAACGCCAAGTCGTTGTCGTTTGGTGACACAATAAAATACAGAAGGCAAAAGTAACAATTAGAGAATGACATTAATTGACATTTTTGAGCGGTTTGCCTATCACGCATATAAAATTTCGAAACACACTGACCACTAGTATCCGTATTAATTCATTTGTTTGTCCACTCATCTATTTTTTTTTTTTTTTTTACTTTGTAATTCGTGTCATTTCTTTCACTAAAAGTTTGACCGCCATTGTTGAAACGCAATTAATTAAAGGGACGGTACAGTATTGGTGGAGATGAGAATTGGGCTTTTAAATTTTTGCGAGATACCAAGAAAACACTTATGATATAGTACAGAGCATACCATTTTAAGAGGAATTCAAAGTTTATTTGATGAAAATCGGGTTTGGAATGACTGACACATCCAAAAACAAAGCGAGTAAAACAAAACGATCGTAATAAAGTGTGGGTCCCACACTTTATTAGAATCGCCTTTTTTTTTTTTGATATCTCAGCCATTTCAAAACTAATCTTCATCAAATAAACGTTGAATTCCTCATAGAATTACATGCTCTTTCATATTTTTTTTATAAGAGGTTTCTCATTATCTCACCAAAAAATGTTAGAAATCTTAAATTAGGTCTCAACCAAAACTATACGATACCTTTAAGTAAAGAGGGCTCGTGCGACAACAGAATATCTGGATTATACCCAGTGCTGTCTTCCGTCATAAATATGTTTTCAGATTGTTTTGTTTGTTTACTTTGTTAACAAACATTCTAGTTAAGTTACCTATTTTGAAATTTACTCTTTTTTTTCCTCCGGCATCTACATATTCTCGAATCGTTCTAATTTGAAATACACGTAGAAAAAAACAATCATAAAGCAGGTTTTCTGGAAAGAATCTTTGTCACCATGCATGTAATATTGTAAAGCAATTTGACTAAAATAATGTTTGATATATTAATGTGAAATTTCATATTATGTAATATGTAATATGAGTGTAATAATGTAATACTATGTGCGTTGATTTTCAAACATTCCTTTAATTCGCGAGAAATATGCTAAAGCTTACGTTTTGTGAGGAATTCAATGTTGCATGAGCAAGCTAAGAGATAAAAGGCAGGAAGGTTGTGAAGATTTTTTTTCCTTTGTTAAAAGCTACTCATTCTATTTGTTCTCAGGACTGTCTTCCTTGACACTGCAACAGAGAATAGCTTCCTCTAATATTTTCTTGCCCAAGACCAAGGACAAAGAAAGAAAGAAACAACAACAACTTACGCCTTGAAGTGTTAAGTCACGAGGAAGGTATTTCAGGCAAGTAAACAGCAAAGTTTGATATCCTCGTTTGACATGATACTTAGCAAATATGAATCATTAAACAACCACATAATGACATGTTCTCTAATCTGCATGATGCTCCACGTACCCCATCCATCATTAATGAATATGTTTGTCATCCTTTACATAAATGAAACATGAGGGCGTACCGTCTTACAAGCTTTTCCTGATGTTTCTGCAAGAATATAACTGGATGTTTGTGATGCAGAAAACTTTCATCAGTTGGGGAGATCGTACAATAGGAGATTTAGGCTTCTACCAACCTAAGCGGAAGGAACGAACGCACTAATTACTCACAATGGATGTTTGTGGTTTACTTTTTTATTTATTTCTCCCCCATCTCTGCCGATTCACTGCTACCCCTTCTAACCTGTTTCCCCCTATCTGAATATTTCCTCTACACTGCATCCGTTGTAATCGATCCATCAGTCCATTTCCATGTTTTCATATGTAAATTTGGTAACATATGATCGATACTTATAATACCTTCTTTTTCTTTAAAATTTTCTTCTCTTCGTTCTTCATTTCTTCTTTTCCTCTCTTCTCTCTATCCTATTATTCCCTGATCATATATTCTTCCACCTTGCCTCTTTGCTAACGTCAGTGCTCTTTTTCATGATTCTGTTTCCTCAGGAATTCGTGTAATGGTGAGCTAACATGCGCGCACCCCGTGTCCTTCCGGGGTTTCCGCCCAGCCCGCTGGTCAAACTCGGAACCGAGAGCGGAAGGAACAAATGCACTAATTACTCACGATGGTCCATTTAGTAAACGAAACAGAAAGAGAGAATGAAAGGCAAAAAAAAAAAAAAAGAAGAAATGGGGGTTGAGGAAAGACAGCAATGAGAATAATCTGTGACTATTATTGTGGATCAAGAACTTGTTGGTTTGCAGAAAAAAAAATATTATATGAGCGTTGCTCATAATGTGTAGTAAATTAATAGACCTTATAAAACCATGATGACTTCATGAAAACGATACAGTCACACGAAAAAAAAAAAATATTACTGTATCAAACCAGAACGTAGAAGATGAAGGAGAGCACGTGGATATATCTATATATAGGGCATATGACATTGTTGAAGAAAAAGAAAAAGCAGATGAACAGGAGAAGAGAAGGCATTTTTATAATCTAGTATAAACAAAATAAATCTATGCAATTTAATCAGATCCTATAATCAATTTCAAGTCAACAACGCTAATAAAAATCTGAACCTATTTTTGCTGGACCGGAAATAAAGCGAATCAAAAGTGAAACTGCGTCATGTAATGTAATCTTCGTCACATGGATTTTTTTTTTTAATATAATACGTACAAACATTGAAATAATAACCATAAAAATCAAGATGAATTTCAAGACAAATACCATGATTAAAAATGTATTTCCATCGCCGACAATGTGTACGCAGTCTTCTATGACTGTGTTTGCTTTGGGGCTTGTATTATGTATGTGTTCTTTTAATTTTCACACCGTTGAATTTATTCTACACTGCGTGTGTGTGTGTGTGTGTGTGTGTGTGTGTGTGTGTGTGTGTGTGCAAAATAACTATTTCGAGCAGCCAACACTCCTACGCGTCTGGGGATAGACCCGATGGAACCAGCAAGTCGAAAACATCTTATTATACTATCTTGTCATTAAGGGTATCCAGTGTTTCTTGTCTGATAATAGTTTATAGGCATATTCAGATTTACCGCTAGTAGCGTGCGCTCACATTATCATCATTATTACTATGATCATCATCATAATCATCATCATCATCATTATTATTATTATTTTTATTATTATTATTATTATTATTATTATCATTATTATTATTATCATCATTATTGTTATCATTATTATTATTATTATTATTATCATCATTATCATTATTATTATTATTATTATTTTTATTATCATCATCATCATTAGTGGTAGCAGTAGTAGTAGTAGTAATAGTAGTAGTAGTAGTAGTAGTAGTAGTAGTAGTAGTAGTAGTAGTAGTAGTAGTAGTAGTAGTAGTAGTAGTATAGTATCGCCAGCTACCAGCGAATGTTTTCTATATCCCGTTGAGTAGCGGTCATCTTGGTGAGCAAAAGAGCCCAAAATTGATCTAAAAGGATCTACTCTGCAAAATATCACTGAATTGTACTGATAAAAGCATCGCCAGAATATGCTAATTGCTATTATCATGACCAAACCTATCCATTATCTGCGTGGTGTACCGCAAACCTATGGAACTGTGAAGACCTGTATTACATTTTTTGGAATCGAAAAGAGAACATTCGTTGAGATCTGGGTGCTGTAACATTTCGACTAAAAGGAAATGAGAACAAACCTATACATGTAGATCTTTGAAAATCACCAAAACTATATAAACAAGCATTACTTTGAATCCTCTTTCACAGTATTCTTCTCTAGGTAATCAAACCATCTGCTTTCTCTTCGTAATTTCCTTTATTCACACTATGACCATTATACGGCATTTTGCGTAAAACGGGACATGATATACTCGTGAGCTCGGATTTGATATTGCAGCCTAAAAATAGGGCCATGATATCTTCTTACTCCTGGGAGCGGATAAGAGCTTCTCAGTATGACCTGGACACTGGTCTTGTGAGTGGTCAGAACGGACTTGTGACATGGTGTGTTTCATGGCCATCGGTCAGTGAGAATGGTCAGTAAGAGCGGTCAATGGAAGGCTGAGAAACGAGGAAGCGGTTAGCCGCATTCCCAGAAAAGGTCGTTCCTTTTCCACCGTGAACTCATTCATTTCAAGGATTGTCCTTAAAGTGATTACTTACCATAGAACATTACCAAACAACAGAACAAAATATAAATAAATCATCCCCTCTTTGCATATTAAGCACATTCTCTTAAGTGACTAATTATAACAGTTGTTAAAAAAAGAAAATCTTCAAGTTGATTGGTTGTTGCAAGAGGAACGATTCATGATGATTTAGAGCTATACATCCAACAAATCGGTTACTCAACGTATAATTCAACTGCAGCTTTAACTTGTAAAAGAATAAATCTTTACATAGGTAAAGAGTCAAAATGTTCCGAATTTACGCGAGCTATCCACGATGCATTCTTTCGCATGTCGAGTTCATGTTCAACATGAGTGAATTATTTTTGATTCTATATAGGAATGTCGATAAACTTTGTTATTGTTGTTGCTGAAAATTATAATAACGAAATTATTATATTCATAATGAAAAAGTATAGATAAACAACATGAACAAATCACGAGTATATGCAATCATATGACATGTATAGGCCTACATCATTATCGTGACAACTATTTATATTATTTTCATCACCACATCAGTATCATCTTGTAGCAGCTTTGTTATCATAAAGACAGCACTATTTCATTATAGCGTGGTGAAAAGTGAACAAGACTAATTCACAGCGTAATTCCATAACCTGGGGATCTTGGACGAAAAGAAAATATACCACGCACAAAATAGAAAAGACAGGAGTACAGTATAATAGCGAATAATGATAATGATGATAATGAATAACACTTATATAGCGCCTAATACTGATGTTTCGAAGCGCATTAATCCTTGGGGAAAAATATTGAAGTAAGATACAGCATTATGTACATATAATATAACAACAACAACAACAACAACAATACTAGTAATAGATGTCGGAAGCTGAGTACTTTTTTTTCTTGTTGCTTTATAATTCTGCGACGGGTGTATCCCTTTGATTTCATGACTTGTCATCAAATTAATTTGACCGAAGATCTGTGTGCAGGTCAAATGAAGATTTGCTGTGACAATCATCATCTCATCAGATTCACATCGTATGGTGGCGATTAATATCACTTCCTTTTTCTTTCTTTCTTTTTTGAGGGGGGGGGGGGGTTTGGTTTGTCTCATAACTCTCTGATTTCATACCTTGTACTTTGACAAAACTTCTTAAATTCTTGTTCTGTGGTATGAAGGAAGAATATTGAAGGCCATCAAACTCTCAAGCACGTATCATGTATATGATTTCATTTGTTTACACATGTATGGTACTTGGCGGCGTGGCACAATGTTGTAATTAGGCGCTTTCCACAAAATGCCATATAAAGTACACACATACAAACACACACACACATATACACACAACGCACACTTACACATCGCACACACACACACAGAGTTGCCAACATACATTTTATTATTGAAGCACATCCCAATTTTAGCCCAATGGTGTTTGTCTTGTCTTTTTTTCACGAGGGTAAAGGCTTTGGAACGTTGAAAAGGCAAATATTAAGAGACATTGGTATAGATTTACAACATGTATCATTACACCGCATAAAAACCTCTGCTTAAAGCTTATTTAGGCCTACTGAATGGCGTTTACTTATTTGCACACTCCAGTACAATCACCGTAAAACGGGTTCGGAACGGCGTCCGAAATGGCGCGGGGGTTATTTGCATATAATTGACGGGTTAGGCTAGGTTTACATAGGACCATAAAATGAGCAAAGTAATGGCAAAGTTTCAACCACTGCGAGGTGCCATCTTCATTGCAGTTTCGTGTTTAAACATACGAAGGGGCGTAAGGAGGGAACAAGGCTTGTACTGCATAAAGGAAGAATTTGATTCATAATATACATTTTATGTATATTCCCATGTTTCCAGCGTCTGACCGTTACAGTATTACTTTACATTGTATTGTATTAACGTATGACATGTGCTCATGTAATGAAATGGGCTGGTTCGTATGAAAACTGATTTAACAATATATCGCCTGCGTTTTACTTGGTGAAAGGTGAAGTGCATAACTTGAAAAGTTTATCCTCAACTTATCATTCACGCTTCGCAAGTTAAAGTTTCTGTCAATGATTGATCCCAAACTGAAATAACACAAAGTAGAATAAAAAAGTGCAAAATTGTATTTAAGAATGCAAAATTCTGTATGAGTCTTTATTCTCTCATATCAGTGCATAACTCCCATGAGAAGAGAAGAATTCAATCTTAAAGGTGACATATCAAGTTATGACAGCCGAGAGAAGAGGTATAAATAATCCCCAAGGCAGACACAGGTTTGATAAATCCACCCAAATATTAGAGGGAATAACGGATACACGAATTTGATTTCAAAGTTGATTCATCTATAGCTTACCTGGTCACATTTTTACAAAGGAAGCGCATGCATCTATTTCTTCAACCTCCTGATGAAACATCCTTACAACTTTCTAGAGAGACAAAGTTGTCTTCAAGTGATTGTGTTCATTGTTTTACCTACACGGTTATAAGGAATGGCATATATACACAGATTTCCGGTCCATGATATGATAAATGTTTCATTTGTTATTTACACTTTCTACCTGCGTCAAAAAAAAAGAGAATAGTAGCTGCATGGTCTTCCTAGTCACAAGCGTCTCTGAGATTTTGTAGCTGTGAAAAATGCGACAGAAAATTATTTTGATATAATAATCATGTATTATATATTATATTATATCATTATATTATTATTATTATATTATTGTTATTATTATTATTATTATTATTATTATTATTATTATTATTATTATTATTATTATTATTATTATTATCATTATTATTACTACTATTATTATTATTATATTATTATATTATATTATATTATTATATATTATATTCACAAATTTGTCTTTGTTTTTTAAGACATAATTTTATGTCTTAAAAAAAAGACAAATTTGTGAATATCCGGATTTATTCTATCTTCCAGTTTTCCAAAAGGCTTTGGTGTTTCTGAAAAGAGTCAATTCAGGAACAATTGACTGGTATAATGGGGATTTATCTACATACAAATCTCGACAATGACAGTATAATCCACGAAACTTATATGCTTGAATATTTCTTCATACTTTTTCATATTAAAGTGTATACACTCATCAAAGTTTGACTTTTCTTTAAGATTGTGCAATCGCCGTATCAGATATTGAGTGTAGATAAACATTTGACATCTCTGACTGTGTGCTCTCTAATGGCAGATTATTGAGGTAAAAATCTTGTTACATATCCTCCACTGTCGATATACATATCGAAAAGACATAGCATGATATGCATGGAATGCCAATGAATTAAGGCTTCGCGATGATATCACTTTTTTAAAACAAAGCTACCATTATCGAATAATAATGTTAATTTGAAATAATGTTAATTCTTATCTCATTCATATGAGAATCAACGAGTAAAGTTTTATTACATAATATACATCCTCCACTGTCTATATGATATGCATATCAAAAGAGACATAGCATGATATGCATGGAATGCCAATGAATTAAGGCTTCGCGATGATGTCAATTTTTAAAAAGATAGCTACCATTATTAGATAGTAATGTTAATATGAAAGAATGCTATTTCTTATCTCATTCATATAATATTCAAAGACAACTTCGAAGTTTAAAGATGAAACTTTTATGAATGTGCAGATGAAACATCTTACACATTGATAGGGATCTGATAGTCGAGTCATACGATATCTTCATGTGAATTAATGAATACCACAACCAGGGGGGTGTTTCATCAACGTTAGTCAGCCCTGACAAGTTGTCAGCGCTGACAATCACCATAGTAACAGTCAGTGACCAGAGCATCTCATCCAATCAAAACCAAGGATTTTGCTGAAATTGTTAGCGCTGACAACTTGTCAGCACCCAGAATGATGTTCTGTCTCCCTTTTCCTATTTTTCTTTGTACGAGTGAATGTGTGTGTGCGTGTGTGTGTGTGTGTGTGTGTGTGTGTGTGTGTGTGTGTGTGCGTGTGTGTATGTGTGCGTGTGTGTGTGTGTGTGTGCGTGTGTGTGTGTGTGTGTGCGTGTGTGGGTGTAATTGTGTGTATTTCTGCGGGAAGCCATTGTATCTAGAGATCCACCATGTCCTCAGACAGGTCAGAAAATGGACAATCACAACTAGCAGCGATAAAGGTAAAAGTCGTTATCGACAAAATTCGGGGTCCAGTCATGCCAGTGGTAGATACGAGAAGTCGCTATGTCCGACGCACTTTACTATTATCACCCGTTATCATGTTCTGCGAGGGAGGCACGGTAGTGGAAAAAGCTCGGGTCATGGGTACATTTCTGCCACCAAATAATGTGTGCCATCACACCTCTCAATAAGCACCTCAAAAAGAAGCATCACAAAAACAGGGTCAAAATATTCGATTCAGAATGTTTGAAATCAAAATGTTGAAGAATCATTCATGATGAATATACCTTGTCTTTATGTAATATCACATTGCTTCATTGACGGATTAGTAATAAGAAGACTTACACAATTATTTTGATTACAGCCAATTGTTATGTAACATGATTTCTGTAACCCTCCCAATCCTCCCCATTCCTTCCGGTCCCAGGGGACCTGTTGCAAACACAGTTGTGCATCTGCACCATCTCTGCATAATATTGGGAGCAATAATCCATATGCATGGGCAAAGGCAAATCACCCGTTATCAACGCTTCCTCTATACCCAACACAGCCAGGGTGCCCGAAACTGACATTCCCGTCTACGTTCAAGTTATCTTGACAGATAGAGCAAAATAGAATAGACGGACCAGTAAAAATCTATGAAAATCAGACATGAAATAAGAAGACTGTGGATTAACCAAGTTAAGCCCGATTAACGGATAGGTGATTATGAATCAGTCACGGTCGGTTGATGTATGATATTCAAACAGGGTAATAATGATGTCATCTCGTCGTAAATCTCTCATTTGATAGTAATTTATTATTATAATGTCATTTTCTGTTAATGATTACACAAGAATCAAACAAATATTTACTTACAGGCTACACAATTTTCACTTCTGGAATTCATGTCGCAAAAGATAATGAGGTGAAAATTTTTGGCCAAATATAAGAGAGATAAACTTGTAAGGCCATAACGGAATCTGACCTAAATTGCATAAGTTGCTGTGAACAATGTTTGCCATCAGAAAGTGTGAAACTTAGAGATCCACTATTTCTTCAATATGAATGGTGACTTCACTGGTCTGTTTCATCAATTTACGACATTCATCAAAGTCTAATTGGACATGTATTGGATTTTCGTCATAATACGCCAAGGGATGAATTGATAAAAGAAATTTGAAGAAATTTGAAAAATATAAGAGAAAGTGTTACAGTTCCAAAACATTGTCTGTATACGACTGACTATATCGGTCCTTGCAGAATTCCATATCTTTCTATACCTTACAAGTATATTTCAATTTTTATCATCATCATTCTAGTATTGTCTTTACTTGATATACTCAGTAATCACAATGATTCATATCCTAATTCTTTTATCGTTTTGTTTAATAGGCTGACAGATTAATATTTCACTCGTAGAAAGAAATCTTCAAGAACCAGTGTCAAAGGATAAACAAAATTGTATTTCCCATTCCAGTTTTCCACGTGGTTTCTCAGAGTATGATCATTACTATCAACGAGACGCAAATATACGCTCATTGACACACGTTTATCATCTATCCCACCTTAAAGTATTTAATCGATTAGATAAGCAAAGGAGAGACTGGTGAAAAACAATACAGATTGGACTTATCGCTCCTGTACCATAACACTCCTTATATCGCATTTATCTGAGATTCGCAAACTACAATCACAACAGTTGATATTGTGTGCTCATAAAAGCCGTTGCGCTCATCTTGAATCATATCTGTAATAGCACACTCACAGACGGTTGTAAACCGTTTTAGCGGACAAAACCGATAAGATATGATGGTGTTTCCCTCAAAACAGACAGCTTAGGTTTGCATCATGTGTTAGTATAGCGTGTAGATTTACCCACATTATCAGGGAATAGCTGTCATCCACGAGTGACGGGCACATGCCTGCAGAAATATCTTATCATTTTTATTTTTCTATAATCACTCCAATGATATGGCTTATCGCGGTATTACAGATAGACTTAACAACTTCGACAAGACTAACTGGGATTGATTTGATAATAACGTCACAATGTCCATTTTAATAACTTTGAGAGTAGGCCTAATAAGAAAGGATGAAGATTCAAAACGAGCAATTGCATATCCAATACTGGTATTGATTTTCTAGGTACGAGTTAAACTATCAAGCAGCATAGAGACGAGTAACAGAAGTGACCAGTAAACTTCTTGTCATCCTGTGTGAGAGCTTATTGGCTCTCACATTGTGATTTCACATTGAAAAACTTACAGAAAATCTATACTCTTTGTTCAAACTAAGTTCGATAGATAGAATAATAGCTTAAGTTTCAATAAAATTGGATACAAGATAAGGAGGCTATTTTGGTATGTTTGTAAAAGTAGTCAATCATAATCAGTTATTTAATATCTACATGCGAATCAGACTGGGTGAGGATCTCATCGCTTCATAAATCTGCCACTGATTTATATGCACACAATTCTTCACTGAATAATTACACCTAAAGATACAAACAAGAACGATTAGAAACCTTTGCAGAGTGATATTACTATGGCAATATTATAACTTTGGAAGTTTGAAAGGGTTTCTATATATAGTTGTGTAATTGTAGACCATGTGATCTCCTCATTCTACTTGTTACGCATGCGCAGTTAAAGAAGTATTATCGTCTTCTCTTTATTTTATTTCACTAAACGTATTTAGTTTCAACTTGCTATTGTGAAAATGTGAAACTTCTATATTTTCCACCTTTTAAATTGTTTGACTTATTTTCAGATGAGACATGCATATTGACTGCATATCGGGATTGCAATTATGCTCATGAAATCTTCTAAAATTAAATGAATCAGTGATAACCCAGGACTGCAGCACATGCAGGAAACCACATATTGCTGTCACCGAGTTTATGGACTGAACTCTGTAAAGACGCGCGATTTGCAGGGAAATGAAATTACCAACAAAACGCTAAAAGAAGACAGAGAGAAATAGGACATAGAAAAGGCAAGACGATGATTTCATACACACACCCTATACTTTGCTCCTTGTGGCAAGCGTAAGAAACAGTACACTATTATGATGAAGCATATCATTGATGGTATTGATTCTTGAGAAATAGAAATAAGTAGAGTAAAACCTTTTCCAACATCTCAGTACTACAGGCATGACAGGGTCACTATGATAAACTAAAGAACGGTTTAAAAGGTAATGGCATGTTCTGATGCTCTCAGTTCCAACTTCAATATCCTGGTGCTATTTCTTTGAAAAGGCTGATACGTTAAAGAGAAGGAATAGACAAAAAGCAATATTGGAATCGCTATACGAAATGTTAAATACCGTGTAGATATTTACTCATTGCCATCTGCATTGCGTTCGGTGGAGTGAAGTTAATTTTGTCCAATCAGGAACATCATTCTGATATGAAACAATAAATGCAGAGTTTTGTAAACGATTTCATTTCGTGTTGATTTTAAAGCCACAAAGTCCCAATATTCAAAGTGCAATATAGGCGGTTTAATGGGTTAATTTTTCTTAGAGGATAATGTTCCATAGCTTACGGTATAACACGAGAAGGAGACTCAAAGAGATATGTGAATGTCGTATCTATAGGCTGTATATCTAATCTTTATAATTCACAGTCTATATAGGGCTATCATGATGAAAAATCCCCCCCCCCCCCATGGTTGCTTCCGAATAATGAATTGATGTCTTAACCAGTCATGTAGCACTCGTCTCTTTCTTTGTCTCTTCCTTCATCCCTTCTCTCTCTCTCTCTCTCTTCTTTCTTTCTTTCTTTCCTTCCTTCCTGTCTGTAGCATGATACATGTATTACGTGGGAGAAACAAATTTTCGAATTTCATTTAAGACCCCACTAGGCGTGGATGAAACATAATTACAGAACAAAAAGAAATGATCCAAAGATTCCAAACAATCCAACTTACCTTAGTTACGACATTCTTTGGGCTTTCTAGTCCAGCAAACCATGGCTAAAAGAAACTCTTCGCTAGCCCTGCATGCTATAAAGAGTTTCTGATGTCGGAGACGTGCAAAATCAATCAAACGATGCGTTTCTCGGAGGATGTTTGTAGGGGAACTTCAGAATGGACTCACAGCGTGTTTATAGTTCCTCACTTTTGATTTCGTCTTGGTGAACACAATTAACAGATAATGTTCCTCCAAGTTCTGGCTTAAGCGCTAACAACAAAGGGTAAGATTATGTATTATGAATCAGCGGTTGTTTCGAACAAATACCGAGACCATATTAAGCTCCTTCAGACGAGAAAAAAAAAAGGGGGTTTCGTGACTGTCTTGCTTTATTATGAAAACATTCTTCCCAAGATTTTCTTCTGAGAATGTGACGTGTGATCGGTACTTGACCACAGTCGTCTAGCGAGTTTACCCAACACTCCAGGGTTGGATAGATACTTACCCTCCGGCGGAAATAACTGGGTGTTTTTTTCCGAAGAAGTACCCCCTCGAATACCGTGTGTTCAGGAAACGACAAGTGCACGATTAAGCGCCAGCGAAGTGGCAGCACTTGAGTATAACCCAACCCGGAGGTCTAGGCGCGGCTCTTGTCTCCTCTCCGCCTGCATTCCGTGGATCGCATGGCACTCTGGTGTCACAATAACATCGATATTAAATATCGTTTTGTGTTGTAGTGGGGAGCAATCGCTGATCACGATATTTTGAAAACAATTCTTATATTGCGTATCACAGTTTTTTGTTCTCTCTCTAGAGTGAAATGGAAGAATCCCCCGAAGACACCGTCAGACAATTATTATTCTGTGTCAACCCTGAGTTTGTTTTCTGCGTTAACGAGATTTTGTTACACAGTGACAAACTTTGAACTTTGCAAATATCATATACACCATTTTTTATGATCATGATGATGATGCACCTTATTTGTCAGCCGCTCGTCATAAAACTTTGGTCAAACAAAGTTTGATTAATGAACTTTGAGGTATTTCACTGGCTACCTGTAGGCACGTGATATATTTGTCGTCTTATAAGATGTTGACGTTGCTGCAGGTGTTCCTGCATTTTCGTTCCAATATTGTAGTAGTAAGCATTTTACACATACACCCTTTTTTTATATGAAACAATGAAAACCCCCACTTTTAAACATTCCTTGGTGGAGTGCGAATCAGCTATTTGTGGACGCTAGCTCTTCGTTCCCAAGTTGTGTGCATGTGCATTGTGCAAATCAATGCAGTTCAATTTACTTTGACTATGAAGCTCTATAATTTCATTGTTCTAAAGATCAATATACGTGGCTTGTGGAAATCGTATTACTTTAACAACTCAATGCACAGGGTATACAAGCTGAATTTTATGAGGATAGTAGAGAGAACACTGGACCATGCCAAGCATTAAGTGAAAAGACGTATTAACCCTCTGCTTGCCACATCATGATATCTGTCCATACAAGTTTATGTGTGAAATTTGTGCATGTTTCCCTCATTGGCACAAAAAGGATTAAAGAGGGAAGTTTTGTATGTAGATAATATGAAAAAAAAAACTTTTAACTAAAAGATGCAAAAGATAAATACGTGAATACATACACGTAAATAAAAAAAAAATGAATGAATAGAAAATAAAAATCTAATCAAGTCCACCCATCACCAGTTGGGGTTCTCCCTATAAGGTTTGTGAATTGTGTATAATGTTGTAATGTCAGTAGGACGCAATATTTCATTCTTATGATACTTCCTTTTTCTTAACATGAATATATCGAACTTCCTCGTAGTAAGATATGCACTCACTATTTTACTCCAATTTAGAGCTGGATTGTACATCCTAACCCCTGCGCTCAAAATCCATGTCCATACAGCATGAGAGTGACTTGTTATCAGATACATTTCATATTTCGAATTATCTGACGCTGATCGCCGCATGCCAAACAGTGACGATGCAATTTTCAGTATAGATTTCGCAAAATGTACATTCTGTAGACTGTGCATATACGGAATTTTGTATAATTATTATCACATTGTAAGCTGACCTGCTCTGACGAAATCTTGATTATGTTTGGAGATTTTTACTCACTATTATTCTGGTTGGATGCCGAACTTCGCTCACTATACACGGGACCTTTACCTCCGTGCTTTTGTGAGACATTAAATGAAGTTAAACAAATCTTGATTTAGTCCTGTATAACAGTGTAGGCTTAATTGTAGGCCTATTTTGCTCATCTCCGAGCAATAAATCGTTTATCAATTGCCAGAATAGCGCCTGGTTTTCTAGGCCACTTGAATGTTTCCTTCTAAACCTCGCATTCTTTTGTCTCACCTCCCTGATCAGGTACAGTATCCGTCACCATCGTTCGTATGTGACAAATAGCATCTTATACAATGCACGTTATACCTAACCTCAACTGATTACATAATCGCATATTCTATAGCAATAATTGCATCTGAAATGATGACGATAATACACATCATCACCGTCATCATTATCAGTATCAAAATCATCTTCACAAGGACCATCATTGTCACTATCATCATTATTACCATCATCATCACCATCACCATCACCATCAACATCATTGTCTCATTGAGCCAAGGTACTAGCCCCTTCTACTACTCAAGCTCCCAACCTAGATTTTCCAGCCACAGCAAATACAGTAGCAAATAAAGTCTGTTGGAGCTCTCTATCATGGATCAACTATTGTTTCTAATACAATGTACCAGGATAAAAGCCCACCCCCCCCCCCCCGAAAAAAAAAATCGCTGAATTCATTGAACATTATCAGTACTGTGCAGTGGCGGATTATGAAGGGGCGAAACCGGCGAACGCTCCGCCTTTATTTTTCGTTAAAAACAAAAGAAAGAAAAAGAAAAAAATGAAATGAAACCCGGAAGTTGCACTAGAAATATGTTGCGCCCTCCCTCCCCCACCGCCATTTACAGAATTCCTGGATCCGCCCCTGCTGTGATGACCACCTTTGGTACTATATAGATCACTGTCCTGATCGGTGAGATTTTATGTGAATATACTGCCACAATCTCCCATCACTCATTATCTTCATTGCCATCGTCATCATAACCACCCATCATCTATCATATCTTAGTTGTTACCATTAATCATGCACAGCTAGATCTCGACATTTAGCCCATTTGTATCACATAATTCTAGTGTTACTCTCACACTGAGCAACGAAATACTTCGTGTATAGCACCAAAACTCTTCGACACATATCTAACAGATGCCTGGGAACGTGATTCTTGCAGAGTTCTCAACAACATGGAATTTGATAAATCGGGCCATTCCTCCGTTTGAATGATTAATATTGCAGTCTGTTGTCCTGCTACGGGGTTTTATAACGTGTTCTTACATAAGTGATCTACCTACCCTTGGAAGTCAGGATTACACAACGATTTGTTTGGGAATGTTCTCCCACTATCATAGCAGCTTAGCATGTTCACTGCGAGCTCTGTGAACCCTCCTTCAGATTACAGTAACATGTACTGTAACACAAACACTAAAAACAAACGATGATGGCGCAATTGCTAAATTGAGCTCTGGTTCAGATAGAGCCCAGCCGTTCTTCAGGAACGCATCCTCTTCGAGGAAAAATATAAAATATAAACACACCTTAGTGTTAATTATAGGGTAAGTGAAAACATACTGCAGAGAGAGAGAATATGCAATATGCTAAGAATGTTGATATTTTACATGAGAGCGGGTATTCAGGGCCAGGAGTATATTTTGTTCAAGACTTCTCCCTCAGTCCCTCATAGTACTCAGCTAAGAATGGTTGAGATTGAACGGTCTTCAGGGTCCAAAATCCAACTGTATTGTGTGTGTGTGTGCGTGTGTTTGTGTTTGTGTGTGTGTATGTGTGTGTGTGTGTTTTGGGGGTTGTTTTTTTTTAAAGAGTAATATAGATTCAATTTCTACCCAAATTGAACCACATATTTCAACTGCCTATGATATTGTGGCAATGATATTCTTACGTCCTTTTTAAGAGATCTTTAAAGATCTTCAAATAATGTTGCATAACTGTTACATAATACAGCTGTAATATATATCTGAAAGTTGTGAGGTTTTATGTGAGTTTATAGCGTTTTCAATTGTATGTGCAACAAAATCTCATAAAACTTTATTTCATCATATCTTTGATATTTCAGATGTCAGAGATTTACATTCACAGTTAAAGTTTAATGTCCTTTCACAGGAAAGCTGCAGCTATGTGTCAATATGAGATTCCTTTTCAGGACAAAACACATTTCTTGCAGCAAGCTAAGGGAGTAATTTTGCTCGACTTGTATTTCCATTTAATTTTCTTTGAAGGGGAAAAAATCAATCTTTAAAAATAGCATGGAGTGTATGTTTGACTTAGGCTAAGACGATCACTTAAAAACATTTTCAAGTCTATTGACAAATGGACATAACCATGTACAATGTCTACACTGGATATGGGTGATTTACAAAAGCAGAAGAAATCATCAAGAAACAGCAAAGCCAAAAAACTGCCAAAAATGCAATGATTCCTGTAATAATATTTTATTTTCTGGCATATAATAATAATTATACAGTATGTTCTTAGATATTCTCACACACAATTATTATGAATTAATTCAATGTCTCTGCAATCAAAAGCAAAGATACACCAGTCCTGGCATGAAGAACTAATACAATCATTCGAATATGAAATGGACAACCTATAGCATACGTATATGGCATAGTTACACAGATGTTTTCCTTTGTCTGTGGTGACTGACCACTTCAAGATGACCAAGTTGTTGATTATCTTGAGAATTAACAGCTTGAATATTGAAGAATTCCATGCATAGAGACTCTTTATTATCAAGCTGCCTTATATCATAAAATTATGAGAACCTTAATTCAGTCAAACTGCTTTAACTGCGAATTACAACAAACTTAAGCCCTGGAAGCCTAAGACCAAATTTCATTCAAGATTTTTATTTTGTTGTACATTGTATATACTTAAATGATATCTCACCTTACGTGTTTTTGACAACTGATTCATGGCTATGATGAATCTTTTGAAACTCACAAGCGAGCACTAATGTTTCACATTCATATTTAGGGACAGTTTCGGGGAATGTCAGAAGATCGGTGTTGTGACGTACAGGCTTTCCTTCATACTAGCAGCTCAGCGTGATAGACATCACATCAATTTATCAATATGTGGGACTTTAAATTGCACGATAGGGTAGTGTGTCACATGAACATTCAGTCTTTCTTCAAACATTGATTTCACAAACACAATGTATGCCCGGTCTGAAGGGGGCACAAAACGATGAGTATATGCACAATGTTCATACATATGTATTTTTTTTCTCCAGTTATTGGAGTTTTTATTATACTGCAGTGATACCTCTGCACTATGCCTTCAAATAAAAAACAGTTTAGCACATAAAAATTACCTTTTGTACAACCAAATTAGCGTCATCATACATCTCTATGTATGCAAAATGCCACTGCTAAGGCCATGGCATTTTGCGAGAAAATGAATTCAAAGTACTCTTGACCAAATGAAATGATGTCATTTTTTCAGATTTCTTTCAGTGTATCATGGCAGCAAAATATGTGGTATATCAAAATAACAGAAGAAAAAAAGGTAAAAAATGATACCATTTGATGTTAGGATGGTGATTGAAATGCCAATATGTCAACAAACTCTTCAAAGCCCATGTTTATCACAAAGTACCAGTGTCTGTTCTTGAGTTGTTCTTTTAGGGATATCAACTGTTATCCATTCAAGAAAACATTACCTTTCATCTCTTTACCTGATTAAGAATAACAATATCGACTTGCAAGAAATGCATTGTCCTAACTTACCTTATCACTGTACCAGGTGTGATTCCTGAAATTACTGCTTAAAATATAATATGTCATGTTACTCTGTAACCTGACATTTTAGGCATGATAAACACCTACATCAAGAATTTCCTTCATGTACATAGAATCTATCCCAAGTAAGCATGGTGACAAGTATGAATTCTTTTCTGAATGAAGAAATAGACAGACAGCTAGTCCAATTCAAAGCATTTTGTCTTCTGCTCCACTGTGTAAGATAGTACAAACTCAAAGCCCATCTTAAATAAAGTGGGAGAATTTATATATATATTTTTTTTGTAATGTCTTGCTATGTAGGAAAGGGCTTTTAACTATAGTTTTAATACCAATAGTAATTTTTGAGGACATATTCATCAAGGAGCAACTGAGGTTAAGATTTAAGATAGCAGTAAGGATATGAAATCACAAAAGGAAAATCTCTCATGTGAAGTGCACATTTTTTCTGCAACTATATATCCTTCAGTACAACTTATACTCCGTCAACCTTACGCCACCTCAATCATAAGGGATATTAGTAAGTGAAACAGCTCAGACTTTTGCGTAGTCCTAGTTCGATCAAGTTTACTATTGCTTTTTAATGTTGCCTGGTCTTCTGTGGAATGCTTCATCACTGACAGCCACAGAGTCTATATAAGAAGTCAGGTGACAAAATATTGACTATGTGATAAAAATCCCCCATATAACAGGTGAAAACACTTGCATTTTACACTCCCAGATAATTTCACAGTGAAATTTATCCCCTTGATCATCCTAAGCATACCTTCACCTCCAATCTTGGTGAAGACACTGATTTAGATGACTTTAATCATCGAGGGTCTTTCCATTTCTGCAACTGTTCTGCTGGTCCCTTTGTCATATCAGTGGCCTCACCAAGTGCGACAAACTTAAATCAGTCATTTCAGTGGAAGTCTTTTTGCAGCAAGAATATACTAATCCAACAAAATTGATTTGACACTGGCTCCATCACAGGTTGCTCTTCCACCTGTAGTTACCATCTGAAGAAGATTTCGCTGGAAAAAATGAAGAAAAAAGAAAAAGAAAGGAAATATCAAAATACGCTTGGAACATGTTTGTATGTCGTCAAGAATAAAGTAATTTTTGATAGTTGATCATTACTAGGGAGGGGTATAGAACAAAAATAGTCTTCTGGCCCTGAATATATACACTGTAGCTCTTCACTGACAAATGAACATTGCACTTTAATATAAATCAGAAGGTAGAATACATGCTCAGGACAAAATGGGAAAACTGAAACATTGGGATTTTCTTTTTTTTTTTTTTTTTTGGGGGGGGGGGTCAGTTTACAGCATATCATAAAACGAGTTCAAGAATGTTGCCAATCAGCAGTGCTGAAATGAGTCATGCATGCACTTTATATTTTCTAACTAACATGCACAGCTGTGCAAAAAGTGTGCGATGAAAAAGCATTTTAAATAGCACAGCCTGTTATCCTATGGCATATTACTGAAAAAGCATAACATAGATTAACTGCATGTTCACTGATGTCACAATGCACACTTTAGTAGTGCACTTTCAATCAGTTGGTACAAGTGCCGTATATGCACTCTCAATCACTTATTTCTGAAAACAACTTCCTAGTTCATACATGTCTTGAGCATGTGTAATAAAAGGAATACAGTGTTTGCCAAGTGTTATCTTTGGAACGAACATCTTTGGATATCTATCTTGTCTTTTGAGCAAGTTCTACCTGTAGCTTGCTGGTATTCCCCAATGGAGATACATTTAAAAAAAAAAAATTAATTTTTGATCCATTTTATAAATCAAATAATACACACAAAGTAAATTGACCATATTTTTTTTTTTTTTAGACACAACCACACGGTATTCCCTTGATGATGATACTGACAAGCTTAAATTGAATTACAGAATCTGAAAAGACAAGTACCAACATACAATTTTTGTACCCTTTGAGCACTCAAAAAAGAGTGGTAAGGTACGCAAGAATGCTATGCAATGTATCATTATTATTCTTACTTATTTTGCCTTCTTTTTCCATCTTCTGAAGATGATGGCTGACGTTCCTTGCTGCAGCCGGATACAGGACCTCCGGTGTTTCCTAATGGAGAATAAAAGATATTCCTTAACCACTGATTTTAAAATATGGAATCTTGTCTTATACGAGGTTTCACTTAAAAAAAAAAAAAGAAGAAGAAAAGATAGACAAATCACTGTATGTTATAATCAAAGACGCTTAACTAATAAGACACGAAAGTGCGCGCCAATCCTGTACAAAACAAATGGACAGCGCGCGGACCTCAAGCGTATTACACACATCACCTGAGACGCGCTGCCTTGACGCTTGATAAACAGCAGCAGCGGCTTCAGGAACAGTGCCTTGGCGTCTCAGGTGATGTGTGTCTTTGCCTGAGACGCACTGTCTTTGAAGATGTTGTTGTTGTTTATCAAGCGTCTTTGATTGTGAGATCATGTTGTTGCCAAATTTTTACCTCCATGAAAAAATCCTTATTGATTTAAAATCTCGTTCTTCAAAATAATCCCCTTAATCGAAAAAAAGCTACAACTATAATTTTTAAATCTTTTTAAGATAATAAAAATACCACTACCTTTTGAAATGAGTGATGTTCCTAGGTGTATTGAGTTTGTACTTGGCTCTCTTTTGTATCGTCATGTAGGGTAGCCATTTTGTGTCCATTTTAACGCACGCCTTCGTATCTTGTTATCTACTATCTTTGGTTATAATGCTAATAGGGCCAAGGAGGTACTCGCCTAGTACCTCCTTGATAGGGCTAAGTTTACTTAAAATGCATTTAAATATGTATCATAATAGATACACGGAAACTAAAGTACATTACCGTCCATTCAACTTACAGTGTATATTATTTTCACTAGATCCATCGCTGACATATCTTCAGTCTTGTGCTCTTCTAAGACGGCTGCAATCTGTCCTTCCCTCATGTTGCGGTGATTGATGTACATCTGCAGCTTTTCAACAGCGCCCTCTACCACAGGACCGTGGCCAGGATAGAGTTTGTCAGGCTGGAGGGATACCAACTTTTCCAGTGACTTCATGTACGTGTAGAGATCCTCAAACACCTGAGCAATGTTTATTAGAGAAAGAGAAACAACAAGGAAAAGTAGAAATTACGCGGTGCGTAACATATGTCCCCGCCGGAAGTAGCATTTTGTAACAAAATGTGCAATATAGGTAAAAAATCAAGGTCAAAGGTCAAAGAAGTCAAAGGTCAAAATTCTGTGTAGAAGTTTTGAAGCCCTCACCTAGTGCCATCACATAAAGCAAATGGAATCGAAATTGGGTTAGAAATGGCGAAGGAGTAGCATTTTGTAGCCAATGTACAATATAGGTCAAAAATCAAGGTCAAAGGTCAAAGAAGACAAAGGTCAAAATTCTGTGTAGAAGTTTTGAAGCCCTCACCTAGTGCTATCACATAAAGCAAACGGAATCGAAATCGGGTTAGAAATGGCGAAGGAGTAGCATTCTGTAGCACAATGCACAATATAGGTCAAAAATCAAGGTCAAAGGTCAAAGAAGTCAAAGGTCAAAATTCTGTGTAGAAGTTATGAAGCCCTCAACTAGTGCCATCATATAAAGCAAACGGAATTGAAATCGGGTTAAAAATGGCGAAGGAGTAGCATTTCGTAGCAAAATGTACAATATAGGTCAAAAATCAAGGTCAAAGGTCAAAGAAGTCAAAGGTCAAAATTCTGTGTAGAAGTTTTGAAGCCCTCACCTAGTGCCATCACATAAAGCAAACGGAATCGAAATCGGGTAAGAAATGGCGAAGGAGTAGCATTTTGTAGCAAAATGTACAATATAGGTCAAAAAATCAAGGTCAAAGGTCAAAGAAGTCAAAGGTCAAAATTCTGTGTAGAAGTTTTGAAGCCCTCACCTAGTGCCGTCACATAAAGCAAACGGAATCGAAATCGGGTTAGAAATGGCGAAGGAGTAGCATTTTGTAGCAAAATGTACAATATAGGTCAAAGGTCAAGGTCAAAGGTCACGACTGAAATTCTGTGTAGAAGTTTCAAAGCTCCCATGTAGTGCTATCATATAAAGCAAACAGAATCAAAATTGGCTCATAAATGACAGAGAAGTAGCAAATTGAAGATTTTGATCACACACGGACGCACACACGGACACACGGACGGACGGACACACGGACGGACGGACGGACGGACGGACGGACGGACGGACACACGGACACACACACGTACGGAGCCCGTTTCATAGTCCCCTGCTCGAACTCGTTCGGCGGGGACAAAAAAGGAGGGACAAGCTACTCCATTTGAGACTATTCTGTTTGTTTCTTTGTTTGTTTGTTTGTTTGTTTGTTTGTTTGTTTGCTAGATTTTTTTTTCATTCACACTTGTCACATACCCCAAGGGTTAAATGCAACCTATAGTACCTGCTCTTCTCTTCAGAATTCTCCTGATTTTTGTTTGATTTCACATCAGCATATCACATAAACTGCAACAAGTGGTGACAAAATATGGTACATGTATTAAGACATAGAACAAAGCTGATGATCAATAAACCAGTAAAATAAAGAACTCACCCAACACTTGACTGAGAATATATCTACACAAATTCATGGTACATTATCTGCCAAGTTTGGTTGAAAATCCATCATGGGGTTTTCAAGAAGAAGTTGAATATTTAAAAAAACAACAACAATGAATTATCAAAAAATTATCAAAAGTACGCTGTAGACAGCAAGATGAGCAAACACACAAAACAAGAAGCATCAAAAAGCATATGAATAACATTTCTTACAGCTGTGCCCTCTCCAAGCACACAGTCTCCAGTGAAGACAGCATTCTCTTCCTCGAGAACAAGAACCATGTGATCATCCGTATGGCCGGGGGTGTAAACAGCTCTGCAAAAACATACATAATGTGAGAAATAGATGCATTACTTTTATAGTTGTGGGTAATGATGATGATGATGACGGTGATGGTGATGGTGGTGGTGGTGATGATGGTAATGATGTCGATGATGGTGGTGGTGATGGTGATGGTGATGGTGATGATGGTGATGATGATGACGATGATGATGGTGATGATGACGATGATGATGGTGGTGGTGATGGTGGTGGTGGTAATGATGGTGATGGTGATGATGATGACGATGATGATGGTGATGATGACGATGATGATGATGGTGATGGTGATGGTGGTGGTGATGGTGGTGGTGGTAATGATGGTGATGATGATGATAACAACAATGAAGAGGAAAAGGAGAATGATGTTTATAATGACATTTATGTTGTGATGTGTTGAAATTGTTTTTTCTAGTGGCCATATTTTTTTACTGATACAATGGGACACTGTTTTTAACAAAGGGATAAACCATAAAATACTTGGAAGGTTACTGTCTGGAATAATTGAAATCTTATACTCTGAAAATGGTTGTTGTTAGCAACTTTGCATGTCTTGGTGCCATGGCACATGCATTTATGTCTCCAAATATATCTAAACACCATCATCATTGCACTGTCACTGGCAACTAAACACCTACTTTAGTGTAGCGCCCTCTGTGACAATCTTCTCGCCATCTTTCAGGTAGCAGTACTTCAGAGTTCCTCCGTTTATCTCTTCCTCTTGAGGTGGGTGGCGGGGAAGCTTGGATATCTTGATATCAGTCCCTGTAACAACACAACATGCAACTGAATGACTATCCATGACATCTGTATTGAAGCCACTGCTCTAAAGATAATGACACTGCAAATACACGTAGAGCTTGCTTATTTTTCCTGGCTGATGTGAGCAATGGGGTTGATAAAGATGCGAGAGTTTTTTTATCATGTTTTTTCTTTTTCTTTTTACAGTGATCCTCTACAACACAACTCCATGATACTTTCATTCTTGGAAACATGGAAATATCTATGTTTACATGGCACAATATTTGAGGTTTAAAAGAGGCATAAATTAAGAATGATCCTCAAAAGCATTTTTAATGAGCTCAAACCATTTCAGAGTTAGCAAACAAGAGCGGGAGAATGTTCCTCTTTATTTCACATCAATAAAAAAGTGTATGATTTTAGAAGCATGTCATTAAAATGTCATCAACATGAAAAGGATGATAAAATATTGTTAGCATAGTACAACCTACCCAACTGGAGGTCACTGACGATGTCGGCAATGCCTCCAACGTGATCATGGTGCCAGTGGGTGACAAGGATCTCCTGAATGGATGTACCATTGTCTGCTAGCGTCTTCCTCAGGTTACTCACAAACTCTGGCTTGCCTTCTTCGCCTGTGTCAATCAACACTCTCCTATCAACATAAGAATATGTATATAATCATATATAAGTATTTTGTCAAATACAATGACACAATGACAACCTGAACATACATGTCAGGGTGCTACATATTTTTTTTTTCTTTTTATCACTTGCCCGGTCAAGCAGATTTTTCAAATTGTTGCAGAACACTGACTAAATATGAATTTATGCCCAAATAGAAAGCCCAATGTGTAAAAAACATGGTTTGATTGTTTTTGTTGCATCGCATTGGGGCTTCTTCACACAAGTGTTGGAAAGTTACATCACTAAACAGTCATTATCTTTTGGCTTCTGTATGGCTGACTTCTTGGGTTTGTGGGGGGGGGGGGTGGGTGGGAGTGACAACAAAGGTGGCTTCAAAACTTTTTGCTTGCCCAATTTGGGAAAACATTCTTTCTTTCTTTCTTTTTTTTCATTGTTCCAAAACACTTGCCTGACTTTGAGTTTCACTTGTCCCGGGCAATCAAGCAAGTGCTTATGTAGCACCTGCATGTACAAATGTATTCTACTTTCTTTTCTAAAGTCCTACAGACAGATTAACTCAATATGTTACTCATGACAGACATCAAGAAGCTCATTGAATGCCCTGTAGGCCCTATGTTAGTATTTGTCGCATTTCTGTTTACACCGGATCTTTTACTGCATTGCATGCATCATCAGATATTTTCTTTCAGAAGAATTAGACATACAAATTGTCCAAGGAAACCTATCAAATTGGCAGGTTCTTGGTGGTAGTGGTTTCTTCTGCTACTCAACATTAACTCAGCATTAGCGGGAGACAGTGGAAGATGAAATTAATGGTATGACTTTGTATGTATCACATTGAGATTCAGTTTTTCGCTACATCTCATAATTTCTACTTCATCCAATTGTCACTATGCAGATTAGACAAGGTCAAAAAATAAAATGTGTACTCTCTTTTTTTGGGGGGAGGGGGATTGTGGTTTGAATGTATGTGTTGTGTTTGTGTGCACTTATTACAGTGTATTATATGTATCTTTGCCTCTTCTCACTGGCAAGGTTAATAACATGACACATACAGCTACTATAAGTTTGCAGATACTCATGTGTAACCAGGGAGGTGATTTCGTCTCACCTCCCTGGTGTAACATAGAATGAGGCAGAAATAAGCAAACAAGACATCACATCAAGTCCAATAATAATGATCATTGATGAAATTCACTGTTGTCTTTAAAAACAGGACTGGATTTTGACAGTTTAAATTCTACAAGTTTCTAATGACAACATGTGAGTAGTCCCAGTCATTATGGGGCAGTGTTTGTAATCACTCAAGATAGCTGATACTCTACAGGAGTGATTTGTAAATTCAGTCAACTTACACAGAACATACTAAAATATGATTGATACATTGTAATTTGGCATATATGTATGGAACATATTATCTGTATGTACATGTACTTGCATACTACAAAAGCAGATGGTGTTTTTACTGACTGATACTTAAACAAGAATCTATCCTTCTTCAGTATTCTTTTCAATAGTGGGGAAATTACAGAATGTTGGATATTACACCGTCAGATCTGTCTACATAGTGGCCACCCAAAGAAGACAGAAAAAGTGACCATTACAGACAGGTGGCCACTATACATAGGTTCTTTAACATGCTTTTTCTCTCAGAAGGAATTGTTTTCAGTGGTTGTATGGCATTACATTGTATGACCACTACAGACAGGTGGTCTTTAAGCAAGGTTTGACTGTACAGTTCAACCTCGATTATCTGGCCATGTCAGGACCGGCGCTCATCTGGATAAGCGAATCGGCCAGATATGGGAGACACAATGTTAATGTATATAGCTGCCATCCAAGCTGCCGTCCCAGTGCACTGGCAGCTAGTCACGTAGCGTATCCCGCAACAGTGGTGTAATCTATGCTGGCCTGCGCAAAATCGTAGTCCCTTCTTCACAAAAATAAAGTACATCTTTATGTGAAAATAATACATGTTTTACCTCATTAGATACTGAGAAACCTATCATGCACATCTTATGAAATTAGTGAAATAAATCCAGGAAAAGATGTTAAAGTCACTGTTTTTTTTTTTCAATTTTTGGATGAAAAAAAAAGTCCTTCACTGCGTGAATGCGTCCAGATAATAGAGATTTCCGGATAAAAGGAGGCCGGATAATTGAGGTCGAACTGTATATATGTATATTATGTGCCCACGAGTCTTAAAATGATGCAGATACAATATCATATCATAGATTGTAACTCAAAAGGCTGAGGCTATCATAGCACTGGTCACTCAAACATTTACAATAATACCAGAGGATCTCACAGAGATACACATTCAGCATGTTCAACTGATACAGTCTTTGGTTTTGTGTGCTTTCATAAATAAATTGAAATACACAATGTGGTATATGCTGCAGCATCAAATTTTACTCTTTTGAAGTGGAATTTGTGATAATCAAATACACAGACGATAGCACTAATACCGGTATATATGAATTTAATATGATCCATTTTCGGCTAGAAAAGTATCACATTCTGCTGTGCAATTTATATTGATTTATTACCTAACCAATGCTCCTAAAAATAAACAGATAGTGATGTATGCACAGAAATTCGCGTGTAAGCAAGATGGCGGCGACTAACGAATTGAGTGGCGCGCGCACTAGCGGGATCTCATATATGACGTAATCTCTCACGAAATTACGATATAAAATAAACAGATAGTGATGTATGTCATCTACCACCATGATTTCCCATTCTCTATCTTTGCTTCTTTCTTATTACCAACTCTCCCTCCCCCTTTTTCCATCACTGATTTATTTATCTACAGTGATCTGTGCATCTTTTCAACTGCAATTGATCTTAGGGAATGCAAGGCCCGCTGGACTACGCTAAATTATAATGCAACAAATAATTTTTATTTGTTTCTGTTCATTATTACACCTGAAATGCTACATCAAGAGAACATATCCATTCTCCAAGTAAACAATATACAAACTTATGTACTTAAAAATTAGCAAGTGGACAGGCACAGAACCAGAGAAATCACAGGGTGTTTCCCTGAGCAAAAAATGTCATTGCTATTGCTTTCTGTTTCAGCCACAGGATGTGGTGATTTTACCAACCTTTTTCTGTGGAGCATAATGAAATCATATGCATTCTAACACCGAGTACTTCATGAAATCTAAAATAGGAGTGCAGTGTACAAAGTCAAGCATTTACCCTTATGTCTTGAAATGCAAGCACACAGGATTCAATACCAGTAACTTACTTTGCCCCCGTACCAATGATGTAACAGTTGGTCCCCTGTAGATGCCCTGGGCTGGCATTGTCCCCAAGGACACGCCAGACTCGAGGAGAAACTTGGGCAATGTCAGGCAAGTAAGCACTCATGTTGAAGCTGGTAAAATGTACTACAAAAGTTTCCCCACTTGCTCAGACTAACACAATTCAAGTCAAAGTGAATTTAGTCAATGGCAGCCTTGCAGGTTACATAAAAATTTGTCACTTCATGTGAGGAAATGCATGGTAGAAATGCTGGCACCCTTTCATCACAACACCAGCACACAGATGGGACATGTTAGAATACTGGGCTGCTTTCCTTCACTGTGTGAGTTATACATGGGCTGCCATAGTCATTGCAAACTCTAGTACAAGAAGTGAACTAGTGAATGCTACTACAATGGAAACTGCACAATAATGGTTATTGGTAAGTGAAGGAAAAATGAAAGCTGTTATGGGCAAGGGGAAGGAAACAAGAAAAGAGAAAGCAGAAAAAACAGAAACAGATTTGATTTGATTTGATTTGATTTGATTTGAAGATCAAAATAGATGAGAAGAAAGAAAAAAAAATAAGATGGGAATGGAAAAGAGAAACATATTAGAGACAAGTAGAAAACTGAGAAATATGAACAAAATAAGAATGTGAAATCAGAAGAGAAGTGGAATAGTATTTTTATTAGTACAAATGATGATCAAAAATACAATAAGACAATAAGGAAACATAATTTAACTTCAGACTATTTTGGTTCTAATTCCTAATCCACCCCATGGTTGACTGATGCTCCATAGACAAATTACTTGATTACCGGTAAATAGCTTTGCCAATGCAAATTAATCAACTCTGTCATCACTTGTTGGAAACAAAGGGCATCATCACACAGGTGGGTAGTCCTGACAGGATTACTTACATGTTAACATTTTACAAAGCAAGAAATAAGAAATACACTGAAATCATAATAATGCAAACAGCTGCCATAACAAGGCAGTTAACATTAATCTTCATCTTACCTCACTCCAGTACCAACTAAATAGCAATTTGTTCCAGCCAGAGTGTAATGATTAGGATTCAAGCCAAGAATGCGTTGAACACGTGGAGAAATCTGCGCCACATGAGGCAATTCAGTTGCCATGACATCAGTGTAAATCAAGATCGGCACCAGATGAGTTGCTACTATACTATCAAGCATTTAGCATACTGCTGTGTTTTATACTTTGTATCCAAGTTCTGAGCAGAAAAGAGAAAGCACTTTCTCTTTCTCTTACAGCTTGATATTTGGCTAAAAACCAGCTTGTGGTCTGAAATCAACTTGTTTTTAATATCCCTGCCTACTAAAGATGCTGGCATATCATACTAGTAGTCCTGCTTAATGTTACCTTGCCTGTATTTACAACATCTGCCCCACGTAACTCTTTAGTGAGACACAGGACTGATTCTGTGAAATGATATTTTGCTACAACTGTACACTATCGTGTTGTAACCTGACGAAAAAAAAAAGAAAAAAGAAGAAAACAACTATAAATAGGAACCATGAAATAAAATATGTCTCCAGTTGTTCATTTTAGGTGTTTATCACTCATTTTCTTTCCCCTTCTCCTCAACATGATGACCTATAATTGCACAATTCAGTTGCTCTACTCTCGTCACAAGAGGGAGCTTTACAGTTTGACAAACTTCCAAAAACTTACATGACCTACAGCAACATGATCACAAGTTCTAAATTATCACAATATTCATGGCAATAAAACAAGACAGGTAAAGTACAGAACCACACTACTAAAAAAAAAATGACATAAACTATGAACCAAACTTCCAAAGTAAAGGACATTTATGGTCATTATGAGAGAAAACAAACCCTAGTAATAGGAAAAGTCAGGTTAAGACTAAATAAAATATGTCTGTAGCATTTTAGGTGTTTAACTCATTTTCTTCACTCTTTCCTTTAATTTCATGGGAAGAGATCCCCTTAAATCCCCACAAGTTTTTTTGTTTGTTTTGTTTTGTTTTTGTTTTGTTTTTGTTTTTTGTTTTTTGTTTTTTGTTTTTTTTTTAGAAGCAGGAAAACAAGTGATTAGCCTAATTTGGAACTCTCTCAGGGCCATTTGAATTAGCTATTGTTTTGCTTTTGCACAATCCCACAAAGAAGACTAAAATTTACAAGACAAACAGAAAGGATATAATCATGAAGGATTGAAGAAAACAGCTCAACAAATGGCATCAAATGATGTCTGGTGACTTAATGATCAGGTCTTTAATGTGACAATATTTAATGATCAGTGCAAAGGGGTTTTCTGAAAATCAGTGTAACTATGGCATATGATACCAGGTATACAATGTAATTGATGCTGTGGAACATTGAAGTTGACAATAGACATGTATAAAATTACAGATTCATATTAATACTTGTATTCTGAAGCATACAATGACTTTCAAAATTGTAACTACATAAAATCACAGAATATTTTCACAAGAATAGTTTGTGCTGTACAAGCTGGTTGCACAGACTGCTAGCACTCTCCTCATACTCTCATTCCAGACAAAGATCACAAGTTTTACAATGACAGTATCTTGCATTGATATAGCATACCATCTTAAAACTCACATCTCACTGTTCTGCAACCCACTGCAAAAAGAAAAAAAGGGGAAAAATTTTGCATGTATTTTCTGATAATCCATGAAACAGTGAGCAAGGAAACCCTAGTTGCTTTCTCCCATATTTAGGGCAGAGAACAAAACAGTCTCTATCGAAGCCAGGACATATTTGAACAGCTCTTCTATCATTGTAGCAAAATCAAAGGAATAGGAAACTTGATTACAATCATGGCATTCAAAATATCATCTTGTGGGTCATTCTTCTTGGGAAGCATCTTAAAATGATTTCTCTAGGTCACATGACAGTGATGTCATTTGCTTGGAACTCCTCATTAGTAGTGCACCAGAACCCCATAAAATCTGACATTTTCTAAGAAGTATGGACACACCTAATCACACTATTCTAAATAAAAGTATTCGAGATAAACTGCTAAAAAACACACTTTCCTGTTCATTTTATGACACCAAATTTTAGCATAATGTAGAAGAAGACTTACTCTTTCGGAAAATATAAAAAAGTCAAGATTGACCAAATTGACCCTTTTCACCTATTTTCAGACCTCACACAAAGTCAGTGCATGCGACTTTTTGTTCGTTTTGTGATGCATGGTCACATATCATGAAAAGTCACAAGAGAAATGCATGTCATATGACTTATTTCAATAGAGTTTGTGTAGGCAGTTGCAGTCAAAGAGTAAATTAAGAAGCAGCATCCTTGTTTGCTCACTAAGACAATGAATTCTATACCTTGCACTTTGCACTCTGTACCTTCCTAAAATAATCACACCATCAGTCAGTGGTTCACTTTGGAGACTATACTAGGATCGATGCATTTTACCCCTATGGTCCGCGAAGTAATGTAGCAATTGAAAGTTCAGGCATTTATTTATTTATTTATTTTTTTTTGGGGGGGGGGGAGGGTCGACCATTGCAACTAAGATGCAAAATGCTGATCAGAAATCAGACAAGGAAAAAAAATGCCAGGCTTGGTCAGCTGTGATACCTCTGACCACTACAAGTTGTACAATGATCAATGGTCCTGCAATTGTGTAGATGAAGTTCTGAATCTTGACCTTTGAACTTGAGTATTGACCACTAAGCCCTTTGAAGTAACTAACATTTTTGGCAAACATTGTTCAGCAGCAAAAATCACAATCATGCAGTCAACCATGAGAACTACATCTCATGCACGAGTGTACCATTCACATTCATGGGATGAAGAAGCAATTCCTTCCTGCCATTTAACACATAGAGGACAGTCTGATTTTGCTACAACACATGCTTCCCATACAGACACATGCCTGAGTATACAGGGGCTAGTCTTCAACGGGTTAAGAAACTTCATTATTCAGTATGCGTGGTGCAGTGTTTATGCTGTTCTTTGGGTCATGAATAATGATAAAAACTTACAAGTTATCTAAAATGCCCTAAAAAATGAAAGCACTTCAGCTCTCAATAGTCGATGACCTTCGCTGTGGGATTACTAGGCAAGACCAAGAAATGAGACGGTGTCTTAAAATTTATGAAAGGGTATGTACAATGTAAAAGAGGCTTGCAAAATACCTGCACTCTTGCCCACTGTTCTGTCCCAATAAGCAATACATCCATAATCAACAAAATGAAATCCAGTGGTGGCAGATAAGCAAAATGCCCATGTGGATAGTCATGATATCAAATACTAGTATCATGGAACTTGAATGAGTGCAATATTATTTGTGCACCAGGGCTGGTGCAAAGTCTGGAAGTTGTACACTGCCACTAAGAACCCCCCCCCCCCCCCTTTTATTTTTATTTTATTTTATTTATTTACTTATTTTTTATTTTTTATTTTTTTTGCTTCCTAGCTGATGAAAACCGAAAGTGGCAGCAGAAAAGTGTGGGTAAGGCTTTATTTTTGCTTGTGCCCCCCCCCCCCCCATGTGTGTATGGACATACACGAAGCTTACCGGTTGCAGTTGTTTACAAAAATGAGTGACAAAAGTACGCACTGCACTTTTAAGCGGGCTTGTATGTAAATTGTTGAGTTCGTGCAGCAAACATTTGTTTATGTGACATCAGAGCCATGCAATGGAACAAAAACTTCAACTCAATCATAAGTTTAAAACAGGAGTCAATGGAAATGGGTGATGTCAGTCATGCGCTATCCATTTTTGCTCAAACAAAATTGCACAGCCGACATCCACATGGCCACAGTGTGCGATGGAACTTTAACTGAATGTCACATGATGATAGCAATTGACCAATTGGATAGCTACATTACATTCTTTTTAGGTGTTGTATAGTGAGTAATAGTGTACTTTCGCACCTCCTTGTCAAAGTAGCGCCACCTAGGTCTATGAGTATGAGTAGAAAAGCTGAAGTTATACAATCATTAATGATTGAATTTAATTAAATTAATAGAAAATATACGACAAAAATGTTCGAGGAGATGTGCTCACAAAAAAAGTGAGTGAATTTAACTCACTGAATGCTGTTTAACACCGTCTTCACATACTTTTAACTCGTCAAATACATGAATAAAATAATAGTATCAATAATTACTGCGTATCACACCACCAGACTCGACACCACCCAACTTTTACTTATTCTGTGAAGAGCAACGTAATTCTATAGCTAACAACACCATTTTCGGTATATGGGACTGTGCATGGTAACAACGAATTCAATGTTGACACTCATTTACCTAGCTCCAGTTCCAACGATGTAAGTATTTGTGCCTCGTAGTGTCATTGGACTTGGATTAAGGCCTAATACCCGAATGATGCGTGAAGATAAACGCTCTATGTGTGGGATAACGGTAGTCATTTTGGTTTCTTCTCGTGTCTTTCATTCACGCCGGTCCATCCAACAACGAGAGCACACTACGCGATGCGCGAGCTCCAGCAGGCCAGCCAGGGTGTGTGGTCGGAGAGCTCATCTTACACCGGCCCGGCTCGGCCCCGCCGCGGGCGCGGGGGCGCGGACTCGACCGGCGGCCGCTCCGATCCTTACGACTTGGTACATCGTGCTAGGATGCTACATAGGCGGTGGTGCTGATATATGATCTTTCCCTCTCGTTTTCCCGCAGGAGCCGCTCTGCAGATATGCCTGTACCAGCCGCTCGGAAACGCAAAGATAAAGAAAAGGCAACAAGCCAGCGGGCTAGAGATGAAGGAAATGGAGTAAGTAAACTTGAGCAGGTAGTTGAACTGTTCGGAAGTGAATGATTTCAATCTTCGTGTCATACTGTCAAGTTTCAACTGAAGCCATCGCGTGATACTATTTATAATAGTCCCATTCGTTGTGATCCGTGCTGTACTCTGCAGCTCCGAATCTCGGAGTCACTCATGATGATATGGCAATGTGCCATGTGGCAATGCAATTGCAATGCCATGCCAATGCCTAATGAATGGTGGTATTGGTAACCATTGCTGCACACTACACTGGCACTGGTCTGATGGTCCCCGACTAGGCCAATTTTAATTTACTGTCAGACCAGTAAACTTAACTTTTTCAGGAATGGACCAGTAAATTTAGGCCTAAATCGTGAAAAAAAAAAAAAAACGGATACAACTTACAAGTTTAAATTTACCTGAATTTAACTGTTACTGGTCCAACTAACACCACTCACCAGACAGGTCGGACCAGTAGAAAAAAAAATGGCTTATTTTTTTAATAGTGACAAGCAGCCCTGTTTGTGGTAGAGTCTACTACATTAAAGTTAATGAACTGCGCAAAATCATGAAATCGGCCCCACACTGCAGTGCACGTGCACCTGTGCGTTAGCAAGCAAGGTTAGGTTTAGCCCACACAGTTCGGGTTAATAGGGTTAGATCTACTCATGTAGGTAGGGTTGTATTTAAATGGTTATCATTGCCATATTGGCCGTTAAATTAGTCGAGGGACATCATAAAGGGAGTCCTTCCGAGAATAAAAAGTTGAAGACCAAAGTCAAGAAAAAAAAATGGGAGAAAGGGAGGACGAAAGATACTATACTGTGGAAATCAACCCCACCGCTGTATCATGCCCCTTTCAGGTAATCGCGGTTCAATTATCCGCATCCAAATAATGCGGATGAAGTAATCAAAATTGCGTTCATATATCCCATGAAGTGCGCACTACTATTACGAGCACCCGTTCATATAACGGTGCGAAAGACGGGAGTATTTGTCATGGTTACTGCGCACGCCTCTATAATGACGTAATGTTTCCGGTGATATATACTCACGTGTATGCACAGCTCTCGCTCAAGCTCAGCAATCAGCGGTTGTGCGGGAAATCGAGTGACCTTTGACCGAACTGTGGAATGTTAGTGCGCATAAGTCGTAAAACGCGTTCATGTATTCTCGATCATCTCCTCATGCTGCAATAATGGGGATAATAGCAGCATCAAAATAATGCACACTTTTTTACTCCTCTCCCGTTCATGTAATCAAAATTTTACGAGTTAGTGCTCCTATTATCCGCATCCACGATTACCTGAAAGGGGTATCAATCTCGCGTGAACGACGTTTGGTGGGGCCGCATTCATGAGTATTATTACTGTGGAAGAAAACCCCACCGCTGGCTGCCATGCTTATCTACCGATGAACGCCACAAGCTGGGGCTGAATTCACGAGTATAAACAGGCGAGCCGCCATAGTATTAGTACGGACAGACAGTATGTAGTGGGTGGGGCCTATTTCACGAGTATGCCAATGAACGGAATACCTGTACCCAGTTACAACAAGTTAGTTTATAGTTTAGTAGGCCCTTGGTTTGACTGAAAGATCGGTCTGTATCTGGTCGTCGGGGAAATGTTCCGCGGAGACTGCGTCTGGCTGACTTCACGGATCCCCTCCTGAGGAAAGCGATAACGTCAAAAAAAAATATAAGACTCCTCCGGACAGACGGATCTTTCTGTCTAGCCCTTGGTGGCAAAGGATGCACATAAAAGGCAGTGTCAAAATGGTATAGAATCTAGACAATCACGTTTTTGCATGCAAAAAGAGGGAAAAGCCCTGTGTAAGTATACATTTTGGCTGTGGGAACAGTGATTTAAAAAAGAATTCAAGATATGACATTAGATGCATATGTGTAGGTCTGCACACGTCTGTTGTACCACAAAACATCCCATTATGTAAGATCTTCGTGATAAAGCCTAAAATATAAGGAGATATGTGTAATTTTCTCAATAAACTGTAACTGCATAGACAGTTCATTCTGGAAACATTTTTTATTATAACTACTGTTCACATTCTGTTCAATTTTACTAATTCAAATTTTACTAATTCAAATTTTACTAATTCAACTTTTACTAATTCAATTTTACTAATTCAAAGTTTTACGGTGGTTGTTTCTATCCCTAACTCACATTTTAGAACTATTTTAAAGCATTAATGCTGGGTTTTTGTTTCATCTGCAAATGGTAAATCATGCCTTTAGTATAGCCTATCTGCAGAGAAGTGCAGAACCATCACATGATACTAGTACCGTAAAACGGGGTGGACAGGGACGGTGAGTTGAATAGGGACAAAACCGAGGAAAATTTTTTGAATCTGCATTTTTCATATTTGCTTGAACTTTTTTATCACAGGATGGAAGGACCATCCAACAGTGTCCAGAAAGTGGTCCACCTGATTTGAAAAAATCTTTAAGGGTACGGGAGGTCAAATTAAAAAGTTTTCAAAAACATCACAAAAAATCAGGGTGGTCAAAACTTTTCTGCTGCTGTGGCCATTGATTAATGAAATTCACTGAAAATGTGCAAACTAGAGTGGAATTGCTCTTGGAACCCCACCCCCACCCACCCTCTCGGAATTTTTTTTTTACTGCTTAAGACAGGCTAGGACTCTTGCACTTGTATTTCAAGACCCTTCTCTCTGTCTTCTGCATGTTTTAATGCCATTAACACATGTATCTGTTTGGGTCAGACCCGTACTTCAGGTGCCAGATTACAATTATTGTAAGAACTCCTAAAATACCCGTTCATAATTACTAAATCACTAAATCTAGAGTGTATGTATAACATTGTACATCATGATTTGCCACTTGGAGAAGAAGTGAGTTAATATTTGAGTGCAATTCAATGGATTAGTAAAGTTTTGACTTACTTTTCAATCTTAACCTTTGACCTGATGGGTCACATTTTTGTATGTCAGCTCGTTTTGTTGGGCTGTTGCAATTTTTTTTTTTTTTAAGATTGATTTAACGATGGACTAGATTGCTCTGAAATGTTTGTATATTATTTTTAAACTCTCTAGATGTTCCCTTAATCCAATCTATTGCATAGATTAGAAAAACTGCCTCTAAACAGCTTTTTTTTTTTTTTAAAATCAAAACTAGTGTTGTTCCTGTTGACCCCAAATTTGGGGTCAAAAGGGACACCGCCATTTTATCAAAAAACATGATTTTCCTCCTAGTATTTTTTTTTTTCATAATACCAAATTAAAGGTATTTTAGGTGGACAAAATCTCCACATAAGATTCAGTCTTTGGGATGCATGAAAAAAATTACAATCATGAGAACATTAAAATTGTCCCTATTCACCCCGTTTTGCGGTATTAGATTACTAATAGCAATAGTCCCATTAGTTGTAATCCATTCTTTATATTCCGCAGTTCCAAAGCTTGGAGTCATAGGATTAAGGTCTAATACCTGAATGATGCTTGAAGATAAATGCTCTATGTGCGGGATAGTGGTAGTCATTTTGGTTTCTTCCTGTGCCTTTTACTATTCGTAGGGTCGTTCCAACACCGAGAGCACACTACGCAATGCGCAAGCTACTGATAACCCAGGCACAGGTGCTGTAACCAGAGACACGAACGTGTTGGGGTCGCTGGTGCGGTTAACCTACTGATTGATTACCAGCTTCAAATGAATGGTCTTGCTTGACCTGACGTGATCAGCTGTTCACAGTTCAGTTACTTAATAATCCAATTTTTGTTTACCCAGTCATTAACGTGATTAAGATTTTGCTTCATTCATGTAGGTGGTAGATGCTTCTCAAGGTGATTCCTCTGTCACAGAGGATCTTTCCTCCAGCTCACGGTCAGCATTGGCAGAGTGTGCCTGTCGATGTCTACATTCCCTCAAGTGGTTGCTATTTCTTCTCGTCCTACCGGCAATTCTCAACCATGCCTCGCTCTATAAGGAAGCAGAGCATCTCAAACCAGAAGGTAATTTGGATCCACTCTAAAAAAAAACATTTTACAAGACACCAGAGATAGATCTAAAGCTCACTATAAGAAATTTACTATTCCAAGGATCAAGACACATAGGTACAAAATGCTTTTTTTTTGAAAATTTGAAACATTTAATAGTCTTTAAGTTTGTGATTATAAAATTTAGAATTACTGCTCTGTTTAAGATATCCATTAACAGGAGCTGGAGAAATGATCATGAGCCCATTAAGAAATCTCTGCACCAGGATATTTTCCAGCCATTTTGAAGAAGAAACAAAATCTGGAATTGTATACAAAGATTCAGCTATAGCAATAATGCCTGCATCCAGTACCAACCAGTTACATGTATGGGTACAATAGATGAAATAAACAGAACAATAAATCAGTAATATCACATTGCACTAACAATAAAATACACAGCACAAAATATGTCTCCATAGCTCATTTGATTATTCTGTATGTCAACAGCATGCATAGAAGGTGATTGTGTAAGCCTTGAAAGGCCAGCACTTTAAGGTTAAAGACACGGTAGCGTGGGGATGCCATGGAGTGGAAAGGCTGGCATGGCTTGGATAGATATCTCAGTATTACACAAATTGTGTACAGCTTTATTGCTGATCTCTATGTATAAGTGCACACAAAGAATCTCAAGTAGAGTTGACCATTATGGATGAGCATCCGCTTCAATGCACATACCAGTATTTGCTGGCTGGTGCTATTCATGGTTTTCAAATGTACCCCAGTGGGCAGTGAACGAATCCAGCCACCCATGAATCCCCATGCTACCAGGTCTTTAATTAGTGGTTACAAATCTACTAATTCCCATTTATTGAAGAAACCGAAAAATGTATGCAAGTTTCTTTAATAGGATGTATTAGTTTGCAACATTGATGCGTGACATAAACAAGCAAATCAAGTAATCCAATCTGTTACCTTTCCTAGATTCTTAAGAGAAAAGAAAGTTCCAATGTGAGAAAGCATTTGTATTTAAACAGTATCATCCTGTCCATTATGCAGTAACAAATACCTACGGTCCTGTACTTGTCTCTTAAAGGAGAACTGGTCTCAGTGGGTCCAACAGACCACAAGATGTTTATCAGCTGCACTGGTGAAGGGAAGCCAACAGGTAATTTTTGGGTTAACAAAATGATGACCCTTATTTGCAAATATTGTTCAGTGCTTGTGAGAAGCAATATTTTGCCCAGTAGATTTATCACAGTTATCTGTAAATGTCCATGAAGTGATATCTGCCTGACTTAAGTTTAAGTTTTGATCCTTGAAGGAGTGGAAGATACCTCAGGCATGCTAAAAAACAAACAAACAAACAAACAGCTACACTGCAACACAGTATTCAAAGATACTTTAAATCTCTCAATACTGCAGTAATTTGTGCATAGTTGGATCCCAGATTCCAAAGTATAGTTTTCTTTTGATCCACTCTGGAGTGGCCCACACAAAAGAGATACCATTTTTACATCTTTTTAATTGGCAGAAGGATGCCTTGCAGGTAGAGTTGTATCCCTACATTTTTAAACATTTTCTGGGCAAATTATACATTCGTAAAGACATCATTATTTTTCTTTGAGAGCCATTTAGAAGTTTGCATTTTTTCTCTTCATTCAGTCTTTATTCATTCAAGACTGAAGTGTGCAACAAAAACAATTATGAAGATGGAGATGATGGTATAAGTTTGCTATCTAAGTTCACTTCTTGATGTCCAGACTATACACCATCAGTGTCACATTTTGCCCTTCAATGAGTAACGTTGTTTGAATGCTTTTGTGTGCATTCAGTTGTCTTAGATGCACCAACTGGCATGTCATCTGATGTGTGGTGTTTGGTGCAACCAAGGATAGCAAAACTTACCCGGGTGAGTGAGCTAGTAGTCTTTGTCCTAGATATTCCCACCATATTGTCAGATATCCAGTTCAGGTTTAATTTATGTTATAGTCAGCTTCTCTCTCCCTTATTTTGACTGTATTTTTACACCCAGATGAGTGTAGCTCTAGAGAGACTGCACAATATAGTTATAATCATCATTATTATTATCATCATTACTGGTAAATTCTAATCAGTTACAATACTTTCTTATGTGGTGTGTATTTATGAAAAGTCTTTTATCAATTGCCATACAATGATGTCTGACTTTGGTTGAAATACTGAACAGTAGTGAAATGTCATAACATACATTTTAAAAAAAAATGAATATCAAGTTTTCACTGTCTAACAATGCTGCTTTGTTGAAAGTTTCTCATCTTGAATGTCTGCAGCTTTGTCAGGGTAAAGTTCCTGATATGCAAACTTATTTGCTTTTCTTCTTCTTTTTTTTTGCATACAAGAATTGCCACATTCTTTATTGCTATAGTTTATGTGCCCTAGTATGTTACTCTTTATGATGGCAAATCTGATATTATATAGATGATGACTGGTGGGGGAGGGAACATACTGAATGTTCCACCTGAAGGGTTTGAAATGCTATTGAGGGAGGTTATAAGTCCCTCGACTTCGTCTCGGGACTTATAGCCTCCCGAAATAGCATTTCAAACCCTGAGGGTGGAACGTTTGGTACATGTTCCCGACAACAAAAGTCATCATCTGTTATATTATATGGGTTAGTCAAATACGTCAATGTCAACCACCAGCACAATGCACTTTGATCACTCGCGCAGAGCCAAATTCACTGTGCGCGGGTCCTTCTGTCATTTGTTACGTGAAAATGTTTTCCCATGGGAGAACATTACAAAAATGTTCTCCCATGGGCGAACATAACGAATGTTCCTCCATCACGTGACTGTGTTTAGCCAATCATTAACCGGTATTTGACTAACCCATTTATTATAAATGTATGTATATTCATATATACTGGAAATAAATGTAATTGAACTTGAAATCTTCATACATGAAGACTGCAACAGGTATTTGGAGTTTTGATAGGTGTTGCTTTGATTTAATGTTGTTCTCTCTGAGCACCTTTGTGCCCTTCCTATCTTCCCTTGATTAGAAAGAGATACAGGTGTATATGTAAATGTCACCAAAATGACATTCATTTTAATGTGTTTGTTATTTTTGTAATTTGTTTGTTAAATTGATTAGCGATGTTTGTTTTGTGGTCAGGTGTGCTCCTATGACAGGACAGGGATTGGCTTCAGCAGCTCATATCCACATCAGGTAAATGGAAAACAATGTAAGCACTTCCCTGATGACAGCAGAACTTGATAGAGTGGTTGAAGATGATGTCACGAACTACTGACTGGCAATGGAATGGCAAATTTGTGTTCAGAGTGTGTGTGCAAAGTACCTAGAAAAGGTGTAAAAACTACTTGATAACTTTTACTGCATTCAGATGCCTTGCCTTGCAGTGGTTTGCTACTGGTGTATAACATTAGATATTGACCCTTTATCATCGATGATGGTTGTCTAAACTACGTAGATACATCTATGAGACATAATTGTCATGAGTGTATAAACATGTATTCTGATGTGTCGTAGACTACACATTTCAGCAAGATGATCTTTCCGAATTAAATCCTTCAAAACCATACTCTGCACTTTAGCTTCCTTTCTGCTGACATGTAGGCACAAGGCATTAAGGTGGAGCTGTCTGGTTCTGCTCTTTCTCGATAAAATGGCGTCCCCAGTACTTTGTGTCTTCACTTCCGCGTTGGCAAGACAATACCATCCCTGGCGTGTAGCACTGCCTGTGGCATTCTCCCAAATCAGATGAAAGCGATACAATCTGACAATGTAAAAAAGAGAGGCTTACCATGGCCTCCATTTTTCTTAAGGAAATCCTCCAAAACGCACCATACACCTTTCCTTCCTTTCAGCTAGCTTATAGGCACAAAGCTTAGAGACATTCCTGCTGCCAGTTTCTGGATGCGATAGTGTCATTGGTGCATTGTGTCTCCAGCTCTGCCGTAGTATCATGAGATGATGCTGCACCTTCCTGTGTTCCGCCACCATGCCCATGAGCATTCTCCTCCAGAGGACCAGTGTCCATACTTTTGATGAGAGAAACTCCAGACATCTCCGTTGCATTTGTTTTCAAGTTGTGAGAGCTTTTACCAGAGAATCTGGCATAGTAGTCTTTGGGCTCTTGCGGCAGGCTGTTAAGAAATGCATGTTGCTTCTCGAAGGACAGCCACATGTGGTCGGCAGAGGGTTTGCTCGGCTCACTCCTAGAAAAGAACGCCAATTTGCCTGCCTGCCAACCACTCTTTGGGCTGGTAGTTGAGAGCTACACGAGTCTCTAATTCTCTTCGGCAGATCTTCCATTATCCACATTTTGGTACCCTTCAGATTTTTCCCCATCTTTTGAATCATTACTTTGTCATCAAACATGACACAAAAACGCTTTATTTTTGCGTTCGCTCAGTGTAGTCTTCCATACTTGATTCCTTTTGGCCTGGTCTTCTGACAGTTTCATGCGTTTAACAAGAAATCTCCAAAATCTAGGCAACATTTCCTCCCTCTTTTCCCTCCACACTCATGACCACAAAATTGTTTCTTGCCACATAAGCTGAGAGTTTGTCTTTTTCCTCTTGCATAGTCTTTTCCCTTTCTTCAGTTTCTGCTCCCACGTGGACATTTCTCCCTCTCTTCATCAATTTCTTCCTCATGTGAAATACGAGCGGCTTTTACCTCCTTCATATCTTGCCTAATTTGTTGCATTTCCTTCTTCAAAGTGACTTCAAATGAAGTAAAAAGGTTTCTTTAATTCTTTCTCATTGCTGGTCTATCATCTGTCTCATTACCACTGCTATGTTAGTGTCCAGGCTTGGTGGCGTCTCTGGTCTTGGTTGTTTGGGCTTCGCCCCTTTTCCCGCACTGCCAGAGGTGCTAGCCCTTTCAAAATTATGTACAGAATTAAGTTTCAAACTACTGTATATGCCGAATATTCTGTGAGGTTTTTATTTTCGTGAATTTGCGAGTCAGGTGCTATTCGCGAAATTAAAGACACATGAAAATAATGACTCTGATCCCGATATGAACGTGATGCACACATATACATTTCTCCGTTCAGTACAGTACTCCATGATCGCGAATTTAACCACTCGCAAAATCGTCGGGAAGTCCTGATTTGCTAAAATTTAGACTCGCTAAATATATGGTGTATACAATATGAAATCCACACACTATGTACACTGTGGGAGAGAGCTGAGAGAAAACGCGTCTACTCCTTCAGCGTCATGGCAGTGGCACACACCCTTAAGTGTGGACACACACAGACAAGGGACACATGCTTGCATTCCTGTTTACTGATCGTTGCTATGGACAGGAAGTTTGATATGCTACATTTAATATGCTATGTCTGCTCATTTGCAGCGTCCAGGCTTTGATGACAGTCCCCCTGGCCCAATGTCCAGTGATGTGGCCTCCATGCTGACCAAAGGGCAGGAAAGTACAACAGAAAGGTCAGTTGCACAAAGAACCTGTCTATCCTTTGATTACCATCAAGGTTTCTGATTTTTTTTTTCTTTTTTAACACTTACTGTGCAGCCATACTGTACCCCCACCCTTGATTTAATTGGTGTATTATGTTTCCATCCTCTGGGTCATCCACAACTAAAATTGTAGCATGTTGTATGGACAACAGAAAAAAAGATAGAATAAAATATATAGATATACCTACGCAGCAGGGCCTATATATATATTCATATTTGTATCTATATAAATACGTATGATTAATATGCAAGGCCATGTATGTGTGAGGTTCATGTAAATGCATGAATTGCACATCACAAGTACAAAGTGTGAAGTCCCTGGAATCACTAATACCTTTTATTTTTGTCTATTGCATTTGATTATAAGTACTTTGAAATATTTAGTAATTTTGTGTGGATGTTCTTGTTGTGCATGTATTCTAGGATGGTAGAGGACCTGCACACACTGATCCATTCCAACCAATCATACAGTGGGCTGCCATACATCGTGGTGGGATCTGAGCTTGGGGCTCTCAATGCCATGTTCTATGCACAGATGTTTGAAAGGTAATTGCTCAACACCAGCCTTAAAATTTGTTTTCTTGGATTACTCAACAGTCTGATAACATTTCTGTTAAGAAAGGATTTGTTTTCTTGGATTACTCAGCAGTCTGATAACATTTCTGTTTAGAAAGGATTTGTTCCAGATTAGTGTTATTCAAAAGACTTGATTAACTATCTGCACATTATTCTCTTAACTGAAAACTAATAGTGGCAAATTGTATAAAGGGACTATAACAGAGTGGGCATTATGGTACTGAAATTCAAAACTCTTAACTGAAAGAAACAAGCTCCCTTCCCTTTTCAAGTCTGCAGTGATATTACTGAATGATTCTTTTCTGCCCTAAGCACATCTCATGCAGTATGTACCTTACAGAGAGGTTCTACGCTTTACGACTCCTGTGTAATAAGATTTTAGTAATCTCATTATGAATTGCTATCTTATCATGTAAGATAAACTGTGCTGAAAAAATAGGTGTTTCTGCAAGTTTATGTTACACCATCAGAAATTTGCCCCTATGAAAATGTTTGTTTGGCTCATTCTCTCAGAAAATAGTCATGAGTACCAAAGTCTTTATAACATATCATGTTTAGTTTTTTTTGTTTGCTTTTTTTTTTAAGCATAATCTTAATCGCTGAAATTAATGCTGTGGTTATGATTCGGAACTTATACTATAGTGACCTATTCCATGTACTTGTGAAGACTAATATACTCTTATATGTAAAGCAGTTGTCCTGCAATTGATACTTAGATCTACAGATTTCTTAATCATCTCTTTATGTTCCAGTGAAGTGAGTGATATAGTGCTGATTGATCCCTTGGTGGATGGAATGTTTGAGATTGACGATGCCATCTGGGAACAGTTCTGGTGAGCCTCAAGATTTGTTTTGTTTTGTTTTGTTTGTTTTTTGTTTTTGTTTTTGTTTTGTTTTTTTGGTATAAAGTACCATCAGTCATTGCTTGGACATGACCTTTTCACATTCATGTAGTGTTTCAGAGAGGCTTTCAAAGAGAACTTCATTCGAATATTTCAATGATGCTTCTTGTATTTTGTCACCACTCGGTAGAAATCATAGTCATCATAACTCTTATAAGCAAAAGTTCTGAAGGCAGTATGTCGGACTTAACATGTGCTGTGTCAATCATTTGGCGTGGACAGCCATCTGGTCGTTCCTCACAAACACTTGTGAAGTAAAGTACATGTATGTCAACTATTTTCAAACTTGAGATGCTTTACGGTATACATAATGGCCTCAAGTAAAAGATATGGCTTATGTTTGTGTTTATGATAATGGCTTATATATGTTTTTTTTTTTTTCAAGGGCTAAACATTGTCATGCAGAAGACATTTTAAATAGGATTTTATGAAGCAAAATTCTCCCATAGCTTCTGTGCAGTAGTGAGAGATGTTTCTCCTGTTTGTTTGTTTGGTTGTTTTTTTGTGTGTGTGTTTTGTTTTGTTTTGTTTTGTTTTGTTTTTGTTTTTTGTTTTTTTGGGGGGGGAGCTTTGTTGGGCTAGTAATTAGGAAAAGGGTTTGTATTAATAGGAACCAGTATCCATCACGATAACTTAACATTCTAAATCTGTATTGACATACGTATTATCTTCTTCTTTATCTTGAATGTAGGTATGGACACCTTGTGCCAACACTGCAGTCTCTTCAGCTCTCAGCTGCTATTGGTCTGACACGTCTCGGTCTCATGTTGGGACTGGTTGAGCAGCCAATCAAAGGAGAGGTTATATCGGAAACAGTACAAGCCAGACAAGTAAGGAAGCAGGGTTCAGAAAATTGCTCTGCTATCATAACATTTGTAAAGCTGGTGAAAGGTGAAATGATAGATTTTTCTTCATCACTACCATGGACAGTATCAGTCTTTTTTTCAAAAGATAGTTTCATTGCAGTGTTTATACAACGCATGGAGTTCAGGTGCACTGTATCATAGTCCGAGAAGGGTATTGTAGGGAAGATAGGGAGAAAATTATATTGTTTGATGTTTTTCAGGGTGTTTCTTTGTTAGTTTTATATACTGTATAAACTCTCTTCAGTCTGAGTGTTGTGATCCTAGAGATTGTGTACCATGCTTTGAAACACACTCTGAGACATGGTATGGTTAATTCTCCTATCTTCCCAGCTGCATGAATGGGTATACAGTGGCAACTTCAGCATTACTATCACAGCATTTTACCATACATTCTTATTTGTGTGTTCCTGAAGGTTGCTACCTTCTTGTAATGCTCCTCAGGGAGTTATGTGAATGTGTTTCGAGTGTGCCTTTGATTTAGTTGTCTATGATGTATTGAAATATTTCTAGCACCACAGTGGTATGGGCTGATGTTCTTAAAAACCAAGCAAACAAACAAACAAACAGCTGATTGTTTAATATGATAGTTATCATTAGTTGAAGCTGTAGTAGCAGCAGTAGCATCCCCAGCAGCAGAAGCAGCAGCCATGCTACTACAGTTTCAAAGTTTTTAACCCTAAAGGGGCCGGGCTAAATGGCTATGCTCAGACCGGGGGGGGGGGGATTCCGCCCGAGATCTCGGCCATCGGTGGTGCGATCGCGATGAAATTTTGCATGCGTGAGACCTGCGTCATAATCTACAAGATTGTGTCATAAGATTTTTTGAAACAATCAATTTCTAATTTTAATTAATTAATTATGCAAATTAAGCTCAAGGTGATATTTTAGCTTAATTAAAAGCATTGAGAGTCTAATTTTTGATCTGTAAATCTGTTTTAGCATATTCAACAATTGTACATCACAAAAACTTCCAAAACTCATTTCAATTCTTATGTATTTTATTGTTTTCAGAATTTCTTATGTATTTCTTTGTTTTTCAACTTTTGTTTTTTCTTTGTTTTTTCATTGGAAATTGTCACTGACCACTTTTCTACCATAATTAGCACAAAATTAATCAATGAAAGTAATTAATTGTAAAAATAATCAGGTTTTTATGCCTTTCATGACAGAGCACTGTTTTCCATAGGAAATGTACACAAAATCACAAAATTGTGCCCGTTTTGGAGCGACATTCCATTACAAAAATGGGCGTGGCTTCGCAAAAGTATGCGCGGACGTTGCAAATTTGGTCTCAAAAGTTGCGCGAGACTTGAACGAAGAAAGTCAAGAAGCCTCGCGATGAGGCCTTCTCGCGTTACAGAATTATAGCGCGAAACGTCGAGGGGGGGGCGGATTCCGCCCCCCCCCCCCCCCCCGGCCCTTTTAGGGTTAAACAAATCAGTCAAGGTGGCAAAATGTAGCAACTTTGAAAAACCTTGAACTGTGCCACAATAACTGCAATAATGTTTCTGTCATGCAACATTTTTTTGTGTGTTTTTTGTAGAAATATCTAATGTGCCTGCCTCGACATCTGAAAGCCGCTGTAGAAGAACATTTTTTCGCCAACCAGAGTCTGTCACAGATGAAGTGAGTAAAATGAACCAACCCTCTCTCACAATATGTAGCTGGTCCTCTAGCCTGTATTATTGATTTATGTTTTCACTTTCCATTGAAATGACTACCTGAATTTTTTTTTTTCTTTGATAAGTCATAGCCCAAGTAAAGTTGCCACAAATAGAATTTAGAAATTAAGATTGGTGATGTGGATTGATGCTGACACTTGACTACTTATGTCTTTTCCTCCAAACACAGCTTGTTTCTGCTAGAGTGTGTCATAACATATTGATAGTGTTATGAAGAGAACAAATTTCACTTTTGTGAACAAAACTTAGCTCTTTTCTTAAAGTTTATAGTTTTTCAACTGAAATGTATGACACTTAGTACTAGATGGGGCAAAATATAGCAGACGAGATGTATGCTATTCAATGCCGAATGTGCGCTGTTTAGCCATTAGAGGCCATTTTAGAGGATTAAGATGTGTATGTGTTGAAAATTGTTTCCATAGATTGAAAAATTTTGGCTGGTGCAAAAACAGAACCATTGAATCCCTGAAAGAATTTTTGTCTTTTCCCCCACTGAACAGAGCTATAATTGTGTGGTATTTATCAGAGTTTTTATTGATAATGGATGTGATAAGTTGCCTTGTCATAATCTCCCTGTGTACTTGACAGAACGGCGTACACAGTGAAACCATTCCCTCAGAATGTGAGTGTGACAGTCATTACAGGGAATTATTATGATGAAGAGCTACCCAGTCCACTTAACAAGGTAAGCTCAAAGTGACACAGTGCCTACTCCATTTCTCACATGCTTCTGATGTTAGCATGTTGAGAATATCAATAACCAAGTACAATAAAAAAACTAGTAAATAGAAATCTGTCAACCAACAGAGAACAGAAAATAAGATTTTAAACATTGTTTTGTAAGCTTGTGATACCTTTTAATTCATTCATCTCACTGATTTGTGATTAATAGAACTACACTGTACTCATTTATAATGCAGATGTCACCTTTGCAAAATTAAATCAATCAACTAATCAGCCGAACAATCAATCAATTGATCAATCAGTCAACGGTGCCATAAACACATTTTTTTATGTAAGTATTTTGTGCCATTTGTTTAAGAGTAAATTGTTAATATTTTTGTATGTGTCCACGCATTCTGTTCAGTCTCATTTCTTAAATCAAAGCATTTTCCTTTTCTATTTCCCTGCCATGTCAATGTCCTGAAATCTTATCTGTGAATGGCAATGTGGTGTCAGAAGAGGATGATGTATGTACAGGTGAAACTCATTTTAAATACAGCAGTGAAAAATCACTTCTTCAAATCAAGTTTTCAAATGAATATTTCTTCATTTTTTTTTACATTTTCTGCAAGTGCTTGAATCTTGTAGATGCTGCCAAATCTGGATATTTGATTCCCACTCTCATTTGCTCATGAGTGGGAATGTTCTGATGTTTTTACCTTGTGCCAAAACCAGAATGAGGTGACTTTTGTACAAGACTTCTTCATCGTTTTGCTAATGTCTGACATCACCTCTTTTCCTCCTTTCTTCACTTACTCCCTCCCTTTACCCCTCTCCTTTCTCCCTCCCTTCATCCTTTCCATTCCCTCTGTATCCCTCCTTCCTACCTTCCTTCTCTCCCTCTGGCTAGGTTTGGGCCAAGGCTACACAGAGGCTGGTCTCCTCAGTCCACCCCTCAGCCAAACACCTCCTCATCAACGGGGCCGACCATCACATGCTTTACCGCAATCCTAATGCCATCGTAGAACCCATCAAGAAACTTATCAGGCACTGGAGGCAAAGGAATAATAAGATGGCGAAAGAAACATGACAATAGTCTATACTTTTCTCTCTTTTTTTTTCATTTATTATTAGGTCTGTAAATTCTCAGTTGTCACAAGGCAAGTTCAAAGCCCTTTCCAGTGCTTTCCTAAAGATTTTAGGGGCTCTGACTGAGACAGGGAGATGAAACAGAAATTATTCCATGTACCTGCATGGATGTTCGACCAATGTCAGTACTGAAATAAGAAAAAAAAGAAGTGGATACAAAAGCTTGAGAAAAACTCAATTGTTTTGAGCTGCTCAAAACTCTTATTTTACTGTGGTAGATGGATACTTTTTTCGGTCCCATGACATTTGCTCCAGGGACAATTGCTCCCATGAGATATCTGCACGCGAAGCCAAATATAAGTTCTACCCACATACATAACTCTAACCCTAGTCCTAATCCTCACGTCAAACTACTGTATACGCCAAATATTTCACGAGGTTTTTATTTTCGCGAATTTTGCGAGTCGGGTGCTATTCGCGAAATTAAAGACACACGAAAATATTGACTCTGATCCCGATATCATATGTGACGTACGCGTGTACACTTCTCCGTTCAGTACAGGATTCCAGCGATCGCGAATTTAACCACTCGCGAAATCGTCGGGAATTCCCGATTTGCGAAAATTTAGACTCATGGAATATATGGCGTATACAGTAAATCTAAAACCCTTTCACAACCCTAACCCTAAACCCTAACCCTAAGTCCTTGGAGAAAATAAGACCGGAGCAATTGTCGCAGGAGCAAATGTTGCATCACCACATTCTCAAACAGTAAGCAGGCACTTTCAGGAGCTTTCTTCTTTTTTTTTCACTGAGACTTCATTTTAGCATTGTCTTCTCCTTTGTCACCACATGATCACATTTTTTAGGAAATAAGATCATTTAACAGGGTATCTTTTGTGCATATGAGCCACAGAACATCTTAATTTTCCATTAGTGCTTCCCATAGTTCTATATGTGCAATAATGCAGCATCCTATGTCATGATAAAGTTTTCAAATAGCAGTCACATTTTTTTTTAAATACCATAAATGATTCCTCGAATGGTACATAACAAAGCTAGTCCCTAGGTATTCAGACACCTACAAATGGAAAAATTTTTTTAAAAAGAGAAATTTGTGAAATCTGTGACAATTTTTGGCTACCTTAACTATCAGATCTTTACATCATTCCACATAATGCTTTAGAGTGAAACTCAAAATGCATGTCAACTTTATTCCAAAAGATAATGCAGACTAAGGTTAACTAAGTGTCCATTTTATCCACATCTCCTTTTGAAGGATTGCATCTTTTTGAGACAACTTTTTCAATAGATTTATTGTTAGTATTCCAAATGTATCTTTCTAGTATTGTGCATTATGTTTGTCAGACATTTTATATGTGCCTTGTTGACAAAGAAATCATGTTTACAGAGAAAAATGTACTGATTCAGCAAAGAATGTGTCTTTTATGTCTTTTCATTTCTTTGTGTGGATGTAATATTCCTGCAATCTTGTTCCAGTCATCACCTTTTTAATGCTGCAAAGGCATCAGTACACAGGTAATGGGAAGGACAGTTACCAGTACCCATGATATGAAGAAGCTTTAATCATATTTACACAAGTACATGTACTTAGTATATCATCCATCATGATATCGATTAGCATATTTGACCCGCTACAATAAAAGGGTCCGAAAGTCGGGGGAGGATGATTTTCTGAAAATGACATGACATTATTCCCTTACTTATCCCCTTTAATTTCGTATATAACACGACTCGTATACTGTACGAGCTAAAATTTTCGCGATGGTTTTATTTTCGTGAATTTCGCGAATTGCCTTTGAACCGCGAAAATATAACACGCGAAAATAACAACACGCGAAAATAACAACGCGCAAATAACTAAATTCAGTTAGACCCTTGTAACCGCGAAATTAACAACACGCGAGAATGTCCTCCAAGAAGCAATTCGCGAAAATATCTGTACGCGAAAATTTCAGCTCGTACAGTAAGTACTCGGTTGCGGAGATATGGTAATTTTATGAGACCATGTCGAGTGGTCTAGGAAATCAGCGTTGCGAGAAAATCGCCTTCAAAGATTTCTTTCCGATCGTGATCAAGGGGAAGTAAGACAGTTTTCACCTCTTGACAATAGGAGGTCTGCTCATAGCAACCTCAGCGATGTTCATTCAAGCTCAGAGCCAGTGGTCTACGCACGACCTATCAGTAACCAGGGTGCCACGCATTGACCAATAAGATCACTCCCTCATTGCTAGGGGCGGAGTGTATCTGCGGCGCTAAATCCGAATCTTCGGACACATTTCTTTTCCATTGAAAATCTGAAAATCATGGCCCAGAAAAACCTTTGCCTTTCCTTTGATAATTTAGCTTCTAAATTTCGACAGATGATAGACAATACATTAGACTACAAAATCATGCCGAAAACAGAAATTTGATGGTTTTGACCAATTTTGATGATATTACTTTAAACTCAATTTTCTCAGCTCAGCTGTCCGCAACTTTATGATCCTTTTGTTGTGGTGGGTCACATATGGTCAGTATGCATATCATGAGTGTGATACTGTATCTGTTGATATTCTGAGATTGATGAAGAGACATGAAATGTTCCATGTTTGTATGATCACATACAAATGTATGTATATTTTGCCTGGATCTCACGACAAAATATGAAATGGAAAGTTAAAAGTGTCGTCATCACAAATTGCAGGTACAGACCCTCTTCTCTTTGAGAACCAGTGCAAGAGCAATAATAAGTGCAATAATTGGCGCAACAATTTGGAGCATTTCAAAGCCTCACCATAAGACTCAAATTTTTCACCACGCATTCAAATGCGAACACTCTTGGAGGAATCTGTGCCTTTGGATGTCTTTTTAAACAGGTGTACATGGTGCCATATAAACACTGTGAATCATGATCATCATCAATAAGCTGAGAGAGAAGGATGAGACGTCTAGCTCATACAAGTTAAATACATGGTGTACTCTGAAACTGAAGTTATGGTCTTCATCAAAGTTTAACATTTGACTTGAACTTGAGTTCCAACAATCATTTAAAGAGAAAACAACAAAATAGGATATCAACTGTCAGATTTTTTTTTTTTTTTTTAAAACTGTGACCAGTTTATTCCACTTCGTGTTGAACAGAAGCATACTAGTTCATACACAGACATAATGCCTATTACCACTTTTGAACATGAAGTTATATTGCCAGTGATTCAAGTAAAAGTTCTGTTCAATATGTGCACTTGATCTCGAAGCAACAGACTGAAAAAAATTAAAGGGCAAGTTCACCTTCATTAACATAATGATTGAGAGGATGCCGCAATATTAGTAGAACTCATCAATGAAAGTTTGAGAAAAATCGGACAATCCGTTCAAAAGTTATTAATTTTTGAAGTTTTTGTGCAGTCACTGCTGGATGAGAAGACTACTGCAGTGTATGATGTCACATGCATACAACAATATAAGGAAAATATAAAGAGAATTTCACAGAATTTCATCTTTTGAAAAAAGTACACATTCCCTTGACTTGTTACTGGCATGTTATGGGTAATACTATTCCCACTGTCTTTTAATAGAAAGAGGCAAGTCAAGTGCTCTTTTATTATGCGAAAAAAAGTGAAAATATGTTGAATTTTCTTTACATTTTCTTTACACTGTTGTACTCATGACATCACAGGCCTTAGTAGTCTCCTCATCCAGCGGTTCCAATACATAAAATTTTAAAAATTCATAACTTTTGCATCGATTGTCCAATTTTCCTCAAACTTTCACTGATGTGTTCTACTAATATTGCTGCATTCTCTTAATCCTTATGTTTATGAAGGTGAACTTGTCCTTTAGCAGAACTCTACTCTCATACTTGTGTATTGATTTATGAGGCACTGGGTGCATTGTTTCACAAGTATTGTTTATTAATTCTCTCACACTGGACAGGGTGGTTAAGCTTGTCAACTTCCAACAAGAAATAATATTGCTGCCAGCAATAAACCCAGAATTTGCTGGAACCATATATGCCATGTATTAGATCTATGGAGAATTATCTCGCGGAGGCAATGTGTTAAATGGAAATTCCAACCTGATATCATATTACTTTATATGGAAACAGAAATACCAGTAGATTTCAGGTAAAAAAAAACAAAAAAATATCATGAATTGTAAAAGTTTAGAGTAGGACATATATTGGCCACTCTGTGATGTAGATGGTATGCAAATTTCCATATGTATCATACAGAAAATTTAACTAAATTTTAATTTTTCTCAAATATTTTGGCACAAAAAAAAAAAAAAATGCACTCAGAAGTATACGAAAAGGTGATTTACCAGCACTCAAATTGCATGGACATAATATAAAGAACAGATCTGAAGAAATTTTTTTCTTAAAAGAAATGTCAATTGGTGAATTTTGTGTACCAACCAAATGGAGAGCTGCTCAACATGAACATGACACAAAGTTGCCACTTTGTTGTACAGTGCACTTCCGTTATAATGAACATGGTTATAACGAAATTCCGGTTTCCACGAAGTATTAAATTCAGGCCTCAACATTATCTGCTTTATGTTTCTAATCGTTCATCTGTTCGGTTATAACAAAAGAAATTGCCGGTCGTGAGGACTTCATTACAATAGGAGTCGACTGTTCTTTCTTATTAACTTCTACAATTCGTAACTTTTTTTTCATATGTCTGATTTTTCTCCTAAATTTTTCACATCTCTACACCTCTGATTTTTCTGTTTTCATACTAAGTAGCACAATACCAGGAGAGAATTTCCCTCTCAGTATGCAACACTGGATTTTTAGTGGGAAGGCAAGAAATCATTTCAAACTGATACATATTTGTGTTCATTATAAAAAATAATACAACCATATCAATGTCATTTTCACATCAGGATTTCATACATATCATATATGTTGCATAAGTATTAAAATCACATACATCTTCAAATCAAATTATTTAAAGCATTATACAGAAACATGTGTTTAGTCTCACAAATAACATGAAGCTACCATGACAACAGTTAAACTTGCTATTAATACAACTCTTTTTACTATCACCAAGCTCATGCAGAGTCCATTTGAAGCAGATCTCAGAAGGCAATAAATTTATTGAAATTTGAGACAATTTCAATTTCATTCAATAAACTACTCAGCCACGTACATGTACAGTATATGTACATAAACTTTTGAACCAAAACATGACAGTATAACACAGACACAAGCATGAAACAATATATTACTTTTGCACTATGAAAATCCTACATTTTGAAGGATCACTTCTCTGAAACATCAACCGGCATTTGTATGTCAAATTTATTTTGATTATCCACATGGGACTGGCTAAGAAGATGCATGTGTACTGCTCAAAAATAATTTCTATCAATACCTTTTATGGCATGAGTTGTAATGTGAATATGTAACAAACTGGTTTACACCACTGCACGATGCACATGTACAAGAAAGCTTGAGAAACATACGCAGGACACTGATATAAGAAAACATAACATTGCTTCATATCTGTTTTCATATCACTGTATCAATCAAATGACAATCACATGACATACACATGTTCAGAAAGTGGTAGCTTTATGATATTTGGTATCCTATGTCTGTATACATAAAAGATCTTGGTAAAAATTGGTGGTCTTCCAAGAAATTGTTAGATTCTTATTTCATGTAATTGATCATATGACCAAGAATATATCTAACATCCCACAGTATTAGCCATTCAAAATAGTCCTCACACACTTGTAATCTTTATATTCTGACATTACTAAAAACTATATGTGCATTCTTAATTGAATGTGATATTCAATAATTTTACAGGCATGCATAAAAACTATCAGCACCTAAATCAATGCAGCTGAAGCATGTGCAGGAATAGTGTCTTCATAAAATGGATACATATGTCATTCTGATGATCTTCAAAATTAGACCAGACATAGAATGATTTTCTTGTGTTGCACACAACAGTACACACATGACATGATGCTGAGTGAAAATGCCCAATGTTACTTTCTGAGTGAAAAGACTGTCCACTTGAATAGAAAAACAAGTTCAAGCACACTGGCTGGGGAGTCACTACTCCCTTTTCATCATCCACTGGCAAGCCTCAGGTTGGTTTAACGCCCATTTTATTTATCATTTTCTATAAAATAATAAAGACAAAAAGAATAATGAACAACAGGTGGCCTACTCCAGGAATCTGAGCAGAATATAAATAAAAGTCACAACAAGTGAAAACTACACAGATTACTGTTGGACACACTGGTTCAGAATGGATGCAGTTTTACAGAAGGGCAATGAGGTGACATTTAGGGTTTGTGGTTTAAAGGGATAGTACAGTATTGGTGAAGAGGAGAATTGGGTTTTTAACTTTTTGCGAGATACCAAAAAAACACTTATGACATAGAACAGAACATACCATTCTAAGAGGAATTTAAAGTTTATTTGATGAATATCGCGTTTGGTATGACTGAAACATCCAAAAACAAAGTAAAACAAAGCGATCGTAAAAAGAGTGTGGGTCCCACACTTAATTAGAATCGCTCTGTTTTGAATATCTCGGCCATTTCAAAACCAATTTTCATCAAATAAACATTGAATTCCTCATGGAATTACATGCTCTTTCATATTTCACAACAGGTTTCTCATTATCTCACCAAAAAATGTTAGAAACCTGAAATTAGGTCTCAACCAAAACTATACAATCCCTTTAAGCACATCAGAAATTCACCAATGTGTTTTATGTTGGGGATTTGCTGAAGAGTGAATCTATAGTATTACGAGCTGATTATCACAGCATTATCACATGATTACCACAATTTGTGTGATGTTCTCAACTCTGCAATGCCTAAGAATGGTCCTGAAAACACCGAGGCATGTACACAGAAGCTGTGATAGTCTTGTTCAGTGGCTTAGTAATACTAAACTACATTTACATTCAAGGTGCTATCCCCATCATGCTTCCATCAGAGTACTGAAGTTGATGTGTTCTTCCGAGTAATATCATGTATGTCAGGATTCTCCTGTTACTAGAAAACTGTGACAAAATAAAAAGGAGTTGACATTTTTGTGCACTTATACAATGCATGTTAAAGAAGGGGTTCAAAACGTGGATTCCTGAGATTCCTTGAGATCCATTCACACTAAAAGTGTGCGTAAACACGGTGAGGAGCTTAGGATAGAATTGCCACTTCTCCGTATTTTTGTGATACTTTGTGGTTCAGCACTTCCTACTCACTAATGTCTTAGTGCGCAGAGTACGGACCGCACACTGAACAAATTGTCACAGGTTGTTGCTACTCTGAATACAAAGGAATTCTCATAATTCAAGGTGTGTTAGAGCTCCCTCTATGTCCCAGCGTAGCACAATTCCATTCGCTATGCTTGCTCTTTGTCCACTTTGCTCACTCCCACATCCTCATCTGTGCCCTCTCCTCCAACATCGTGCCTGGCAATAGCATTTATGAGTTGTCCTGCAAGGCTGAAAAATAAACTGGCAACAGGAACAAAGAGAGTACATTACAACAAGCACCGTATGTAAAGATATATTACTACATGAAGCCATCAAACATACGCATACAATACATCAGCACACACATACATATATATAGTACTTACAAAAAAATGCATATATTTATATTGTGTCCTGAGACTATCTATGATTCATTTTCCCATATCACAACTACCTGCAGACCTAAATCACACTCAGTCAATTTAAAATCTTAAATGTCACCATGCAAAAGAAAAGAAGACTTTGTTGCAGAGATTTTAATATCAATGTTCCCCCCCCCCCCCCCCCCCGAACAGTGATATCAATTGTATCATAGATTGCCATGATTTGACAATGATGGCTTTCTAGAGGGCAGGTGGTTTATAGGAGCTAGATTAGTGGCAAAAGAATGACTTCATTATTTTTTTCACTTTTGGGAGAGATGAGAGGTGATGACATCATCGTATTTACATTTGTGATTGTGACATCACAGAACTGTTTGGTGAAGACATGTTGAACTTCACAGTTCCATACATTTTGTCTGATTTCAATGAATATCTCATCGTTCTGTTTGACTTTAATACATTTCTCAATAGAGTCAACTTGACCACAAAAAAAAAGGAGATTCTATTTTTTATACATAGGACTGTAATTTTACCATTGAACTGATGGTTTTTGAATACTGTATAAGCTGTTATTTTTGTGTACAGATATTTTCGTGAATGAGCAGGACACCAACACTTTTGCGAGATGTTGTTTTCATGAATTGACACCGAGGTTACTGCAAGTACACTATAAACCTAGCGATTGGCAACATTTTCACGTGTTGTTAAATTCGCAGGCCAACAGTCATTTGTGGAATTCTTTAAAAATAAACCCTTGCGAAAATAACAGCTTATACAGTATATGTTGACCATGTTTGGGTCAAATCTGCCAGCAGCACTTACCTAAGAAAGAAGTTGGTGTTATACACAGTCAGATAGAGCAGATTGGAGGCACCCACACACAAGATCTTGGCAGCAGTAACCGTGAGAGAGACGGCATATTCTGGATGTGTGTATTCCATATAGAGGTGACAGAGTGATAAACTCACTCCAAGAATGCCACTGTAGGGAAGAAAAAATAAATAGTTACCGTTTTTAGAAAGATGAAATGTAATGTAATTGATACTTGGCAACTTCACTATGAGGTTTGAAATCCCTATCAACAAATTCTTTAAAGTAATTTGACATGAATGATTAGTCAAGGAAGACATAAATATGTTCTTCTCATTAATAATGCACATTTAGAAGCCCAATGTTTTTGCTGTTGTTTTTTACTGGGGTAGGGATGGAGGCTGCAAGGAAATAGTTTTGATATGGAGGTTTCACATCAGATTGTGTTAGTCCCCTAATACTTACCTTTTGCAAAGGCAGCTTGCTATAATTTGAGGACACACACACAGAGAGCAATGGACTCACACACACAGCTCCAATGCGATCGCTGTGTGCGTGCAAGCCCACTACTTGCTGTCTGTGAGTCCACTGCAAACTGCCTTTGCAAAAGGCTACCTAATACTTGACTAATGGTGCAAACAACTCAAACAGGCAAGAGAACACCTTTTGTCTAAGACTCATCATATGTCAATGGTAACCCTCCTGTATCAAATGTCAACACCATTTGGAGATGGTGCTCCTTACAGAGTTAAATAAAATTGTGCAAGTGCCACTCTTCGATCTAAAACCATCGAGTTTTCTGTGAATTCCATGCACAGCTTTTGAGAAGTGATGATCAAATCGTCGCCGGCCACACGAACCGACGAATCCCTCAAGTTTGCGTAAGAATGACAATTCGAGAAAATCGCGTTTGAAGTTAACCCATTTTTGACTTATGGTTGCTACACTTTCATGTCTATAATTTCCAATTATTTTTGTAGTACATCAGACTTCAATGCTTGCTCTAACTTGTGAAGTTTTTATCGCATTGTATTGTTAACAAATAAGCGGGAAATCGTCAAAGAGCTGCATGCATGTATTTTCAGTCTGCAAAGAACGTTGTCATTTTCCATGTGTGTCCATATGTACATGTACATTGAGCGTTGTCATTGTCAACACATTATTACATAGTACGCACACTGTGCTCGCGGTCAATGAACTGTTGAATCTCAAAAATTACACGCAAGTCAATGCGCACTGATTCGTCGGTTCGGTGACCGCGCGGTCACTGAACCGTCGAATCGCCTGATTGTTTCAACACACGCGTCTATGGGGAAAATAAATAATTTTCACAAATGGAATTACATATTTCTACAAAAGTGATAATTACGTAAAAATTACACCGAATTACACACTGAGAATTTCAGAATATGTAGTATGGAATATCTACTATCGAAATGATTGAAAATCTCAAAATCGAAAATTTGACCCAAAATCGAGTGATTCGTCGGTTCGTGTGACCGGCGACGAAATAGTTCTCACCTCATGATACAGCCCACATAGAAATGATGGAGATACCAATGGGGAAATGCTGCTGATGATATCAAGTCACCTGATGAGAGAGGGGAAAAAGAAAGAAGTTTAAGAAAAAAGAATAGACTTGTAAGGATGCTTTGAAATTCACTGTGAGGTAAAATGAAAGGAAAACTAGAAAAAAAAAAAACACATCTATATCACTAACAATAATGTAGTATTTTCTATTGTTTTCGAGACTACCTCAAACAAATGAATATTTCAAACAAATGTTTTGTCCTGTGGCTGCAAGTTCAACAAGTGTGAGTATCTTGAAAACAATTCAACTTGATCAAGAAATCAATTAGGTATGATAGCAGGCTGACACAGACATGATTGTTGCACAATATCTCCCACTTGTACACTGTACTTCTGAACTTCTTGGCACTTTGAGCATGATTTTCTCCACCTGATGCAGCTCTACAAGGCTTTGTAACAACTTTCCTTCCATAACCTTTCTGACAGCAAGCCCTAATTCCAGTTGAGAAATTTAATTTGTCATTATTTACTTCCCAGTTTAGGAGAAACTTCTCATGTGCTTCTGGAAATTGTAATCTCACAAATACAGAAACTCTAAACATTGACTCTTGACTTTCAAGTGACTTCAGCATCACGATACTTGAAGGTAATTTAAACAAACTGCTACATCAAAGACAATGCTCATGATTGGTTTACATACCTTTTCTTTCTGGGATATTTTTTGGTTTAGATTTGCATATATTACAAAACATTTAAAAATATTTTGTTTTTCCTTTGACCTTACGTGAGGTCAAGCAACTATTTAGGCATAGTTTTAAAGCAAGACAATTTTAATTCCATTCAAACTTTATTTTCATTTGTTTATTTCAATGATGGATAGCAGACAGAAGCAGACAGACAAATGGACAAAATTGAAAACTAATCCCTTTACATTTAGATTGTTAGTTATTTCTACAACTAAGGAAGATGCATCCAATGTTTCTTACCGAGGAAGAAGCTTCCAGGAGCGAAGAGGAAGACACTGAAGGCATACACATAATGAAGGCGGTCTATGTCACTGAAATGAGACACCAGTATGAGGATGAGAGAATGTGATTGATAAAAATTCAGGAAATTCATCGCGGAGTTTGCTCAGCAGCTTGGATTGACTATGCATGGCAAAAAGAAGCACTGAATGCTTTACTCAAAACCAAGAACAAGCACATCTGGGGACTGTTTCATGAAAGCTGTCAGCCCTGACAAGTTGTCAGTCTCTGACGATCACCATAGTAAAAGTCAGTGACCAGAGCTTCTCAGCCAATCAAAACCAAGGATTTTATTGAAATTGTCAGAGACTGACAACTTGCATGAAATGGTGTGCCCTGGAGTGTTAAGGCAGTGACTCAAAAAATGATAAGCTCGAACAAAAATGTAATGCCTCATTTAGAAGAGATTACACCATGAGATTGTTCAGTGTGTTCCCTTCCCTTACTGAGCATGAGCTAAATACACCAGAATGTGCATCACTACACATACATTTCATGGGGAAGAAAGCAAAATTGTGTGTGATACAAAAAGACACGCTATTTTACTATACAATTTGCCAACATTATTACAGAAATGACTCCAATAAGGTATTGTAGTCTCTATATCATATGTAATATGATGTCTGCAATAAAAACAAATAAGAACAAGAAACAATGCTTTCAGACTGTCCATATACTGTCCATATACAGGTGTAGGGTACAATATGTGAGATAAAATTAATATGGAGTTAAAACATTCTTTATATATAAATGAGAATCTTTGTTGGTACAGTCGTACCAAAAATCATTCTGCTGAAATTGTTGGTATTACATGAATGAGCATGTGCTTTATAGATGATTGAGTGCGCACTGCAACACTATGTATGTTGTGACAACCACAGATGGCAATGGTGCAAAACTGCAAGATTGACTGAAAGCTTATCATGTACATGGTTGATGGCATGTGCTATCCACAACTGTTCTACAAAACTATAGCATGTCCAAGCCTGCAATGATAATTTATACCAAATGTCAGGTATTGCAAGAATGTATTTATTTATTTATTTATTTATTTTTAGATACTATATATTCTGGACTGATAATCTTTCATCTACCATAATCAACAGAGTATGATTATAAAGTTTATCCTAGATGCTTACCTGAGTAATATTGTTTTCTGCATTCTAACATATATTGCACTTTGGCTCCCAACAACCACATGATACAACATCCAGTTGTATCCACTTTGGTCATACTGTTGAGGGAGAAATGAAATAGCAGACATACACAAAAAATGTAAATCTGATAATTTATGATAATTTATGAACAACTGACAAGCCCAGAGAGTTCATGGCACTGACGCTAACTTTCAGTGATCCAGGAATTTTGTTACTTTGATACAAACTTTCCATTTTGTAGGTCACATTAAACTTTGTTTATGGAAATATCACTATAATCCAGATGCAGTGTATGATACAAACAGCAACAAAAATGACAACAGCCAATTTTAGAAATGGAAGACAAATTTAATGATAACAATGAATCTTTCTTCATTTATTTAGTGTTTTAGAACATGTGCAAGGAAATATCTACTAGACAACTTGTTACACCTTATAACTACATGTGGACCATCTCAACTTTTGAGGAAGTCTGTCTTTTCAATCTGCCAGATTTACTATGACAATTCACATCCTATGATATCCACACACACCTCTTGATATTAGACCACTGAATGTAACAGATGTTGCTGCACATGGATGGGAGTAATCTTCGGTTTATCCAAGGTAAATAACTGTTGGTCACACAATATCTTTATTGACAAAGTATGAATAAACAATACAATATCTGACAGGAAATTGGGCTGACGGTTTCCCATCATTCTACTCACCTGAGGATCTGTCAGCCATATTGTGATGCATGACACTGAAATGATCACCCAACTGTTGAAAAGTGAGAACAATAATTGATTTCATTTAACCACTGTTTATTTCTTCATATAGACATGCATCTTGCTACCTTTCAGTTTGAAAAGGTAGGGTGCAATTTCCAATACTCTTAACTGGACCAATTTCTAGGTAAAAGAACTTTGTATCATATCTTACTACAGCTGTACTATGTTTTTTAAACTGACTGTGACATCCAAACAAAGACTTGCAATATCCTGAAGCACTACTATACAGGATTTTAAGATATACACATGAAATTCTCTATTTGATAGGCCTCCTCATCTTAAACCCATTATTTTCTCTCAAAATAGCAATTAGCATAACAAGCACTCAGACCGAATATCAAACAAATTCCCTGTATGATAAATATGAAAAGACATCCCTTCCATTTCTCTCAAAAAAAGGTAATGAGGTAGATTCGGTCATTTGCATGACATCAACATAATTATGCACCCACCTGCATGCTAATTGCATTTTTGGAGTGCGTCTATGAAGCACTGCCATGCTAAGAGCTGATATCACCTCCACAGCTCCTTGAAGACAGACAAAGACTGGTACTGGCTGGAAAAGTGTGAGAAATAAACTATTAAATAAAACAAACCCTAGCTATTGCAGGTAGTGCACAGTGTTTGTCCTAGCATGAAAGTGGTGCTTGTCAGAAGATATACCTGCATTTACATAACATCATGTTACTTGGCCTTGAGGGGGATATGATGTTGATACAGGGGACTCCCGTTATGACAAAGTCCTTGGGACCGGCAGTTTTCTTTCGTTATATCAAAAATTTGCTATAACCGAACAAATAAACAATAAAAAAACATAAAGCAGATAATATTGCGGCCCAAATTTTCACTTTGCTGTATCGAAACTGGAATTTTATTATAACGGGAGTGCACTGTGTTGCCAATCTTCTATTCTTAGTTGATATTACTTTCCTCTTTCTCTTCTTCTTCTTCACTCAAGCATTAGCTCTCACATGTTTCATATTTAACAATATTTTTATTTGAAAGTCTGAAAGCATATTATGCCTTCTGTATTAAGCTGTAGCAATGCTCTGTTATATAATCAATACTGCTCTGTTTATAACATTGTTGCTGTATGTATTTCCATTTTTTATGTAGCAGGTATATGCTGATGACACAGGAACTAATGAATGAATTAAATTCTTTCAATACTAACCAATCTTGCTAAAGCCCTTGAGCCAGAGTAGACTCCAAGCACATAGAGCAACATGAAAGGCATCCATTGTAGCAGACCAGACCTTTATAAAAGTAGAAAGGGCATGATATCAATTCAGTCAGCACTGCTGAAAAATTTACCCCCCCCCCAACACACACACACAAACAAGAATAAATGCAACCATAAACCTCTGTGTTATACTCTTGAAATGATAGACTTTAACAAATATATCTTTTTAGTCTTTATAAAAGGTCACATGTGGTTAGCACCAACAATCCCAAGAGATGCAAGCTGAAGCCAAGCACATCAGCACCAAGGCCTTTCAGATTCATGAATTATCCATTTAAAAAAAAAAAAATCTTCACTACATGACTCCAGTACGAAATGAACATACCAGTATTGAATTGTCCATACGCTCTTCAGCTTTTAAATTGTCACATGCACCAATTGGCCCCTGTGTATTGAAGTCTGTCTACTGAATTTATAGTAATACAGTCAGCCTTTCACTTTTTTAAGTCACAAAATTGTGTTTACTTTTTGCCAAAAATTGTATTTTCATTCTAAAGTTCTGAATCCATATACAATGTAGTGCTGGGTATGATTTTAATACTGTGATGGTACTGTCTAAAAGGAATTTTAGAATGTGTAGAACTACTGCATTTCACCTATCAAACTAGCACCTGCTCCCAGATTGATCTACATGCCAGTGGCCTGCATACCTGTTGATATTGCTGCTGAGGTCAATGTGGCCCAGGGAAGCAATGAAGCGTAGCACAAGGAATCCAACGAGGGTCTGCCATCCTTGGAACAGTGTTGGAAAGGTGAATCCTAGTACCCACAGCACATACTGTCAAAATTAAAACACACAAACTAAGTGAAACATATATGTAAGATACTGTTAGGTGTCTTCAGGAGGAATTGTCAACAGGCTACTTTGCTAATGAATGGAAATCCCCTCAGAATCCAATGAGTGATACACTTCACCTACAGATTGCTCCTACATTCATCCTGAATTTAGAATTGCTGAATTATCACTTATGAACATTGTCAAGTGGCTGCTGAGGAAGCAATAAATGCTTTTAAGCATGCAAACACATGACCAGCAGCTTTAAGTCTCCTCCAAAAGACTAGGCAACAAGGATAAAGTTCCTTTTCAAGGGTAACAAACTGCTGATACCAGAGGACTTAAACTAAGGACCTAAGGCTGCGTTCACATAGAAGTATTCGGTATTCGCTATTCGCTATTCGGTATTCGGTATTCGCTATTTGGGCCCCGAATACACCATCACCCGCACCGTCAACTCACCATCCCATGCAGTGAGGATTTCTTCCTCCTACATCCTAGCAAATCTTATTAACAATTTCTAAACTGCATCAGAATGTCAGTCTACAATGGTTATTTTTGCTACAGGGCAAATCCAGACCAAAATTTTCATTATTTCATAAACGAGAGACGGTATACGCTGCAAGAAAATCGAACAAGTTCGATTCCCACTTTGCTATACTTTTCGCAGCTATTCGGTACTTTCGAATAGTGCCCTCCTATGTGAACCGGTGTGAGGAAATCCTATCGTTCGATTCAAGCTATTCGCGTGCCCTCGAAAAACGAGCCCGAATACCCGAATAGTATACTTCTATGTGAACGCAGCCCTATGATTGACAGTCCATTATCTCATCCACTGACCAATGACAGCCAGAGACTCCAACTCTCCCGTTTTCGACGGGAGATATCCCGCCGAAAACCCATTTTTGCAAAATCTCCCGTTCTCCCGCTGGAGATTTGATTTCTCCCGCCCTGGCTCTGTGTCTCCCGGTGGAAAGGATTTCTTACTTAACTGCTATCGTATGTTGAAAAGATAAGCCTTAGATAGCACCAGAGAACATCTAGAACCCTAGGAACTTCGCGCTTCGCACACATCAACTTGAAGCCTCCCGTTTGCTAGGGGTTTCGAGCGGGAGAATCTCCAGATCAGAAGGTGCTTGGGGTTGGAGTCTCTGGACAGCTCCTCCGTCACAGTACACTTCATATTGTATTATGAATCTAGTTTGCTTGCACTGTATGCTGCTATGTCAGGCAAGCCAGATCTATACTCTTTAGTCATCAGGTGTAAAGTTTGTTGGAAGTGTATTGATTGAATTCAGGTATCTCAGTAAACTCGCCCCTGATTGTATGCCACAACAGAAACCTAATGTGAAATACATCGATGTGAATTGATATTAAAAATAATAATAATAATAATAATAATAAAGTTTATTCTTATCTTTAGCTTAAACTTTAACATATTCACTTTTAAGAATACAATACAATGAAAAGTCCTCATCTTACAATGACTCTTTGTTACAGCTTATTCTTGTACCTTCAGCCTACCACTTAGAAATATTCCTTTTTAAGAATAATGCAATCTGTAAAGATTCTAGACGGTAAAAGATACATCCATGTCAAACACATATAAGGTGTCATACAACTCCTGCACAGGGAACTCTATTCATGCCAGTATAAGAGACAAAATCCAGAAGTTCTTTGATATCAATGGACAAGAAAAGAACTGATGAACTGGCCACATTTATTGTCAATTTAGCCTATACAGTACTAAGTAGTCCACTGGACAGCTCATTTACTGTTCAAAGAGTGATGGTCTCTTTCAATCCATTGATACAGTGTGTAACATTTGTGGTTTTGTGACCACAATCTAAGGCTGGTGCATCATCATGATTCATTGGACCTGGATTCCAGCTGCTGCACTTAAATGGTCTATTCTACTATTCTGTAACCCGGACAATGCATAGCAGTGAGTGACATGCTTACTGATTTCTTCATCTCTCTTGACACATATCCCCCAGCCCCCAGCCCCCGGAAGAAAAGCACTCACTCACACACAATTGCAGAATGGGTACAGAAATTTAAAGAAAAAAAAAAAGAGACATAATACTTTACAGGCCAATAAATCACTACTCTGCAATAGGGTTTAAAAAGCATGCAGTGACAATGCTTTTAATATCATGAAGAGTTTCTGACTTAAGACTGGTGTCACTACAGCAGCATAAATGTACAGTCTGTATAGAATTTATGTATACTACCATTCCTTTAAGATACGCGTATTGAAGTATGTAGAGTACATGCTGTACAATTTCATACAGCCTGCACAACACTTGTACAGCAAATCTTGCCTTTTATTTAAAAGTCTTGGGTCCAAGACTAGTGCAGGTATGGCAGGAAGTTACTGTTATAGGATGAAAGCTACAAGTGAGCATTTAAGTATTTATAACAAGGATATCCTTTTGTTTTCACTTTAAAGCTACATGTAACACTGTGATTAGCAGTACACTTTAATCAACGGCACAAACAGCCTATTTACCAGTACAATGCAATGTTTCTACCCTGAAAGCTTGAATTGAGTTTTTTCGGCAATCTATACACACTAACATGGCTACATTCATTCTACAATACACTCATTGCAATACAAAGCATGTAATGGTCTCATACCAGTATAACAGTAATTGGATGACTACATGTAGGTCTATTCTACTAATTATCACAACTCTCTCCAGATTCACCTTTGCAGGAAACAATTACAGCATTCTCCATCCACCTTGATTACAGAGGAAGCGGAGGTTTTGGTGCTAATGCACATGTAATTCCATAAACAATATGTAGATACTGGTATCTCAAATTCCACATACACTGTACCAAATTCGCACCAAAACAACATAATGTTCATGAACACTCAGAGGCACCTCACTGCATTTCTCAATTGACTTCTTTCAACTTGCCATAATCATTAGTACACATACAATTGTACATTATGATTCTTAGCTCCGTTTCAAGTTACTTGAAAGACATCCTCATCATATTGTATCCTCATATTATATGTATACATTGTATACAAATTAGATTCAGAGATTGTGAAGGCAGAATGAGTTGTTTGAGCGACGACAAGAAAGTCAATATCAATACTGTATATGCTTCATGACCTTAACTGATTTGGTTCCAATTTACAAGAGAATTTGGAAATAAGCTATTGAGTGTTTTCTGTGATTTTGGTGCACTTCAGGTATGTGAATTTGATAATCTATTGAAGTGGATACAGAAGAACATTGGGTTATTAGTGGCGATGTTTGCATGTAGCTACACCGCTGTTTCATATCCAAGCACAAAAATATCTCATGTCACTCGACCTAACTGTATGAAAATTACACATTTCCAACATTGGGTCAGGGAAAGATTCTGCCTGATCTGTACCTGTATATCAATATTCATGATTATTACCTATACGAGGTAGTTTTGCGAGGCAATTGCAGTTGATATTTTGCAGGGTTAAAGGTCAGCAGTTGTTATTTTGCAGGGTTAAAGGTCAGCAGGCAATATTCGTTCGCCTCTGCCGGTTTTCGCCACGTCGCTGCGTGTCGGTTACACTTACCGTACCGTACACAAAACAATGTGTGCAAACAGTGCAATCTTCCGGTTTTTCGCCATTCACTTTACACAGGGAGGTGGGAAGAGAAAGAGTATTAAATGTAAACATTCCGATTGACCACGAAAAGAAAACAATCCAGGACGTCGCTGGGTGTCGGTTACACGCACCGCAGAAGAACGCTGATAAATAAACTCGTACAAGGTCGACCACTTACAGCAGCACTACGCGTCAAACAAAGACTAAATCCATTTGTGCTCAATAATTGCAGAGTGACCATCAGTTTTACAACTCTCTAAATTTAAACAGAAGTAAAAATAAAGTGTAAAAGTGTTCAGATGTTTGAAGCTCGCCTGTTACAACTACATATGTACACTGTATCTTTGAAGTTGGAGTTGAATGATATACATTGATGAACAATTTTTCAATTATTCGACATGTTGATGATCTACAGGTAGTCAAATGTGGCTTGATCTATATCATAGTGTATAGCCGTATTCACATAATTTCTTAATTTACCTAGGGGATAGGTAATAATTATGATATTGACTGGCCTTGAGGGAGATACCAGATAAATATTGCCCGCACTGAAAGAATATTGCCCGAGTCGAAGATGAGGGCAATATTCTTTCAGTTTGGGCAATATTTTCTGGTATCTCCCTCGAGGCCAGTCAATATTATATAAATGTTACTGTCTATAAACATTTGGAACACACAAGGTTCCCAAAATGTAGACTGTGTCTGCTTTCGTGGACTAATGTTTCTTTGTAAAAGTTTTTTTTTATAAAAAGATCTTGCATGGGGGCATTGAAGGGTCTCGCAGGGAATTGCGGTAGGAAAGGGTTAAACTTATGAGTTTGTACAGTGAACGCATGTAACTTGACTATTTAACTCTTAACGTGCCATGGTCGCCGAACGGCGACCTCAGTCCTGACGTGCCATGGTCGCCGATCGGCGACTAAGAAGAGCGCGAAAAACATTGGTCATTTAAGTTCTTGTGGTACCATAATTTGTTACACCAAGAAACTGCCACTGAAATGTACTGGTAGCTGATTAGCACAGCCATTGTTTCCGCTAAAAATATGAGTATACTTACACAGGAAAATTTTGAGTAAATACGTGTTTTTTCAGCTAGATGTATTTTTTTTCACGTCGGGAAAATCCGCAGTGAGCGCACCCTCTGCGAGCTGTGTATAGATCTAAATTCTCATTGATAAACCACGCGTGTGTATGCTACTTAATCTGCGTGTGTTGTCTATGCATTTCCACTCGCATTGTTCTGCTTGGGTGCTCTCCTGCGGGATCGGCTTTCATTTTGTCCCTCAAAGTGGGTCAAGCTTTCGTTCGTTGGTCAAGTCTTTCATCCTTTTGTCTTGGTGAACTTCACTAATCGTCCCCATGCTAGCATATACGAAGGAAGAACACGCTTTTGTTCTTGTCTATGCACATGTATAGTGGACCTACTGTAAAGTAGACCTGTAAACAAAGGCCTGCCGATTTCAATAGATTGCACCCGCGGGCAGTTGGCATAGACAAAAGAAAGATTAGTCGGTGCTTCCTTCTCAAGTGGACAAAAGACACTATTCCAGGACCCGGGGATTTACTTTAGTTTCAAATTAATACAAGATCTGGGACTAAAAAGGACTCAGATTGGGGAATGAATTACCAAGGCAAAAAAAAAGAAATTAAAAAGACAAATTGAACTGCCAGTATCTTTGTAATTATACAACTATAGAAGACAATTTTGTTATCATTCAAAAGAGGAGATGTAGCTCTAAAGCTTTCTCACAGAGTCAAGGGAGCGTTCAATTGAAGAAAAACCACGAATGACTCTTTCTTTCCATACTACACAAAAATTTCTAACAATTTTTTAATGATATCAATTATTTCTGCAATATTTCAGGTTGAGACAGATATTACAGCAAACTGACCGTATGGCACGAAAGACCAATTATTTCTTGATATATGTTGTGTAGACCTCAATTCAAAACAGTCAATAGTTTCAAAGATATGGCAGTTTTAAATTACATTGTCACTCCAGTTCGCAAACTTTCTGGCGTTGGGTAAAAACGTCTGGCACGTTAGGGGTTTTGGGTCTGGCACATTAAGAGTTATGGCAAAGAGAATAGCTGGATCAAAATCTTCCACATCAACATATCTTGAAGACTTGAATCATATCTGCACATTCATGTCTGTACTGAAGGGATGGAATTCCCAAAGAATCGAGTATCTCAAAATATGACAATGCTATGATTTCAATTTACGCTGAACGGATTCAAGCTTTACCTTGGTTTATTGTAACACATACTCTTTGTTTCATTCCATATACAAAGCAATTTTCTCAGAGCAGACTAGCTAATTTAAAGACTTCTTGTGAATTACTTCATTTCTGTAGGCAGTAGGCCTGTTTACCTTTTGGAGCAGTGATTCAAAATATTTTCAAGATATGACATTTAATGCATATGTGTAACGTTAGGTCTGTGGAATTGTACCACAAAACATCCTATCATATAAAGTTTTGGTGATAAAAGCCTAGGACTTGGTAGTAATCTCAATAAACCGTAACTGTAGACGGTTAAATCTGGAAACATTTTTATTATAACTAATGTTCACATTTTGTATATTTAACAATACTTAACATCAATTTTACCGATTCATATTTTTACAGTGGTTGTTTCTATCCCAAACTCACATTTGAGAACTATTTTAAAGCACTAATGCTGGGTTTTTGTTACATCTGCAAATGGGAAACTCTTCCTTAGTCAAAGGTCAGGTGAATAAATCTAGAAGCCACTGTTGAGACTTGAGAGACCATACTTTGTCTTATTTCAGTCAACATCTTACTAGCTATAATAGACTAGATATAGACTAGGGTGGTCTATATGCTTTCAACCAGCCCGAACGCGAAGCGCATCTTCCCACAGTCGTGAACTGTGCACTGTGTATAAAACTACAGTTTGTACAATCATGGAGTAAAAATATGCGTTCAGACTTTTTCCTATGCTATTTACCTTGTTTGTCAATACTGTACAAATGTACAGAATGCAGTAAGCGATAGGAAGCCACACAGCTGCCATTCAGAGGTCGAGAGCAGCATCTCAGAAGTACTAGATCGTTTTCTTGCCAAAGATGTGCAATTTTGCGCCTCACTTGTGCAATGCCACTACACTAGCACTACTCGATCGGGATCGGGTCCACCACGTTGGCCAGCCAGTGCAGTGTACAGTGACCGTACAACTTCTACGTATTGTATGTAATCTGTATGTAAACAAGGCCAATGCGAGGGACTGTCCCACCAGTCAGTGTCGATTGCGCCCTGATTGCATGTTGCGTGATGTCCACGTGTGCTAGCTGTCCACGCAAACACACACTTTGACAACACATACACTTGCCGCGCGCAGGCTAGGCTAGGCATGCAATTTAACACACACGTTGTCTACATACTAGTACACGCTGGTAAATACACACCAACCCGACCAAGCTTCTGAGTTGTGATTCGATGGCAGCAATCAAATCAATGTCAAAGATGCGGCAATTTTTAATTTTGTTTGCTCAAGAACACATTGAGTTCAGGATAAGCGTAAGTTCAATTTTTGTTTGTGTTTATAGATTATCAGAAGGGAAGAAAACATGTCTTATTACTCATGTTAACAGCGGTATAGTCCCATTCGCTGAAAATGATGTGATCTTGCATCAACTTGTATTTCACGAGAACTAGTCAGCTAACGTTAGTCCCCGTTCATTACATGTGTAGAAGATGTAGTCACAAACACAGTGTGAGTAGTCTCTAGAGCTCTACTAGTCTATTTAAATTTATAGTCTATACAGTATGTTGTTTGGTAGATGTCCCATAGACAAGAATTATGATTAACTCCGCCAAGGGAGCTGGGATGGAGGATGTTTTCTTCGGCATTTCTGTTTGTTTGTTGGTTGTTATGTCTGACGTTTGTCTGTGTGCAAAATGACTCAAAAGTTGTGAATGGATTTGGATGAAACTTAAAATTTACAGGAAAGGCGGTTGAGAATGGCATTACATACAAGGAACAGATGATTAAATGGTTTGGTAGTGATCCGGCAATTTTTGTGGATTTTATCATGTTTATGAAGAATTTTCGATATTTTGGTAGGTAGGGTCAATGAACTTGGGAACTCAAGCTGCGCATTTTAGAGCTGCATGCTGGAATGGTTAAAGGCGAGGTGCACCGCCCAGCTGGAAATTGATGACATAATATCAAAAGGCTTAGATATTGGGAAATCAGGCAACTTTCAGCGCGCATAGGGCCTACATGTGATTGTGAGTGGAAATTACTGATCTCTATCATGTCTATGGATTATGGAAGAACAGGATCAGTGGTGGAAATGAGCTGCTTGGCGGAGGTATGCATTCGCGCTCTCTGACTGCTTCTCTAGTTATGAATCGATCCATCAGAAGTCGGGCATAATGTATTAACTGTGCAGCGCACACACGGCAGCAGAAAATTTGGCTTATGTATTCCATACCACAATTGATAATAGTGTCTGAGCGTGCTGTGATAATTATCATAATATCATACAAAGTTGTACATTGACCATTGTAAATTAAGAGGAAATTTAGTAAATAACTAGCAAAAATTAAAGCACATTAAAATTTTGCTTGCCATATTCCATTAATTAGGGTAATGTCTCGATTCTACAGAATTAAAAATGCGCAAAAAAAAATACACAAAAATATCCACTTTCGATTGTTTGTCCCGAGTGCCATTAATAGTACAAAGATCACTGTTGCATGCGATATGCAATGGTACAGTAATTGTTAGCAGTTCTTATGTCCAGATGCAATTGTAATCATTCCCTGACCCAGTACTAACTATAGCACATCCTTATTTAGATTTTAAGTTTTTTCATTTGTATATTCCAGATGGCTTTGATGCAGATGTAAAATATCACTGGCTTGGTATAAGTAAGGATATTATTTGAAGCGGGGTAAGTCCTACTTGCACCTTTACATGTGTGTTGATATCTGCCTTGTTTGCAGGAATTGAAGTCGATTGTGTCACTGCTGAAAGTTGATGCAGATTTTTCCAGTCACCAACATGGAGATCAGGTAATCTATAAATAATAATATTATTTTGATATCCAGAAATACTTTTCTGGCTGTCTTCTGTATTCTACAGAGCTACATAGATTGAACCCAATGCTGGCAATGATACAACCAAATCTTATATGCAACATACATGTATATACAGCATGTAATAGTCTTTTTACATGTCTGTTTGATAAATCCTTCCTCATTGAATCAAGGTAGAGGAACATGTTATTATTAGTGAGATTAAGTCTTCTCTACACTTGTAGACCTGTGTTCAAAACAAACAGAGAAGGACTTTGATCTTTAGTGTTGCCAAAGATTATTTGATATGTGACATAAAGTGATTTTAAAGCAATGAATGAGAAGAAAGAATTATGAATAGTGGTTTTTTTATGCCGTGATGTCAAATGTCTATTCATTTTTGTTTTTTAGAGTCCCTTTCTCCTTGTTGATCTGCCGTCTGAGGAGTGTGCTAGAAAGATTATGGGTCGCAGCATTCTGGCAAAGTCCTCCATAGAAGTGTGGGCACAGGGGACAACTTACCCAGAAGTCTGCCAGCAGCTAAAGTTGTACCCACAGAGTGAGATGGAGCCATACTGTCATGAGGATGTGACATTCTGCTTCAAGGTTCACACTTTTGGCAAACAGCTCAACAGTGCAGCCAAGTTGGAGGCCATGAAGGCAAGCTCTTCCTGAAGCTCCTAATCATTTGTATAATTTTGCAGAATTTCAATATGATCCTTTAGCCAACATTTAAGATGGGAACCTTGTACAGCTGTAGGAAAAAGACCAATCAAATATGTTATTTTCATGAATTATGTGACTGTCCATATGCTGATGTCCTGTGCATTACAAATGCTTTTATGTGCATGGTGCTGGAAAATAATTTTTCTCATTGCCTTGCTCTAAGAGCAGCAGAATTTTCCTCTCTTCATTGTTATTTTTGCATTTTATCTCTCATTGGTTTGCTATAGTTTTGCTCAGATGCACACGACTTTCATCAAATGTAATTTAATTTGCATTGCCTGAGGTAACAAAAGGATTGATTTGGCGGCTCTTCTTTTTTTTTTTTCAACTGAAATAAATCATGGACTAGACGGAAATATTCAGTAGTTGACCTACAATGGTAATTAAAGCATAGAGAGCATGCAGTGACCACCAGGAATAAAATTATAATCATGCTAACAGTTTAAACATCAAATGAAACTTTGTCTAACAATGTGTTGCATTGTTTTATTTGGGTCTGCAGAGCCTAGAGGATTACTTACCCCTCAAAGGAAAAGTTCGGCTAAGAGACCCTGATCAGATCTTCTACATATTTGAGGACTATGGCACCAGACCCAATCAGGCTCCTGAAAAACCGTACAGGATATTTGTGGGAAGATGGGTGAGTGTATTGTCACTTTGTGTTAATTCTTGGTTAAGCATTTTTCTATGAGATTGATTTAAATGAGTTGTGCTGTAAAGTAACTCCAATTTTATATTATGCCAGGAGTGTTGCGTGATGTACAATGTACATACAATTTTATTTTGACTGGATGAAAACAATAAAATAAGAGTATTGAAAATAATTGCACCACTTCCTGAATTTTTAGGAAATTGGTCAAATGTAACATGATATGTCAGTTTGTATATAGATTATCTTTTATGACATCATATATGAAATGAGAAAAAGTTATTTCATTGTATTTTCTAATCTTTTATGTGAACAATGGATCATTAAGTTTACAATTTGAGATTGTATTAACCCATGATGTACTTGATAGATCTTGAGCTGACTCAAGGAAAGAACGATTCTCTTTTTTTTTTTTTTTAAATGTCATTTACTTTTTGTGTCCTGTGTAAAATTAAACTTTTTATTTTCGTAGATTGCAGATGGTCAGAAGCGGCTAGCACACACATACTCTGTCAAGAAGCGCCATTTCATCGGCAATACCAGCATGGATGCCCTGCTGTCTTTTCTCATGGCAAACCAAGCCGCCATCAAGCAGAACTCTTTTGTCTTTGACCCGTTTGTTGGTACAGGTCAGAGCAATCTTCAATCTCTTTCACTTTCTTTGTTTTCATTTTTCACAGAGTGGCCTCTTTTAAGACTAGAATTAGGGTGTTAACTACAATGTACCCTTTGCTGCCTCTAATTCTCCCCGCCCCATTATTGACTATGGTGAACTCTGGTAAACAACAAAAGTAAAAATGGAATCATTATGATGTCTGGTTATTGGCTGCTAATTGAAATACACATTCAGTATGCATCATTGCAAAGAATTATGTTTTTGTCAACTCATCATTCTTTGCATCAGACAGCTTTACTGTTATCTCTGGAAAGTGACAATTCCTGATGTCTTCAGACTAAAGTTTGTACATTCTTGGAGTGTAGTTTATCTGGAAGATGTTGGTCATATCTCTTAAATTTTGTGATCATATATTTAATTTTATAAAACTTTGTCACAGGTAGCCTCCTGGTGGCAGTGGCCCATTTTGGAGGGTTTGTTGCAGGCTGTGACATCAACTACAATGTGATTCATGGAAAAGGGAAGGCCAGCCGAGCCCAGTCAGAGAGCAAGTACAGAGGTGAGCCTCACAGAAATCATGTGCCTTAATCTTTACAACTGTAATACAAGGTTCACTTGACAAATTTATGTTTTGTGTTATAATATTAGTTTTGGCATTAAGCATGTATTAAAGATTGATTTGATATTACCCTTTATATATATGGTATAGTATTCTTTGTCTTTAACCCCAAAATAGACCAATGGCATCACTTTAAAACAAGTTTAGATAAATGTTGGTCTGTACAAAATAATATGAACAAGTCTTGTCTTCATTTCAGTTGTAGGTGAGCCACCCTGTAATTATGGACACCCAAAATTTTGTATCCCAAACCTCTGTGTCTTTGTCTGAGTTGCTTGTTAGACTAAAATCGGACCTCATCTTTTTCCTCTTTCTCAAAGTGGGCAAAAGTTAGGTAGTACTGTTATTAGAGATGACTTTTAGATGATTTTCAAACTGACTTAAGCATTTGATCATCTGTTAACTAGTTATACTACATAGAGAGTTTCAGCAGTTACCTGATAGTGATTGCAATGAGAAATTATGTTTTCAAAATCCATTAAAAAAAAAATCACAATGAACAAGGATGATGATATAACAGCTTCACATAAGAGTGCATGATGCTCAAGGAAGCATGCATAAATTCCATACAGGTGAAGTTTTTAAGCAAGTGGTATGGTAATTGAATTACATTGCTACAATACTGGAATATTTGAGCCTTTATGTCATTCTTGTTCAGTGTTTTGTTATGGGTTTTTCAGAGTATTGATGTATCTGCTCAAAGACCATGATAAATTTCACAAATGTATACATGATACTATTAATGTTTTCACTACATGATTTGAAATTATTAAAATCATCTGGAATTCCCCTTCAATGTGAGCACAATTTTGATATATGCTCTGAAATTGTGTTTCTTTTCATTCATAAAGAGAAATGATGGAAAGATGAACTACCACACATTTGTGAAAACGATGTGACTTTGCAAAGAAGTATATCTCCAACTTTGCTCTTTTTCTTTGTAGGACGAGACGAAAACATAAGAGCCAACCTCAAGCAGTACGGGCTGGACCACAAATACATTGACGTCCTCATATCAGACTTCTCACGCAACATATGGAGAGAGCAGCCCCTCTTTGATGCAATCATTACAGATCGTGAGCCTATCTTCCTCTCTTTGAAAATTGTGCCAGTAGGCAATGTTCTGGCAATGTATTAGTGATAATGTGTATCTGTAATGTTTAGAGTCCTACATGTCCACCAACTCATTCTCTTCCTAAGCTATCATTGCCCTATTATTAGCCGGGGGGGGGGGGGGGGGGGGGGCCTCCCAGGCCCCCCCCCCCCCCTCCAGATCTCGGCTGTCGACCGCGCGATCGCGCTGAAAATTGGCACAAACATTGTCTATGACGTAATCTAAAGTACCATGATCATTTATGCTAAATTATGCCAATATATGCTTAATGATGCATGAAATCAAACAATTTGGTATAAATTAGTAGATAAAGTTCAAAACAGGCACATTTTTTGTGTAGATATTCTTTATAGTGTCCTTAGCAAATGTAAGAGAAAAAAATTGTGCCATCAGAAAAAATTTCCTAAGTATTTTATTGTTTTTTGAATTTTTAATGTATTTCTTTGTTTTTTTACTTAATTTTTTTTTCATTGTTTGTTCGATGAAATTTATCCGCGACATTGTTCCAAACAAGAAAATATGTTATTAATTGATTTTAATCAATAAAGCCCCAAAATAATCATGCTTTTATGAAATTTGCCTGTAAGCACAGTTTGCATTGAAATTGTACACGAATTCACGTTTTTGAGCAATTTTTGGTCTGACATGCAAGTACATATTTATGTGCAACTTCGGAACCACGCGCCCGGGCATCGCAAATTTGGTGTCAAAAGATGCGGAAGACTTGAAAGAAAGAAGCAATGAAATGTCGCGGCGATAGCTTTTTACGATGGCCCCCCCCCGGCCTAGTTAGGGTTAAGATATCAAAGTTTTGCCTATGTGACCACAAATTCCCACGAAACTTCCCATTCCAACTAGGGATACTTCCTCCTGTGCCACCCCTGCCAGACTTCTTGATCTTTTGCCAGTGTGACAGGACGACAAAAATCGTGAAGACTTCACAATCTTAGACTTCTCGATCTTTCACCAGTCTGACCGCGCCTATTGTAACTATGAATTCAGCATGTCTGTAAGGTGAGATGATAGATAATGTGGATATCAGGATGAATATTTTTTTCTGCCAGTGAATGAGGCTGTATTTTTAACACCCGAAATGTATGGTTCTCTTTGTTTTTATTGCAGCTCCGTATGGGATCCGTGAGAAAACAAGGAAGGTTGGTTCTGACAAAGAACCGTATGTACGAGATGATCAGTGAGTAGAATGCAAAATCCTCTCAAAAGTTATTCTTGATTATCATTTGTTTAAACAGAGATTCCTCCAAACATTAGGGATTGCTTTCTAAATGCAAGTTAAGATTCAGTCATAAAACATCCATGGATTATTACATGAGCAGGCAAGTGGGATCACACTCGTCTCCCTCAGCCAAGTATATGTGTGGATTTTTTTCAGTAAAAGAATTGCAGAACTGGGTAAATGTAGCCCATTTACTCAATACTAGTAAATGTAATACATTCAATAGATTGGCTGGCAATTTATTTAAAACTCTTGTCCAATACTGAGTCTTGGCCTCTTTGATTTGTAGTTCATTTGAATTTTTTGCTTCATTGTCAGTCTCATATAGTTGTCATTTAAGTTTCATGATTAGTTTGTTTTAATGAGTTGTTTGGCTTAAGTTTCAGTTTGACTTTATGGTCAACTGTGCTTAACCATTTAGCTACTCATGCCCTCCACAATCACATGGAAAAATATTTCACCACCATTGAGATGACTCCCTCAAAACCTGACTTCAAGTGAGACAATCCTCTCAAGTAGAACAATGCCTTAATCCTATACAAAGACCATTGAAATGCATTAGGGATTAGGAGAATTTCCTAATCCATGTTCATTGACAACTTAAAGACATCTGTGCTGACCAGTAAAGATAGCAAGCGTAAAGATTTGTCAATAATAATAATAGGGGGTACCAGTATTTATAATGCCCTTTACCACTCAGTCTGAATGCTCAGAGGGCATGAAAAATCTTGTGCAATAGGGGAGCAAAGCGAAGGAAGAGGCAGTGGTCAATTTACTTCATGGTCAATGTGATTTGTATTCTCCCCAGGACCTCATTCCACATGCCTGTGACACAGAGCTACTTTCTCTCAGACATCTTCACTGACCTGCTGAACTTCTCTGCCCATTTCCTCCGTTTGAATGGCAGACTGGTCTACTGGCTACCAGTTTACAGACCAGAGTAAGGCATCTTGGATCGGTTCTTTAACCCTTTAACCTCCACAGTCTCAAAATGCCATTGGCATTGTATACAAGTAGATGAAAGGTCGTGACAAATGCACCAGTGCTGCATGCTGGTTACATTGTTCTCCTTTGCAGCTAAGTTACATTTTAAATAAAGGTAATGTGTAGATGGTTCTTTTTTGGACACAACATATTTTGGAATTTTTGTGTGTTTTTTTTTAAATTCATTTTTAGCTGCCATTTTCAGCTCCTTTGCAGACATGATATTGTGGAAGATCTAGAGTTTGCTGATATCAAGTAACAGCTAGTTGTTGTTGTTGTTGTTGTTTTTAATTATTGTTATTTAATCAGTGTGTCTATACACAGGGCTGCACACTACCCCATTTTTCTACTGGGCCGACCTGTCAGTTGGACCAGTGCATGTAGTTACTGGGTACCTAGTTTGTCCATTTTTTACTGGTCCATTCCTGAAAAAGCTCCTGATCCAACAGTGAAATTTATTGGTCCTGGACCATCGGACCAGTGCCAGTGTGCAGCACTGCTATACACACAACATTGATGGATTCTGATTTATCCAAGTACTGTAAAAGTGGATATTTTCATGCAACAAATTTTTCGTGCTTGGCCCGGTAAGACAAACTTTGCATGTTTTTAATTCCATTGAATCAAGACAGTAAGTACTGGAAAATATGGCATGCAAAAATATTTACATACCTTTATTTTCGCACTAGTTTCTGGTCGCGCAAAATGTGCGAACATTTTCACTTTTACAGTGTCTGAACATATAACAATATGTTTCTATAGACTAGAATACTTGGATACTTGGATACTTTGTAGTCTTGAGGTTTACCAAGACTTCTGAAATCACCACCCAGGTACTCTGAAGACCAGATTCCACAACATCCTTGCCTACAAATGGTTGCCAACGATGAGCAGATCCTGAACAGCAGCATCAGTAGGAGACTCATCACCATGGAGAAAAAACAGCATGTAAGTTATCCTTCTTCTCTTCCTCCTCCTCCTCCTCCTCTTTTTTCCTCCTCCTCCTCCTCCTCTTTTTTCCTCCTCCTCCTCCTCTTTTTTCCTCCTCCTCCTCCTCCTCTTTTTTCCTCCTCCTCCTCCTCCTCTTTTTTCCTCCTCCTCCTCCTCCTCTTTTTTCCTCCTCCTCCTCCTCTTCCTCTATTTCCTCCTCCTCCTCCACCTTCGCCTCCATCTTTGGCCTTCTTTGACTCCAACCCTGACTCTGACTGGCTTTGTTTTTTTTTCCATGTACAGAATCAAGTGTGCAGAAAATTTAACATATACCAATAAGACAGAATTGTTGATAATTCTTTATTGATTTTTTCTCAAGGTCATGAACAGGTGTTTTTATCCTGTTACATTTTCTTCCATTGTGATGCAGGTCATTGAATCTACATTCAGCCAGGCAACAATATGCAAAGACAAGTATGCAGCACACAATGCTATCAGAGACAAGTTCCTCATACAGAATACCCTGAGAACAAAAGACAGTCCTTCAACGAGTGAATCAAAACATGAAGGGGAGCCGCTTTCCAAAGAGTCATTAGCGAATGAGTCCAGACACCAAAGGGAGCCACTTTGCAAAGAGTCGATAGCGAGTGAGTCAGGACACGAAGGGGAGTCACTTTCCAAAGAGTCAAAAGCAAGTGAGGTGAGACATGAAAGGGAGCCACTTTGCAAAGAGTCGATAGCGAGTGAGTCACGACATGAAGGGGAGCCACTTGCCAAGGAGTCAGCATTGCAACCAAGATGACAGGATGGAGGCTATTTGGCTTGGGACTGATTGATATGACATTTCATAGGAAGAAGGAGTGACCAGAAAATGAAAGAAGGAGATAAAAAAGATGCAATATTAATGCCAATATCTTAGCATGATAATTTGTTTGTATTATCGTCCTCATATCTCTCAAGTAAGCTGATTAAGAAGGACTTCTAGGACTATTGGTGTATCTGGGAGCAGACAGGTAAATACAATCTCTTCAGTCCTGATTCAAGAGCCCAGCTGGACTGATGCTGACAGAGAATCGTTATCAAAACTCTCATATACTATTGATGGAGGGATGTTGCAAAGTAAAATTATTTGCAATTCTTCCAGGATCTTACATTTGTCACATTTCTTGTCATGGTAATCGTGAGCTGCTGGTAGGCACCATTCTGTTTGAGTTGTTTGTTTGTTGTTTTGTTTTTGTTTTTGTTTTGTTTTTTTTAACCCAGATAGGCACAGAAGTGCCAGTTATAAGTCTTTCAATATCCATGCAGTGACGCAAGTGTTTGTTTTTTTCTGCTAAGCTTTTTGCATTTGCCAAATTTGTTGTGTCTGTTGTAATCTATATCTACTGTAAGCTGCTTATAGATATTGTGTCGCGTCATGATTGTAGTGTAAAGTACGCTTTGTATACATGCTAAAGAGGTGTACAAACGTTCTGATAGGGTACTAGTATGCATGTGCACATAAAAGTGGAGCCGATTGAACAACTTGCCATTATGAAAATCACTCATATAGGAAAACTACTATTTTACCTTTGTTTATTTGGAGTAGCTATATCCCAAATACCCCCTTCCCTCCACTCGTTTAAAAAAGTTTTCTTTTATAGGGTTGCTGTACCTGCCTCAAATTTTCCTCTTATTTGAGAAACTCTCCATCCCAGCATGGCCATTTTCATCTGTCATCACCGTCATCACCATGCTCTTAGGGTCACAAGCTCAAGTTTAATGGAACTGTTACCCATCTCCCACAGGGGTGGACATTACATGGGTTATCGGTAACATAATGAGAGGAAGACCAGTGAACTCGTTAGTGTGTCACTTGGCATCAGAGGCATGAATGATGCCTTCTCTCTTGGCACTGGCTCCTCGTGGTTGGGTGCGAGATTCCATTTCCTGTAGGGGGTGTTTTGTTTCTTAGTCTTACGTGGTTTTGTAAATTGTGGGTACCGGTATCTAAAAATTTGAGGGGTGCTTCATTTGTGGAGCCCTTTACACTTGTCCCCTTTAACTAAGATATGTCTTTCCCGACATTAACTCAATCATATATTTACTGGTTCCGTACAGCGTGAGATACAACATCATTAAATTTTGTCACATTGGTGAATTTAACAAATCATTAATTTTTGTCAAATTGTTAAAATTAACAGATTGCTTCTACTGGTATTCCCCAAAACCCCCTGAATTTGATTCCTACTAGCAATTCTGCACTTCTTCATTGTTACATGGTGTGAAATCCCTCTGTTGAGTTGGTCCCTCATTTGTTGACAGTAAGTCTCCCAGTCTTCAGGTCTTTTGTCAAATTGTTTTTCCAGGCAGATTTGTCGCTTGACAGCATACCGAAAGTTGTCAGGAAGATCACCTGTGGACCTTTTCCAAGGAAGTCCGACCTCATACGAACCATCGCAAGACAAGTGACTCTCTTCCATTGTGACTGTTGCACTCTTTTTTATGCCTCTGCCACGAAGTGGTGCCGGAGGCATTATGTTTTCGGGTTGTCCGTCCATCCTTCCATCCGTCCATCCGTCCTTCTGTCTGTCCGTAATGAATTTTGTGGACAGCGTAACTAAAAAACCTTTTGAGGTATCCTAATGAAACTTGGCATGTATGTGTATTAGGGGGTGAAGATGTGCCTATCAACTTTTGGGTGCACATGCTCGAGGTCAAAGGTCAAAAGGTCAAGGTCAAATGCTTAAAATTTCACTATGTCCCCATATCTGAGCAATGCCTGAAGATATTTTCTTGAAACTTAGTGTATACATGTACATGTATTACCCAATTAAGATTCTCTGGTGAAAGTTTGGGGTCATGAGGTCAAAGGTCAAAATGTCAAGTAGAAATGTTAAAATTTCACTTTTTTCTCCTTATCTTGGAAATTGTTCAAGGTATCTTCATGGAACATAGTATATATGCAGGTACTGACTGACAGTGATTATCGAGGGAATTTGGGGTTCATGGGGTCAAAGGTCAAGGGCAACACTTCACTACTATTTCCCTCATATTTATGCAATGCCAGCAGGATTATTTTTTTAACTTGGTGTATGCATGTATAACCCAATAGAGATTATCTGGGAAGGTTTTTTTTTTTTTTTTTGCCTCAAAGGTCAAAAGGTCAAAGATCAAGTGAAAGTGCTGAACTTACTTCCTCCTCCATATCTCGGAAGTGGCTCAAGTTATCTTGAAACTGAGTACATATTTATGCATGTTTTGCCTGACAGTGATTCTCTTATGAATTTTAGCGCATTGCCGCTGTCACACATTTTCGCGAGTGGTTAAATTCGCGATTGGGGGACCAGAGAAAATATGAAGTGGCAAAGAAAGTGTGAATTTTCAACTTTCAACTTTCAACTAGCAAATAAGAATGATACTAGTTATACACTGCATGAAAAAAACTTCCCAAACTCTGCGAACTAGTAAGTTAGAATTCAACATTTTTGAAGTGGTTACGTCCATCGCGCTAGATTTCTGACGAGTGGTAAGAGTGGTTGCGATAATGGATTGGCTCTACAGTATTCGTAAGTAGACGTGGACTAGCCCGACCACCCCAGACGCTGTTAATACGCTGTGCTGTGCGAATGCTACTTACAGCAAGGAGCTCATACCTCCTTACTTACAGCGACTGGGCTGTGTATACTACTAGTAGTTAGCAGTTAGACATGGACGTGCTATGTACGTAAACAAGCTTAGCCAGTATGATCTGTTCGGTAAGCCGTGACATGGTATACTAGTACTGAAATGTTCGTATCATCAAGGCAAGGGATTCATTTTGGAAGGTAATATTTTCATGTGTTGTTAATTTCGCGAATAGCTCCCGACTCGCGAAATTCGCGAAAATAAAACCCACGCGAAATATATAGCGTATACAGTATTCAATACAGAAATCACACTTTTTCTCCATACCTTGAAAATTACTCAATGCATAAACTTATGAAAGGGTCAAAGTCAAGTAAAAGTCTTTAAATCCCCAAATACATGCTCTCCTATTCATCCAATTAAACCTAGGTCAAGGAAGATGACATTCAACACATTTGTGACAAACATGTCATTTCAATATTTTGCCAATTTTGTGAAAATGTAATCACACATTGTCCACATGTACTATAGACCTATTAAGAAAATCATACATTATGGCGGAGGCATACCAGTCGGCATAGCGACATTTCTAGTTTTTTTTTTTTTAGTTCAGCAATGCAAGGAAATCTCATTGGTTCCATACCAGCTGTTTCTAATCCAATGTACATGTACTCTTTGAGAGATCCAATAGCTGAAACATTGACATAGTTCAATAATGGTGTTGAGCCAGCTAATTTCCCACATTTGATAAGCCATCCAAATGGGCATCTAACAGCTTCAGGTTCATCCAATCTCTCACCCCAGATGTACTCCTCTCAAATCATCTGATTTGTATGGTCAATGCCACGGAAGACATTGATCATCTCTGAATGGGCAATATGAACATAGACATCGTTCAGATAGTCATATTGCTGTAATTGTTCTAATTGTAGGACGGGAGCATTACCACAAGGTGTGTCAATCTATGTGGCGGTAATAGGGCAAGACCAATTTCACCCAATGCCTTTGATATGGCATTCTAAGATTCTTAACTTCTTGCTGATTTTGCTGCTGCCAACAAGGATCAAATCATGGTCTTGATACGAGTCATCAGCCATCTTGGGGAAAACGCCTTCCCTAAGAAGTGTGGCTGACTTCCTCAAATTCAACAACTGTGTTGAGTTTTCTTCATAAGTGTAAAATGTCGAAAAGTCAAAATGCCAAACTTCCCAAACACTCCTTGTTGGTTGTCTTTGCGCTAGCCGTTTCATTCGTAACAAAAATATAAAAAGGTAATTTCATGACAGCTGTATTGGACACAAATTCCAAATGATGGAAGATGAATTGAAGCCCTTCTGGGAACTATGTTTGGGCTGTAATGTTACTTTTTTATCAATAATGACAATAAAGTTTCATGTATGTATGGAATGCCAAATTTTTTGGTAACCTTGTTATCGCCAAATTTGCATTATTTGGTTTTGTGCTTTGTGTCTATTTTTTGTTGCTTTTTTTTTCATTACAGAATATTAAGAAAAAAAAATTGCACATGCACCCATGCTGGCAAATTAGAGAAATTAACTTTTCTCCATTTATTTTGCCTTTTTGCTCATTTGTTCAGCTTGAGTTATTACTGTTCAGTTTAGGAGGAATCGGTTACATGTGTTTTCAAGCCTAGCTCCTCAACTGTGTGATTCTTTCCACCACCTGTCACTTCCTTCCTGCTAATACATGACCAGCAGCACAACTAGATACAGAATTCACTAATGGTTCATTCATGATTAACAGTCCATAATGTATACGCAATGCAGTCATTGTTTGCAATGACAAATGCCAGATGATAAAAATAGTACATTGCATGTGCCCAGGAGCTAGCATCCACAGTCCTTCATCCTGTTAAATGTGTCTTGAATAATGTTGGACCCCACGAAATATTGTATGTGTGTATATGTGTGTGTTTGTGTGAATGTGTGTGTACTGTTTCCATAGAGCATGTGATGTAATTGGCAGTCAATACCCAAAAGTATTTCTTCAACCTGTCGTCATCTAAATCCTATATTATCAAATTTCATACATCAACTTAAACAGGAATGCATAACATTTTTAAGGGTGTATGTGTGTGTGTATGTGTGTGTGGGGGGGGGGGGGGGGGAGGGGGGATATGAGTAAATGTGTACAGTGTAAATGCCCACCCTACTCTCCACCCTGCTTAAAGGACAAGTTCACCTTCATAGACATGTGGATTAAGTGAATGCAGCAATATAAGTAGAACACATCAGTGAAAGTTTGGGGGAAATCGGACAATCCGTTCAAAAGTTATGAATTTTTAAAGTTTTTTCTCAGTCATGGCTGGATGAGAAGACTACTATAGCTTGTGATGTCACATGAGTACAACAGTATATAGAAAGTATGAAGAAAATTCACCTTATTTTCACTTTTCTCGCATAACAAAAGAACACTCGACTTCTCTCTTTCAGAAGGCAAGGGGAACAATATTATCCTTAACATACGTCAGTAACAAGTCCAAGAAATGTGCACTTTATTCAAAAAGTAAAATTTTGTTGAATTTTCTTTTTATTTTCATTATATCGTATGCATGTGACATCACACACTGTAGTAGTCTTCTCATCCAGCAGTAATTGCGCAGATACTTTAAAAATTCATAACTTTTGAACGGATTGTCTGATTTTCCTCAAACTTTCAATGATGTGTTCTACTAATATTGCTACATTCTCTCAATCCTTATGTTAATGAAGGTGAACTTGTCTTTTAAATGTGAAAAATATCAGAACATAATGAGATGCTGGTTTTGTTATTTTTTGTTGATCGATACGCTAAAAGTATATCACCTATTGCGTTTGTAAGGAACCTTTCTTTCTATACTTATTCTTTCTTTCTGACAAATTCTGTGAAAGCAATGTCTCAACAGTGGCTTGATTTTCCATCATTTATCCCATGTCATTATGTAGGCAAAGAAAAGTATTCATAATGTCAACTCATCTGTGACATTCTTAGGCGCCATTTTATGATTTTGAGGTAATGTCACTTGATTGATTATACATAACTAGATGCCATATCTTTATAATTCTCAGTAGGCATAAAGATCAAGTGTCGGCTGATCTTCTTGCATTGTACTTATCAGTCAGGTTATCTTGACCAGCACGTAAGTGCATGCGAGTCAAAATTGTTAAATGCTCAAAATGACTTCTCCACCGATTTTCCATATGTACGTTTTAGACAGTTTTGAGCATTTTGAAAATCACCATGCTTGCGTGCATGTCCATCTGCCTATTTTCGTGTGCATAGCTTGTAAGCAAAAATTATTCAATTATCATGATTATTGCATTTCAGAATTATGATGTAATACAAAGTATCAATATTTACCAAAATTATATGTTCTGTCTGGGAGATTATGTTTTTGCCAATCATGCATTGACTTTATAATGTTTTAGAAGCTGTATGTCAGATGGTTTACTCTGAAAATCAAATGTGTTCAAGCTTAGACAACAAACTTTCGTGTAATATTTTGCATTTATTTTTTTTTTATCAGATGACCTTCATCAGGCTGAAAATTTCAGTATGAATAAATACGGCTATCGGTCTACAATGTATCAAAGTTGATTTGCGAAAGAAATCAAAACTACATGTATTTTTTTTTTCTGTTGTCCTATATGTAAACTTAACTTCCATTATCCAGAGATTAAATGTCGTCCTTTTCTTAGTTACCGCGTAAGCCTTTTTACAGACTGTGACTTCTTTACCTGTAACGTGTCTTTTCACTCTCCCCCTCTTTCTCTTCATTTCTCCTCCTCTCTCTCTCGTCTCCATTTTTCCTTCATTCTTTGTTCACTTATCATATGAATATATTTCCATACGTCTTTGGGTTTTTTATTTTCCCTTTTTGTTTTTCTTAACTATACGTGACTTGTATTTCTTTCATTCTAAATTTGTACAGCTGTGCTCATGTCATCAGTTTTGGGTCCTTCTCACTCTTCCCCTTCCCCCTTTTTTTTTCTCTTCCACCGCCTCTCTCTCTCTCTCTCTCTCTCTCGTCATATTTTCCTTCTTTTTTTTTCTTTGTTCACGGGGTCGTGTAATGTAATAGGCCTATATTACATATTACTGTACATTTCCTTGGTTCTTTTCATCATAATTCACTCTGATTTACTTAATTATAGTTATTTGGTATATTTTCAAAGTTATACTTGCAACTCTTGCAACTCTATTATTGAATTGAAATATGACTTTACATTGGACTCCGATACCAAGGATATGGGTTATATAGTGAAGGAAATAAAATTTTAACTTTCCGCTAATCACAGTACTGCAAACTTGTGAAAGGAAGGTGTCTATCGATTAACAGGTTCTGAAATGCAAACTCTTGAGCGCAGTTGCATGGTCGTAAAATTAATCTGTTTCCCCACAAATTACTGACATTTACTGTACCGAAACTATCAAAACCACATTAGCTATATTGATAGTTGCCTTCGTATGTTAGTACTTTTATTAATGTTTGTTCAATGTTTGTTAACAACATCAGGTTAAACAAAACCGCACATACAAAGAATATTTATTTACTAACCAATTTATATGCAACTTTGACACATCGACAGTCTATCATTTATTTTAAGAGACAATTTAGGAATCAAATATCACAACAATGTTATGTTTGAAATGTTAAATCCTTCTGTTCGATATCAGCTCCCCTCTCCATCTCTTCTTTCCTTTCTAATCTCAAGTTGTCTCATCTATTCCTTCTGTTTCGTATCCTTCCATCTCATTTTCTGTCATCATTGCGGGGCTTTAGTTTCAGTTGTTATAGTTATTGGCTTGTTTTTAAAGGTATGAATACTTTGTTGTTGTTGTTGTTTGTGTAAATTACGGTTCTGTTATGGGATTTTTTTCAGGGGCCTATCTAATATACTGGTTGTGCTTTTGATTTAGACTCCTCCACTTAGGTTCTTATGACCACTAGTTATTTACGGTTTGTTTCAAGCTTGTATGTTATTTGAACATGTTTTGAGATTATTATGTTTTTTGACATTAAAAAAAGTAGTTTTTCTTTTTTTTTTCATAATCATTGTAACTCATTTTTTCCTGTTCTTGTGAACACAAAGTGGAAATGAATTCAGATCAATTCAATCAAAGTAACGATGTGATTTATTTTTGGGGGCCCAGGTAATACAAGCTGCGTAGGCTCCCCCTTTGACTTTTATATAAATGCTCTTTTGTTGCTATGTATAATGCTATTGTATAATCAATGAAAGTCAATTATGTTTGTTTTTGTGCAAGCGAACACAAAGTGGAAATAATGTCAAATCGAATAAAATTAATCAATCTTTCAATCTTTCAATCAATCAATCAATCAATCTCCTAGATGGTGCATTTTGTTTTACCTATTGTTGTGAACAAGCATTCATGAAAGTATTAACATACATATAAGTCAATTATCAATATTGATATTACCTATTATTCCATCGTTTCGGCACAGTAATTGGCAGCAATATATTTAATCAGATATTATAAAGAAAATCGATCTAATGCGCTCGGGAGTTTGCGTTACACGATCTGTTAATCGATCGACACCTTCCTTTCATGACGTGTTCCCGGGACTGTGATTAGTCGAAAGTTGAAGGTTCATTTTACTCAACAACCCATAATCTGGCTATCGGATTCCAATTTAAAATCATATTTCACGTTATTACTTCAATAATGCAGAGTTGCAAGTAAATTTAAGTTTATACAAACAACTATAATAAAGTAAATAAGAGTGAAATACGATTGGTGAACAGAAACAAAGAAGAATGTACAGAAACGCATGCTTTATATAAACGATATAGTGAACAAGAAAGGAAGGAAAATATGACGACAGATGAGAGAGGGAGAGAGAGAGAGAGGGAGGATAAATAAAGAGTAAGAGGAAACAGTAAGAAGGACACAACGCTGATAACAAATTCCCTGGACAAATTAACAAAAGAAATATGAGTAACATATAATTGAGAAAAAAAAAAAGAAAATTAAAAAACGTAAAAACGTACAGAAATATATTCATACGATGAATAAAGAATGTTTAATGTTTCTTAGGGGCAACATGTGAGGGTTCACATGTCTACGGGCAATAGTAAATAACTTTTGTGTCCCCTGACCCTCATTCATTTTGGCTCCATTTATTTCATTTTCATTTTGTGTGACATTATACAGTTCCAGTGTATTCCTGTGTAATGTTCATTCTGGTTTTGTTTCATATTTGAAATGTTTATGATATGTATCCTATATTCTTTACTTGGTCGAATAAATATTACATGACATATGGACACAAGAGCGAGAAGAGAAAGGAAGAGAATGAGGGGAGAGTGGGATACATGTTGCAGATAAGGCACAGGCTGTAAAAAAGGGTTATGTAGGAATTAAGAAAAGGTCATTAGTCATCTAAACATATTTCATTATTAACTTTAAAACTTGGTTTAACTAGAAAGGACTGCCCTCTTTTCATAATGAATAATTGATCCACCTTCATTTTGGGTATTTCCTGTGATATCTTATTAAGTATTTCTTTCGCTGCTCATTTAAGAGGCTGCAATGAAAAATTAATCAATTCTTATTGCAATGGGTACAAAATCTTTAATTTCTAGGAATGTTAATCTTCCAGAAGCAATTGGCAATTTGGGATTTGCCCGACGGAATTTGCTTTAAAATTTCACTGCGAATCATTGAAGTATTAGAAATACTACTTAAAATAAAGCTCCCTCTTGAAAATTCGAGAGTTCTTATCATTGGGAATTACAATTTCCTCTACATCAGTATCCCACTCTTGCTGGAAACTGTTATTCAGTCTGGTGCTAATTAAATTTGCGCTTCTGCAAGAGTGAAAATTTGATACAGAAAAATAATAGTGTTTTGTGAGTCTCGTTTTTTATGTCCTATATATAATATCGTTGTTTCTTTTTAATATCGAGGTGTTATTTTCCGATATTTGTAATTGATGTAGGTAGTTTTCAGGTAGAAGAACTTTTTGATTTGGAATTTGCAGTACTATAGTGTTTCGATGTGTCCTGGCATTTCCAGATATTTATAATCGATACGTTGTGAGTTTGCATTTATACATCGGGTGTCATTTTCCGATATTTGTAATCGATATAGGTGATTTTCACATAGGATAGCGTTGTATCTTGGAATTTGCATTAATTAGTACTACGTATTACCAAAAAAAAAAAATCCCACTTTTGATGCTTAATAGCTCGAAAACTATATATCAGATAAAACTGTCATTGATTTGAGTAATAGCTGAATAGTGTACATTTTAGTTGGAGGTGATTTGAGTATGAAAACCTATATCAGTTTCATGAAATCCATGATTAGATTTAAAGTTAGGTTCCAGATTTTGGTCACATTTTAACCCTCTGTACAAAACCTGAACTTTACACAGGAACTAATGACGTGTATGTGAGTGTGTACATGCAATGACCCTAAACAATGGACCTGGTCAGGATACCACCTGTTCAGAGCTCTGCTCCAAGGCACATGAATGCTTTGTTAATCATTCTTGATGGATTGCCTGGGCACTGCTAGTTTAAATTCCTATAGCAAAGGGGCACATGAAAAAAGTAAGTACATGTTTCCACGTGCTTGCATACACCACATTTGAGAATGAATAAAGACTAGCTGTGATAGTGGGATTTCTCATGAATAATGTAGCATTCAAATCCTGGTCATTGTCCAGGACCATTGTCTGGGTGTCAACTACACACCCCCATACCAAGGAGGTTTGAGAAATGGAGTAACAACAGTCTCATTCCCTTTGATCCCATGTTTCATGCCGCCACTCAGAAATATTTGAAGTATGTGCTAAACTAGAGCTGCCTCACAGATAGGAAGACAATTGATTCATGTGGCATTGTATCATGACTCCTCACTCTCAAAGGAAGATATGTCTTTATGATGGTAATTGCTTTTCGCCGTCCCTTCTTAAAAAACAAGCGGCACATTAATAGTACATGCAGGCACGGGGATGTGCGAATAAAAATTGTACAAAAATTGATGAAATGAAAATCAAAATTACTCGTTTTTACATGATTTTACACTAATCTAAAATATAAATGAATAAAGAACTATACTCGAAAATTATACCATATCAGCTTCTTGTTGTAAGCGATCGGAAAATGATAAAATCGGCTTTGTAGTGAGAGCACAGTTTCAAATATTTTCACGACATACAGCTCAGGTTTACATTTTTGCACATAATCTTGGACGGGATTTACTTTTGTTTCATATGCTTTATCATTAAGAGAACATTCATTCTATTTGACAAATAAGCAAGCAGAATATGGACGATATAATGTGAGAGTTAAAAAGGACTCTTCCGATTGCTCAAAAAGACGGCGGCATGGAACCCTGATCATCAAGGGCACAAGTGCACCTGTGGAATTCTTTTGTGCATCAATAGAAAAATTTCAGCTGTATGAATAATTACAGCCAGTTGGAACTCCATCTCTTAAACCTCCTTGCCCATATCACACACCAATTGACTTCTGTGCGAAGTTAAAGTTTTGTACAGAGGGTTGAAAATACAGCAAAATCTGAAAACTATCTGAAAATTTAATGTTTAATTTAATGAAACTGAATTATGCTGTCATTTTGAAATTGCCTCCAACGTTAAATTGTAAACTATTCAGCTATTGCTCATGTCAATGTCAGCGCTATCTGATATATACAGTTTTTGAACTATTAAGGATCAAAGTGGGATTTTTTTTTTGTAACACCTAATATTAAGGGGTGTCATTTTCCAATATTTATTTTGTAATCGATATATACGTGGTTTTTACATAGGATAGCGCTGTGTCTTGGAGTTTGCGTTAAGTTTGCATTAATTAGTATTTCGGCTTTGAATGATCGATCATTAAAATCCGTATTTCTGTGCCTCATTCTGTTCTACATTATCTGAATTTTGAAAGCAAAATAAAATGCAAACGACATTTGTTTGGTCCAAAAAAAATATGAATTTAATGATATTTATATAAAATGATTTTTTTCAAGTTTTTGTTGACTGTTGAGGTGAGATGCTTGAAGTAGCAAGCAGGGCCGGCGCAGTGTTTTCATAAGTGTGGGGGCCCACTTCCGGGTTTCATGAGCTAATACTAAGCAAAAAAAAAAATAAATAAAAAAAAAAGGGGGGCACCATTATTATTGGAAGGATCTACAGCAGCAGAGGATTATACCCAAACTCATCGATGAACTGGCCCGTTCCTTTACCATCGTTTTGGAAAATAGTGAAGTAAGTGAAGTATACTGTATGAACCAGTATCGTCATCCCCTCTTTCAGTACCCTGCTGGCTAGCCAAAGAGGTTCTTTATATAGAACCTCTTTGTGGCTAGCTCGCTCCCGCGCTTGGGATGGGATGGGCTATAAGAGAAATCAAGGGTGGTATACTGTGTACGAGTAATTACGTAATTGACCTCTAAGCTACCGTGTGCGCGCGCGTCTGTTCAAAAGGCCATGGTATGTATAAATAGCTGTACGAATCGCTGAATTGCGAGCGCACAATCTCTTTGGTGCAATCCAAAGATGTTCTATATATGTAATAGAGCGCGCGCTCGCATACAGAAGCGGGGCCAATTCGGTGGATTCCATATACGGTGCGCCACCTATCGGTTGTAGCGGACAGGCCGATTTTCAACTTTGGGGTCGACATCGCGCTATGCAGCTAGAGCTACGCTGCAGCGCAGCATGGGAGTAGCTGCATGCGCAATGCACTGTGTACTGTACTGGCCTAAGCTGGCGCCTGGCGATCGGTATACGCGGTAACTAGAGGTACGCGTTATATACGGTCGCCACAAAGCACAGCGGACTTAAAAAAATGGCAGACCCCCCCCCCCCCCCCCCCGCCCCCCAAACACAAGGCCCAAGGCGAAAATGGCAGACCCCCAAGACCTGTTGGCTGTCTTCCATATTCCGGCGAATGCGAGTCGACGAACTGAAGAAATACCGCCTGAATGATCGTGGCATACCTCCCGTGCAGCCAGGAGAGGCGGCCGGGCCAAGCCAGACCAGAAGGCCAAGGAGCACAAGGAGGCTTTGGCAGCCCTGGTTGAGTCTGTTTAGAACAGCAGGTAAGTAACAATTTGGCATGTGAGATGCCTTTTTTTTCCAACCAGCTTTGGTGTCTTTTGCCAAAGAAATAAGTCAAAAGCCAAGCCTGCATTTTGGAGTGTACATACGTTGCGTCGAACATGCAACACGGAAAAGCCAGTTTGCTGCTAATACCATACCGTATCGATCTAGACCTATCTCTCGATCTCGCAATTGATATCCGGCCGGCCCAGCCCGGGTGGCGCCCGCCCGCCCGGCGCAGCCGGCTGAGCTGAGCTGCGCTGCGCTGCTGCATGTGCATATATATTGCGAGTAATTTTGATGTCGACTTTTTCCCATAAGGCATTGCGGATTTCGGCCTGTCCGCTGCAACCGATAGGTGGCGCACCGTATATGGAATCCACCGAATTGAACGACCCGCCGCCATTTTCAAAGAGGTCGACTACTAAGTACCAGAAGACTGAACCCGGAAGTGCCCATAGTAATACACGTAAAGTACAGTTTCGAAGATGGGTTGGGTTGGAAAAATCATGCTAATTTTAAGGAAAGTCAATATTTGTTCATATGCCTCCGGATTTTATAAGACAGATATATTCTCAACACAGTATACGTGTTTTGATGAAAAAAGGACTTGCTCTAATGTGTCAACAAACAGGCATTCGTGCATTCATACTACATAATGACTGCAGAAAGGTACAGTGTATGCTCTTTGGTATGGGAGTACTGATTTCACATAATATACGTCACTTAGAAACATCAGACACACATACAACACACACTCCCACGCGCATACAGCACACACTCCCACACACACACACACACACACACCCACAGCAAACACACACTCACACACCCACACACATACGCACACACATGTACACACCAAACCACATTTTTTTTCAAATTCCTACACACACACACACACACACAAAACACACTGTGTGTTGTGTGTGTGTGTGTGTGTGTGTGTGTATGTGTGTTGGAATTTGAAAAAAAAATGTGGTTTGGTGTGTACGTGTGTGTGCGTATGTGTGTGTTTGTTGTGAGTGTGTGTGTGTTTGCTATTGTGGGTGTGTGTGTGTGTGTGTGGGAGTGTGTGCTGTATGCGTGTGGAAGTGTGTGTTGTATGTCTGTCTGATGTTTCTAAGTGAGGTATGTTATGTGAAATCAGTACTCCCATACCAAAAAGTATACACTGTACCTTTCTGCAGTCTTTAATGTAGTATGAATGCATGAATGCCTGTTTGGCAATTTTGACTTCATGTTAAGGCACATATTTGACACATTAGAGCAAGTCCTTTTTTTTATCAAAACACATAATTTGTGTTGAGAATGTATCTCACTTATAAAATCAGGAGGCATATGGACAAATATTGATTTTCCTTAAAATTAGAATGATTTTTCCAACCCAATCCCATCTTCGAAGCTGTACTTTACGTGTATTACTATAGGCACTTCCGGGTTCGGGCTTCTGGTACAGTAGTCGACCTCTTTCGTGCGCGCGCGCCACTGTTCAATTGACCCGTTTTCATTTGTACGCACTGAATGGTTGAGCGCTTACTCCATTACATATAGAACCTCTTTGGTGCAATCCTTTTGTGCGGCTTATGCTAAACATTTGAGTCGCGGGGCGCGGCGCAAAGCTGAAGTGCGGCGATCGTTTAGTGCAGTACCAATGCAGTGTGTATTGTGGTACATGGTGTACGCATGGTTTACATCCGTCGATCCATTCGCGAGCTACTAAATGTACTGGGCAGGTGAAACGACCTTCTTCAAGCTTCGTTTTCACAGAAAATATATTCCACTGCACCTCTAGCTCAAGCTGCAGTATATCGTCTTGGATCGTACTGTTGTTCGCAGGTATGGTGTGAACGTGTATGTGTATAGACGGTGCAAGTAGAATGCCTACTTTTCCAAGAACTTTGTGCTGACTCTAGCTACACGCAGCCGCTGTAGAGACAGCGGCTGCACCTCTATTCCCTCGCAGACGTTGTCATTTTTCAGTGTGGTTGTGCGACTCCTTCATGAATATCTTTATTAATCGTGGAAAACTAAAATACAAGGAATTGTCGTAATCTATGATAATCATTCAATAATTGGTATGCGATTTTTTGTTTAATTACGTCAAAAACTCACCGAAATCTGTGGCTGAAATCAGGTCTGTAAAGGTCCTTATTGCTTCACTCCTCATCTGCGTGTTATTTGAATGGCATTCACTCTCGTATACTTTTTGTACTACAACGTACAACGTAGGTACACGTACAAGTAGGTCTAGTCGGAGAGGCGCCCTCTAGCTCTCCGACTACCTACGTTGTACGTTGTAGATACGAGAGTGAATGCCATTCAAATAACACGCAGATGAGGAGTGAAGCAAGAAGGACGTTTACAGACCTGATTTCAGCCACAGATTTCGGTGAGTTTTTGACGTAATTAAACAAAAAATCGCATACCGATTATTGAATGATTATCATAGATTACGATAATTCCTTGTATTTTAGTTTTCCATGATTAATAAAGATATTCATGAAGGAGTCGCACAACTACACTGAAAAATGCCAACGTCTGCGAAGGAATACAGGTGCAGCCGCGTCGCTTCGCGACAGCGGCTGCGTGTAGTTATGCTGACTCCTAATCAATTCATTGTTGACTCTCTGGGTGATACTGATATGGGAATGTGTGGTTTGATCCAAAGAGATATAGGATCTAGGCCTACCGAGAAAGACGAGTACATACTACTATAACAAGTTAGTAGTAATAATCGGAGAAATCTGGTGGCGTTATACTGGTACATTACGGTTACAGGAAAGCAAATCTAAGTTACAGATAGTCATACGAGTGCATTTTTGCCAGTGAAATGGGTTCACTCATAAAATCTGGTATGGTACTGGTAACTACGCACAGCACAGTCACTGTAAACGCGAGTGGGCCTATAGATTATTTGATTGTGGCCGGGTTCGCGACATAAATTAGAAGCAAGGGTAGAACTATAAAAGACTATAAAATGCTGTCTGGTTGGTAAGTGGGCTATCACTTAAATTTCCATGACGGGTGACGTCACACAAGATGCGTTCGTACCCGTTGGAAGTCACCAATCCGTTCAATAGTTTATACATGTAAATGTATTTGAAGTTTTAGAACTTAAAGGAGACCTCCGGATGATTTTCAGATTTTTACATTTGAACAAGTATAAATTAGTTATACTGAGGACAGAGTTTCAGAATTTGTGATAATCGGGATGAAGAATAAGAATATTTTCAAAATTTAGAACAAATTGCACTGAACAAGGATGATGACATGGCAGAGTCACCATAAGAATGCATGAGTTGGGGCTCAAGGAAGCAGAACAAAAGAAGAAGGCATGCATAGATTATACACATGTGAACTTGCAAGCAAGCAGTATTGTACTGGAATTACACTGCTACATTTCTGAAATATGTGAACCTCTTATGTCATCATCCTTGTTCAGTGTAATTTATTTAAGGTTTTTCAAAGTATTGTTTCTCTGCTCAAGAACCACAATAAATTCCACAAATCTAAACATGGAGTTGTCGATTTATGTACTACATCATGTGAAATTATGAAAATCGTCTGGAATGTCCCTTTAAAGGGAAGGTAAACCCAAAGAGCAATGTGGATTGAGTGAAAGCAGCAACATTAGTAGAACACATCAGTGAAAGTTTGAGAAAAATCGGACAATCAATGCAAAAGTTATGAATTTTTAAAGTTTTGGTGTTGGAACCGCTGGATGAGGAGACTACTAGAGGATATGATGTATGAGTGGACAACAATACAAAGAAAATATAAAGGATATTCAACAAAAAATCACTTTTCTAGAATTATGAAAGAGCAGTGGACCAACCGCTTTCAGAAAGCAGGGGGAATAATTGCTACCCTTAACATATGTCAATATCAAGTTGATGGAATTTGTAATTTCATGAAAAATGAATTTTTGTAGTATTTTCTTTATATTTTCTTGATATTGTAGTCCACTCATACGTCATAACCTCTAGTAGTCTCCTCATCCAGCGGTTCCAACACCAAAACTTTAAAAATTCATAACTTTTGCATCGATTGTCCGATTTTCTTCAAACTTTCGCTGATGTGTTCTACTAATGTTGCTGCTTTCACTCAATCCACATTGTTCTTGGGGTTTATCTTCCCTTTAACTTTGACTCTGGATGAAAAGACTACTAGATGTCTACATACAGATCATGACGCCATGAACGGTGGAAGAAAAAGAAAATTTTAAAAAAGTCATTTTATATGAAAAGTAGGCCTACACATTCCCTCGACTTGTCTATGACATAATGTCAAAGAGTAATATTATTATCCCAATATTCCCCTTTAGCTTTATGAAAGAGGTAGGCTCCTATAAGTCTGGTGTTCTTTCATTATGCTAGAAAAGTGAAAACAAGCTGAAATTTTCTGTACCCGTTTCATTACGTGATCCGAGTATCCTTCGGATCACCTTCTGTATCTCTACTGATTCTTTCTTTATTTCTCCTCAAAAGTTGTGCAGAGGTTAGCTCAGAAAGTGCATTGCCTACCAATGTCAAACTTATACCATATATGTATCGTGTCCCAAAGACGACAATCGAACTAAAATCAAAGTGATCAGTCAACCGTGACGTCACTATGACGTCATTATATGAAAACACATTCTCATTCAAATCTCATTAATGGAACGGAATTTCTCAATGAAATTTACGTCAGATATATTTCAAGTCAAGCGCATTCCACTCATATTCTCAAAATTCATATTTACGCTTAGGACGCGCGCGTACGCGCGCGTTGAAATATTTGTATGCTCAAATTGAGCTCAATTTTTCTTTGCACACGTTTCAGACCATTTGGAGCATTTTTTGGAAAATTGAAAAAATCGGACGGACGCGTACGCGCGCGCGCATATACGCATGCACAGCTCATAGGCAATAGAAATTTCCCGTTTTTTCACTTTGATCGGATGTCTGAAATGTCAAGGAACATTTCTACCAAGTTTCAAGTCACTCCGACTCAATATGACGTTATGACGTCATACGGGCCCGTCAAAGTTGAACATCCGCGCGCGCGTCAATGGCGATATACAGTGCAACTATGCCAAAAAACCGCCAATTTTAAATCCGATTTTACTCGTCACGATGGACGGTGACCCCCCATTTTCTTAACATATTCTAAAAGCTGATGAGTTGTACATGTCATTTCATGAGTTGGCAATGCTGACAAAATGATTAAAAGATATCAAATTTCTTAATAAAGTAAAAAAAAGTAAATTTTCAAAATGACGTCATCAAATTTCAAGTTCACTCGAGCGTATCTCACTTAGTTATCCATATCCAATTTTCACCCAAATTTCAGTATGTTGTAGCTTATTAAATGCTCTTTCATTGATGTCGAACAGCATTTTGATTGGATGACCGTTTGACGGCATCACCTCGTAAAAATGGATTAAAAGTAATCTTGTCAAATTTGACCAGTTTACGTGTTATCTCTATGGGAGTGCAGTTTTTCTGGAAATAAAAATTGACATGACTATCTTTCTCGAGCACTATCTCACTTATTCTTCGGTGAATTTCTCCCAAATTTTAATATGTGGTAGCTGAGACTTTGGGCTATCGTTAATGTGCCCTTTGTTTTCTTATACGACGTCGGCATTACGTCAAAAAAATTTGGTTGAAATCAAAGCTTATCTTCGATGTATTGAGATATTTCTTTCTTTCTGCAACTTTCTTTGCAATAACTCAAGAAAGACAGCCCCTATCACCCCCATATTTTGCACATGTTTAGTTCATGTTACGTACATTATTTCGTAAAATAACAACTACTTGATCGGACACCATCATGGGTATGTAAATTAGGGTCAAAGGTCATAAATATTTCATCCTGTATCTTAGTAAATACATGTCCTATCTTTCCCATATTTTGCACACGTAAAGACCATGTTACAAGGATTATTTCACAAAGTAACCACTTTTTGCTCAGATGCCATCTTGTCTGTGCAAAGTGGGGTCAAAGGTCATATGTACTTTTTTCTGTATCTTCGTTATGACGTGTTATCTCTATGGGAGGGAATTTTTCTAGATATGAAAGTTGACATGATTGTCTTTATCGAGCACTAGCTCACTTACCCTTAGGTGAATTTCTCCCAGATTTTAATATGTTGTAGCTGAGACTTTGCGCTATCAGGATTGTGCCTTTTGTTATTTCATACGATGCCTGGATCATGCTAAAACACTTGGTTGAAATTAAAGCTTATCTTCGATGTATTGAGATATTTCTTTCTTTCTGCAACTTTCTTTGCAATAACTCAAGAAAAACAGCCTCTATCACCCCCATATTTTGCACATGTTTAGTTCATGTCACGAACATTATTTCATAAAATAACTACTTGATCGGACACCATCTTGGGTATGTAAATTAGGGTCAAAGGTCATAAATGTTTCATCCTGTATCTTGGTGAATACATGTCCTATCTTTCCCATATTTTGCACACGCAAAGACCATTTTACAAGAATCATTTCACAAAATAACTACTTTTTGCTCAGATGCCATCTTTGGTGTGCAAAATGGGGTCAAAGGTCAAATATACATCATTCTGTATCTTCGTAAGTGCATACGGAATTCGGTACCAAAGATGGCAGGTCTGACTCCCTTTTCTAAATGAGACTCCAAACATCACATGGCCAATGTCCCCTCAACACAGATGAAACCTGTATGGTCATGCCTATTGGGATCAGGACTCAAATCATTGATTTCCCAATAGATCGGATCACCTAATTTGTCAGTGTTGACAAATTCCGAGTCTAGTTTTTCATTGTTTTCCTTTAGAGTACTATAGTACCATAGACATAGTCATGATCTGTGCTGTAGATATAGCTATCCGATACCCCTTTCATACCCTTTTCAGTAACCCTCTTGGCTCGGACCAGGAGCGGACCAAGGCGAAAATTTTGAGTTTATGAATGGGTGGGGGCCAAAGTGGCCCGCGCCGCCAGGTAAGGTGCGGACGATTTTGGCACTGCAACCAGCTAGCACCAGGAGCGGACCAGGCGCAGGCCTGAAGCTGATCGAAGAGTTCATGAACGATAGCAGCGCCATGCCAGGCGCGGGCCAAAATTCCTTTCATATTCCTTTCACGGTCAAATGTCACAGCTTTAATTCCGCTGCTGCTCAGCTCAAAGCGCGCGGCACGCACATCAAATATCGCGCGAAAATGCACTTCCGCTCTGTCCATGACGTGTTCAGTTACCATGGCAGTTATCCCTTACGTACTACGGGGTACGTTACCGAGTTTATGAAAGGGTCATTGCAAAAGTAGCGCGGCTCTGCTATAGTTACTGAACGCATTTAGGTAACCCTCTTGGCTTGGGCCAGGAGCGGACCAAGTCGAAATTTTCGACTATTTTGGGCTGCATGCTGCAGCCAGCACCAGGCTAGGCGCGGACCAGGCGCGGGCCTGGCGCTGATCGAAGAGTTTATGAACGATAGCAGCGCCAGGCGCGGGCCAAAATTCCTTTCACGGTCAAAGGTCACAGGTCCATGAGGTGTTCAGTTACCATGGCAGTTATCCCTTACTTGACCAAGTTTATGAATTGGTCATCGTAAAAGTAGTGTGGCTCTGCTATAGTTACTGAACGCAATTTTTTTTTTTATGCTTGGCGCGGGCTAATTTAGCTCGGACCAGGAGCGGGCCAAAAATGCATGAGTTACTGAAAGCGGTATTATCCTCCGGCGGTGGTAGCACCACAACTTCAAAACTTCATACTTTTGAACAGATTGTCAGATTTTCCTCGAACTTTCACTGATATTTAAATATTGCGTTCTACTTATTGCTGCATCCACTCAATATTTGGGTTTCATTTCCTGTGGCCGATGTTATTTGTCCGATCTGTGCACGTTTAGTGTATTGTCGCTCTTAAACGACCTGTGCAAAATAAGATCACGCTGTTTCCCCGTCCTGACAGCTTAAAGGGATGGTTCAGTATTGGTGGAGATGAGAATTGGGCTTTTAACTTTTTGCGAGATACCAAGAAAACAATTATGATATAGTACAGAGCATATCATTTTAAGAGGAATTCAAAGTTTATTAGATGAAAATCGGGTTTGGAATGACTGACAAATCCAAAAACAAAGTAAAACAAAGCGATCGTAATTAAGTGTGGGTCCCACACTTTATTAGAATCGCTCTTTTTGGATATCTCAGCCATTTCAAAACCAATTTTCATCAAATAAACGCTGAATTCCTCATAGAATTACATGCTCTTTCATATTTCACAAGAGGTTTCTCATTATCTCACCAAAAAATGTTAGAAACCTGAAATTAGATCTCAACTCAAACTGTACAATCCCTTTAAAAAGTGTCCGATGTGTCCATTATGCCCCGATTTGACTGCCGATCCGACCAAAGATTTATTTTGTACGGAAAGACTATTGTAATAGGTCTTTATTTCATTCACGGAGAGCCAATTTCTTTGACTATTCTCCATATTACATTGTAGCACATTCTTAATATCCATGTGTCTGTACTTTGTCTTCTCTCTGATGCAAGTGATTTATTGTGCTTGAGAACTCAATCGTGCCATCTTCTTATCCGTTCTTATCCATTTTCTTGGCTTTCTTGAGTATCTGCTTTGATTCTTCCTTCCCCATATTGTCTTCCTCTTCTTCAATTCAATTCAATTCATGCTTTATTTCATTTTTCGAAAAGAACATAAACATTTCACTTTCTGTGGTAACAGAGAATAAGGTTGCATAGTCAAGACAAAGTAAATTGAGAAAAATAAAATCGAGGAACCTTGGAATAAGAAATACGTTGTAATGAAACTTGACTGAAGTGATAAGGACGACATAATACGTAAGACATCGAAAAATGGAGGGACCCACTAAAAAGACAATGCTTGTAGAATGTGGGCCCCTCAAGTACAGAATGTCAATAGAAATTGAACGGATGCAAAAAGGGGAAGAAAGACTGGGAATAAAGTAAAAAAGAAAAAAGTCTGGAAAAAGTCTGGAAGCCCTCTAGGAAGATAGAGTATCAAACAGACATACATACTCAGGCGAGTAAACAGAAAACGAAACTGGGACGGCGAAACTAATAAAGGGGGACTCATAGACAAGACAGAACGAGACAAGACTAATATAACAGGAAGACAATACAACGGACAGAAAGACAGAACAGATCCAGTGATCCTCGACAGAATTCATTGAAAAAAAATGATGGGATGCGTGAAAAGGATACCATTATATAGAAAAGTATAGAGAAATAGATGCAGAAATAATATAAATGAAATCAAACCTACTCTGTAGGTGTCTCAGGACAAGAGAGACGAGAAAATACGGTATATCACTTGTAAGCCAAGTTCTTCGAAAAGGAATTGAAATAAGCCAACAGGCTAATTCAATTCTGTGGGATCATAAAATTGCAATAAAAAAAAACTTTAATCTTCTTTTAAATGAATATATAGAGGGGGAATCTTTTATATCATTATTCAGGGAATTCCAGTAAGTTGGGCCAGTGTAAATAAGTGTGTTCTTAGCAAACATCGTTCGTAAAAGAGGTAAATGGAATTCATTGGAGCGTCGAGTGGGATACTCATGGAATGATTGATTTCTTTGAAACATAGAAGCAAAAATGGACGGGAGTGAGTCGTTGCTGTACATGTACATAAATTGCCCCAAATTATATAAAAACAAATCTTTAATTTTTAATAGCTTATTGGAGGAAAATAACAAATTTGAGTGGGAGGGTTGATCTTGATCTTCTGTTTCTGTTCATTTCGTCCACTACTTTTCACCTTCGACAGATACACATATCAAGAACTTCTTCATCCTCTTAGTTCACATTTTCCTTTCTTCGACCTCCTTTTGGCATGCAGATATATTTTGATCGGCAGCGAAATTTCAATTGTATTGTCATTCTTTTCATTGCTAGAGCGGAGTTCTGAGTCTGGACAGTACACGTAGCTGGATTGGAAACAGCGTACTACAGTAACCCTATCAGGCGGATTCCGCCCCCCCCCCCCCCCCCCCCCGAGATCAGTGTTGCGATCGCGACACTCATGTCATAGGGCCTAATCTGCAAGATTTTGACATAAGATTTTTTGAAAAAAAAAAATCAATTTTTGATTTTAATTCATTAATTATGCAAATTCAGCTCAAGATCATATTTTAGCCTAATTAAAAGCATTGAGAGTCTACTTTTTTTTTGTCTGTAAATCTGTTTTGCCATATTCAGCAATAATTGTTCATCAGAAAAACTTTCAAAAGTCATTTAAATTTTTTAGAATTTCTTATGTATTTCTGTTTTTCAACTTTTTTTTCTTTGTTTTTTTTTAATTGGAAATTGTCACTGACCACTTTTCTACCATAATTAGCATAAAATTAATCATTGAAAGTGATTAATTGTAAAAATAATCATGTTTTTATGACTTTCATGACAGAGCACAAAATCACAAAATTGTGCCCGTTTTGGGGCGACATGCCGTTACAAAAATGGGCGTGGCTTCGAAAAAGTATGCGCGGACATTGCAAATTTGGTCTCAAAAGCTGCGCGAGACTTGAACAAAGAAAGTCAAGGAGCCTCGATAGCGCGAAACGTCGAGGGGGGCGGATTCTCTCTCCCCCCCCCCCCCCCCCCCTCCCCGGGCCGCGTTTTTTTTTAAAGACGGCACAGATTGGGGCATGGCGCGTGTTAAACCTATGGGAAAAACGTTGGGTTAGGGTTTTTGGTTATGGTTATGGTTATGGTTATGGTTATGGTTAGGGTTGGGGTTAGGGTTAGGGTTAGGGTTTGATGGTTAGGGTTAAGATTAGGATTAGGGTTAGGTTTAGGGATAGGGTCCCCGATAGATTTTTAGTTTCCCCAATCTGTGCCGTCTAAAAATAACACGCCCCCGGGCCCCTGGCCCTGTTAGGGTTAAGAGCGGGAACGCAATTTACGTACTGAGAGGAGAGCGTTGCAAGAATGGGCTTCGCGTAGCGCGTAGAGAGAATACAGTAGTATTGCAGCGGGAAAGTCGTACTTTGATCAGGGTTATAGAGCGGCCTAGCAGCGGGACCTCGTCGTTGTCTAGTTTTTGTCCCGTTCTCGTGTCGCTGTCGCTTAGGAAAAACCTTACTACGTTCCAGATCCCGACTGTGTTTACGTTGCCATTACTTCCTTCCCGCTTGCCTTACGATCCGAAATGGAGGAAATCTGATCGGGAAGAAAAATTTTGAACGTAATCAGAATTTCTTGCCGATCTGGAAAAATACCCTCTAGCATAGGCGGATCCAGTAATTCCGTAAAGGAAGGGGGTTCGCCTTTACAAAATTAAAGGGGGCGCACGCCCCCCCCCCCCCCCCCCCAATTTTTTTTTTTTATTATTATATCTTTTAACAAAAAATAAGGGGCGCGCCAGGTGCGCTTCCCCTGGATCCGCCACTGCTCTTGTGCTTTGTGGTCACAGTGCTGCTGCTATACAAAGCTTCCGATTTCATCCAATCCCTGTAGGCTTTTGCCGCTGTTCCCCGGTTCGATGGATCGGGGCATACGTTATAGATTATAGATAATTTAACGATGTATGACCGGTATCGGTCATAATAAAACTAGTCAATCAAAATATGATTATACTAAGACAAATATATAAACAATGTATGTATATCTGTATGTATATCTTTAAGATGGGTTTAAACGACAATAAAAAGACACAAGATTTTACACGCTCACAGACAGGGAGCGTATGTTCAAGAAGTTTTCTAGACCACGATTTAGAATTTCTGAGCTGTTTTTTTTTTTTTTTTCCTAGATGAAAATCATGGAAACGATGTGTTGGGCATGAATGAATAAAGTTAATTAGTAATCAAAACATTTTGGAAAAAAAAGGAATGTTCAACGCATGTATAAACTGTATAGATTTAACCGTTTGTGACAAGTGAATGTCATGCTCCTTGAGAGTGTTCTATCGATGAAACAAAGAATCGATGTCGGCAAAGAGGGGGATTGAGGGCAGATTCGAATGTTGTTGTTTTTAAGGAGAAATAAAGAATCAATTTTCAATTTATTACAATTTCCCCAAATATTATTACAGCATAAAATTGGATAAGGGTATATTCTTAAGCATTACTTATTTTGTCAAGTCCTTCAATATCCGAGGAAACCCCGTTGCTCTCATATATATCAAAACTTTTATATATCTTAACACGGTCAAATGAGAATATACATTTACCACTTACACTCCTCTATGAATTTTGTCGATCGTTTATCTGTTGATACTATGTCACCAATAAGCACATTTTGTCAAGAAATAGAACGAAATGGAAAGGTGTGAAAATGCACAAATGACGTCTTTTCATTATCATTTTGAATCTTTGCTGAAATGTCTTATAACCATTTTGTTTTGATCGATAGAATCAAAGAAAAAAGAACAAGTGATTACACATCATGGCTCGTCCAAGCTATAGTCGCATTGCATATTAATAAAAGTATCTTTTGTTATTCGATATTTTAAACGGACGTCTCTCATAAGCTGTTACTATGTTACTTTGCCTATAGAGGCGATTATTAAGTAGGAAAGTTTAAAAGAGAGATTACCATTCGTTCCATTTGGTGCTAGACTACAACAATTCTACTTATCTTCTCCGCAATTTCAGTTCAACCAAAATACACAGGCATCATGACCAGACGATCTTACACGGCAGCGTTCAAGCTCTCGTTGTTCGCGTACGCAGAGAAGTTCGGAAACCGTGCAGCTGGACGTCGCTACGAGATTAACGAATCTACGATCCGACGATGGCGCGCCAATAAGACCGAACTTGAGTCGATGCCCAAGTATAAGAAGGCGAGTAGGGGCAAGGTGGCGCGTTGGCCGGCATTGGAGGAGAAGCTCCTTAAATGGGTGAAGGAGAGACAGGCGGCGGGACACGCGGTATCTACAAAGGCTCTTCGAAATCAAGCCAGAATAATTGCCAAAGAGATGAATGCGACGAAGTTTGGTGCGAGCGTCTCGTGGATTTTCCGGTTTGTGCACAAGTACAACCTGTCCTCCATCGGCAAGCATGGCCATAACACTGGCAACCCACAGCGCAAGTGCGGCACCGAAGCTCACAACTTGGAAGACGTCGCACTTCCTGACTCTGATGACGATGCCGACTATGACGAGGATGAACTGGCATGTATGTGGAGATGATTGAATGTGCTGGGTCTTACGGGTCGTCAGAGTTAGCTATTGGGTGAATTAAGTCTCCACTTAGTTGGGTCATTCTTTTGTAGGACCACACAGGTCATGTTCATGAAGTAATATGAACATCACTATACATTATTGATATGCAGGGCTCGACATTAGATGTGGCCCGTGGCCACCAGAACGTGCCACCAGGGAAAGTTGTAGAGGCACCACTTTCATAGAACGATATGTTTCAGTGACGTGATAAGGCCACCCAAAGATTTGTGAGTGTAATATCAATATTGTTTTTCTCATTCAGAATAAATGAGAATAACTCGGCTCAAACCTTAATACAGTAACTGCAGGTATTTCAGGTTCGCCAGATTGCTGCTATAGCCGTCTTCATAAAGCCACACAGTCCATAGTTCGTCTATTTTCTGCCACATCTTGGCCACTCTATTTCTTTTTCCTTACGGCAAAATTTTGTCTATCCAAAAAGAACTGGGTATACATCCATATGCTAAATATAAATATTTCATGAATATGTGGTGTCCGGTGGAAAATAAGGTTATGCCACTATTCAATTCCATTGAATATGTCAAGACATAATACAGTGACATCAGTATGATAATGTGGTATTTGAAGACCTTTGTATACCTCCTTCCAATTTTCATATAATTACCATGTTTTAAGTTATTTTAGGTTTTTGCTTTTGCTTTTAATTTTTTTCCTTTTTCATAGTCACAGCATGTTTGTGATAATGGAAGAAACATGTGCACTGTTTCTTATCTGTCAATTTTCTGATAATTGCATTGTAAAGTTTTATTGAATGATTAATCTTTTAAAGCTTTTCTTTTGGGGGGCAACAAAATTTCACTGTTGGGCCTCCAAGAATAAATGAATAGTGTCGAGCCTTGTTACATGAATAAATCTTACACGTAAGAAGGAACATTCTCTTCTCATCTCTGCATTTGCACTGTAAACCTGTCCTTTCTCTTCTTCCACTATTTATTAATAATGATATAAACATTCGTCTGATAACTCTTACTGCTCACTACTTTTCGCGCAACGGAATTTGAACCGAGAATAAAAGGGGTTTCTTCGACTTCTCTTTCCCTCTCTCTTTCTCTATGGACTGCTCAAAAATGTTTAAAGATGGGTCATAAAATGCCTTGAAAATCCTAGAAATGTGATCGAATCCCCGGGATATCCTCTGTATTCACATTATAATTCTATTTTGAAAAGTAGAAACATCAACCCCGTCTCAGTCTCTACCCTATAATCTATATGCCCCTACCTTATCTTGAAAGAAGAAAATAAAAACAATCCACAAGTAAATTACAGACTAACAGCCCTGTCAAACAGTATTATACTCAGTGCTGAAATGTTATTTTCTATTAACGGTTCTGCTTTTAACAAGCAATTTTCATCTCATGAACTAATGTTCATTTGTGTTTGATTATTTATGAGTTTTGTTATCCCATTTTTAAAAAGCACGCGCACATGTACGCTCACACACATACACACACACATAACACACATATATTATAATGCCAGCTTACCTGAGATGGGGAGAGGCGTTTGCTCTGATGAAGATGTTCCCATTCACGTTGTAACATTTACTACATGCATTTATTCAGGATCATAACGAAAGGTGAGTCATTAACACCAACACCGCTTCAAAGAAATACGAATTGAAGACAGTTGGGATTTGAATACTGCGTTATGCCTCAAAGTATTGGCTAGTTTGAGGTTTGTTTGTTGTTGTTTTCGCATACACTATACTTTATGTTACAGCAAAATGAGTAAATATCACAAAACTAAGAAAGAAGCTGAAACAAATTACATATAAGTGCATACAACCCATGTCCGATTTATTACCTTTATACTGTGGCTAAATATTTATGTGAGCTTTGACACAATGAGGGTAACAATAAAGACAGATTTTTTTTTTCATTATCATTTCGAATCTTTGCCGAAATGTCGTATAAACAATTTTGACCAATAAATATCATGGAAAAAAAAAAACATTAGTGACACATCTCGTCCAAGCTATAGTCGCATTGCATATTGATAAAAGTATCTTTTGTTATTCAGTATGCAACGGAAGTCTGTCATAAGCTGTTACTTTGCCGAGAGGCAATTATTAAGTATAGGGAAGTTTAAAAGAGAGATTACCATTCGTTCCATTTGGTGCTAGACTACAGCAATTCTACTCATCTTCTCCGCAATTTCAGTTCAACCAAAAAACACAGGCATCATGACCAGACGATCTTTCACGTCAGCGTTCAAGCTCTCGGTGTTCGCGTACGCAGAGAAGTTCGGAAACCGTGCAGCTGGACGTCGCTTCGGGATTAACGAATCTACGATCCGACGATGGCGCGCCAATAAGACCGAACTTGAGTCGATGCCCAAGTATAAGAAGGCGAGTAGGGGCAAGGTGGCGCGTTGGCCGGCACTCGAGGAGAAGCTCCTTAAATGGGTGAAGGAGAGACAGGCGGCGGGACACACGGTATCTACAAAGGCTCTTCGAAATCAAGCCAGAATAATTGCCAAAGAGACGAATGCGAAGAACTTTGGTGCGAGCGTCTCGTGGATTTTCCGGTTTGTGCACAAGTACAACCTGCCCTCCATCGGCAAGCATGGCCATAACACTGGCAACCCACAGCGCAAGTGCGGCAACGAAGATGACAACTTGGAAGACGTTGTCGCACTTGACTCTGATGACGATGCCGACTATGACGAGGATGAATTGGCATGTATGTGGAGATGATTGAATGTGCTGGGTCTTACGGGTCGTCAGAGTTAGCTATTGGATGAAGTCTCCACTTACTTGGGTCATTCTTTTGTAGGACCACATAGGTCATGTTCATGAAGTAAACGTCGCTACATTATCAGTGGCGGATCCAGGGGTGAGCGGATGGGGCGCTTCCCCCCCCCCCCCCTTTAAAACAATTTTGTAATGGCGTCCCCTCATTATGGAATTCCTGGATCCGCCCCTGATTATTATTATTATGCAAGGCTTGGTATTAAATGTAGCCCGGGGGCACTAGAAAGTGCCACCAGAAAATATTGTGGAGGCACCACTTTTATAAAATTTCATGTTTCAATGACGTGATCAGGCTACCCAAAGATTTGCGATGCCAACATTCCTCTTCTCATTCAGAATAGATGAGAATAACTCTCGGCTCATTCAGTCCTTAATAACTGCATCCATTTCAGCTAACTGCTGCGACTCGTCAGGTTACCCAGATTGCTGCTAGTCTTCATAAAGCCACACAGTCCATAGTCAGTATATTTTCTGCCACATTTTGACCAAGCTATATTTCTTTTTTCTTACGGCAAAATTTTGTCTATCCCCAAAAAGAACTGGGTATACACCCATATCATGGATAAATATGGAAAAAGGGTCATGCCTCGATTCAGTATTGGAAATGTCAAGACCTAGTGACATAATGTGATATTTTAAGACCTTTATACCTCTAGCCAATTTTCATATAGTAACAGTATACATCATTTGAAGTAACACGTATAGTCCATTAAACCCTAATCTTTCTGATATTATGTACTATTAATGATTTATCTTTTAAAGCTTTTCTCTTTTTTTTTTCTTTTTTTTTTTTTTTGGGGGGGGATATGTCATTGTTGGGCCACTGTTAAATATTAATTTATAAAGTGTCGAGCCTTGTTACATGGATGACCTCATGTTATTACTGCATAATCCGGTAATCTGAGTGACTATAATGCTCTAAGTTTTGTTTCGTGTTTTTTCAAAGCTAAACACAAATTATCAACCCGATGTCAGTTACCGTTGACCAAATTTGCTGTCATTCTAGAATAACGTTAAAGCGCTGATAGACTTTGTGTTATTATAAAAATGGGACAGCTTCAAATAAGATTGTAAAGGCCCGTCGTTCTCTAAGTATGGGCTCGATCTTTTCTCTCTTTCTCTCTATTTTTATGCCTCCGCCACGAAGTGTCGCCGGAGGCATTATGTTTTCGGGTTGTCCGTCCGTCCGTCCGTCCGTCCGTCTGTCCTTCGGCCCGTAATAGATTTTGTGGACAGCGTAACTGAAAAAAAAAAAAACTGTTTGAGGTATCCTAATGAAACTTGGCATGATTATGTATGAGTGGGCGAAGTTGTGTCTATCAACTTTTGGGTGCACATGCTCAAGGTCAAATGCTCAAAATTTCACCATTTCCCCCATATCTAATCAATCCCTGAAGATATTTTCTTGAAACTTAGTGTATTATATCTACTACCAAATGAAGATTCTCCAGAGAGAGTTTTGGGTCGTGAGGTTAACGGTCAAAGGTCAAGTGAAATTGCTAAACTATCATTTTTTTTTCTCCATATCTTGCAAATGGTTCGAGGTATCTTCATGGAACTTAGTATATACATCCATGCATGTTCTGACTGGCAGTGATTATCAAGGGAATTTGGGGTCATGGGTCAAAGGTCATTTGGGTCAGAGGTCAAGGTCAACTCCTCAAAATTTCTCTTTTTCCCCTCGTATTTATACAATGCCTGCAGCATTTTTGTTGAAATTTAATATATACATGTATTACCCAACAGAGATTCTCTGGCCAGGGGTACAAATTTCTTGCCAAAAGGTCTAGTTGACTAAGGTCAAGTGAAAGTGCTAAATTTCACTTCTTCCTCCGAATCTCGAAATTGGCTCAAGATATCATCATGAAACTTAGTACATCTATGCCGCATGCGCATTCCCGATTTTTCGGGAAAGGCGTATGTTTCAGGAGCTCAAGTCGAGGAAATAATCACTAAAATTCATTGAATTAGGGGTAATAAGAGGTAATTTTCAATTTTCTCCAACCACAGTATTCCTAAAATAGGGTTCCGAATGTGGGATCATGTTTCATACCATTTTTTTTTTCTGTTTAAGTAAACCGAACATGTATTAATTTTTTTCTGTAAATATTTTTATGCCTCCGCCACGAAGTGGTGCCGGAGGCATTATGTTTTCGGGTTGTCCGTCCGTCCGTCCTTCCGTCCGTCCGTCCGTAATGAATTTTGTGGACAGCGTAACTAAAAAAACCTTTTGAGGTATCCTAATGAAACTTGGCATGTATGTGTATTAGGGGGTGAAGTTGTGCCTATCAACTTTTGGGTGCACATGCTCAAGGTCAAAGGTCAAAAGGTCAAGGTCAAATGCTTAAAATTTCACTATTTCCCCCATATCTATGCAATGCCTGAAGATATTTTCTTTAAACTAACTGTATACATGTATTACCCAATTAAGATTCTCTGGTGAAAGTTTGGGTCATGAGGTCAAAGGTTAAAGGTCAAAAGGTCAAAAGTAAAAATGTTGAAATTTCACTTTTTTCTCCGTATCTTGGAAATTGTTCGAGGTATCTTCATGGAACATAGTATATAAGCATGTACTGACGGGCAGTGGCTATCTAGGGAATTTGGGGTTCATGGGGTCAAAGGTCAGGGGTCAAAGGTCAAGGTCAATACTTCAAAATTTTACTATTTCCCTTATGTATGCAATGCCAGCAGGATCATTATTTTAAAACTTGGTGTATGCATGTATAACCCAATAGAGATTCTCTGGGATTTTTTTTTTTTTTTTGCCAAGAAGGTCAAAGGTCAAAAGGTCAAAGATCAAGTGAAAGTGCTGAACTTACTTCTTTCTCCATATCTCGGAAGTGGCTCAAGTTATCTTGAAACTTAGTACGTATTTATGTATGTTCTGCCTGACAGTGATTCTCTTATAAATCTTAGGGTCAAAGGCCAGATGAAAATGATAACAATTTACTGTTCAATACACAAATTGCACTTTTTCTCCATACCTTGAAAATTACTCAATGCATAAACTTATGAAAGGGTCAAAGTCAAGTTAAAGTTCTTAAATCCCCAAATACATGCTCTCTTATTCATCTAATTAAACATAGGTCAAGGAAGGTGAACATTCAACACATTTGTGACAAACATGTCATTTCAATATGTTGCCAATTTTGTGCAAATGTAATCACACATTGTCCACGTGTACTATAGACCTATAGAAGAATCATGCATTATGGCGGAGGCATTAAGTCGCCATAGCGACATTTCTAGTTTTTCTTTCTAATTTACTTTTCCTCTCATTTGTTTCACCTATATGAAATTGTATTTTGTATATTTCATGTACATTTGTACATGTTTTGAAAAAAGTATGTCATTTTTACATCATGATGCACGGACATGAGGAAGAACAGCCGTCTGGCTGAATCATTTGCCGTGCTAAAATAAGTAAATGAAATGAAATGAACCCCCCCCCCCCAAAAAAAAAAAAAAAAATCGGATTGGGGGTATTTAGGGTCCTAGTGGGACTTCTTGGTGTTTGCCCGATCTTTCTCTATCTCTCGCGATTTCTCTTCGCAGGACCACATTTCGGCCACTTTCACTGCACATAACACCGCCGGCGGAACGTTTTCAAAAGTGTGTGGGGGGGGGGGGGGGGGAGGCACTTCCGGGTGTCATGAGCTAACAAGCAAAAAAAAAAAAAAAAAGAGGGCCTTCAGCGCAACTTCTGGTGCCACTTCCGGGTTTCTTCAGCTGGAAAGCAAAAAAAAAAAAAAAAAAGGGTCTTCAGCTCATCTATCTTTCTAATTCCCATTCCGGGTTTCTTCAGCTGACAAGAAAAAACAACAACAACAACAAACAAAGGTCTTCGGCGCAAAAACACATAACCTTACCGCGCTCACGCTTCAAGGTTTTTATCTATTTCTTTCTAATGCCACTTACACTACGCACTTCCGGGGTAAAAGAAGTGGGGGCCCAAAGTGGTGACACCTTATGTATTGCTTTGTATGGTGAAAAAAAAAAAAAGTGGGGGGGGGGGGGGGCGAGCCCCCGGTTCCGCCGGCCATGCATAATGGGTCATGCTGCTTTAACTTCCCTTCCAAAAGCCAGTCACAGGGGGTCAAAATCCTATAACCCTTTCCCTCGAGCAGATGTTGAGTATATATCTCTAAGAATCTGGAACATGCATATGCGTTTATGGTCGACCACCCGAAATTTTTAATGATTTTTTTGCATCGATTGGGAAAAATTTATCACAAAGTATCCCTTCATCTAATAAAGTGTTTTATGATTTTCTAGATATACCTAATCCTAAAACTATATTTTTGGACCCTACGTATAATGAAGAAGTTATTGATATTATTCATAATTTGAAAGAAGGGAAAAGCCCAGGTTGTGATGGAATCGATAATTATTTGTTGAAAAATATAATTCTTCAAATAATAGATCCTTTAGTATATATTATTAATTTATCACTTAGTACTGGGCTTGTACCAAGTCAAATGAAGACTGCCAAAGTTATACCTATATATAAGAAAGGGGAGAAAAATGATGTCAATAATTACAGACCAATATCGTTATTAACCTCAATTTCTAAAATTTTGGAAAGAATAGTATATATCCGAACTGTAAAATTTTTCAATATGAGTAATATATATACGAATTTTCAATTTGGATTCAGAGAAAATCACAACACCACCCACGCTTTACTTACCTTTGTGGAAAAGATTACACATGCACTTGATACATTTTCGCATACAATAGGCATCTTCCTGGACTTTTCAAAGGCTTTTGATGCGATTAATCACGGTATACTTCTTTCTAAGTTATCCCATTATGGTATTCGCGGAAAAGCCTTGCAATGGTTTACGAGTTATTTATCTGACAGATATCAATATGTACATGTCAACAGTTTTGATTCTTCTATGAAGAAAATAGAATGTGGTGTTCCGCAAGGAAGTTTGTTAGGCCCACTGTTATTTATAGTTTACATTAATGATTTTTATAGATCTTCAGATAAACTCTCTTTCATATTATTCGCGGATGATTCCAATCTTTTTTATTCCCACCCTGACCCTAATACTTTGATTAGTACAGTGAATGATGAATTGAAGAATGTCTCACAATGGATATATGCAAATAAATTGTCACTGAATATTGAGAAGACAAAGTATATGTTTTTCAGTAATTCTTTAGATAGATTACCAGGTAATGTTATATTTGACACTACTCCTCTTGAAGAGGTTTCGTCTATTAAATTCTTAGGTGTTTGTGTTGATAATAAGTTATCATGGAAGTGTCACATAAACAATATTTGTAAAGTAATTGCACGTAACATAGGCATAATGAATAGATTGAAATATTATCTTCCTTCTTCGGCTTTGATTACGCTTTATTCAAGTTTGGTATTGCCGTACTTGAATTACGGAATTCTTGCTTGGGGGAATACATATTCGACATTGTTAGATAAACTATTTCTTCTGCAAAAGATGGCGCTCAGAATCGTTTTTAACCTTCATATCCGAGCACATACTGACAAGCTTTTCCTTGAGCACAAAATTCTGAAAATAAATGAGTTGTATTTGTTACAACTTGGTCAATTTATGTTTAATTACAACTGCAATCATCTACCCAAAATATTTTATTCTTTATTTCACCGTAACAGCCACGTACATAATTATCCCACTAGACAATCTAAAGAATTTCATCTTCCCTTAGTTAGAACTGTACACACTCAAAATACATTTGTTTATACCGGACCCAGATTTTGGAATAGCTTAGATAATGATCTAAAAGAATCTGTGAAGTTAATTACATTTAAGTAAAAACTCAAAAAATATTTGTTTTCTAAATATACCAGTTAATTCTGTTCAATGAAAAAACCCGTCATGTTTCACTTTTCCTTGAGATTTTGTAGTGTGTCCACAGACCTTTTCCATCCCTCTCCTTTTCCTTCTCTATTCTTCCCTGCTACTTTTTCCTTGTTCTTCGTTGTCCAGTATCTGTCTGAGTGCATTTCCTCAAATTTTGTTATTTCTGTGTATTGTGTTATTGTTGTTGTCGTCGTTATGTTTTTTGTGGCCGATTGCTTATCTTTTTCCATTCAATTTTCCTGGCACACCTGGCCCCATAGTGTCTGTGCCACAAATGTGATATGTTATATAGTTTATACGATTGCATCCTAAAATCCTAGTAAGTATTGTTCATAGTATCAACATCATTATATCAATTAGTAAAATGTACAATACAATAGTGTAGTATGTAGAAGAATTTAAATGAATATGTCTATTTGGTATAACAAATTGGTGCTGTTGTTGTTTTGTTCCAGTGTTCCACGTTTTACAAGCGTGGCTTTTTTAGTGGAACACTGTTTTCCATCATTGTGATTATTTACTATTTTTGTTGCCATGACAAAGTGTATTGTTTCTTTTTTACGACATCATTTGTGTATAATATACTTTATATTGTAGTGAAAAAATCCTTTATCGGACGAGTGTAAGAGAAATGAAAAAAAAAAATTGTATCACTTTGGATTATGTCAACTTTTTCTTTTCTCTTCTTTGTGATGATGGAGATAAATAAACTATTGAATTGAATTGAATTGAATTGAGTGTATGGGGTGGGATGGGCGTGATGTCGGCCAAAAATTAGATAAAAGAGATTGATGGGTAATCTAACTGGGCCTTTAAAAATAGTAGGAGCCATATAACAGTGGGCCTCTCTATACACGTAGTTGAAAAGGTTGAGAAGCACTGATCTATATAGGGCATAATGGACCTGTCTGAAGCTCCGGATCCCGTGGCGTCCAGATGCGGACACCTGAAATCTCGACATTTAATGAGTTTGTACATGTACTTTATTAGTTTGTTGTCAGATTTTGAATGTTTCGGGAGTTTCTCTCTCTGGCAGTGTTCCACTTCGTTGTAGTTACTCCCGCTCAGTATTTTTACGTTTTTTTGTTTTTTTTTTCACTGAAACTGTTGTTCTTCAGGTCAATTCTTCAAGGTTATATCCGGATCCCGCTATACAGCATCGTCGTCCAAAGGTAGGGTTATAGTGCTGCTTCTGATGTGCATGCTCCGTGTATATAAAATTAGATGTTTGTTTTTTAGTGTTCATCGAGAAATAATATTTTATCATAATGTTTGCAGGGCTATCACATAGAGTTGTCATTGAGCGTGAGACGCACGCAATTCACCCAATTCTAACTGCCTCACTGTGAAAAACGAATTCTTACGCCGAATCCCAGAAAGCAAAAACACAAGTAATAACAATGAAACCTGTATGCATGTACATTATTTATGATTTTTTTAATTCATTTTAGTATATCAATGCTGCTTCTGTGTCAGATGTGTGTTGAAACCATGCATGCATGGCTAATTGATACTCGTAGTATGCACCTAGATTACACCATTTAAAATGTAAAATTGTCAAAACTCCCTGACCTTGGCAGGGGGAAACCCCTTCCACACCCGAGTTCCCCCCCCCCCCCCCAAAAAAAAAAAAAAACACACACACACACACACACACACACACAACACACACACACACACACACACACACAAACAACAACAACAACAACAACGGTCGCTTCTCCCCCTCGCAAGGGTCTTGCACACTTGGCAGCCGTGTGTTTGATGTTACAACCATTTGACTGAACGAAGTCACATTTGGATGTGTTACAATTTTCTTGTATCCCCAGGATTTTATTTACATCATTGAACGGACGGTCCTGCAGGGCGGTGTTGTTGATATGATAAACCATGGCACTATGCAGACCTTTAAAAATGTATACTGTAGTTCTTGTCGATATTTCCCCATTGAAAACAAAACAGACAGCAACATTTATTCTCGGTTTCGAGATGAACTCCCATCCCCGCACAGATCTTTGTACTTAATAAGGGTTGAAACTTATCTGCCATCCACCTGCCTTGGGCTTTAGATGAATCAGGTCTTCTTAGAGTTTTTCAAATTGATGAAATTCTTGCGTCGAGGTGATAGAGTTATTTCGAGTATCTTTCTTTTTGTTGTCGTTTCAAAGAATATTATTTCGATTCCATCATCCTTCCTTGATTACAATTGTTTGCTAGCTGCGTGACATTTCAAACATACCGTACTGCAGCCTAATTTTACAAAATAAATAATTCTTGGGACTGTCGACCGTGTCAAATGTCTAATTATAGACCTACACTACACAAATAATACAGTAATCGCATTCATATTGGCCCCGCAATAATTATTAAATAATGGAATCAATTCTTGATAACGGGTCCACTATAGGCCCTATGTACGATAGGGCCGAAAGGCCCAACAATACAAAAATATACTCATGAAAGGAGTCAACAAAAAGCGTACAAAATGTACATGATCAATATGTTTGTACAATACAGTTCGTACATATATATCCATACCTAGTACCTACAAAACATTACCCCTTAAGGCTGCTTTCACATAGAAGTATAAGCTAGTATACTATTCGGATATTCGGGCTCGTTTTTCGAGGGCACGCGAATAGCTTGAATCGAACGATAGGATTTCCTCACACCGGTTCACATAAGAGGGCACTATTCGAAAGTACCGAATACCTGCGAAAAGTATAGCAAAGTGGGAATCGAGCTTGTTCGATTTTCTTGCAGCGTATACCGTCTCTCGTTTATGAAATAATGACACTTGGTCTGGATTTGCCCGTTAGCAAATATGAGCATGTAGACCGACATTCTGATGCAGTTTAGAAATTGTTAATAAGATTTGCTGCGATGTAGGAGGAAGAAATCCTCACTACATGGGATGGTGAGTTGACGGTGCGGGTGAAGGTGTATTCGGTGCTCGAATAGCGAATAGGCTGCGTTCACATAGAAGTATACTATTCGGGTATTCGGGCTCGTTTTTCGAGGGCACGCGAATAGCTTGAATCGAACGATAGGATTTCCTCACACCGGTTCACATAGGAGGGCACTATTCGAAAGTACCGAATAGCTGCGAAAAGTATAGCAAAGTGGGAATCGAACTTGTTCGATTTTCTTGCAGCGTATACCGTCTCCCGTTTATGAAATAATGACACTTTTGGTCTGGATTTGCCCTTTAGCAAAAATAAGCATGTAGACTGACATTCTGATGCAGTTTAGAAATTGTTAATAAGATTTGCTGGGATGTAGGAAGAAGAAATCCTCACTGCATGGGATGGTGAGTTGACGGTGCGGGTGATGGTGTATTCGGTGCTCGAATAGCGAATACCGAATACTTCTATGTGAAAGCAGCCTAAGCGAATAGCGAATAGCGAATACCGAATACTTCTAATAATAATGTGAAAGCAGCCTCAGGACCACCCACCTCGTCCTTATTCCCACTGCACCCAGCACGTATTAATACCTCACTCAAGCAGATCTTTGGGTTCTCTGATTGATAGAAATACAGTACTGGTACGTTAAGTATACATGCATCTGAAAAAAAAAAAAAAAAAAAAAAAAGCTTCACACGCACACGGGCAGTGCACTATATACGTATACTGTATTGTCAACCATTTCCCCCATGTCGTTAATATAGGGAAGAAACATCAACATCTGTAAACTATTCAACTAAACTGAACAAAGACAAAAGGACCATTTTTTCGTCACTTTTCGTCTGTTTGGCCAATGAACGTTCAGGTTTGAGGACTGAGATCAACGACTATCAGAACACCAGCGCGTTCGTGTGTACGTGCATGAACTCTCCATGCGCTTGACCCGTGAGGAGATTTCCAGGTCAGCCGGGGTACACCACACGCACAAACAGTAGATAGAGAGTAGCAAGACACAGCTAGCTACACAGTGTACGATCTTTGGTTGAGGGGGTGGCTAGGCCGGCTGTGAGCTGTGTATCTCTGCTTTCACCGCGGTGACGACTGTCGGTACCAAAGAGTTCGGCGAGAAATCTCAGCAAAGACGTTCGAAAAATCATGCGATGTTAATAATATACGACTGTTTGTATTCAACCACTTGATTTGGCTAGACTGTATTTGATTTCTAGCCGTTTTTTATCTCTAAATTGAAGATACCATGTCCAGCTTTCAGTCGCCGAACAAGCGGGTGAGGGCGGATCCGACACCCGAGGGTAGCCCGAGTTCGTCTAGTAGTAGTGCGCAGTTGGCTGGAGGGGGCAGCGACGTGTTTGCCAGCCCGGGGGCAGCAGGGAGTTCGCCCGCCTACGACCGCGCCAACCAACATGCCTTGCTTCAACGCCGGTTCACAATGTCGGGGGAAGAAATGGTGGATTCTGTCAGTAGATTGGCAGAAAGAGGTGAAGGCTTTGGAATGGTTGGAGAGGGCAAATGTATCGCCGTGTTCACAAGCGGTGGTGATTCACAAGGTGAGTGGAGCTCACTGCAGTGGATACTATAGGTATAGCCTAGGCGAAGTGGGGTGGACCCCTCCATCATCATCATAGGACATATCATTTAATCATCATCATCATCATCTTTACAGAAGTAGTCTAGCAGTAGGTAGTCCTGTGAAGACTTTCAGTCGTTACAGTGCTGCCAACATTGGAAACTAGGTTCTAGTTGAGAGTGAGACTCCCATAGGCCAATGGCAATGCTATAAATTTAGGAGTCAAAATGAGTGAGGAGATCAATAGAAATGCGTGCAAATGAAATAAAGTTTTAGAGTGAGAAAGGACCAAAATGTGTGAGTCTCACTCTCAATGAGTGAGAGTTGGCAGCCCTGCGTTACGTTCCTTCATGTAGAACATGATCCTAAGCTATTCACAGTACACATTGCTTCAATGTTCCTACCTTGCTTTAAAATTGGTCTACAGTGATAGTGTAGGTTTCTACATAAACATGATATGGTTAAAAAAGGCATGAGAATTATAATTTGATACCATAAGCATCAACTTGTATTCATACAGTAACACAAAGGAGTATGTAGACTGCTTTTCATTGAAAACAAACGAATTTTTGTGGAATTCTCTGTAGGTTCTTTTTCGTTGTCCATCTGTGATGTCACCAAGACGCAAGAGTGTTGAAGCCGCCTCGATACTCCAGTGATGGGGCGGGCACCAAAATTTGTAACTTTTGAATATGGTTTGTCCAATTTTCGTCAAACTTCACCAAGTGATGTGTTCTAGATTTATAGTTTATACCAGTACTGACTGTATTGCCACATTCACTCAATCGATTAACATACACGTTGTATTTGGATTTCATTTCAGGGGTGGGAAGTGTAGAGGAGTTGATTCATAATCTTCCATCTTGCCACTTGGTCGTATAGAATATACAGTGTACAAGAATCTAATTGTGTTTGTGGTTGCGTCATTTTATCATTTTATCAGGTATGAATGCGGCAGTGCGAGCAGTGGTTCGAATGGGTATCTATGTTGGCTTCAAAGTGTACGCCATACATGAGGTGAGACACTAACCTTACTTCAACTTGGATATATATATACAGTCGTATCCGGACAAGTCGGGATCGGGGCTCATCCGGATAAGGGATTTGGCCGGATACGGGAGACTCAATGCTTTATACATGTACATATACATACACATGTACTGATGTAGCCCATTGTAGTACCACATGTAGTAATGTGTATACTGCAACCTTTTCATTGTTACACTCAGTAACAGACCCCAAAATAGAGGTTCGTGTTTGCAAGAATGAAATCATTTTCTTTTATAAATTCTTGGGATGATTTACCTAAATAATTATTAAGAAATGTATCAAGTATATGTAATTCATGTGTGTTTGTTCTCAAGGTGTTGGGAATCCCCCTTTCCTCCCGTAATTATTAAAAAAAAGATAAAAAAAATCACGGCGAGATTGCGTCCGGATAATAGAGACATCCGGATAAAGGGAGGCCGGATAATAGAGGTTCAACTGTACATGTAGGCCAATACGCGTGTATATGTATTTGTGTCCGATACAATGTCACTGCAACACATGAATTTCAAGGTGTGTTGAGGATTGCATTGTATGTCATATTCACCCTAACTTACCTGGGCCCCGTTGCTAGAAACTTTGCGTTTAAACGCAACTTGCAACTGATTGTCACTGGCCAATCAAAATCATTGTTGCATGCATGTCTTCTTAATAGGGCAGACCCTGAGCCAATCAGAATGGTTGTTTCAAAATTAGCAATAATTATTTGCAATTGATTGCAACTTTCTTGCAACGGGGCCCTGGGCTATTTAGCGAGCTTGAATTCCAGGGGGGGTGGGCATTATGGCCCCCCTTCAGATCTCGGCTGTTGATCAGGCGATTGCTGCAAAATTTTGCATGAACATAAAACCGGATGTAATCTACAAGACTGTTAAGTTAAATTTTCAAAAAATTTGCATTTTCTATTTTAAATCGATTAATTATGCAAATATATGCAAAAAACCTCATTTTCGTCTGTAATTGGCTTATAAAAGCTTATGGAATGCTGATTTTTGGTGTAAATATTCCTAGTGACATTCCAAACATTTGTTCTTAAAAAAAAAATTCAGTATCAAAAATTAATTTCTTGTTTTTTATTGTTTTATCAATTCTTTATGTATTTCTTTGTTTTTTCGAACTTTTGTTTTTGTTGTTTTTTCAGCAGAATTTGTCACACATTTTTTGAAGCATAATTATACTAAAATAAATTGATTTCAGCCATTAAAATTAAAAATATGAATCTTTATATGAATTAATTGAAAAAACACAATTTGTATTGACTTTGTACACAAAATCCCGTTTTTGAGCAATTTTGGGGTTGACAAAAGTTTTTTGAAGGGGCGTGGCTTTGGAACGGTATGCCCGGGCATGACAAATTTGGTCTCAAAAGTTGCGCGAGACTTGAAAGTAAAAAGTCAGCGAACGGCGCAGTCAAAAAATTTTGCGCGCTGGAATGGTTGCGGAATTCATCGAGGGGGGGGGGGCATTATGCCCCCCCCCCCAGGTAAGTTAGGGTTAAAGTTTACAGCACTAACAAACAGACTCTACATTCTGTAACAAGGGATTGCTTAATTGCTCAGGAACAGACCTACATGTGCTTGCTGGGGATGTTACATTCTCAAATCATCTACCTACAATTATAATACTGATACTTTGCTGTTTATCTGGCCACACACAAAAATTACAAAACTGTGTACATATACAGTATGTTTGAATTGATATTGGACTGTCAATGGATTTTATTGAAAAAGCTGTTGGGGATATTCCTGAAAAGACAAAAGACAGACACAAATCAAGTTTGTTTTTTATACCTCAAAAAAAAAAAGAGAAAAAAAAAGAGAGGAAATAATAGTAATGATAATATTGGTAACAAGATTACATATGATATGTTGAATATCCCTTTGTGACTGATAGCAGTAAGGAAGACAAGTGTTATTAGATGGTGATTACTGGTAAGAATGGCCACATTCTGTTTGGACACAATGTTCAAACTCTGGCTCTTGGATATGTTTCAAACTGGCCAAATTTCATTCATTAAATTTTAAGTCATGCAAGTTCATTTTGATTAAGAATGGCCAAAAAAATTAAAACAACTAAAAAAATCATGCTACAATTGATATAAAAGCTACATCCTGTTCAGCCATAAGATACATATTGTGAGACAAATATTATGTTACAGACTTGTGTTGCTGGTACCACTTTTTTTTATATTCTATATTATAAAGACATGCATGTATATATGAATATCAAACATCTAGACAGAAATCCCACTCAATACACCAGCATTTGCTGTTTTTATGTTTTCTGTAAAGCAGGTATTATCCTATACTACCATTGCTATTGTCTGGTAATCCAAGACACTTTCTGTGTAGGATTCAGATTTTGTACTTATGTATAGTTGCCACAGTGATTCTAATTGGTCTGCATTGAATCTCTTCTTCTTCTTTTTTTTTTCATATTATGTCAAGATGCAGATAATAGACCCATTACCAGGCATGCATTCTGTGATTTCTCAAAAGTGTGAAAGATAACACAGTATGTGGGTTCTTCATTACAGGACATATTGTACTGCACATATTGACGCTACCAGCAAATGTTCATTATTGCAATCAGTCTCCTTCTCCATGTTAGACCTAGGTGCCATTTTGATAGTTCTTGCATAACACCTTCAATTTGTAAGGTGTCAAAGACGTAGACTATGAATGACCTCGATGAATGTGGTTGGGTATAAGAAGGTGTATCAATACCTCATGCTGTGCACTGTAAACTCAGTGCCTAAAAGTAATAGGAATGGATTTTACATTCAAACCTTTATGTGCATTCACATATAATTGTTATCTTAATGCCAGACCATCACAGGTTTATGTACAGTGTAGTTGTGAGGTTTTCAGCATTTTGTGTTGTGTGTGTGTGTGTGTGTGTGTGTGTATGTGAGTGAGAGAGAGATCATGTGTTTGATTCTCACAAGAAAATTAGGCTTTAACAATACTGTACGAGCTGAAATTTTCGCGTACAAAGATTTTCGCGAATTGCTACTTGGAGGACATTTTTGCGTGTTGTTAATTTTGCGGTTGCAAGGGTCTAACTGAACATAGTTATTCTCGCGTTGTTATTTTCGCGTGTTGTTATTCTCGTGGTTCAAGGGCGATTTGCGGAATTCACAACAATAAAACCACTGCGAAAATTTCAGCTCGTACAGTACAAGAAATTGTATTCAGTTGAAAAAAAAAAAATAAATTGTTATCTAAGATTTCATTCTAGTCAACATGCATCATTTTTGTCTGTGTATGCGGCTTGTGAATTAGTGTATTTTTTTTTTTTTTTTACTGTTTGCTTGAAGTTTCCACCTGTTTGTAGCCTGCCTGAAGTTATATCCACTCACAAGTAACTTGGCTTGATGAAAGACACTTGGTCTGATTGATGACACCAACAATTGTGTAACTTGCCATCACAAATGACCACCAGTTGAACTGATGAACCTGATGATACAGATGGAACTTGATTGTACTGATTGAAGCTGGCCATGACTGATGTCCACTTGTTGCTTGCCCTGACCTGTGTTCACCACACATACCTTGCCCTGATTGCTATTCACTTCTTCTCTCTTACACTTCCTGTATAACTTCATGGTAACCCAAGTAGTTTCCCACTTCCTTCCTTTGTTACGTGCACAACGTGATCAACTTTTCTGGATTCCCGCTGTTCCTCTGAAATGTCACCGACCTTTATCCCATTGGACAGAGAAGAATACAATTGTGATGTGGTCAAAATTTCTCACATTTGTATTTTCCTGATGTCTGCTACATGAATCTGAAACATGTTCTCTTAGGTAGTGTTTATGGTCTTACAGGATTTGGAAATGCTCTGCTATGAGATGATGTGTAATCATTAAGGCCTAATTCCACATGCTATCATCATTTCTACTCTGTAATCTGTATAAGTTTGAATTGCTTCATATCGAATTCTACCACATTTTATTTCATATCTGCTGCTGCCAAGATTACAATCCATATGTAAATTGTGTCACATTGATGTTCACCAAAAATCAATCATGTTACTAATACTATTCTTTATTCTGTGGTCTTTTCATTAATTTGTATTCCTCACTGTGACAGGGTTACCAGGGAATGTGTGATGGCGGAGACCACATCAGGGAGCTGTCTTGGTCTGATGTCTCAAACATCATTCAATTGGTAAGTAACAAATAAATGAACTCTAGTTCAGTTTTTCTTATTTCCAACCGTATTAACCCTTTGGGGACGGGCTGATTTCATTAAAACACACATTTCCCATAGAAACTTGCCAAAGTATACATGTACTCAGGACTCTTTCTCAACAGGTTAAGACTTTCAGTGGTTTCCTCCATCTGTTTGACATTCATTGTATCTATGTAGAACCCCAATCATGTGAGTCATTTCTTCAGTTGAAACATTCATCCAAATTTGAATAAAAATTTGATTTTAAAACTGCACAAAAGCAGTAATTAATGGACAGGAAATACCATGTATTGTAACCATTGCATTATGTATGGGTATTAATGATAATATTTGTCACAACTGGAGAATGCTAAGAAATTACAATTACATACATTGTAGCACCATATATACTAGTCTAATTTTTTTCGTGAATCGGGACTTCCCAACAATTTCATGAGTGGTTAAATTCGCAATTGTGGAGTAGAGTACTGGTACTAAATGAAGAAATGTATGCATGCACGTCACATTCATGTTGGGATGAGAGCTAATATTTTCATGTGTTTCTAAATTCATGAATAGCACCCAGCTCGCAAATTCATGAAAATAAAAACCTCACAAAATATTTGCTGTATACGGGATACAAAAATAGCATTGAACATGAGCTGTTGCCAGCCTACTATTGTATAGCAGATTCAAATTATGCATTTTACTTAAATTAAACATAATTGCACATTTGCTGTTGATGTAATTCTAAATCATAACAAAGTTACGTTTCACAGGTAGAATCAGTGGTTCATGTGCACACTGTACATTCGTTAACATTGAAGGCATTTGAAGAAGTAAAAATGTAATTTGATTAATACAATGTCAGTATGAATATTCCTTTTATATTATAGAATAGTGATTAAAAATTCTCAAGTATTCATGGTGAAAAGCACCCAGTAAGATATCATCAGTGAGCAGTGATTTGTTTCATTAACAAACATAGTCATGCCATGATATCAAAATCACTAAATTTACTCTCTGTATAGAACACACTTATTCATCAGTGAAAGGAATATCTTTCTCATGTGATTGTAAATAAAACTTCAATCAGATAACAGGTATAAAGTACATGTACTGATTGTTGATACGTTATGATATCAACAACATTTTCAGGGTGGGACTGTCATTGGCAGCGCTCGCTGTAAGGACTTCCGTGAACGAGAAGGTCGCAAGAAGGCTGCCCTCAACCTGGTCAAGAAGGGCATCAACAACCTGGTGGTGATTGGTGGTGACGGCAGCCTGACAGGCGCTAACATCTTCCGACAGGAGTGGGGAGAGTTCATCACTGAGCTGCAGAAAGAGGGTGCTTTATCTGTCTATGGAAAATATGTTTGCATTGTGTGATATCTGGTTTAGTATTTGTTTTATTAATCATATCTTCTTTGATTTTGTCACTGTTGATGAGTTTTTTAAACCAGTTAGGCCTCAAGATGAAATTGACTGGTTTCACTTTTTCCCAGACCAATGATTTGTATTTGTCATCGATGCGGAGCTTTCAGTTTTGATCGATCTCTGAAAACTTTCTACTTCTCGTTTTGTAGCATGGGTATTCACACACACAAATTCATAACTGAACATTCTAATGTAACTTGAGATGGAATCACTCAAGTTCCTGGTTTGTAGGGAAGTGTAATGCCCAGTACGGTATCAAAGACTTAGCGTATGATTCTTGGGGAATGATACTTTATGGAATGTTGGTTTAAGATGTTTATGGGATTCCAAGTTATTATGCCTCTGCCTGAAGGGTGCTGGAGGCATTATTTACAATTAAATTTGAATGTATATTCTCCATTTTTTATAAAATCATCAGCCAGGGAATATATATATAAACAGGGCAGACAGATATCACATACTGGTACTAATTATAGATTGTATGCATTGTACACTCCTCTGTAACACAATGTATTTTCATCAGTACATGACACATCCCTTTTGTTAGTAGTTCTAAGCAGAATATTATGCTGCAGAGAGATGCTGATTTAAAAAATAAGATTAAAACACAATGGTTTGTCTAGTATGATGCAAAAGTGTGAAAAATAAACACACCCATTCTCATGTCTGTGGTGTCTTTCCTGTTGAATTTGCAGAAAAGATCACGGCAGCTGAAGCTAAGACCTGTGAGTACCTCAACATTGTTGGGATGGTGAGTTCACATCAACATACATGCTGTCCTTCGGTAGCTGTATAGATCAACAACATATGATATGTGTGTATCAAGTGTACGGATCACAGGTTTACGTCATATTGTCATGGTATGCTGTATGTTGTAGGGATAGGTGTAAAGAGTGCTGTGAACTATGAGACTTTTTCTTCAAGAGTGACCCTACTATGAATATCACAGTGATATATACACTGTAGATCCCATTAGAGGGGAATTCAATAATGGAACAAGATATTAGTCTTATGTTATTCCTATTGTATGGATGTCCATAAAACATACATGGAAAATTAGTTTACTGCCAATTTCTTAAATTGAATACCTTGCAAATACAGGTATTGATTTTTAGTGTACGGGCTCTAACATATTTTTTTCCAACATTTCATCAAGGTTAATTTTTGTATTTAAGTCTTTTCTGAAGTGGTTTTGTGACAATCTTTTATCCCATTCAGTTGATATATTTGATTCAGGGTATCTTTTCAGTGATATCTGTGAAGAAGTAAGCTAAAGGTGCAGACAATTTTAAAATATATCAAGAGGTTCATAGATCTTCAGCACCATGTCCACTGCATACTGTTATTACCTCTGCCAAGGGAGGAGGTTATGTTTTCGTTACCGTTGGTTTATTCGTTCGTTTGTTAGTTAGTTAGTTAGTTTGTCTGTGTGCAAAATAACTCAAAAAGTAGTCAATGGATGAAACTTGCAGGAAAGGTTTAGAATGATACAAGTAACAGATGATTGAATTTTGGTAGTAATCTGACAATTTTGGGGGAATTTATGAAGGATTTTTTATATTTTGGCAGGTAGGGTCAATGAACTTGAGAGTTCAGGCTGCGCGTATTTGAGGTTTGCATGCACGCACCATGTGCTCTAGTTTCTGCTAGGGCGAGGCGTACCGTGCAGCTGAGGTTTATGACGTAACAAAGGCTTCTATACAGCTTGTCCCAGAAAAAACAAAACCGAGTTTCATTGCAATTCTTTGCGATCATTTTATATATTTGCTCTATGAGATGTACATGGATTGAAAGATACACTTCTCTTCTTTCATTTGATGCACAACACGTTCATAATTCATGCATGACTGAGTTAGAACAATATACAGTGGTGCTACTAAATTTTCATTTGCTCAAGCAAATTGCGACTTTGAATGAATTTTTTAGACTTTTTCAGCAATCTTTTGCGAAAAATGAAATCATAGCTTTAATATCCATTCTTTTTCCTTGCATATGATATCCCATGCGTAAAAAATGATCAACGCCTGCTCGAGAAAACTTAATTTGAAAATATCCTTACATTTTACCCAGATAGATAGATAGTAAAAAAGGAGCAGTTAGCTTTCCCAACGCCTGACCGACTTGGCAGTTAACAATGGCATGCTTCAATGAATTTACATAAACATGAAGGGAGGGGGTAAAAGGGATTGTTACTGACGATTCGGTTGTGAATAGGGTCGTAAATTAGCACGTGATCATGACCTTGCCTGACCATGCAGCTAACTACAGAGCAAAGGGTGTTCATCAGCAGAATGTTTGGGAAGGTGGGGTGGGAGTAACGGACCGAAAAAAAAGTTCCGAGCCCCGCCCCCCCCCCCAAAAAAAAAAGACGACTTTCTGCCCTGCACTTGCACCTTTGAAATGTTAGAAGAGCAAGTTCAGTGATAAATAAAGTGATGTACCCTCTCTCTTTCTGCTTCGCCTCTCCCTTCAAAAACTTCAAAACCCTGTCAATGATGAAGGACTAACCACGTGTGAGGGAAATGTAGAAAGGAATAAAAACAGTGAAATAAGTTTGAGGTATAAAATCATCAAAATGGGTATCATTGTTGTAATGTTGATTTCCCGTAGCCTTTCGACTGCGTGCAGCCTGAGAATACTCAACGATTAGTCTCAACTATTAGTCTTCAGTTATTAGTTATGTCTCATAGCTTATTCTAAATATATGATAACAAAGGACTGTCCGTCTCATACAGCATTCTTTGTAAATACCCCCCCCCCCCCCCCGAACAACATTCACTGTAGCACTGCGGTTTGTGTGAATTCAATGGGGTAGATGAGCCCATTGTCTAATGCTAAGTCGGGAGAGCTGAATGCTTGTTTTTTTTCGACTATCCGTAGAATTGGTAGAAATGAAGCATGCTTTCATACAAAATTTTCTCAAGCATGCGTTATTCATATTTGACACGCAAGGTCTCATATGAAAGAAGAAAATATGAATATTTGGGTTATGAACTTTGTTTTTCGTAAACGTAACGTTTAAAGTCTGAAAAATTCACTTAAAGTCACCATTTGCACGTGCAAATGAAAATTTGGTAGCACCACTTTTCATTTTTCTAACTCAGTCATGCATGAACAATGAACATTATGTTGTATATCAAATAAAAGAAGAAAAGTTTATCTTTCCATTGATGTATATCTCATAAAGAAAATGTATGATTTCGATAGTGAAAAGTTGCATGGAAACCCGGTTTCGTTTTTTTCTGGGACATGCTTTTTTGGAAATCGGGCGACTTTCAGCACATGCTATAGATCTAAGTACGTATGGGTGGAAATCACTGATATCTCTAATTGAAGAACAAGATCAGTGGTGGAAATGAGCTGTATGCATGGCGGAGGTCTGCGCTCTCAGAGTGCTTCTCTAGTTTGTTAGAAGTAAATATTTCATCACCATTGCTTTCTTGTGAATTTTCTTTAACCTTACAATGTGCTTTGGAGAAAAATCATAAATGAAGTCAAAGTATGTTAAACATATTACTCACTAATGATCTCTCCATGTTTATACAACTAATTGTGTCGTTCCTTGCTTTCGATAACAGGTTGGGTCCATAGACAATGACTTCTGTGGTACAGACATGACCATTGGTACCGACACGGCGCTGCATCGCATCTTGGAGGCTGTGGATGCCATCAGCACCACAGCATCTAGGTGAGTCCAGGCTTTTCTTTCTGGGAGGCAAACTGATTTTATTCCAGCCTAACTTAAACCTTGTTTTAACAGACCTTACCCAGACAACAACCTCGAGCATTTAAACCACAGGAAAGAGCAAGGGGTAACTGCCTTGGGGGGCAGGAGAAGGTAACACACCAAAAACCTTCTCCATGTACGTTTCCATAACAACCTACCCATTCATGCGTGCAGAGGGTGTGGTTACAATCCATGCACTTGATCGGCGTTGGATGTGTCATTCTGTCTGGACTATTGCGTATGCGTATTGAGTGTATCATTGGAATGTTACCTCGAGAGCATCTTAATAGAAGGGTTGTCGTGGTAATGGTGGGGTCATGTGGGGTTTACCCTAGCTGGCTAGGGTAGAATTTGTCAAAAGTTACCTCAACAACGTCCGAGTAATATTTTGCTTGGACTGTCTTAACAGGCATGATAAAAAAAGATTACGTGACATTATCACAATAACTCTTGTCTGAAAGGCTCTGTTAAAGCAGATCAGAGTGGGAGGCACTTTGAATTAAAGCATGGAAAACTGAAGGAATTAAGTTCCAGGAAACAGGTGCAGTCGTAAGTATGGTAACATTATCAGGCACCCATTTTTACACCTTGGTCAAAAGGGACCCAACACACTAGGCAGGATTTTACTTGTGGACTGTGCATTTATAAGCTAGAGGCTTATCTGTTCTTCCACAGTGCTCCATATATTACATATACTTCCAAGAGGTTGTATCATGTGAGTGATGTACATGTAGCTGGGGTATATGCTGATTTCATATGTACAGTGTTTCAGTCGGGCATTCCGAACAGGTTTTCTGTGTTATGAGCCCTCCTTTGAAGAATCATGCGTGTACTAAGTGTTTTTGTTTTTTCTACCGTAGCCACCAGCGTTGCTTTGTGATGGAGGTCATGGGTCGTCACTGTGGTTACTTGGCCCTGGTTGCCGGCCTGGCGTCAGCAGCCGACTGGATCTGCATCCCAGAGATACCGCCTGGTGAGGACTGGGAGGAAAGGATGTGCAACAAACTTGCTCAGGTGAACCAGGACTCTGCAACTAGTAGAAACTTGTACCAGACCCCTGCAAGTTTGGCAGACCACAAAATTTAGGGTCTGGAAGTTGTTGATTCATTTCCCTGTGGAAGGAGTGAAATGAATCATTTCCCGAGTATTCATATTGTACGTACACAAGTAATGAAATACTTCTTTGCATTATTTGAGTTTTGCTACAATGCAGTATATAAAGGAGAATATTGACTGAACATTTGGTTACGTGGTTTCATTTTCCACAGTGAATACATCATGTGATTTGTCATTCCTGCCGTTCTTTAAAATACAAAGTTTACATAAAACTGATGATAAGATCTTTCATGATAACAGCATGTGATGTGATCAATTTCTCCATACACTGTCTAAAATAGGCAATGGCAGGATTTTGTGAGGTTCACATTCTAGAACCATGTAAGTTCATAGATACTTGTAGATTCGTAGATCACATGGCAGTGAATGTGTGTGCTGATTTTTTGTCGCAATCTTGCTGTCAACGGCTAAGATCTGGAGGGGGAACCTCCCAGCCCACCCCCCCCCCCCCAACTCCGTCATCTGCCTAAATTAACTGGCCCATTTAGGGTTAAAAGTCTACCAAGATTTGAACCCCTACCCTCAGCTATTACCTCCAGCAGAACCTGTAGTAATAGGCTCAGAAAGGTGTAAACTCATGTACCATTGATGCTTCTAAGGCACAGCAATCTCATGCTCACTACATGTACAAATATATCATTTCATTTGTTTTTTTGCAGACGAGGAAGTTTCGCAAGCGGCTAAACATCATCATAGTGGCGGAGGGTGCTATGAATCAGGATGGCTCACCAATCACTGCAAACCATGTCAAAGATGTAAAGTTTGCCACACATTCTTTCCTTGTCCTTATCTGGTTATAGTCAGGCAATTTTTTTCTTTCTGTACATGCCATGCATTCTTGTGCCTGGAATTAAATTTGATGTCACATTAAGTAGGCCCAATTTCCTCTTGTTAGATTCTCATTGTGTTTGTCTGGTTACATTTATGTGTCATTCTTCATATCTGGTAGGTGTAACAAGAATACAAGCATGAGGAAGATAATTTACTGTAACCCTAGAAATATGTATTTTATTTGAGAGCAGTAATTATTATGTTTTATTTCTGAAGTTAATGATGCATAGAGGCTTGTTACATATATGCACCTTTGCTGTCAGGTTCATATACACTTCAATTCTATATTACAAAGAAGAGTTATGGGGGGAAATATATGCAATAGAAAACAGTTGCTCTGTTTGATTTATTTTTGATTTATTTTGATTTTATAATTTATTTTTTGCAGCACTGGTTGTATAAATGGCAATAATTGGCAAAGTAGTGTAAACATTAAATAATCCAAATAAACTATTCAAGTTTTGTATGAAAACATTGCTGTTGTATTTATTTGCTTAATACACGCACAGCTCATTGTCAAACAGCTGGGTTTTGACACAAGAGTGACTGTCCTTGGACATGTCCAGAGAGGTGGAAACCCATCAGCCTTTGACAGGATCTTGGTGAGTTTCACTGGACTATAATCTTCATTGATAAGATGAAAGGCTTGATTTATACTTTGCTTCATTATGCAAAAATGGATTATGAATTTTATGGCTGTCTTTAGTAAAATGCTGACTTTCAAATGTATGTCTGCTGTTACTGCTGTTTAAAAAAAGTTAATCATGACGATAGGCATTTCATGCGACATTTTCAGGAAAAGGGAGTTTTCCTTCAGTTTGCATGACATATCGTCTGCTAAGAATGAGAAGGGCGTTAAGTTGTATTGAACACTATGGGTTTAGTGGCAACTTAACGCCCTTATCATTCTCAACCGATGATATTGTGTCATCCTATTCTTAACTGAATACTTGTATCCCATTTGGTCCACTCCATCCCAGGGCTGTCGCATGGGAGCCGAAGCTGTGTTGTCCCTGGTGGATACTAAGCCTGACATGCCGGCCTACGTCGTCTCCCTGGATGGTAACAAGGCTATCAGGGTGCCTCTCATGGAATGTGTCAGGAAGGTGAGGGAGAGTGTAGACTATAAACAGACAGACTGACTGACGGACAGACTGACTGACAGACAGAGAAATAAAAGGAGAGAGAGAAAGGGGGAGGGGGGACAGAGAAGCGTCATAATTTCATGATCGTTATTTTCATTTTTACAGAAGCGGACATATCACTTAATTGTAAATGGCCCATTAGCAAAGGGTATTAGTAATATAATGGATTTCCCTCTGTTACATTCACACAGCTTTTTTGTCACAATTGTGTAATATTTTTGCATGAAATTTGATATGTTACTGTAGTGTGAGTGGCCCCTTTGGTAAGTAGTATGCAGACCATAGTAGTATTTTATCTTATTGTCTTTGCAAGACAGCATTCATTATAACTTTTATCTTCTTTTTTTTTTTAACCTGACTTAAAACTGAATGACCATTTGTAAGTGTTATGGAAACATGATGAGTTTGTATTTGATATTACAAAACAACTTTAATCAAAACCTTTTGATGATATAGTTTATTTGATTATTTACAAGACCTTATTTTCACCCATAATGAGATTTATCATCGGCTATAATGGGCTAAGATTATTGCAGTAAAGTTTCATGCTCCCTCTATGCTGTTTCCGACACACACAGACCCAAGAGGTTGGAAAGGCACTAAAGGCCAAGGAATTCACCAAGGCTTGTGAGCTGAGAGGAAAGTATGTTGTTTGTATCTTTCTCATTAGACCCACATAGCCTAGACAGAGCTGCTGTATTTAAAGAGCATTTATAATGATGTATAGGGATGTTTCATGAAGAATTTAAGTCGGAACATAAAAGTTAAGATCAACTTTAGATTATAGTATGCCGTTGGTCTCTCTTTTCAGTTTTTATCTAAAGTTTTCAGAATTCTTATGAAAGTTAGAATATTTTTGAAGTCACACACAGCATACCGTAATTTTAAATTGATCTTAAAATTTAAGATGGACTTAAATTCTTTGTGGAACACCCCTGGTCTCACCTAGATGAATACCAGAGACCAAGGAGCATGGAGAGAATAGAGAGAGGATGTAACTGAAGAACTGAAAATATCTAATTCTATTCACAGAAAATGTAAAATAACAATTCAGATAATAATTTTGATCCTCTTCAACAGACATAGTAGAGTTGTGATTTCAGGTTTGCCGATTCCTTTGAGAATTATTAATTGACTGATTTTGTTATAAGTGAATGATTTGATAGTGGCATCAAAGTAACGTAATGTAGTTCACATTGACTAGCCAAACTCATTGTTACACTTGGAAAATTGATCATTCTTTTTGTTGACTATTTACAGTTTGTGAACTGTGCATTTAGTATTCAATGTTAGAATGCTGTTCAGAGCACATGAACTGTAAGTGAATTCCACAGTCTTGATCTTTATGATATGGATATATGAACATTAGTGAATATTTGTTTGAGATTTGGGAGTGTTGGAGACATACAGGTGAGAATTTGACAAAAGATTTTGTGATGCAAAGACATCATGACAGTAAAGGCAAGATATCAGAGAACACTTGATACATCGTAACAGAAATATACATGCATTTGACAAATATATGTAGGAATGTACATTGTGTCTCGTGCATTTCTAGACCTTTTTTGGTAATGTGTGATATTTGACTCTCTGTATGCTGCTTTGTAGGAGCTTTGTCAATAACCTGCAGACGTACCTGACCTTGTCCCGTGTGAAGCCTCATGAAAATGTGTGCAGTCTGGACGGCAAAACTTGTGCTGTAAGTACAGTTCTAATCTTATTGCATTTGAGTAGGTGCAAACCAGTTTATTATGAATTGGTTCAGCATGTTGATGTTGTCTTTTGTCATGCTTTGCTGATTTTTGAAGATTTTAGTGGAATCGCCATCCAGTGAGGTTCAAGTTTGTCTGTGAAATTGCGTATCCAGTCACATTTAGACCATCTCTCATACATATTGCCAAATTTTTACTAAAGAAAGCAAGTCAGTCTTCCTGGACACTATACAGTCAGCTGAGAATGGATAATGGAAAGATCTCTGTGGACATTTTGTTGTACTCTTTGCATGTTTATGGAGATAGTTTTGGGTAACATTCAGTAAATTCATGAGCCCGGCACTCACTCCCTGATTAAACTTGCAGAGCAACTTCAACTTTGCTGTGATGAATGTCGGTGCTCCTGCAGCTGGCATGAATGCTGCCGTGAGGGCGTTTACCAGGACCTCTCTCTTCAATGGTTATCATGTCTACCACATCAACGACGGCTTTGAAGGACTCGTCAATGACAAGGTGGGAATCTTATTAAAAAATATATATATAGATTATGGCACAGCCTCAAAAAGTGTCTTCATAGCACAAGTTTACTATGAGGACCTATCCAAGTATTAATTGTAAGTAAAATGTATAGCACATTTGACATCAATTCATAGTTTAACTAATAGAATCATGAGAAATAAAATCTCTTTTAAGTAATGGCCTGCAGTCTTTCTTTTTTTCTTTTTTTTTCCTTCTGGAGTCATGACACATGCTTCAAAATTGAAATGGGGTCATGAAGTGGGACTTCGTAAAAATTCTTGCAAGAGCAACAAGTTGTCAGTTCATAATCTAATTGAGAATCATTGATGTCTTGAGAGTATATACATATACCATTTCTGATACACAAACTTTTCAAATTTTCGTTCTTCTCAACGGTGTGATATACAAAATAACCTTAACATCATCCAGAGATTCCAACTTCAAAACCATCTTTAAATTAGTAGATTCTCCTGCCGAGACCCCCTAGCAAAGTTAAAACTTCGATCGCACAAATATGCGCACAATGTAACGAGTGCATAGGGCACATTACAAGCTCATTGTGGTGGGGTCAAAATGTGTTTAAAATCATCTTGAATTTTATCATTGTAACATACTTAGACAATGAATTGAAATCCAAATATGTGACAACAAGGTGATGGGGGAATAATGACTGATGTTATGATGATATTTATTTCTGTCTTTACTTTCATCCACTTTTCTGCCAGGATGAGGTAAGGTTCTCATCCCCTGTCTTCTATCCCTTACCCCGCCCCCATGCTGTCAGCCATTTTGTCTGTGTGGTTTCTTAGTGGCATGGATGTAAATCTAACACAAAAGTATTATCTGACTAATTTTTGTGTTTCCCGGCTGGCCTTGTAACATTCAAAACATATTTGATTAAGTTTCTCTTTTTGAGCTCCCAGTTTAAAGGTATGCTGGTTATCTGGTTGTACAACCTTCTGTTTGTTTTTTTTTTTCTTTTTTCTGGATTGTTAACTTTTTTTAAATTTAATTATTTATCTGTTTTTCAGTTTGGTTCATAGAGCTGAGTGCATGTGTGCTGGCTGTGTTTGTGTATGTGTGACTGCACACAATGTGGAGCATTTGTCTCTCTTGAAATCAAAGGCAAAAAGCATGGCAAGTTTTATGATGGAGAGTTTGTTGAATGTACATAACAATATTTCAGTTTGTCCAAAATACTAGTCAGCCAGGATGAAAAAAAATGCTTATCATTAACAGTGTTGTAACATGCATAATGGCACAAGTCGTATTCAACAGAGTATGATGGTGTCAATATAATGGCAAGAGAAAAGAAACACAAAGAGTCTGGAGAAAAAAGACAATAACAACAACAACCAGAAGTAACAGGTGATGAATGCAAAAAAAAAAAAGAATCATCAAGTAGATTGTGTCCTCATGAAATGTACATATCAAACTTGCTTTTTCCTGTGTAATCATTTCAGTGTATCCCACGATTTTCCCTTTTATTGTGTCACATACTTGGCACATTTGTATTATATTCATTCCAAAAAGCATTTGCTTTGTTTCTCCTCCAAGATCATAGTAGATACATGTATATGCTGTAAATAATATCAAGCATTACATGTATTTGATGTAACCATGAAATTTGTGGTACTATTATGCTACATTTATTTGCATTTTATATGTGATATCCAAAAGTCTTCTCTTTTTACCTACCATATGTATATATATTAAGGTTAAACCATGGTCCTAAATCTTGCCATGCCCAATATCTACTTGCAATACATTGTCACATTCTGAAAATTGGTATAAAATCATGCTTGAGTTGAAAATAAAAGAAACAGAAAGCATGGTCAGACAATGATCAATCTAAACACTGTTACCAAACATATTAATATGTTTTTACTCAGTATTCAATTACATCATATAGTTATATTACAACATCTAGCATTCAGCATTCAATAAGCCAGTTTACAGTTCCACTTTGCACCTGAGCATAAAAAGATCATTTGTACAATCAGGCATGTTGGTTTTTATGCCTCCGCCACGAAGTGGTGCCGGAGGCATTAGGTTTTCGGGTTGTCCGTCCGTCCGTAATGAATTTTGTGGACAAGGTAACTATCGAAACCTGTTGAGGTATCCTAATGAAACTTGGCATGTATGTGTATTAGGGGGTGAAGTTGTGCCTATCAACTTTTGGGTGCACATGCTCAAGGTCAAAGGTCAAAAGGTCAAGGTCAAATACATAAAATTTCACTATTTCTACCATATCTATTGAATGCCTGAAGATATTTTCTTGAAACTTAGTGTATACATGTATTACCCAATTAAGATTCTCTGGTGAAAGTTTGGGTCATAAGGTCAAAGGTCAAAGGTCAAAAGGTCAGGGTCAAATACATAAAATTTCACTATTTCCACCATATCTATTGAATGCCTGAAGAGATTTTCTTGAAACTTAGTGTATACATGTATTACCCAATTAAGATTCTCTGGTGAAAGTTTGGGTCATGAGGTCAAAGGTCAAAGGTCAAAAGGTCAAGTAAAAATATTAAAACTTCTTTTTTTTCTCCGTACCTTGGAAAATTGTTCAAGGTATCTTCATGGAACATAGTATATACATGTACTGACTGGAAGTGATTTTCTAGAGAATGTTGGGGTCAAAGGTCAGGGGTCAAAGGTCAAGTACAAGACTTTAAAATTTTACTATTACCCTCATATTTATGCAATGCCAGCAGGGTTATTTTTTTACACTTGGTGTATGCGTGTGTAACCTAATAAAAATTCTCTGGAAAGTTTTTTTTTTCTCTTTTTGCCTCAAAGGTCAAAAGGTCAAAGATCAAGTGAAAGTGCTGAACTAACTTTTTCCTCCACATCTCGGAAGTGGCTCAAGTTACCTTGAAACTTAGTACATATTATGCATGTTCTACCTGAAATCTTATGAATTTTAGGGTCAAGGGCCAGATGAAAATGGTAACAATTTACTATTCAATTCAGAAATTGCACTTTTTCTCTACACCTGTACCTTGAAAATTACTCAATGCCTAAATGTATGAATGGGTCAAAGTCAAGTTAAAATCCTTAAATCCCTAGATACATGCTCTCCTATTCATCCAATTAAACCTACATCAAGGAAGGTGAACATTCAACACATTTGTGACAAACTTGTCATTCCAATATTTTGCCAATTTTGTGAAAATGTAATCACACAGTGTCCACATGTACTATCTAGACCTATTAGGAAAATCATGCATTATGGCGGAGGCATACCAGTCGCCAAAGCGACATTTCTAGTTTAATTCACTGAGATAAGCATCCCTGATGTAATGATTATTCATGTAATCCTTATAAATGGTGCTTACTAGCACATCCACCTGACAGCAAGCCTGGTATTTAACAATGTTGGTAAAAAAAAAAAAAAAAAAAAGTTTGTTTATGCGTTCAACACAAAACAATAACATGAATGCCTGCCAAAGTGTCAATTGACAGACCATTCTTGTCACCTGCTCTGCATAAGTTCATTCTTTGCTTGAACATGAATTCCATAAATTGTGGGCATGCTTATTAGTCATGCTGCTTTAGAGGGACTGTACAGTACTGGTTGAGGTGGGGATTCATGTTTTGAACATTCCTAAGTGAGATAATGAGAAACCTCCTATGAAATATGAAAGAGCATGTAATTGTAGAAGGATTCAACGTTTATTTGATGAAAATTGGTTTTCAAATGGCCGAGACATCCAAAAAAAAAAGTGATAATAATAAAAGAGTACAGGCCACGCCTTTTATTAGGATCTCTTTGTTTCACCTTGTTTTTGGATATCTCAGCTATTTCAAAACCGATTTTCATCAAATAAACTTTTGATACCCCTTAGAAGTGCATGCTCTTTGACATTTCATAGAGTGGTTTCTGAATTTCTCGCAAAACGTTAAAAGCTAAATCCTCACCTCGACCAGAACTGTACACACCCTTTAAAAACAAGTGAAGTGCCTAACCAATTGAGAAAAAAGAAAGGTCGTTTGTACCAATGTGCCCATGAGCTAACTGTGAACTGGCTTATATTCACTTCATTTAGAACCTTTAGCCAACATATCACAGTACACTGGAGGGCATTGGGGATGTTGGGGGTTTGGGGTTTCTGTGTGTGAGGTTGTGTGTATTTTTGTGTGTCTTCACTAGTAATTCCGTTAATGACACTGCTGAAATAAAAGAGACAAGATAATATCTCCTACCAATCATGCACTCTGTTCTATTGATATGGAGCACTGTGTGAAAGCTTGATTCACTGCTACAGGGTGTATTTTGAGTCTGCCAACAGGGTCTAGGGAAGATGAAACCACAGTAGATTAAAGGTCCTGTTTATCTTTGGGAGCAGTGATTTAAAAGATTTTCAAGATATAACACTTGATGCATATATGTAGGTCAGTTGTATCACAAAGCATCCTACCATATAAAAGATTTTGCAATAAATCCTAAAATATAAGGAGCTGATACTGTATTCCTCATTAAACCATAACTGTAGATGGTTTAGTCTGAAACATTTTTTATTATAACTATTGTTCACATTTCGTATATTTAACAATACTTAACATTGATTATACTGATTCAAATTTTTGCATTGGTTGTTTCTATCCCTAACTCATATTTTAGAACTATTTTGAAGCTTTAATACTGGGTTTTTGTTTCATCTAGAAATGGTAAATTATGCCTTTAATTGTTGTTTGTTTGTTTGTTTTTTTTTTTGGGGGGGAGGGGCAGTGCATAAAGTCAAGAGGCAGTTTTGTAATGAATTCGGGTTGTGGATGTGTCTTTCAAGTGATCTGTGTAATTTTTTTCCCCTGCCTTGTAGCTTCTGTGAAACTGCTGTTAAATCACAAGTCTAATCAAAAGTTGCATTTATGAGTTGTTTCTAGGTACTTAATATGAAAAGAATGTTTTGTGTTCAGATTGTCCACAAAAATAGAATTTATAACAAAGCACTCTTCTTAAAGCATATATTACATATTTGTATGATTATCTGATTATAGCATGCTTTTCATCTATTTCCTCATATTTTGTATAAAATTTACATTTGTAGTGAAAAAAAAAATGCTTGTGCAATAGGTAGACAGATACCAGCCACAGGCACTGGAATAATAAATAGGTCAAATCACATGCCCCCTGATTAAAATCTGTGCTTAAAGGTAATGACCTTAATGATTTAAAGACAAATTTTATCCTTATATTATGGTGCTTTGTATGAAAGCTAAGATTTCAGCAAAGTAGATCAGTGAAAATTTTGGGGTGGGCAAATCGGACACACATAAAAATGTTTATGATGAAGTGATAAAGTTTAGAGATCGAGGAAAAGTAGCAACTCTGTATGATATCGTTCTCCATTTCTGTTGTATGTAGAAATTCACTTATTTTCATTTTTGTCAAGTATTGTGGCACAAACGGAACTTATCCACTGGGTTGACTTGCAAAAATGTGCTACTCTTCTTTTATACCAAGAATATAGGTCTGACAAAAGTATTTTTGGGGAGAAAATTAAAATTGCTGAATTTTTATATAAAAATCTTTTCCTTTTTACCATATAAATTGCTATTCTGTTCTCTAGATAATCACATATTGTGTATGTTGGGGTTACTGTTGATACAGAAATGTGCCTACTCTGCAAGTGTTATATATTATCTCTGTATGATTTCAGAGCTATTCAAACCAATGTACAAACCTGGAAATCATGTGGAAGGTGATGCAATATGCCTGTACATTCTTTTATGCCAAACAACATTATCTGGATAATTTCGAACAAGTTTTTGCAAAGTTGAAACACTGTTCTTTTTTACCATTAAGCTGCACAAAAATCTTTGTTTGATGCAACAGATATCCAGTTGTTTTAGAGGCTCTTTTTAATCTTGATTTGATTTTCTTTTTTGATGAATAACTGGGGTTAATATGAAATTTGGTATATGTGCTTGAGTTTATATAATTTTGTACAAACTCATCAGAATTGGACATTAAGGGTTGTTTTTTTTTGTTTGTTTGTTTTTATCCTGCAACTTTACATGAACTATGGCTAATTTTTGTTTGCTTGTTAGTTTGTCACTGGTGCTGTTTGTGTTGAAGCTGCTGAAGCTGAAGCTGAAGCTGCTGCAAAGCTAATAGCTATTTGAATTTGTTTTCTGTATTAAAAAAAGAAAGGATGAAGTGGAGGAAAATGCATGAATATGTGATGGATATTGTGTTTTGGGTTTAGAACATGAAATTATTGTTTGTTTGTTTTTTGATTTACTATTGTGCATGTTTCTTCTATATTATGTGGGCTATTTGCGTGAACGTTGGTATTTTTAGGAGGTTGAATGCAGTTTACTTTGATATCTCCAGAAGGGCAATATTTTTGTAACTAAAGGCTATACAAATGGAATAAAGAGTCAGTCCAAAACAAGATCCATTATAAGATGATGTTTGAATGATTAAGTATGAATTATAAAATCAAGTATGAGGAGCAATTTCACCTGGTCTTATGTTAATTGTGATGTCACTGTAGTTGCTAGGGAGTTGAATAGGGGACTATTAGTTGCTTTAAAAAAAAAAAAAAAAAAAAAAGGCTGCAAACTTGTAAATATGGGAAACATGATTTCCAGTGCACAACACAACACAACATTTCCCCATCCTAGTAATATTTTGTTGGATAGTTCTTTTATTGCTGGCATTATCTTTCTCAAATTCTGGGCTTCCTTTATTACAAGTTTTGACTGATGACTGCAAGGTGTCAATAGATAAATTGTGTGAAGAGCCAAGCTAATTATTTAGCTAGCTATTTATGCTAACTAAAATGCAAATATAGACTTTATCACCAGAGCATGTTAGTTTGTAAGCAAATTAACAGCAATATGACAATTTTAATGATTATTCACGTTTTATATCTATGTATTGTCAGAAAACTTCTGCTTTAAATTCTTGATTTCATTTGAGTTAAATCAAGTATTTATTGGTACTAGATTAAAAGTAAATCTTGGGTAATGGTTCAACTGCTTCACATATCAGATCACATTCTATTTTCTTTCTTGCACTCCAAATAACCTCTAATCAAGTATTTGCAAAGTATGTGTTATCTGAAATCTCATGCCCACATTTAACAACATTTTTCCGTCTATGCAGGTGAAGTTGGCTGGTTGGATGGATGTGAGTGACTGGGTAAGACAGGGTGGATCACTGCTTGGTACCAACAGGTAACACCAGAACTCATGCTACCCCTCACTGCACATCACTAATCCTGCAGAGTATATTTCTACTCCATGCACAAGTTTACTTCAAATGAATACGTATACACCGAATATTTCGCGAGGTTTTTATTTTAGCAAGTCAGGTGCTATTCGCGAAATCAAAGACACGCAAAAATAATGACTCTGATCCCAATATGAATGTGATGCACACATATACATTTCTCCATTCAGTACAGTACTCCACTATCGCGAATTTAACCACTCGCGAAATCTTCTGGAAGTCCAGATTCGCGAAAATTTAGACTCGCTAAATATATGGTGCATACAGTAGATAAAATATGATGGTTATGAAAATGTTAACATGGTATGGAATTGCACTGGCGTAACATTGGGCCAAGGGGACGGGGGCAGAGTCTCAACTTGAACTGGGTAAACTTGAAGCATGGTTTAGTCTTAAGGAATAATGAAACATGATGTGTTAGTTCATTCCAAGTTATAAAATGTTGATATGCATGTAAATTTAAATTGAATGATTTCTTCTTTTTTTTAAAGAAAATGGACAGACTTGCAAAATCAACTTCTGGCTCCAAAACAAGTATTGAATGTTGTCAAAGAAGCAATATCATGTGTAAATGGAGAGAATGCAGTTGGCAGATAATTGTTACAGCGAGCACTCTGTGGCTTTGATTGTCGATCTCTCTTGAACAATCTTTCCAAAAGTTTTGGCAGGTAGTGCCAGAGTTGAAGTCAGTATGGTGTATATATGCAGGGCTGTACACAAGTATGAGGCACAGGGGGCAGTTGCCCTCCAAAGCTCTTCATAGCTTGCCTGTTTTATTCAACAAATGATGTACATGTAACATTTGAACAAATGACTTATGACTGTCGTTACTTGCTCCCACTTTCTCATAGGACGACTCCCAAGAAGAATATGGCGGCAGTGGCAGAGAAGATTAAGAAATACAAAATCAATGCTCTGCTTTTGATTGGAGGTTTCGAGGTTTGTTGCATTTTTATATTGTCTGTAGATTTATTCTAGACCAGTGACCTAAGTTTGTAAGAGATGTTGATGGTGAAAGAGCAGTCATATTTCATTTTTTGTGCTACTACTGTAATACTGTAGTTACTATTAGTATTATTTTCAGTTTGTGTTCACTCAAACTGCAGGAATAAGTTTCAGGGGCTGGGGATACAAAGTAAGTCAGACATAAATTTCAGTTATTAATATTCTTACTACGATCACCATCATCATCATCGGTGATGTTGTTTTGTAGCATCTGAACGTTTATTGTTTGCTTTCATGCTTACAACTTGTGAAAATATTTTTATAAAAAGTATTCTTTTGAATAACTTTATAGATTGATCAGTAAAACCATCATAAATTTGACAAAGGTTAATTCCTAGTCCAACCACCAATTGCCCTGAGCAGAGTTGACCGATGTCTCACCCTCTCCCCTTTGCAGGCATACGTAAGTGTGATTGAGATGTCCAAGGCAAGAAAAGAGTTTCCAGAGCTCTGTATCCCAATGGTTGTAATTCCTGCCACGGTCAGTAACAACGTCCCTGGAACAGAGTTCACTCTGGGAGCAGATACTGCCCTCAACGCCATCACTGAGGTAGGTTTGAGGTCTAGCATGTCACAGTGACCACTTTTATAAAAGTTTGGTTGAACTAAGAGAACACATGAATGGCCTGTTTCATTAGAAAAACAGATGTAGTTATTGTAAGTGAGGAATAGTTGGACTTGATATAAATGCGTGTAACAGATGGAATGTTCCTGCTCCCGTGGCAACTGCAATAATTTTCAAGTGGCAGTGACTGCAAACTTTCTGAGGAAATAAACCTCAATACTTCAGTAGGAATGCTATCACAGATTATGACAGTTTTTGCAGCCAGATAGCAATTACTTGGCCATAAATATACAAGATGTCCATATCTTGTTTATTTTAGATGGAAATCATAACCTTCATTGCATTTCAACTGACATTTTCTCACTTCAATCGTAGCAACCAACTTAACTACTGCAAACAAATGAAAACTAAGTATTTTTTCCAGCTTTAAAATGCAAAACTGTTCAGTCTTGATAGAACACCTACAAGATGCAGAAATTGATGTGCTGACGGAGATTGTAGCATGCATAATTAAGTGTTGAACAGGCACAAAGTGTAAATGTGTAGGAGAGTCGTACAATGCATAACATTTATATTTATTATGCATTTCTGCCTTTTGCTATGTAGATACTACTAACAGTTTGTTATTCGCTGGTCTGTTTTTCTTGCAATCATTCAGATCTGTGATCGCATCAAGCAATCTGCCAGTGGGTCGAAGCGCAGAGTTTTCATCGTAGAGACCATGGGTGGATACTGCGGTTACCTAGCAACCATGAGTGCACTGGCTGGAGGAGCGGATGCGGCCTACATCTTTGAGGAACCATTCACCATCAGAGACCTAGAGGTAGGAACCATTCACCATCAGAGATCTAGAGGTAGGAACCATTCACCATCAGAGATCTAGAGGTAGGAACCATTCACCATCAGAGATCTAGAGGTAGGAACCATTCACCATCAGAAATCTAGAGGTAGGAACCATTCACCATCAGAGATCTAGAGGTAGGAACCATTTACCATCAGAGATCTAGAGGTAGGAACCATTCACCATCAGAGATCTAGAGGTAGGAACCATTCACCATCAGAGATCTAGAGGTAAGAACCATTCACCATCAGAGACCTAGAGGTAGGAACCATTCACCATCAGAGATCTAGAGGTAGGAACCATTCACCATCAGAGATCTAGAGGTAGGAACCATTCACCATCGGAGATCTAGAGGTTTGAGTTTTTGCTTGGACTACGTATTCATAATTGAGTTTAGTCACCCTTGCTTTCAAATGTCCCAGTCCTGTAGGATATTATGCTCATTTTGATACTTTGATTGTATGTTAATTTTCAAATAAGATGTGACATTACCCCTCAAAGCTTCTATTCCAGATCATAGCATGTCAATATAAATGTTCATTTTCTCTTTCACAGACATATGTCCAGGGCTTAGGTATTTGATGTATGCCATGTAGCCTTGAGTGAGGATACAACTGTGCATGTTTAACTATGCCACAGGGCCATGATGTGGGTCTACTGCCAAGTGTCATGTGAATTTCAGTAAAGAAAGGTTGTTTGTTTTTTTCTTCTTTTCTTTTTAGCTTGATGTCACTCACCTGGCAGCCAAGATACAAGACAATGTGCAACGAGGACTGATTCTGAGGTGATTAATGTGTCTGTAATGTATGTGTGTTGGGACACATTTTGGGGTAACCTTGGGAATGAATGTGATAACTGAAGTAGCATGGATGAAGTTACCTGCAATATGCGGAGTGGTCTCTTCTGTCGAGAAAACATATCAATTTTCCATTATGATCCAGTTTTTCACGCTCATGAGTTTTATAGTAGATGTGTTTGATGTTGAAATGTGACAGATTTTTTTTTTTTTTTTAAAGGCTGCATTGAGGCCACACATGCAAATCTTACATGTTGATGGGTTTGACTATAGATTTATTTGATACAGCATTTACGATTTTTATTGTAGAAAAAAAAATGATGTTTTCGTGCAGAAATTTAAGCATAGTATTATACAAGTGCAGCCAGAGTGGATATGCCACTTGCTCCCTGTGTGATAGGTGAATGAGAGTATAATAGATAATTACACAGTCCTCAGGCAAAAAGTAAGCTGATTAGATAGATAGCTAACGGATTATCAATTCATATGGTGGGAATCTAGACTGATTCTATCTTGATTGTAGAACAAACTACAGGCCGCAGCCCTTCATATTGTAACTTCATTTAATTCTCCTTTTCCCCGACGTGATCCCTCCAGGAATGAGAATGCCAGCAAGAACTTCACCACTGACTTCCTGCAGCGGCTGTACTCTGAGGAAGGCAAACACCTCTTCACTACCAGGATGAATGTCTTGGGCCACATGCAGCAGGTGAGATGTTGGGGCTGGCTGGACCCCTGCTGGCTGGACCCTTGCTGGCTAGGACCTAGACCTGTCTGAAAGCTGATCAGTAGTTTTCATAATTTCTAGCGTGTCTTTGTATTCTGTGTTTTCCCTTTCATGGACTAAAAATAGTATGCCGAGATACTAGTGCATCTCAAATCTCTTGTTTGGTGTGACATGATGTGCTTGATTGAACCATTTGCTTACCATTCTTAGTCACCTTTTAATAGCAAACCACAATAGGGCAGCGTCGGTTGTTTGTTTTCCAAAGTGTGTCTGCATGTTAACCACTTCACCAGGTTTGTCCCCTTGCTCTTCCTCAGAAGTGAAGTACGTGTAAGATCTCTTATACTTATTATTTCCTCTTGTTCCTCCTAAGTCTGTGCCTTCTGCTCATCATCATAATATTTATTAATATAACTTTTAGTTTCTGTGATTGTAGTAGCGTAGTCGAAATAGTAATAGTCCTCACGTGAATACACTCGGTCTAAGTCAGCTTGTGTCAATATCATGCCAGACATTTCTACCCTGAATGTAATTTCCTGTTTCCTCCATTCAGGGTGGGAGCCCCACTGTGTTTGACCGCAATCTAGGAACCAAGCTGGGTGTCAAGGTCTCAAACTTTCTTCAAGAGAAGGTCCAGGAAAACTGCAAGGATGGTAAGTGAAGCATGCTTGTCTTCCAATTTCAAACACCAATAATGGACATTGACCCCAGTCTTCTTGTGATCTCTCACAATATGAACATGTGACAGTCACCCAACTCTTTTGTGTCTCTTTCTTTTGGGAAGTAGTATACAAAAAATGTATCATTGTGAGTGTATTTGGGCAGTGCAGGTCACGTAGGAGGGCATTCACATCTGTATGGATTGTACAAGGCACAAAATTTTAAACGCACTTTGCATCGATGTAAATACTAGAGCCCTTTTAGGTTGCCACTTCACCTCACTGTAACCCTTGCAGGGCTTTGTTTGCTGATTCGCTTGGCAACTGGAGTGCTTTAGTTACCAAATGTGTAAGGATGGCTGGAAATTAAATGTCAATGAAAAAAGATTATCTAATCCCTATTGTTTCACCATGGCTTTCCTTTTTTAACTAAAGCTCATTGCTACACATCAGATGGCTTGCTAACTGAAGTTACTGTTATGTCATATTTTGGAGGGGAAAAAAAAACAAAAAAAAAAACCACTTTCACTCAGTTTCAAAATGTGATCCACATCAGTTAACAAATCAGTTAACAAATTTGACCTTACTTATCACACACTGATGTCGAGTACTGCACTGATGAGGTCAACAGAGATCAGTTACAGCAAGCCGATATTGCTATAAGAGACATGTATTGCGTTGCACCCATTGCTTTTTGCACAATGTAGTATCTAATGCTCAACTCCAGTGACACGTAAGCCAACAATTTGTCCTGTGTTTTACACAACGATATCATTGCATGGTCACATGATCTGACCATGCATTTGCCATTGGCCACATTCTTGAGTTTGTCTTATGGAGTTTTAAGAGCATATGGAAACTTTAGTGTCATTACCAGATTTTAAGAAAAGACACAATCTCCAAATGAAAATAGAATGGATGTAGCCCATTTGATTATCTGTTAAAAGTGTAACCTTGCAGCCAAACCTCTGCATTGTGCCTGCAAGAATTAATGCTTAAAGTAGAAATTCAAAGCAGAGGCTCAACTATGGCAATTAGACATAAGTGGAAAGCTCAGAACTCAAAGAATGCCGTGAGGTAACGTTCTGTCACTTCAGTGATTCTAAAAGATGCAAAGAAAGACGGCATCTTGGTAGAGCCTGAATGCGCCCAATGCGTCAGGAAAGCTGCACATTTCGCCTGACGTCACGCACTGGATTTACGAACTCTGATAGAATTTGTGTGCATGTCAATGGAAGTACTATCATACTTGACAACTAGTAAGATTTTATCAGATTCAGAAAGATTTTTTACGTTAAAAATAGCAAAATCAGATTTTCTGTCAGAGAAATCAGATTTTAAAAAATTATTTAGATATACCTTTCATGTGTATTTTCTGAAGATTTGACCGAAAGTAAGATTTTTAACTTCAGTTTGCATATAAAATAAGATTTTTGCAATCCACGAGTAAGATATTTCATCTTGAAATGTTGGCAGGTATGTACTATGTGTCTCTCTTGCTTTATATTTTCGTTTTGAAAGTTCGAACGGGGTCAATTTTAACTTGTGAAAGATAAGCAACAATGGAGGAACCTTTCTTTTCCAACCTTTTAGTGTTCTTTTACTCATATTTCTCAAAATCAAGAGTTTTAGACGACTACTGCACGGTCATTTTCTTACGTCTTTGATGTTAATACGTCGTAGTGTATTCGAGTCATATAATATCAATTTCTTTGTCCAGGTGTGGTGTTTACGGATTCAGCCTCCACAGCATGTCTTCTTGGCATCGTGAAGAGAGTTGTTGGTTTCACACCAGTGGCTACCCTTGAACCAACAACAGACTTTGAGTAAGTCATAGCGTTGGAGAACAATAAACAGACTTTGGTCACTCAGAGCACTTCAGGACAAAAATATCAGTTCAACTTCAGAACAACTCAGGGAGAGGTCATCCATATTATTCATGAGGTACCAAATGAAATGATCTCTGAAGTCAAGTCATATGGTATAATTATAATATTTAGTAGAAATCAAGTCTCAATCCTATATGGTGCTGTCTATGTTTTGAGTCATATTGTTTGTTGGGGAAAGGGGGTAGCAGGTCAGGGATTTCTTATATTTGTTGCTGACATGGGATTTTGTTTTTGTTTTGTTTTGTTTATTCAATTTGAATCTTATTTTCTTGCAGGCATCGCATACCCAAAAAGCAGTGGTGGATTAAATTGCGCCCCCTCCTGAGGATTCTTGCCAAGCACATGGAGATCTATGTAGCTGAGACGGAAGACGTTGCCCAACCAGTGGAGTAGATGACATGACAGCTATCAGCCATGGTGCTGTCTGCTGTGTGTGCTGCAGTACATTAGGAGTGCTATCACAATAGACACATACAGTATTGTAAAGTGTTGGTGATTACTTTGTTCCATGAGGGAGCTACAATCAGTGTGCACACTCAGCTTAAGTGTGATGTGATTATCGTGGCTATAATTGATACTGACCTCCTGTATTGCCCAACCATGTCAGTTGCAGCAGCCTTACCCATGCATACACACACCTCCACCCTACACCAACACAGCACAGACTCTTGCCTTGCAACTATGTATCTGTTGTGTGCCAATTCAACAGCATTAGTTTGGTTGAAGACTAATGCCCCCTGCTGATTGGGCTTTGCCGTTTTATATTTGCACTATTACAAACTACCAGGTTCAGACTTTATGCTCCATAAAATGTTCATTCCATCTTTCCTTTTTTGCAACAATTGTTCATAAAACATGTCTTGACTTTTTCACATCAAATCACTCCTATGCATGATGGTGAACTAGGCTTGCTTACTGATTATATCATAGTTCTCTTATGACACTGATTTTCACAGCATAAGAGATGGCTTGTTACAATCTTAAATAGATTATGATGCAAATGAGGTTGATGGCATCAAAAGCTGATTTTTGTTTGCAGTGGTATGGCATGCATTCAAAATTTGAATTGATATGTTGCTTTAATGAAAATTGAAGCCATATCATGCAGGTTTACCTTCACATACATAAAAGTTTATTGTTGAGTTTTTTGTTTGTTTGTTTTTTAATTTGGAAAGGGTAGGTATATTTTGGAATGCATTACACATTGATTTTTTAGAGATGAATATATATTATGATGTGGAATGATACATAGATCTTTAGAACCAGTTGATTTTTTTCTCCCATCAAGTATGTTCATGTTTTTGTTGATTTATATTTGTTTTATTTCAAATCAACTGCTCTCAGAGAAGTCACAGTGTGTGTTGTGCCATGGCAAATATTTTGAAAGTTTGAAATCACAATTTTTTCTAGTATCATTATCAGAAGGTGAAAATTTCCCCCATTTTAAATCACTATGTATGATATTATGGGTATCTCAGCAGGTTAGAAAGGCATTAGGGCCATTAGCGTAATGCCCTTATAAAGTGGATACAAAGAAAATTACTTGTTCTCACGCTGTCCCTCATTTTAGCAGATGTCTGGTAGAAAGGGCTTCTAGACAATAGAATGTAAGGTGAATGTTTGTCCCCTGGTCAAGGTTGCTTAGTTTGATGGGAAAGATTTTAGTAAATGTGTACATTATTATGTACACTATAAAGTGCAATGGATAAGTCATAACCAACCATGCAGGCAAGGAAAAAATAGATGAATCTCTTTTGAAAAAAATGGCATTGAAATGTGCTGAATTTTTCAATTAGAAGATGGACTGAATTACAACTCACACTAAGACTTATGAAATAGAATCTTGCTGCCAGGTAATGAAAGTGTATTTCTCTTTGAAGTGGTAATCATTGAATGCATGTTTATATATGAATCCTCGGCCCTTTCAGGAGTTTTATGCATGTGCACTATTCATGATGCTGTTATTTATGTGGCAGGTATATGCCAGATTATGGTGTCTATGTTGTATTTACAAGATTCCCCCCCCCCCCCCATTTCCCAGTACTCTTCTTATAACAGACAGTTGACTGTTGTGAAATGTGCAAATCTGTGTTGAAGTCATGAAATTCATGCATGTTATTTATTAACTGTAGCCTTGTGCAAGTGTTACATGCGAGTCAGATATACATTCAAAGGAACAGGCAATTGGTTACTATCTATTGCATCCATGACAGTAAGTTGCATGATCATACTTTATGTGTTATTAGCAAATGTGCCTGTTGCACATAGAAATCAAAAGATATAAGACCTAGTGATATCTTGTGTGCCAAATGTATTTGTATATATACAGAGAAAATTAAATTTAAGAATTTACCTTGAGGGTGTGAACTGTTTTCTTCTCCACTTCTGAGACATGTACTTTAGTGTCAAATGACTTTCACATAGCAAGAGTATAACAGTAAAGACAAATGGGTAATTCCCCAGTAAGTCTCCTGACTTAAAACTGTTGAATTTCATCATTCCTGAATGGAAGGTGATCCTAATGAAAGAATGGGGCAAATGTGATGTAAAGAGAAACCATACACAGCCTTGAAGAGAGACTACACTAAGTCCCGTTGTTTCCTATGAATGTCCAATGGGCATGTCACCGTGGCAGACAACCCATCTCCTTGTATTTACTGTGTGTGAAAAGGCAGTTAATGGCAGAAATTGAATATAAGTAATATAGCAGAAAACTGAATGCACCCACTTAGGTATTTTTTGTTCTTTGCACTGGATGGTTTTTATATTTAAGTGAGTAATTCTATATATTGTGGAGAGATGGAAAGTGAAGAGATATTTTGACACCTTGCATACATGCATCTGTCCACTTCAAAACTGCTGGCAACAGAGAAAGAATCTCAGATTTCTTTTTTTAATATTTGCAAGTTTGTATTTACTTACACTGTAGATTCATGAGATTCTAAATGTGATGAACCGCTTCCCTCATGTGTAAAGCATTCTGTACTGCTTGAGTGAAATAGCATGGATTGCATTATTTGTACTACTGCTTTTTTGTTTGTTTATGTTTATACATGTTGTCTACTTTGATTTTGTTGTAGGTCTTTCAGTTGATTGCAAAATGTTGTATAGTACACATAGGTTCCATGGTATGTTACTTTTATCAGTATAAATATTTTAAAGGAACTGAGAAAACAAAATAATATTGAATCTTAGTCTAAATTTTGTGATTTTTCATAGGGAGAATCGACATTAATTTAGCAATGCAAATATAAAATGATACTTTCATAGTTGCTATTATGTAGATCTATGTACTTTCTGATGAAATGTGGTGAAATTAAGTTTTTGACCATAGAAATATTCTACCTATGCAGGAAATAAGACAAGAGAAAAAAAAAAGAGCTAATTATAGTGTATAACATTTTTCACACCTTCATGACTTGTTGCTGACATACCTAGTTCTGCGACTTCAATTTGTTTCCCATTTCATTGCAAGTAATTTCAGTGAGAAAATGTAATTTTCATATGTTCAACCATATCTCTTACATTTATCAATAGAACAGCTTCATTGATGGGTTCTAACAGTTACTCAAAGCAGGTCCTGCTACATACATGTACATGTATGCCTGAACGGCACTCTGACTATGATGTAATACTTATTATGTTGACATTTGATAGGAGCTTGGACACCAAGGGAGATATAGAGTCTCCTCCAATTTATTCCTGCTTACCCTAATAGAATGGAACAAGTGTGATACATTGACTTTCTTGTCTATTTGTTTTCATTGCATGTTGCTACCCTACCACAATTTCTCAACCTGTAATTTCATTTATTATATTACTGACACACTATTTATATTAGATATATCTAGATCCAAGTTTTATTTGATGCAAAGAATGGCCCTACCACCATCTATTTTAAATTTGCTTGAGATTGTATCTTCACTCGGAATATTTAGACATTTTCAAAAATTTGCTTTCCTGCGTCTTCCTTCACAAGCAACATGGCTTTTATGGCAAATGTATCAAAATGATGGAAAGATTTGTCTGATGTGTACCATGAACGACTCACACCACATGTAAAAATGTCAGAACATTGTAAAGCATATAGCACAACACCTACTGTAATTGCATGTTGGTAATATGGCATCCCACAAGTAATTGAGAAAAAAGCTTTTAGTCGAGGTGTGCTGTTATTGCAATATGCTGTGAAAAAGTGAGCAATGTGAAATCAGAGGTTAGTTCAATAATACAAACGTCAAGCTGACAATCCCACTCTGACTTTGTACTGTGTGTTAATTGTGTGTCTGAAAAGCTTTGTACGATGTACTGAGAGTGACAAGTGAATTGTGCTTCACGTGCAAGGCAGCTGTAGGGAAGTGAGAGAAATCAAACTAATGGGACAAAAGTGTCGTTACAATCAGACAATTTTGTTGTTACTTTGCAAGTTATAAGAAGTTTGAAGATTTTGTGTATTTTTCAGATACTTGTGTGCAGCAAGTATCTCAATAGGCAGCAATAAACCCCAAATCAAGGATGATTTTATATCCTCTTATCTGGAAGAGTTGCAAGCTCTCTGTTGGTATCAATACATGTACTTCATGTCTCCCATCTGTCTGCACCTAGCCTATAATCTCGGTGGAGGATGCAACTACTGTCTTTGCTGTTTCGCTTTAAACGTCTGATGTGGCGAGACTACTGTCTTTGCTAAGCAATACAGTGTACATCTGATGTGGCAAGACTACAAACAGTGGAAATATTCACCACCTAGATCCACTAGTCTGGCTTTAGTTGATGTTTTCTTAATATTGATTATGAATCGGCTGTTTTTCATCCGAGAAATGTAAGAGACATGCATTCATAAATAACCACACAGTGTCACGTCCACACCAGTGTTTTATAGAACAGTGGAAAGCTCACCTTATTCTTCTGGCCTGCAAGTCTGAATTTCCTTCCTGAATGATAGACCGTATGGGTAGTATTATCTACAAATTCTGCATACATATCTGTGTCTGTATTGTAAAAGGTATGTGCATGCCTCGCCCAATACATGATCTCTTGCAACGTTGTGTTTTGCTTGTTTATAATTGTTGATTCAGAGTCCTACGTCAGTATTGAGTAATGGGCTTTAAGAAGGCACATGATGTATAATGTATAAGTAATATCTGATCTTGAGTGCGCAATACTAGACTATTTGCACAACAGATGCATAATTAGCCTATGTTAAATTTTATTTCATGGAGGCTTAAAGAGGAAATCTACCCCAAAAATAACTCCCAAAGAAAAAGAAAAAAAAAAAGATCCCTACAGAATGTTCCAAAAATTACAAAATTCGGCCAAGAAATAAAGAAGATATGACATTTTGAAGTTTCACATTTTTGTGGAAAACATTTGACCAGTTCTCATGAATATTCAAATGAGTGAGATGATACTGTCATGCCCTCAGTTTTTCATGTATGTTATTTATGAAATTCAGCAAATGTGTTATTTTTAGCTGATACAGGTAAAAGCATATTCCCATACAATGTACCAAAATATATCAGTGGAAACATTTTTCTTTTTCATACTTTCAAGTGGTTTAAGGCAAGTTTTATATCTATACAGCTGAAATGACAGATTTTTATCATTTCTGTACTTGAAATGGATCAGAAATTGTGAGAGCATGACATCAACTTGCTGATTTGAATACATGTATTCATAACGACTGGTCAAGAAGAAAAAAAAATGAAATTTCCAAATGTCGCAACTTCCCTATCTCTTATCCGATTTTGATGATTTTTGCACTGTTCTGCAGGGAATTTTATTCTCTTTGTTATGAAATTTATGACATTTTGGAGTGGATTTCTTCTGTAAGGCAATAGAATTGCACAAGGCCTATTATGCATCTGGAATGTGTATGGGCTAGAATAGTGGATGAAAAAGCATGTACCATTTGTAATTGTAAAAAAAGAAAAGTGTATTTGTAACACTGATTTGTCTAGACTATGGGGATTCCCTATGCAGAAATCAAGTATAGTTCACAAGCATGAACTATAACAAAATCAATGAATGTCACGTGGTATCAATGCGACCTATCACAAATCTTGTTCTAAATACACTACTATTCAACAATATTGAGTACATAATGTATATTCCACAACATATCTTGAACTTAACATGTAATTTTACATCACCAAAACTGTCTGCATACATGGGCTTAAAGGGAAGATAAACCCCAAGAACAATGTGGATTGAGTGAAAGCAGCAACATTAGTAGAACACATCAGTGAAAGTTTGAAGAAAATCGGACAATCGATGCAAAAGTTATGAATTTTTAAAGTTTTGGTGTTGGAACCGCTGGATGAGGAGACTACTAGAGGTTATGACGTATGAGGGGACTACAATATCAAGAAAATATAGAGAAAATACTACAAAAATCCATTTTTCATGAAAATTACAAATTCCATCAACTTGATATTGACATATGTTAAGAGTAGCAATTATTCCCCCTGCTTTGTGAAAGCGGTTGGTCCACTGCTCTTTCATAATTCTGGAAAAGTAAATTTTTGTTGAATATCCTTTATATTTTCTTTGTATTGTTGTCCACTCATACGTCATATCCTCTAGTAGTCTCCTCATCCAGCGGTTCCAACACCAAAACTTTAAAAATTCATAACTTTTGCATCGATTGTCCGATTTTTCTCAAACTTTCACTGATGTGTTCTACTAATGTTGCTGCTTTCACTCAATCCACATTGCTCTTTGGGTTTACCTTCCCTTTAAGATGGAATGTTCACATTATATGTATGACCCAAAGGAAAGTGATCCTTGAAGTACCATCATTTAACCTTCAGTCTGAAATGTGGAAGTGGTTGGATAAATGGCCAGATAAAATGTAGTGTCCCAACATGAAATGCCATTCCTACTTTATGGATTGACTTTCATAAATTAAGAATAAAAGGACAGAACAAGCCATTTATACATTTTCATGAAACAGTGGTATTGGTAACAAATACACGTGCAAATTATACAAGACAATACTGTCAGTTTGTACATTTAAAAAAAAAAATCATGTATCAATTAATATAAAAAAATGAATCAATAGTATGTCATTCCTCTTCAAATATTAACAAAGCTACATTATCACAATTCCCACAATAATTTGATGAGCTGAATATATATCTCATTTTCCTTCAATTGCAAAACAGAACATCTGGTAAAGCTATGTGTGCAGGTAAATTGAAGACTCGAGGCAATGACATATCTAATTTGCATGTGTACTGAGGCAACCACTTTAAATGTCTCATAAAAATACAAACTTCTAGAACTCCTTTGTTATGTCCTATCTAAACAACTCATTTACCATTCTGTTTGTTGGATTTTACAGTATTTATGAAAGTTTAATTGAAAGTGGAGTAGCATTTCCTTTCCATGTGTAGAACAAATGACAAAACCACACACACTTACCATGGTACACAAGACAAATCAGTTAGGGGTACTCATATGAAATATATTTACACATTTATTACAAACATATATATGTACAGCTGGGAGTTGAACATGATCAGTGCTTGTTGGATTACTAAGACAATTCAACTTTCCTTCTGACAAATTATTTCCTCTCCTTACCTCTACTTCCCTCTCCCTCAACCCGTTGAGGATGGGCCGATTTTGCTACAACATGGCGCATTTTTCATAGACATCTGCCCGAGTATACTCGGGACTCGTCTTCAATGGGTTAATAAAGCTCACCTCTGAGCACATGACCCGCAGGCTAGAAGTACACTGTATTTCATAGCTGCAGTACTGATGACTTAGGACCACTTACGATTGATGTCATTGAGTGGCATATGGACTATTGTACAAGTATGCACTTCTTTTTGCCACAAAATGTACAAAATAGGGTGAATGCATAGTGCAATCCCGATAAGTATGTCTACCCTCAGAGTAGAGAAAATGAGGACACTCACGAGTGTCATGTGATAGATAAAATGATCTTACATTATTGACGCTATGAGAAGTTAGTGGCACTTGTTTCTTCATGGATTTTAATGGTAGCAGACAACTCACTTTTTATTTATTTTGTTTTCGATTAAAGAAAAAAAAAAGATATGGAAGTCCATGGAATAAATCATGGATACATTATGATAAAAACAAATTACTATAGAATCATTATTTTTAAAAAAATTAAATCAAGAAGCCTTTAGCTCAAAGTACTATTGTAACGATGTTGAAGGTTCATCCACGCACAGTATCGTCTAGTAAGCATGGTTGGAATGGTCCTTGATAACAGCAGTCAAATAAGTAAAGTTTGAATTTTAGTCAACTAACTTTTCTTCTCCAGATAAAAGAAAACTTATTACAGTTGCAGATGGACCGTCATTGTTGCAGGAATTCTGATAGTCCAACCTAATCCAGAGAATCGTATCAGGAACTAGAGAGACAGTGCAATGTAGATGCTTCTTTCCTTTGCATTCAAATCCCTCTTATCCTTGCATCCAGCACATTTTCCCAACATCATGAATCCACTGTCCATATCAAACTCTTCATCATGGCACTAGAATTGATCGCAATGACAATGTCCGTCTGAAAAGAAAGTGTCCAATGCCTTCCATTCGGAGAGAAGACAAAAGAAGGCAACCAAAGAAGCCCATGGTTATTTCAGTTCCGGTGTACTCAATCCATATTTGGCTTTCATTTTGTCCAGCTCTGCCTGTTTCTTTGCCTCGTCCATCTTCTTGAATGCCTGTGAGTGGTCAGGAGAAGAAGGGAAGAAACAGCAAATGTCAATACTTCAAAGCAAGATTGGAGAATTGGGTTTCTTTTGATCTTTTTTCCATAAATCTAGCACTGTGAGAAATTTTTAGAACAATGTTTCACTTTGATAAAAAAAAAAATAGCTGCATGATTCTCAATGCAACCAGCATCTCTGATACAGGGTTAAAACAAATTTATGGAAATTAAAAGAAAAAAAAAAGATGAAAGCAATTAGTACAAACAAAATGTACATCTTGGTCTGAATTCATTCCAATATATTTCAACAACAACATAAAAAATTAGAATTTAGATCAATTGTAATAAAATTTAAAGACAAAGAAGAGAGAGGAGTTCCTTACTCTGTTTGACTGGTAGTAGAGAACCACGAGGTACCTCCCACATACGTTGAAGCCAGATAAATGGTCACAGGCGTTCTTGGCGTCAAAGATGTCTTCATAGACCACATAGGCTGTACCCTTTGTGTCTGGATTTATCCCTCTGTCGAATATGCACAGCAAATAAATCAATGTCGATAACAAATGTGATTTCTGTTGAATAACAACATTTCACTCAAGAGCTGGTACATTATTGATTCATCTTGTCTGGAATAGACCAAGCCAAACATTCTGCTTCTTGCTTCCTGTATGTCTAGCACTCCTACAATTGCTTCATCATAGGGTGAACTTATTCCACTCTTGGCTTCTACTATAAATACCTCACTTGTTGCTATGTCAGGAAAACCTTTTATAAGCTTTCATGTACATGACAACAGTTCTCCACACAAAAATGTAAATTCTGTACTTGAATTTTGAAGAAAATTTTGATGAAAATTTCAAAAACACAACGAAATCTCAGTCAGAAATGTGCCGTTCATTCAGTTGAAGACTGCAGAAGTATCAGCATGCATATGCACAAATACACAATAACAAACATGAATACAATTTCTTTAATTAATTCTCTAGCTACATAAATCCATGACCCTGAGAAAACTGTTTCATATTGGAGACAGTGCCCTGAAGGAGTAGGAGTGTCTTAAGAAATTATAAGTGACTCAACCAACAGTATAGACTGATTTCAATGGCAAACTGAAGTCATGCACATACAGTACAATGCATAGTACATTGAACTGTGCCTCATTCTCATTGTTTGAGGTCACTGACCCTTGACATTGGACCCAATTTGTGGGTCATCATAAATTTTAAAAAGTTCAATAATAATTTCTCAAAGGGAATATACATTGTCATAATAAAAGTTCACTTTGGTTTAGCTTTGCTTGGTAGCAGAAAACCTTGTGAAAGGGTGGCAGCACACACATATTCTAATGATACAATCTCATTTGCATATCATTTACATATTTTCCTTCCAAAGTACATTTCTGGCTCTAGCTTCAATGCGAAAGAAGCAATCATGATGGAACTTTTTGTAAAACTCTTGTCTAATGGTCAGCTCTCTGATATTTATCTAGATGGTCATTGCAGAGAGCTGCAAGATAGTGTTGTACATAAAAGCATTCTACTAACCATGTACTAAACATATGTTCAATTTTCGGTATATATAAACATGCTGGCATGGCATCTCAGGATGTGTTGTATGAAAGGAGAGAAGGTTAGCACTCCCCTTGATAAGGACGGAACTCGCCTCAGGGCGATACAACACACAAATGGTTAAGGCATTGCCACTTACTTTGTGGCATCTAACCAAGTTTTTGACATTCTCATTTACTAGTTGGGTGTACTTACAATGATATTTTCTGATCTTCTTAAGCCTAAGGCTGGCATCAGTAATGTATGTATCAGTGCTAACTATCACTCATGTGAATCTAGCACCTAAGATTTGGCTTGCCACACCACTACACATGAACCACTATCGGGACAGATCATGACCATTTCATCACCAGTAAATCGACTTGTGTTGCATTTTACAGGCACCTCAAAGTAACTCTCTGGGTCACATGAATCGGGGAATTTTTCTATAAAATTTCTACACAAAATTTATACCGCTATTTTTTCTTTTAATCAATATTTAATCACAGATTCTATTTCTGTTAAATACACAAAAGCCTCTCTGCATTTTTTGTCGGGAAAAATTTCTCTTCATCAAATGTGATGTGATCAACGTTTCACACAAGCTTCGTAAATTGTATGAGGAAAACTTTACCAGCACTGTTGCACTCAAATGAGCTCACTTGGTCACTGGAGGTGCATACATATTACACCTCCTTAACTGATTAGCTGGCATTCGAATTGTTCAATCTATTTATATTCTGTTAAAATGTGCTTTGTGTGATATGTATTGAAATACTGCTTCTCCTATTTTTTTTTTTTTTTGCACTAATCTGTTATCCAAATAATTTCTTAAGGTCTCCATTGAGGAATGTACACCAGAGGTTGCTCTACTGTATATGCCAGTATTGAAACAATGTAGTGGATCTATGAATATTCAAATGAAACTCTACTGGATATGTTATGGCCACTTGAATGTAAAGTGCTGGTCATCTGACCAGGCATACTGTTGACACCATTCATGAGTTGCCCTCTAAACTTGAGTGTGATGCTGCTTGCACACACACTGTAATCCCAAAATACTAGAATGTCAGTTGCCATTAATTTAATTTCTTCTCTTTCTTTCTTCAATAAACTTGCATTTCTTGCCTAGTTCTGCTTGAGGCAAATTCCTCAAAATATGTCGAGATATAGTTTGATGAATCATCCAATTCTTACGGCAATATTTGTGTGGAAGTGATTTATTTCTCTTTGTATCTTTAAATGCAATGGTACCTAGTTTGTGTTCCGTTAGAATATGTTGCATCAGTACTGCTGATTCTGTTGTTTTATCCATTCTCTTAGACACAAAACATGCATGTACTCATGCGAATACACACTGCCCATTTTCATTACAGCTTCTAAAAGTTTTCAATACTGAACTTTCTGTAAAAGATTAGTTCCAGCATACTACGGAGCATCCTTGAAACCTTCCACCATCTATGCCACTGCTTGAGCCCATACTCACACTCTGATTTGTCTGATTGCACCATACTTCCCAAAGATATCATACATCTCCTCAGCTGTGATCTTATACGGCAGATTCCTGACATATAGAATGCGATTCACTTCTGGTGGTAACCGAACCTGGAGTGAGAGGGAGAGAGAATCATACACAAAATACTTGTAAGTATATGACATGACACTGATGCTATATCTTGCACAAGTCTTCCATGCATACAAGCAATGCTGTCCAATAAATCAGACCCATTGAGTTACTGCACAGGTTGATGTCTAATGTGACTTCCTCAGACTCGAGCTTCCCTATTCCCCTCACTCTATCATCATACATGGCTACAACCCGACCAGAGATGCTGCCCTGCAGTTTGGTCCGTCCACATAACATACATTCGCCACCAAGTCTAGAAATGATATTTAACAGTCTTCAATAGAATTCAACGGCTGTTATTATCTTTCTAGTCTAGTCAATATCAGGCCATATCAGGTCACTGCACTGCCTACAATGTACAACCAGGGATAGCCTGGTGGCATTCCGCAGTATTACTGCCCGGAAAGCAGTACAGGACAGATTTGATTCCTGTGAACGTTCTGTATTGCGTTGGCACTGGTTAATGGTTCCTAAATAAAATGTACACTGAGCGTCACCAGACACTGTAGTGTATATCAACAGTTACGATCTTTTGTGAACTTTATGAAAAGTGAGACAACCAACGGATAAAAATCATACCCCAACCCCTAACCCTGCGTGGGGCACTGTACGTGTTGGGGTCGCTGTTGCAGATAACCCCAACCAAACTTTTTAAACAAGTTTTCCTCCGACATTCAAAATACAGCACAGGGCTAAAAAAAAAAATCAAAATTTAAAAAATTAAAAAATTTAAATTAAAAAATAAAATATGGTGTTACACATGTACATCCACATACATGTCTGGTATTTTAGCTGTCTTTTTCACAGCGTACAGTAGATCTACTACAGTAGTATGGCAAGGGTACCACGTATTATATCAGCAGGGTACCTTAACATCGGCACCCTGCGTACCACATAGCTGTTGGCGTATAGATCTAGAACGAAAAAGTATGTGTGGGATCAAGCGCCATACGCTATGAAAATAATAAGAATGAAGACATGAAAAACAAACTCATAAGCAAACTAAACATGGTTCAGTTACATATCCACTTAGTAAATTGCGAACACGACGCACGACTGTGAAATTCACATGTATACCTATGGGGGGAGGGGGTGCCTATGTTGAGGCAAGAGGTAGACCCTAGTGCCCCTACCCTTACATAAAAGTTAAAGCCGTGCATCTCACACACACAGGCATTATTTATTTCACTACGGGGATTCAGAATCAACAAGACAGTCACGATATTCAAAACTGTAGTAGGCCTAGGCCTATTTATGGCATATTCGAGGCAAAACTTAGGCGAATTTGTTTTATGCTTTTGAAATAAATAAGCTGCTGCAGATCCCCTTTGGGCGACGATAGGTGGTACCCTCAATCATATTCATAGCACTCAGTAGTATAAACTGGTAGGCCTACAAGTGTAGACTGTAGGCCTAGAGTCTAGTTTTGTTCGGTTCTCCATCCGGCGCGGGGCGCTACACGGTACGTATTGAGGTTGCTGCTGCGGTTACAGTGCAGTGACAGTGACATGCAGCGTCACTACATTCTAGACTTGGCAGAAAAATCTCATTAATGACAGCCATTCTTTAAATTGCTGGTGCAAAATTATTCATACTTGCAAATATTAGATGTAGAAACATTCGTGATGAATAAATTTCATGAGGATAATAATTGAATTGAGGCAGTTTTCGCATTGTTTAGGAGACTCACATTTTGTCGTCGAGCTGCTTGCATCGCCATCTTGACGTCGAGTGGTTGTACGTGGTGTGACCGTAGATGGAGCTATATAATATGCATAAAACGGCACTGTGCATAAACAGCACAGAGCATAGCACAGCTAAATTATGATAATACATGTACCATGGAGCTACCTTAGTAGCTCCATGATAATACAATCATGTAATAATAATAATAGAGAGACTCTTATAAAGCGCTCATTCTACCTAAAAAGATACTCATGGCGCTATAGAACAGAGTACATAATGTATCACGTTACAACAGTATCACAGAAGATAATAAGAACAATAAACAAACAAACAATATACGTACACATTATACATACAGGTAAAGAATATTGTAAATTTAAATTAAAAAGTATATAGGTCATGAGGTTCTTTTTAAAACCATCAATAGAAGATGCTTGTCGAAGAGATTTTGGCAGGCTATTCCCAAGTGTTGGGCCCATGTATGTGCTTGATTCGAGGTACCTGTAATTTTAGCGAGTTTGATGAACGGAGATTTCGTGGTGGTTGGTGAAGATGAAGAGTATTGTGAAAGTAGGCAGAGGCAACTACCAGCAGCTATAGCGCGCGACGGGCAGAGACAAAGTTGGATTTAAAAAAAAATACATGTATAATAAAAAAACGAAAGTCAAAGGAGAACGATACGAAAGAATGCAATAAAAGTGTAAAATTCATTACATTTTCAAGAAATATTGATATAGGTCACAATCACACTACTTAATGATAACGGAGACGGAGACGTTACTCACAAATATCCAATCAAAACTTTATATTAAAAAAATGTGCAATTGATGTATTGTCATGAGGGAAAGGTAATTACAGCTCGAAGACAATGTATTTAAAAGGAATTTAGTGCTTCTTTTCCTTATTCAGACGAAACTAGCCCCTTTTCATCCAGTATTGTTTCATTTTTTATATTCAAATACTGTCAAATTTTAACTGACTGAATTACCTAAAGGTCCCATATTATCCTTTTCACACATTTTTGGTTCTTCAAGCAAATCAAACCAGTGGAGGATCCAGGCGCGCGCCCCTGTTTATTTTTTTTAAATAAAATAAATAAAAAGAAAAAAATGAAAGGGGCGACTGCGCCCTCTTTATTTCATTTTATTTTTCATTTTGCTCCCCCCCCCCCCTTTCGGAATTCCTGAATCAGCCCCTGCAAACTGCATACAAGCAGAATGTGGTCAACTCTCTCACAAAGTCTATTATTATCTTCTTTCTGAAGCAAAGTGTCAAATTGGTCATGCTGGAAAATGTAGGGCCAATCCAAAATGAATCGGGAATCTCAGACTGTTTTCAAGAAGTTCCTCATCTCTCTCCATTTCTCTGCTCCTCCTGGAATTCGCATGAAACTATAAGGGAACTATAAACCTATACCCATCTGACATTACAGAAGATGTGAAATGGAGAAGTTACCGCGATTTCATATGGCCGAATGTAATATATATCATTCCTATGCACATTTTTCCCTTAGCCATAAGGACCAAGCTAAAGCAATAAACCAACTACCAATATCCATACTATTTTGTTACCTTGCTTTACTGTCAATATCGATAATCAGTTTGACGCTAAGATGTTGCTAAACGGGTTTTGAGGAAAATGGCATTTGAATCATTCTGTCATTTCGTAAACCAATAAATCTTCGTCGAGGGAGCCCCAACTTGACATAATCAGTAAACGTATGTCACAATACTCAAGTATGTGTTTGAAGCTCCTTGGTTATATCAAAGAAATTCAAGAGATGGAGTTACAACACTCTTATTCCCTTTCTATTTGATCCCATGTTTGATGCCGCCACTCAAAATTGTGTGTGAAGTATGTTCCAAACTGGAGCTGCCTCACAGATTGGAAGACAATCGAATCATGTGCCATTGCAACTAGCCACAGGGCCGGGAAGGGGGGGGGGGGGGGGGGGGGGGGGACTCGCCCCCACCTTTTTTTTTTTTTTTTTGCACGACATACAAAGGAATACAGGTGTCACCACTTTGGGCCCCTCATATTTTTTTTAACATCAAGGAAGTTGCGCTGAAGACCTTTTTTCTGTTTTCCTTGTTAGCTAATGAAACCCGGAAGTGCGGAAGTGGCACCAGAAGTCTGAAGTGCTCCCCCCCCCCCCCACCACCACTTTTAAAGACGTGGCCCCGGCCATGAGCCACTCTCTATATAAGGAAGATAATGTCTTTAGTGATGGTAGTTATTTTATTTACATAGCGGTACAATAAAGGGGATGCACGAATAAAAATTGTGAAAAGATTGATGTAATAGAAATAAAAATTACTCGACTTTACATGTCTTTACACTAATCTGACATTTATAAAGAACTGTGAAGATGTGTTTGAAGATTATACAAGTTTCACTGTTTTTTGTCGGAAGGGATCGGAAAAATGATAAAATTGGATTTCCAGTGAGGGAACAGCTTTACATATCTTTAAAGCATAATGCTTAGAATTCACGTTTTTGCACATTTTTCTTAATCTAGACGGGATTTATCTTTGTTGCATATGCTTTTTCATTAGGTGAAATTTCATTTCAAATTATTATGAATCAACAAGCGAATCATAGCCGACCAAGGGCTGGCGGAATACAAAGGGTGTAATCACTTTGGTCCCCCTTTTTTTACCCTCTGAGTGGCAACGGAAAAAAAAATGCGGCTAAGCTTTTTTGCCAATTGCAAGGTGTTCTAGAGCGTGGGTAAGGCCTTTTTAAGACCTTTTGTTTTGTTTTGTTTTGTTTTTATTGATTGTTTGTTTGTTTTTTACTTGTTAGCTGATGAAACCCGGAAGTTGCACCGAAATATAAAATGCCACATCCCCCACTTTTGAAAACGTGGCGCCGGCCATAGACATTCCTATTAGCGTTCAAAATGAATCTTCAGATTGCTCAGGACGGCGGCATCGAACCCCAATCACGGGAGCAAAATTCACCGTTGAAATAAATAATTATTGTCCATCCATAGAAAACTGACAGCTGTTTGAATACTCCAGCTCTTCAACCTCTTTGGCTAACAATGAGAAACATGTAGTATGATCACTGTCTTGTTCACATTATAATGTTGTATAAGATTTGATGGATAAAATAGAATCTATATTAATCATACGTTTCATTTCATTTCATTTCATTCACATTTCATTTCATTTCATCTCATTTCAACGTAGATGGCAGCATTACTGTTGGCTCTCCGAGGATCCTCATGACCAACCGTGTGTGTGTGTGTCTACGTGTTTTTGTCAATGCAAATGCAACGAGGCTATTGACCGATTCGGGTTCGTTGAGGGCAGCAGACATTTTACGGCACAGGGCGCAGCCATAGTGGGTGTATCAGCCGACCCCCCCTGCTCTCCCCCACCCCCGGGCAACATGTTTATCACGCACTTGTAACAAAGGTTCGCGCACTAAGCAAGCATTCGCGCACTCAGTACGAGACGCCTATTGGCTAAAGCAGTTTTTCATTCTGCGCGCGTGCTAATGTAGGGAGAGGGGGGGGGGGGGTCGGCTGATACACCCACTATGGCTGCGCCCATGCCAAAAATACACATAGCGCGTCACAGAATCGGTCAATACGAAGTACACATTCGATTCACATCCACCATACCAGCGTATTTATATTGTACAAGACTGCACAGTCCCTGTTGTCGAAAAATGAGTGTGATTCCTTTTATATATGAGATAAAAGGCGTAAATATTCAATATTGAATGACGCGCCTTTAAGCACCAACAACAACAACAACAGTCCCTGCACATACACACATTGCACAGCTACAGCTGGCAGTGAAGTGACGCCTGTTTCTCTTCAGTGGTACGCGTGTAATATACGGCGGCCGACATCGTGGGAGCGGATCGGAGCTCTCAACTAACCCGTGTGTACCCCGAGCAGAGCTCGCCGTACGAACAAGCCCGGCGCAGCATCGACTGGATCATTTATTGAGAGGTAAGAAGGGTTGTGAATCCACAGCCCTCTTTTCTGCTTTGGTTGGTGCGACTTTATCTCATTCCGCCTGTAAACTTGCTCTAGATCGGCCAAGCACGACGGAATGAACTCGTACATGAGAGCCACATTTCAGTGTCTTTTCTGTATGTTTTACTTCACAGAGAAAGTGAAGTGCGGAGAGCTCGAGCAACGCCTTGCCCTGTGTGTGTGTGTTTGAGCACGTAGTTCGTGTAGTGTGGCTATGTGGAGAATGTATTGCTTAAACTAGAAATTAGAATGTCGGACGATTTTCTGCACTATAAATCTTCCATGTCCACGTGTCCGTAGAATCCATCGTCGTCTAGACCGATGGCCAGGAAACACCACATTTGACCTCATATTCCTCCAGTGAGGAAGGCCCTAGACTAGAGTACATACACATGTATGTATGTAGGCCTATACAGTTCAATACATTCCTAGTCTTTGGGTTTTGAGTCGTTATTGCATTGCCATTATAGCATTGCCACTCAGTCCCACTGCTTTATTTTTCTGTATTGCCAGATGCAGCTAGCTGCGTCGCGCTTTACAACATCCTCTTTTTCCTTGGAGACTGAGCTGTGCTGTGTACAGTGATCCCGATGATCAGGAACTGCTTTTAGTGGGTTTTATGTTTGTGAGTGGGTAGTAGCCTAGATGCTTAGCCTTGGTGGTAGAATGATGGAGGCATGACTGCTTCTTCTTGGAGTCGGAATCAGAATGCAAGTGTCTTTAGTCAATGCAATGTTCTCCACTACAATGCATTTACACTGTAACGGTGACATCATGTGTTTACAAAACACTTTCCATCTTACATTTGTAGTCATTTGTTAGAAACATATGAGATGTGAAGAAGAATGAATGGTAAAGGGAGCTGAAAGGAAGTGGGAATAGATTGTAGTTTATCAGCATGTCAGAAGATTAGTTGGTCTTGAGCATGAGAAAAAAACCCAGATAACTGATAAGGAGCTTCACTGTGGAATTAGAAGGGTCGTTGTGAATGTGAGAGGGATATAGTGTAGGAGAAGGATGGCTATGAAATGAATGATGCATGTTGTTTAGACTCTACAGCTACATCATAAAGACACAATACTTCTTGTGTACAGACACAGTCAATAGTAGTGGGAACCCTGCTTATTTTAGGCCTGAATAGCGTGTAGTAAAGTGCTACAAAATTTGATGTAGCAAAATTTTTATGTAGAAAAATGAGCAAAGAAGATGGGATTTCATCAGGATTCAAATGCGAGACCTCTGGATTGCTAGCCCGGTGCTCTACCAACTGAGCTATAGAAAGCGCTAGTTCCGTGTTCGTTCCAGAAACCCTAAATTTTCATTGCTCGGATGGTCAGAAGCTATATATAGCAGTGTGTTTACACACACATGCACACACTTAAACCTGGCATAAACCCGAAGGATAATTCAACTTGGGGATAAATGCGAGGGAACACTGAAGTGATGCAGCTTTTTGAATATGTAACAAATGCATCAAATGTAACAAACGCAAACAGAAGAAAACTGACCAGAAAGGAATATACACGTAATTTATTAGTGGAAAAATTTTTATATGTTATTTCCATCGCTTAGTGGAAACCATAAAATTACTTTGTAGGGGCAAATTTTGGCTATAATGTATCGTTCATCATATACTGAGTATATCAGTCATTCCTATTTAGTCATCTTACATGGAAACAAAAAAAAAGGGTAAACAAAAAACAATACAAAATATTAAAGAGCTCATACCCCTTATTCAGATCGTACTTTGCAATACCACAATTAAAAAATTGAAGAATTTTGTTTGTTATTCAAGCTGTAAATATGTGGAAAATATGTATGTGATTAAATAAATGTGAATATATTTTTAGTCTGGCATTCTCTATTTTTTATAACACTTAATAACTTGAATAAGTTTTTAGTATCCTACAGAGTATGTTTTGACATCCCTCCTATTTTGTAGTCTCAAGTACAAATGTAGCGACAGTGAAACAAGTAGCAATTATCGTATTTGTTAAAAATGGTATCTAAGTCTGTACAATTCTTGTAATGTTGCTTATTTTGCAAATACATTGTAAAAACAAACTAGCCTAGTGGAGAGAAGAGATGTGTGAATTCAGAACAGTTTCTCAGCAGTGCAGGATGATGATCAACTCAAATCTTTAAGTGGTTGGATGACTGATGACGGTCAAACAGGATATGATTAATTTTATACTGATTTTATCTGATATTTTGCTCATACTGTATACCTCCACCAGACATCATGTTCAAGGTTACCTTTCCCTTTAAAGGGGTGTGGTCTGTTGGTGCTGTTCCATGTAATGATAATAATAATATGTAAGGGCTTAGATGGTTGGGGTTTGCTTTTCTTGACCAGTCCTTAGGAATATATACAAATGACTCATGAGTGAGTTGATGATGTCATACCCTCACATTTTTTAAATGTATGTTAATGAAATTCAGAAAAATGGTTATTTTTAGCTTATACAAGTAAAAGCATGTTCTCATACCAAGGCATATCAGAGTTAACATTTGCTCTTTTATATTTTGAGTGATTTTAAGGCAAGTTTTATATTCATGTAGCCAGCTGAAATAAATGTGAGATTTTTTTTTTTTTTTCATTTCTGTATAGAAATGAATTTAAAGAAATTGTGAGAGTTTGACATTGTCAACTTGCTCATTTGAATATTCTTAAGGACTGGTTAAGAAATGTTTTCAAAAAAAAAAAATGTTATTTCAAAGTGTCATATCTTCCTTATTTCTTATCTGATTTTTGTCATTTTTATTTTGTTCTGTAGGAAATATTATTTTCTTTCTTTTGAAGTATATTTATTTTTGGGGTCGATTTCCTCCTTAAATAGCCTTGTAATCTGCCATGGTAATTTCCAGGTGGGTGTATGTAGTGTACTTTAATGTGTGTGTGTGTGTGTACAGTGCGTTGCCTGCATACGATCACGGTCAATATGATACCCTACCTGCTTGTGGCAAGTAACATACAGCTCTGGTACTACTATGATATGGCAGACTTAGAGTACATGACTAGCCTGGATGTACAAAGTGTACAAAGACATTGCTGTCCATCTAACCACACATGCACTTGACATTTGTCCATATTTCATAGTTACAAAATATTTCTCTTAGAACTTGAAAGAAAACTAATAGTACGAATGTATAGGGAATTGTGCCATTATTTCTGTACGTCCAAGTATTCTTTTTTTTTTAATTCCTCCTCAAAGGATGACAAGAGATATTATTTTGATATTGGCAAATTACATGGACTTCCCATAACTGTTTACAGCAAGTATACTTGCATGTGACATGAACTGGACATTCTCTCTAGACTGGCATCTTTAGTATCAAAGGTTTAGCATTCTCACATATGCAATTGTATACCACAACACACATCAAGTTTTGTTTAAAGGACAAGTTCACCTCCATAGACATGTGGGTTGAGTGAATGCAGCAATATTAGTAGAACACATCATTGAGAGTTTGAGGAAAATCAGACAATCCGTTCAAAAGTTATGAATTGTTGAAGTTTCTGCTCAATCACGGCCGGATGAAAAGACTACTATAGCTTGTGATGTCACATGTGTACAACGATATAAAGAAAGAATAAACACTCGACTTCTCTCTTTCAGAAGGCAGGGGGAATAATATTACCCTTAACATACGTCAGTAACAAGTCGAAGAAATGTGCACTTTATTCAAATAGTAAAGTTTTGTGAAATTCTCTTTTTATTTTCCTTATATCGTTGTACGCATGTGACATCATACCCCATAGTAGTCTTCTCATCCAGCAGTGACTGCGCAGATACTTAAAAAATTCATAACTTTTGAACGGATTGTCTGTTTTTCCTCAAACTTTCACTGATGTGTTCTACTAATATTGCTGCATTCTCTCAATCCTTATGTATATGAAGGTGGACTTGTCCTTTAATAGAGTAAAATCAAAGTAACATAATGTGGATATTTCATCAATATCACACCAAGAATAAGACTAAAAGTTGATCAGTTTTTGACACTGTTATCAAGTCAGCATTTTGGTCACAGCCAAGAAGGAAAAATGAAAGGAGGTGATGTCATGGCCTCTCAAGTCTCCCATTGACCTGTACAAAATCATCCTTTTTTTTTCTGAAAGGAATGGGAATTACAAAGAAAAGCTTATACCAGGGCTGCACACTTACCCATTTTTTCTACTGGTCAGACCTGTCTGTCGGACCAGTAGGTACCCAGTTCTTCCCTTTTTTACCAGCCAATTTCTGAAAAGTTACTGGTCCGACAGTGCTTTTTACTGGTCCTGTACAATGCCAGTGTGCAGCATTGCTTATACTCTTTGCCATCTAGATTTTTGATATGTTGCAATGACCTACCAGTGGTGATTCCAGTGATGATTCCAGTGTAGTAGAGATGAATCATAGTTACTAAAGTATCAACCAAGAATAGAAACTTTGCGATTCTTTAAGTGCAAAACCAATTGGAAAATTGTAAGTCACCACCCCTAAGCAATAATTCTGACCCATATTATTATGTGAGTAAAACATGTGAAACATCAAAGTTCTGTAACTTTCTTGCTTTGTGTCTCATTTTGATGAAACTTCCGCTGATCTCTTCATTTGATTTTACTGAAAATACTATTTTTTTTGAATGTCAATTTGTTCATATTGAGAATGAAATCTGATGTCACATATTTCACCACAGTGCCCAATTAAACCTACCCAAACAAACATTTCTATACATTTAAAGGAAGTGATTTTTCACATTCTATCTTTCATAAGAGTACAGTACCTCATTAACAGGTATTCCATACCTTGTAATTTAGAATTTACTGTGTCTGTACCTTCTTTGCACTTGATTTCTTTCAGTATTTCAGTTGATATCTTTCATCACGTTTCCTCCATTGGCCCAAGTCAGAGGGACTTGAACAAGAGCATTACACAGTGGACAGTAGATCTGTTAAATACCATGTCTACATTAGGTGATGTAAAGATTGGTGGGTGGGGCAGTTTGGTTTGAGAGGGGTTGTGTGGATGAGTAAAGTCTACAGTAACATGGAAGTTTGTCACCTGCATGCATAGTGTAGGGTTATAAAGGATGAACTTGCAAAGCTATTGATTTCCAAGCAGATAGCCTTGGAATGGGTGTATTCATTAGCAGATGGGGGAAGCTTTCAGTGATTTGATTGCAATTGGGGCCGCATGGTGCAGGTGCTGGGTCTACTGATGATGGAAATCGCAGGCATGTAGCACTTTACTGTGGTACTCTAGCAAATGAAATGTTCTTGAACAGGAACCGTGCAGCATTTGATTGACAATCCAATCAGGCATGATACTTCCAGTGAATTCACAGTAACCTCTCTGTGCGGTATTGATTGATTTATTTTGGATACTTACTAAGAATGCATGATAGTCTCAGTCATGTGCTATCATATTTTATTTTGATCATGTAGTTGGGTGAACCACTATTCATTGTCCAAATGCATGAAAGTTTCCAGACCATTCAACACTTTTACCTGACTTACGTATATTTTGTAGAGGTGTTACTGTACAAAATGAGAGAGAATAAATTTATGCAAAGATGAGAGTAATGATAAATACAAACTTTTCAACTTTGTTATCCTACTAGCCACAGAATGGAAATTAAGTCTAAACTGATTTACTGTAGGTCAAATGAAGCGATTAGTTTGCCATGTTAAAGTGCTTTGTGTGATCATTGCTTACAATGGGAAACTTACATGTACAGTCTGCTGTATATATTTTAACTAGTTTATTAAAGAACATCACTTTTCAATGTCTTTTGTACAATGTACAGTATATAGCCTCACCCATGGGGAAATTCTTAAGGCTTTACTTTACTTCATGATATGCAGTACTTCCTAAATGTTATGGTGAGAAACTATCTTTTCTAACTATTGTAACAAACTAAAATGCACTTTCATTGAATTATATTGAATCAGGCCAACTAAAAGTAAGTATGCCTTGGAGAGAGGCTATAAAGCCAAACTAGCAATTTGTGTGGAGTGTTTGCATCCTTAGAGGATGCTATAGAAGTGCATAATGCAAAATTTGTATGCAGTCTCTCTGAATAATTCACCCATCCAACCTTAAGGTCCTGTCATTTATGTAACTTATTCAAGACACATGAACATTGAACTTGTGAGCAATCATGGAAGAGTGCAGTGCACTGCAGTGAGATGCCCCTGGCCCTCATAACAGCACAAGGGAGGGGAATCATTTTTGTTTACAGCATTGTTTTCTTTACTCTTTGATTTTGATTTGAATGAAACAAATTAAAGGGACTGTACAGTACTGGTTAAGGTAGGGATTCATGTTTTGAACATTCCTAAGTGAGATAATAGGAAACCTCTTATGAAATATGAAAGAGCATGTAATTTTAAGAAGGATTCAATGTTTATTTGATGAAAATTGGTTTTCAAATGGCTGAGATAACCCAAAAAGTTATAATAATAAAAGGCGACAGACCACGCCTTTTATTGGGATCTCTTTGTTTCACCTTGATTTTGGATATCTCAGCCATTTCAAAACCGATTTTCATCAAATAAACTCTTGATACCCCTTAGAATTGCAGCTCTTTGACATCTCAGAGAGTGGTTTCTGAATATCTTGCAAACATTAAAAGCTAAATCCTCACCTTAGCCAGAACTGTACACACCCTTTAATTCTTTTGTATCTTTTGTATCTTCTTGAATCTTCTTGAAGTAGATCTCTGCTTCCAGTATGTTCCAGAAATATTATTGTATCATGCTGAGAATCTTTTGATTTTATTTTGTTACCATTATTATCGTGTGTGTGTGTGTGTGTGTGTGAGTATGGTGAATCAAGCAAGTAGGGCCTAATGTATCCTGCAGCTTTTCTGTCTGGGAATTAAAGTACCAAAAGTGATGTATGCCAAGCCAGGCAATATAATTTCTTCTTTATCGGGTAAAGAAACATCAGCCAAACCGAAAAAAAAAAAAAAAAATCACCAGCAACAACTGATTCCAGTTGGTTAGAAAAGATGTAGGATAGATGTCACTACAAACTTTTGGATAGTCGGGAGCAATGTCATATTAGGTCAGTTTGGGCATTTATTTCTGCAGTTGAATGGATGGCTGGGTAAAGACCTCTGCTGGAGCTTTGAATACAGGCAAGTGCTGCATTGCAACACAATAAGTCCTCTTCACTTAGCCAGATTTACCTGTTCAAGCTACATATCCTTTTTTCATTCTCTGTGGATTTACTACACTAGTATGGAAGAACTGTATGAAAAGACACTGATTTACTTTGCCTGGGTGTCCTCTCTATGCTTTTAGCTTGATGGGTCCCAGAGGCATCGTGGCTGAATTGGCTTTTTTTTTTTTCATGATGTCTGCCCTTTTCTCTTTGTGTCTGTCTGTAACCCCAGATCTTTGCCTACATAAAACTTGTGCAAGTCTTTTGACATGACTTATGGCGATTTTCAGTGTCATTATTTGGCAAAATTTGATAGATGGATATATGCATATGATAAGCAAAAGAGATTCTTATTACTACCTATACAGCTTGATGATGGCTGCAGTGACATAATCTATAGATGACAAGAAATCTATTGGACACAGTGCCATTTCTTTTTGCCCGATTATGAAGAAGTTGAAGAACATATTCTACAGATGTGTACAGATGTGTACAGCTGTAGTGCACTCTATTGTGTTCATGAGTGAAAACTGCAATAGGATTTGTCGTTCTATGGTGAAATAGTGACTCTGCATTCTGTGTTGTATTCTTGGACTGTGTATAGAAAGTTTCTGTTGCTGTCATTTGCTTGATTTTTTTCTCTCTCTGCATACAGTAGCACAATGGGGAGTGATCACAGGTGAGAATCATCTCATTGATTTAATTTTGGAATTTGATATTGCATTGTGATGGAATCACTTTTGTGAAGTAGTAGTGATATGACATTGATTTGCAGTGTTGATTTCAGCAGAGGTTTACACTGGATGAAACTTTCATTTTGTTGGAACTTTGTGAACAGGCTTGTTTGTGAAGGAAGCTCATAGCCATTGACTTGAGTTGCAGAAATTCTTCTCAGTATTCAAAGTTGTGAGGCACGTGTTGAAGTTTGCAAACATGTGCTCCTATCACACTTGTGCGCTGTGAAAAAGGGCAACCAGTCCTTGAGCAGTTTCCTTGAACAGTGTATGCATGCATGTATGTATGAGGGAATCGTTGGAGTTGTCAAACCGTGCACTTCCTGAGTTGTGAGCTTGTGAATATTGCCAACTCGGCCATGACACTGCACAGGGTGTGGAGAACTAAAAGAGCAGTAGAGTACATGGAGAGGAACGGATGGAGTGGGTGAAGCAGAGGAAAGCTGAGCTAGGAAGTGTACAGTATGTGGGAGGAATCTAGAGGACAGACAGACAGATAGACAGACAGGCAGACAGACAAACACAGACAGACAAAAAGAAAACAGTAGTAGTCTTCAAAAAATGGTATTGAAAGTTTTTATACATAATGTTGTACACATGTATAGACTGTAGGTTATTGCTTTATAGATGCCGTAAAGCTGAAACTAGCTAGAAGTTGCGCACTTGAATTCATTATCTTGGAAGCTTGACTGCAGGAGAGAGTGTGTGCATTGTTTGATATCCAGAGGAATAGATGTGAATGATCAGACAGACCTGAGCATAGTTCATTGATAGTGATAGACATGACTGAATTTAATGCAGTAAGAGATAAAGAAAGAGAGAGAGAATACATTTGTGCTGTAGAAAAATTAAATGAAAGCGCATAAATACATAGAGATGACAGGCAATGACTAAAAAGGAGTAAAAGATTGTGAGAGAGAAAACTAGAGACATTTGTGATATTGATGACATGTATTAGAAAACACATTTTAAAGGGGAAGGCTAGTAACTGATCAGTGGGAATCAGTGGAAATGCTGGGAGAGGATTGTTCCAATCCTTATGAGATTCATTCAAGAGTTCATTGTATATCTATTGTTGTGTGAAAATCATTTGCTTCAGAATGGTCTCATATTCAAGTAATGTACAGTTTAATGCTTTCAGGTTAGCGTCCCTGGTCAGTGACGGAGCATTAATCTGCACATTACTTGAATATGAGACCGTTCTGAAGCAAATCATTTTCACCCAACAATAGATATACAATGAACTCTTGAATGAATCCCATAAGGATTGGAACAATCATCTCCCAGCATTTCCACTGATTCCCACTGATCAGTTACTAGCCTTCCCCTTTAAGAAAAGATGGCATTTGATGCAATCTGTGGTACTGTATTTGTAAACTCAGGATTGTAGAGTATGGGGAGGAAATTCATGGAAAATGAAACCTTGAAGCATACAAAAATGTATCGTGGTAAAAGATACTGAACTGTAGACGAATGAAGAAAGTATTTGAATAATGTATTATGAGACAGCAGGGTGAAAAACCCAAGGACTGCAGCAGAGGAAAAATCTGATGGAATGATAAATGGGCTATGTGATACAATAATGACAGAGTATGTGAATGAGCAGGGAGGTGTCTTACCTCCCTGGAATGAGAGAGAGATAGAAAGAGAGAGATAGAAGATATACCAAGACATAGGAAAAAACAACAACAGAAGAGCTATAGTTGGAAGATATTTGATTTATGACATTTACGCATAGATTGGAAAATCATTGGGATATAAAAAGACGGAAATTGCAGTTGAAATTTGAATTGCAGTTGAGCAGACACATGACTACAAGAACAATAAGATCTGGAGGGGAATTTTCATTAAAGACAAGCCTTGGTTATAGAAAGAGAACATGAAATTGAATGAAGAAAGTTATCTCTGGTTGATGGCTTTAACTTTTATATGACTGGTGACTAAAAGAGAAATAAAGCAGTAGGAAAAAGAAGTTTTGAAAGGAATATACATGTAAGATTGGCAGAACTTGTTAGAAAAAGAGTGAGGAGCAGAATACAAAATGAGTCCAAACTTTTTGCCAGCCTGGACTAGTGCTACATGGCGCACGTTCATTCAGAGCCTGTTTACATGCCTGAAATAGTTGCTCGTAGATATGTTATGGAAACATGTTTGATGAAAGTAGAGTAAATATGCTCTTCAGAAGTACTGAATTAAGTAAAAAGCCTGTCTGTCAGATCACATGCCTGAAATCTTGTTTGGCCAATCAGGGTTTTTAGATGTTTGCCTATCAGCTTTGGCTTCCATGTGAGTACAGGATTTGTCATCTGAACAGTATGACCTCTTTTTGAGTTATTGTATATTACGACGTATAGATAGGACCTCTTTTTTGAGTTATTGTATATTACGACGTATAGATAGGACCTATACGACGTTTCGATATGAGGGCATTCAGACTCAGCACCCCATTACACGATAATCATATGGGAGCATTCAGACCTACTTGTAGCGCACAAGCAGACGTGAAATCTCTTCCATGCGCAGTAGGACCCTACAGCCGTATGTAATTTGCAAAGGCTTTGCGCATAGTATTTATACTCTGACTAGAATTCATTCGGTAGTTCGCTAGTTCTCGCCAGATCATTATTTTGTCACAATCTATCTGTCAGTCACCTGGTATGAGTCCGCACCGCAGATATGTGAGCTCAGCACACACTGCGAATAAGCCCCGCCTACTCATACGACGCATGGATGAGAGCATTCAGACACAAATATACGTCGTGTGGATTTGTAGGATGATGATTTGAAATGACGCTCGAACCATCGTTTCAATATAACGACGTATATTGATATGACGTTTCATTATATAGGAACATCCTATATCCATACATTGTATATATATATATATCCATACATCATATATCCATGCGAGAACTCTCTAGTCTGAAAGGGGGGCTAGTGTTTACTTCCTCCAAAAATCTGCATACTTTCTCCGTACATGTACTTGGCATGTGCATGGAAGAAGTCAAGCACGTGTCTTGAGAGCTGTGTGTTTGATTGACAGGTCAAGAATTTTGGACACATCTGTTGTATGGAATGCTGTTAGCAGTCAGCAGTCAGTTTAATAGGACTGTCTGAATAGTTCATAATTGCAAACATGATGAGAAACACATTTCACAAACATGTTACAAATGAGCTACTTTCTGCCAACTGAAAAGAGACCTACTACATGGATACACATGTTCGTGAAACTTGCCCTGTGTCTCTGCTATTGTCAGTGCAGCCTTATTGTGGAATGATTGATGCTATTTGTTTCCTTCTACCTTAAATACTTTATAGACACCTTTGGTTGGTTGTCAAGAAACTTTCCACCAGAATTATGCAAAAGAGAAATATATCTTTTCTCAAAAATGCCTGTAATAGAAAAAATAAAATCCCCCAAGCTCATACATATCAAATGTGGTTAAGGAATAGTTTCAAAGAAATATAATATTCTAATGCAGCTTTTAAAAGAGCTACATGAAGGATTAACGAGTGATTTCCCCCCCCCCCCCTTGTCACAGTTGAATATAGTCACATGATTAAGCAACTTAAAGGTCTCGTAAAATCATTTTAATTGGTTCTGGCCACCACCCATCTTTCCAGTTTGCAGCTGATAAGCATCTTGTCTTGACATTTCTTCTTGAAATCAGAAGAAAGTGAATCATATGAAAAAAAGAAAAAGGAAGAACATTTAAGTTAAAGGCAGTCATGCTTTAATTACTGTCTTTACATTTTAACTTCTTCAATTTCTACTTTAGATGAAATTTTGTGGAAATTGCGAGGGATTAGGAAGCTCTAAAATTGAGAGAAATATGTAGATTTAGCAAAGATTTGACATATGATATAAGAAATATGGATATTGCAGAGTTTGCTAATATTTCAATGCATTGTTAGAGGGACCCGTTTCTTCGAAGTGTTATGAGACAGTGCATACATACATTCGAATATCACAAACAAAATAAACAGGCAAAAAATTAAAGTGAAGCTTTCTGTAAGTTGGTGTTATCCATCATGGAGAAAGCAGTTTGTGTAGTTCCTCTCTTACTTCCTTGTAAAGGAATTGAGGCCAAGTTGTCAACTCCAAACCTCACATGAATTGTGGGAATGAGGTCAGTGTTCTGTAGCATAGTACCAGTTATCAGCACAAGTCACAAAATATGTGGTGTGTAATACAATTGGCATGCACAAGGTTCACCGGTTTGAGTGGGTCTCCGCTTTCTTTTGAAGTTGAGTATAAAAAAATCCCTCTTTCTCATTTCTTTTTTATACCCAGGACACACATAAAGACATTGTCCGGGTAAATTGCTGGCAAAATTGTGTTGATTTGCCTTTACAACAAGAGTAAATTTGATGAAGCTCAGTGCAGTCTATGTCATCACATGCTCTTGTCAGACACCTTGATACCATGTATCACATGTTTTGATAGCAAAGCACTTACAGGTTTCGTGTAGAACTGCTCAAATATCAAAAACTTGGCCCAACCATGTTCAAGCTACAGTCACTGGGGAATTCTTGTATGTCAGATGCAAGTTTTTAAATCTGATATTCCGAAAGCTACAGTCTCTGATGTGCTGTCATTTTGAATAGATACTAATCAAGATGAAAGTTTGTGAAATGTGAGCTACAGCTCTTAGTATTACATTTGTGCTCAGTCATAGAAATATGAGTGTCTTCATTTATACAACCAAAAGTTCAGAATGTGGCAAAATGAAATGAAAATTGGCTCTGTTTACACTCTATCCTAGTATTTTTTCAAGCTATGAAATGCATTTAAGAAATGTAAACTTATGTGGAGCAAAGTTCTACAATACCAACATCCTACTAAATGTAGATTTTCAAGACATTCCTTTGTTGTTTACAATGCTTAATATGTAATGTACATGTAATCACCAGTAAGTCTGCTATGTAATGGAGATAAGGTCACATGACCTTTTATGAAATTCCTCTGTAGACTGTAGAAGATTGCTGAAGCACTCAAGAAGAGCAGTCTTTTCTTTTTTATGTTTCATACTACATGTAATGCTCAGCAGTGTACATGTACACAGTGTGATCTGATATTTTTGAAGTCATTGTTCCACGATGCCAAGTGTAATCTGTCAAGACTGGAATTAATAATAGTTAAAGTGTCACAACTTACAGTACTTCTTGTTCAAAGATAACACCACAAGGGCTAAAGTTTACATAGAAAGTTGCCTGAAGTATATTATGTGGGATTTGACAGGCCTCAGAACATCTAATGAATCAGTGAATTCCTCTGTGCAGAGAAAACAAAGATGAACAGTTTTATCAACTGTGGTCATCACTTGGCCAGTCAGAAACATTCAGAAAATTAAATCATGATGTTACATTTGCTATTAAAAGGGTATTTGATTAGAACATTTATCTCAAAATAAACAACCACTCCGCATTTTTCTCTTTGTTTAGACTCACAAACCTATATAAAGAACATGTTTTTGATCAAAAGTTTGACTTATCACAATTTTTACATAATTTGATACAAAGGAAACAACTTGCTCATTATTATTTCTATTCAGGAAAGGACATGTAGTTAGGACTTTAATAATCATGTGTATGTTTCTAAGGGATTTAAGAGGTGATAGCATCAATACCTCATCTAATACATGTATGCATGATTATGATCATTATTACTGCAAGGGCAGTGATTTGGCTCAGTTGGTAGCATACCTGCCTCTCAATCCTTATGACCAGGATTTGGTTCCTATTAGGCCCGTGCACACACAACGAAAATCGAAATTACAATCGTGATCCAAATTTCGATTTTTTTTTCCGACCGTTCATACACAAGGAAAAATCGCACTTCGCAGCAAGGAAAGACACCCTGTCCCTCAGGTAGAGCATAAAAGGAAGGTGCCGTGTGTGAGAGAGTCACAACTCATACACATGAAAGATCCTGTTTCATTCACTCATTGCAAAGAGCAGGGTACATACCTGTTGAAGCGGTCTGCCTTACTGTTAAACTGGACCCCATAGGATGGGAAACCAACTAGTGCAGCTAAATATGGGCTATCCCACCATATCTGAGAAGATCGAACATACAAACAAACAAGCCAACAAACTGAATCTCCATAATTTTGGTGTGTTTACATTATGACCAATTTTTGTGAAATTCTTTCAGTTCTGAGTATTGGCTCATTCTCTGTTTAATACTGTCAATCCATCACTCACTGTCATTTGTGAGGCTGTAGATCACATCATATAGCAGTGTGGATTTAACAGCTGAAACCATTTCCTATAGAGGAAAGTGGAAATGAGGCTTTGTCGGATGTACGGGATTGACCAAGGTCCTAACCTTTCCATTTGAATATTATCCTTATTTCCTTTGCATATATATTGTGCAATAGTGCATTGTCATAACATAATCAAGTTCCATGGAAACGCCCTCCTTGACACTGACTAATTATTACCCCTTTACCTACTGGAGGTGAGTGTTTCCAAATACATGACGGCTCAAGAGTAAACCTCATTCCACACAAAACTATAATTTTTTAAGTATTAAAGAAGTTGGAGAAGAGGTAGCTCATTGCAAGACATGTAGATAGACAAAATGGAATACACTTTTGAAACTTCATAGGTTCATTCTTGCACAATTGGAGTCCCCCCTCATGTCTGTTACTTTGTAATCAAATATTCAGAGTATATGGAGAGAGAGAGAGAGAGCAAAAATATTTCCTCACAATTATATAAAGCATGAATTGTTTGATATACCCCAACCAAAAGATGAAATTTAGTGTAATATGTATTATTACTAAAATAAATTCATTAGACCACATGAGTAAATTTGCCTGTGCTATTGGCCTCGACAATATTTGTGAATGATGATGCATTATATCATATACATAGTGCCTACAACAGGAATCTTATTTAGCTTGCTAAAACTTCCCAGAGACATTGTACTATAAAAGCTATGTAGGCAAATACAGGTGTGTGACTAAATGCATTATGTCTTTCTTATTTTCTGTTCATAAACTATGATACTTAGCTAGATATTCACTGAAGTTTCATAATTGCACGTTTTTGTATATATGCAAATGTTACCTACACAATAAATGTATCAGTATGCATAATGTGCTTTTTAAGTAAAACTCCAGAGTGACTGGAATAAGAAGTGAAATATGCATATTTTTCTGAAAGATAGTATGTAGGCTTATGCTTTATGAAATGTAACTCACAATTATCACACTGATTTTGTGTCGAGTACATAATGGCTCACCACACAACCAATATAGCTGTAGTAAGAAAGGCCTTAAAGTTGACTATTCTGATGTCAACAGTGGACATACAAATCAAGATTGTAAAGCTTCCCTGAAATATTTGCAGAGTTTCTTTGCTGATCTGTGGGAGGGGAGTTGTGATTAACTGGCCTGTAAAAGTCACAGTATGTGTTCAGTGAGGTGCTGCAAATTAATCCAAAGTTAAAGGGACTGTACAGTACTGGTTTAGGTGGGGATTAATGTTTTGAGCATTCCTAAGTGAGATAATGAGAAACCTCCTATGAAATATGAAAAAGCATGTAATTTTAAGAAGGATTCAATGTTTATTTGATGAAAATTGGTTTTCAAATGGCTGTGATATAAAAAAAGGGATAATAATAAAAGGCGACAGGCCACGCCTTTTATTAGGATCTCTTTGTTTCACCTTGTTTTTGGATATCTCAGCCATTTCAAAACCGATTTTCATCAAATAAACTTTTGATACCCCTCAGAAATGCATGCTCTTTGACATCTCATAGAGTGGTTTCTGAATATCTCGCAAAACGTTAAAAGCTAAATCCTCACCTCAACCAGAACTGTACAACCCTTTAAAATGTATCGTGAAAAAAAAAAAAAAATCCATCGATATGAAAATTGATTACCTGTCACATCAAAGAAGCTTACCACAGAGGTCTCATTCAGGGATCTTCTCACAATAGATTGCAAAGCAAACCCCAGTTTCATGGGTTCAAAGGTTCACTGAACAAGTGTCCCTATACACTGAAAACATGAAGTGTAAGAGAACATGTGATAGAGTAATACAGTCTCACAGCTATGCCATGAGATCAGGGGAGAATTTCACTAAGTGTTTTGTCAGATAATTTTTCTGAAAAATTGTTGTAAGCTACTGAAATCTTTGCATCTGATTCGCTGAGAGCAAATTTGAAAAAAAAAAAAATCTGACAAAAAGCTTCATGAAATACCCACTCCCCTGCATTTTGATAAATGTCTAGAGTGACATTTTCAGTGATATCTTGACATTCAACTGTTGCAACCTTGCTCTCATTCTATTTTGCTAAGACTTTCTTTGAATACTCAGTTGTGGCTTTATGTTCAATCCAACTTCTACCATCTTTAAAAAAAAAGAGAAAATATTAAATTTGAGAAACTATGATAGAATGTCAAGAAATTTACTTGAAAAGATGAGTAACAATTTGCCTTCTCCTTTCAGGTGAAGATGGAAGGAGTTCTAATAAATGGATCAAAAGTTTAGTTTGTGGATGGGATATTCTCTCAAGAATTTCTAGGGAAAGAAGTATAAGGGAAAACAAGTTTTTGCCTGCATTGAAGCAGCATTCATTGGGCTTAAAATCTGTCACCCATAACTTTGACCTTGAATGACATCCTTCATGATGACATTAAGGAAGTGTCGCTTGAAACATGTTTCGGTTGTTTGTCTGTCTATCCTTCGGTATTGATTTTGTTTTTTGCTTATTACTGAGACAATGAATATGAATAAAAGAAGAAATAATTGTTTTCATCTTCTGGAACATATTACACTAATGGTTGGAAGTGAAATCAAGAAGAGAAACTGGCATTGTAGACATACATTTACAGTGGATCTACAAGTGTATGTCAGTGTGTGAAAAGAATAGGATGGGAAAGCAAAATAGATATGGAATATTAAACATATTTTTGGAAGTGTAGATCTTGCTGTGCGTGTGGGAGGGAACCAGATCAGACAAAGGAGGAGCAAGGGCTGTATTTACCCAAACTCACTTGAGCATGAGCGATGACTGTATTGTGAATGTGTAAATCTTATTAGGCTGCTCAGCCAGCCGAGTCTCCGGTTGAATAACGCTAAAAGCACCCTCAAGCACCGACTCGCTCCAGATTTTGGCCTCTTGGAATCCTGGACACCGACCCGACTACTGGCTGACGACCGGTGGTAGGGGAAAGAAATAACATGCAAATTGGATTCACGAATGGTCCTCTGTGTGGTAATCTCATCACTATCTCTAATAGGAGACTGAACTTTTTCGAAATCGCATTAGTAGATATTAATGAAAGTAATGTCCAGTCCATCCATACTTGTTTGTTGTGCTGAATGTTAGCGCTTAGAATTCAATAGATGGGGAATTCACTCCAAAAGTAGTTGATTTGAATGAATCATGTAAAGGTGACATATCAGGAAAGATATTAGCGCAGTCCGTCATATGGTTGAGAACATGAATATGATTGATTGTCTCACTATCACCTCAGATACCATCTTGACTACATGTAGATCATTGAAGTTTGTGATATAGGTCACATTATCATAGTGTTTCTTGCATGATATTCCTCATGATTTGAGCAAATAATTAATAGAATTCAAATCCTTTTGGAATTTGTTTGAAGGTATTGAACCCTTTTCTTTTTGAGTCATTATAGTCTCTCACCTCCTAGATACAATATTTCTCCATAGATATCTAGGATATTGCCTGCCTTGTTCCATCTGCATTGGGTTAAAGGGGACCTCCGGATGATTTTCAGACTTTTACATTTGAACAACTATAAATTAGTCAAACTGAGTACAGAGTTTCAGAATTTATAGTGATTGGGATAAGGAATGAGAATATTTTCAAAATTTACAACAAATTGCAATGAACAAGGATGATGACATGACAGCCTCACCATAAGAATGCATGAGTTCAGGCTCGAGGAAGCAGAACAAAAGAAGAAGGCATGCATAGATTTTTCACAGGTGAACTTGTTGAGCAAGCGGTATTGTAATGGAATTACACTGCTACATTTCTGAAATATATGAGGCTCTGATGTCATCAACACTGTTCAGTGTAATTTGTTTATGATTTTCAATTTACTGGTTTCTCTGCTCAAGGACCACAATAAATTCCATGAATCTATACATGGAGCTGTTGATTTATGTACTACATGATGTCAAATTATGAAAATCGTCCGGAATGCCCCTTTAAGAAAATACAGTGCCCAATATTGGCATTGGGATAAGTGTTGACCTTGGAAAGATGCTCATAATTCTGGCCAGTGGCTATTTACAGAGTATGCAAGGACATAGGTCAACTCACTTGAGAAGCCATGGCAGGATGCTTGTGAGGTCACTACCATCAAGTTGACTACTTAAAAGATAGCCTTAAGCTGGAATGTGTGCAGGTATGATGGGTTGGGGGACTTGTATTACCCCATCTTCCTCCTCTTGGTCCTAAGGGTGTGTCTGCAGGTAACCCTTTAACACATTGTCTGGTTGCTAAGAGACAGCTGCAGGTAACCCTTTGATACATTGTCTGGTTGCTAAGAGACAGCTGCCAGTGCTCCTTGTCTTCCACATTCTTCCATTTTTTCCTCATCCTATTTTTCCTCTTCCCTACATATTTATCATTCTCCTTCCACTTTCTTATCCTCTTTTTGCATCCTCCCTCCATTCTGCATCCTCCTTCTGTTCTTAATCTTCTTCCTTTTACTTCCCCACCCTCATCCACTTCCTCTTCCCTTTGCCATTCTCTCTTGGTGACATCAAAATGTAGGTCTACTTCATCTCCTTCTCCATCACTTCTTTCTCAAATATCATTGTCGTGTGCAGTGTCTTCAGAATGTTTGCAGCAGACTTTGGGAGCTATTCTGGTTCTGCTTCCTACATTATTAGTGACTTTGTCACCTCTGCTGGTGGTATTCACATTCAGCCGAGCTAATGTGTGAGTTTACCCTCATCTGTAGCCCCACCAGCCACACATCCTGTTGTGAACATTACTTAAAATGCATCATGCCATGGATTTATGACTGGAGAACTGTTCAGTGGTCAAGGTGGTGGCAATCTGCCACTTTGATTGTCACACTGCTTGTAATGGGAGGTTGGTTAATGGATGCATTGATGGGAATGGCAAGGTTGAAGTCCATTAGAGTACTTTAATAGTAATGATCATGTCTGGTTCACGTCTCTTGGAATGCCAAGTCAGAAATAGATGATGTCATTCTAGCTTAGTCCTACGCCATCTCACCATTAGTGGCAGTAAGTGACATAAGAAGAAAACTGACATAGGCACATGAGGTTAAAAGCAAGCAATTTTGGATGTAGTTTGTTGGGGGTTTTTTCTGCAGGAAAGCACCATCCACCCAACCTGTGAAAAGAGAGATTGGTGCATTGATACTGTACACATTTGCAAATTTGAACTTGAAGTAGAGTTGTTTCAGTATTGCTGATGTTTTTTTATTCTTTTAGGAAGGCAGTTACAGTCCTTTTTTTTGAGGGGGGGGGGGGTGTGGTGGAGAAAAGTGATAGTCTGCTAGAGGTAATTTAAGGAACAGAAATAAATTTGAGGAAGACAACACCAGACCATAATAGTGCATTTGTTCTTTGTGCTTGCCTGAGTGCCACTCTTGTCATTGCCAACCAACAATATCATTTTTTTGATAATAAAGGACAATTACATATGAGTTTGTGTTTGTGTGTATGTGTATATACAGTGCATCATATGAGCAAAAAGAATTAGTCCCATCAAGGTTTATTCTATTAGAAGAAAAATGACTAATCTAGTTAGTAAGGCTAAGGGCTTCTCTTCCATCCTGTCTTTAATACAGACACTAGCCTTTACTGCTGACATGTACATGTAAAATGTCAGCTCTTTAGTGAGAGGAAGATAGATTAATAATGCGTTAATACCTGGAGAGAAAGATAGACATACAACTGTACAGACAGACAGACAACAGTCAAATCAAGTGTGAAATACTGAGTAATCCGGGGTAGAACTACATGCAGGTGTGTGAATATATTGTGCCAGAGTAAACGTAGGATAGTGGAGGAAGTGTACAAATTTCATGCCTCAACAACAGCACGAAAGTTAGATGAGAGGCATGAAGTAGGCAGAAGCATTCATCCTTGCTGCACTACAGTGAACCCAAGCAAAGTGTGTTCAGCCTTTCAGCATTTCAAATATCATTGGTATTGCAGTATGTATGAACAGCTCAACATGTGCCTCCAGGTACAATTATAGCAGTGCACATTATACTTTGAACAAAGCAAGGCAGATTTGCTGTGTTGTTGTAGCATAGAATGTGAGCAGTATCACACAAACTTTATAGTTTGGGCAACTGTTCATAACTGTGTTGGGAAAGTCATCATGTTGCTGAGATAATTTAGAGGATGTGAAAAGTTGTAACCCAAAATTCAAAATTTGAACAGTTTATCAACATATTGTAGTTTTAACCATGGGTAGCATGTTTCTCTGTATGAAATGCACAAATTTCATTCAGACAAAATATGCACATAAATTGCGTACTAAAGCACTGTAAAGGAAGATATTTCTGCGGCATGAAATTTTGGCATATTGGAGCCGATGGCCTTTTTCGTGGCACAAATTTTTGTGAAAATTGTCACTGGCGTTCAGTGCATATAGTGTAGACAAGAACTTTTGCATGCATTTGAATTTTGGGAATCTTGGCTTGTTTTAAAAATAAAGTATGTGTAGCAAGAATGCAGAGTTCAATCTGTCACAAAAGAAGAGAGAAAGAGAGAGAGAGAGAGATCTCAAAAGGAGAGAAGAGAAAAATTGTATACTTGTAAAGTACAAGCAGATTGAACTTTGCTCTAAATCACATCAAATTATGATAAATGTAGGATACAAGTGTAATTCACTGTTGCCATGGTGACGTTGGGAAATATCAGTCCATGCACATCCTCTTAAGCATTGGAGATAAGAAGAGAGCATTTTGAACTTTTCCTCTTACTCCAGAGAGAGAAAGAATATCAATATACCGTAGTCAATATACCAAAGATTGAGTATGAGCAACCTAATTTAAAACCAGAAAAGAGAGAAACAAAAGAGAAATGAGGTTTTCCAATACCGGGTATAATATTTTCCTCCCAAGAGATGACAGTGCCTGTAAATGTTTGAAGTACTCAGAAAAGAATGAGGTTTCCTATCGAGAGAGAGAGAACAAATTATCTGAGGCTTTTTAGGAAGACCATCATGTATGCAAAGTAACTAGACTATGATATTTTGTAAATCATTCAAATTATTTCAATTATTGGATAATGCATTCCTGCTGTCTTCCGACAGAGAAGAGATAATATCAGTGGACTGGGAGCAATCACAGATTTTATGGAAATCATAGATAGAGAAAAAAAAAGCATTGTAGTTTGGGCCTTCATTCTAAAACCCTCTCCAGTGACATATGCTTTCATTTGCAGTTGGTTGTAGACTTCAGAGTAGTGTGCACCAAGTTTGAAGCTACTGGCTCTGTAGTCAGTCTGTCTATGGAAGCAGAATAGGCTATTTCTGCTATATTCTGTTGTTGTTATTCTTTGTCTTCTACCTAACCAAGACTTGATGTATGGTCAAATTAGACACACGCACATTATCCAAATATACGCAAAATATGCGGATCAAATGGATGCAGGAATATTAGTAGAACACATTAGTGAAGTTTGAGGTACAAATGTAGTGGAAAAGTTTCAGTACTGCCATGACTGGATGAGAAGACTACAATAATTTCTGCTCTTACAGTAGGACAACGAAATAAAAAATGTAAAGAGAATTCAGCATATTTTCTTTTATCCAGCATGATGAAAGCGCACTTGGATTACCTCTTTCAGAAGGCAGGGGGAATAATATTACCTCCAGCATATGACAAGTGGAAGAAATGTTTGCTTTTCATAAAGAATGACATTTTGTGAATCCCTTCATACATCGATATGATTATTTCTTTTGGTATACTACCTGCCTGTTTTTATTGTACTTCCATGTACTGGAGTCAACTTGGATATGGAGCACAGCTTCACTTTAAGTCTTGTGTAGCACAGGTAGGCACAAAACAACTTCAAGCAATCATGAAATCACCAACACGCACTTCTTTTCAATATTAACCCTTATAATTATGTAGGCAGGAATTTCACATTCAGAATTCTGGGCGAGCTGCACTCTAGCAAGAGTGAGATGGTCCTCACAGCTTTTGTCGTGCCCTATTGAAGTAGCGTAGGATATGTGTTGTTTATATATAGTATATTTTTGTATTGTCTCTGCACAATGAGAACAATGGATGCCCCTCAGGGGGTTTATAGTGGCATTTGTCAAGCTCCTCTCAAATCCCATTAATTTTCATCTTTGATGGCAGTTGTCATTAGAAAGCTTGGTGTATGACTATCAGTTTTTTTTTTTTTATCATCAGCATAAAAACTGCCTCTTGCTGAGAGAGAGAAAAAAAGGTACTGATTGAATGTCGTTTTATTGATATTTCAAAAATGATTTTTTTTTTTTTTTTAATCATTATAGTGACTTTGATAATAGTTTTGTCATTACCACTGGCAGTCTTTTTGTGCTCTGTGTCAAAGGAAGTGCTGGTTTTGAGATAAGAACACTAAGTTTAATATCAGTGGGAAAAATTTGCATTAAATGGCAACTGACAGATTATGTTCACTTCCATGACACATTAAACAGTCATTTTTTACCATATTTGTTGTTCTTTTTTGGTACAGTTTATAGAGACACAAGTAGTATGCAAGTTTTGTATTATCACAGTTTTCAGAAACAGTAATAACTGCTTTAAAGGTACTAGCCCACATTTGCAAACCCACGAAAATCAAAACTGCATAAAACAGGTCCAATATGACTTCAAGTACAAGTTATAACAGTAACATACCACACCTGTCGCTCTTTGTCTATACCATTCGATAAAAGAGAGAAAATCATCGTTTTAAAATCAATTTTCAAACCGGGTCAACCCGACCCAAAGTCGAATTACGAGCGCGGGCTATAGCTACATACATTGTACATGTAACACGTACGTGGACCGGAGCTAGCGAGCGTTATACACATGCATACGGATTACGATGCATTTTCATTTATTTTTATGAAAGTAATGGACTAATTGGAACGAAATTTTGCACAGGTGTTACTGCAATCATACCCAAACTCCATGCTAACTATGAGACCAATTGCTGCAGGTTTACAAATGTGGGCTAATACCTTTAAAGTACATGTACTGTGTATCTTTTGGATACTAATACAATACCAGGGTTTGTTGGAATGAATGTGTGTCTGTTCTCAGGCATACAAAACTTGTATTTTGCTTTGGCTCCAGTGTCTGTCTGCTGATATTCTGTAAACCGACTTGGTGTCCAGCATCATTTCATCAGCCGTGAGTAAAAAAAAAATATATATATATACTTTGTTCTCTGTGTGTAGCTTTGAACCAGATATAGCAGGAAATCATAAACTAATATGCTCACAATGTTTCCTTGACAGACAGGATAATACAATGTACAATTCTTCATAATTGCAAAAGATAGTGTGCATATTCAAACCTGAAGATGATTTTCTTCAACAAATTTTAGGGTATGAGAAAAATGGCAGGAGAAAAAAATCAGGCCACTGTGTGCTATCAAGATTGACTGTTAAGCTGGTTTGAAGGGTGATTTGAAGGTTAGCTTGTTCAAAGGTCCTAGAGATTTTTTTTTACTTATGAAGAATTAATTTTTTTTTTTTTACTTTTAAGGTCCATCCAGTCCTAGCTTCACCGAAATTTATGAAAGTGGCTCTTATTAGACTCACCATAGTTGCTTTACTTTTCAGAGATATCAATACTCCAACTTCTGTAGCAGTTTTATTTGTAGGTCGTCATGGCTCATTTCTTGTTCACTCTCTGAATCCCAGTAGCTTACATCCCCACCTTATAGCATTAATTTATCGTCATTGTTTAGTCAAAAGAGGTTCTGAAGCTGTTTCGTATTTATAATGATGTGTTCTGTGCACAAAACTGCAATTGTAAAATGTCCGATGGGTGCTGTTAAAGCCTCCAAAATTGAGGGCAATTTTGGGAGAATCAAGCTTTTCAGAAACATAATTAGGCCTCTTCTTTTCTCTCGAAGCTGTTTGTTGTCAATAAATACATCAAAGGCAGACTAGTATGTAAAAATATATAAGAAAGATATTTCTAGCTTTGTGACTCAGAGCTGTTCAGTGGGGCCAGGGTAAGCTGATATTCTTTCCAGTGGCAATGTTGTCAAAAGCTGTCCATGTAGAATCATAGGCTTCACAGGAACTTTGTTTTGTGAAGGTCTCAGGATCTGGAGTATGAGTACATGGCATTATTTTGCCTGATTTCCCTTGCAACTGTGCTGTACAGTGTGACAGATATTTTGTCCCCCCTTCCCTTTATCATGGTCATCACCCCATCATGATTATTGTGGACTCAAACTGTACACTGTGTGTTAAAAAGTTTAATAGTAGAACTACAACCACATTACCAGCCAGAATTTCTAGTAATGAGAAATTGCAGTAGCATTTGCAGTGCCACAAGGTTTTTCCTAGGTGTTCATTCTATTTCACAGTCTTCCTGAAAATCATATTGAGACTACAATGTGTGGTAAACTATGGCAGAGTCAAGATTCTTCATGGCATGGGAGATCAGAATTTTAGGAATACTCTATCTTATGACCACCACACCCACACAGCCATATCATCTTCCTAGTTTGTTTACTCCCAGCTGGTGTACAACATCCTATACAAAATGGGGGATTGGTATTTACAGAATGATCAATCACATTGAGGAAGATCTTGGACAGTTTATTGTCCCCGCCGAACGAGTTCGAGCAGGGGACTATGAAACGGGCTCCGTACGTGTGTGTGTGTGTGTCTGTGCGTCTGTCCGTCCGTCCGTCCGTCTGTCCGTCCGTCCGTCCGTCCGTGCGTCCGTCCGTGTGTGCGTCCGTGTGTGATCAAAATGTTCAATTTGCTACTTCTCTGTCATTTATGAGCCAATTTTGATTCTGTTTGCTTTTTATGATAGCACTACATGGGAGCTTTAAAACTTCTACACAGAATTTCAGTTGTGACCTTTGACCTTGACCTTTGACCTATATCGTACATTTTGCTACAAAATGCTACTCCTTCGCCATTTCTAACCCGATTTCGATTCCGTTTGCTTTATGTGATGGCACTAGGTGAGGGCTTCAAAACTTGTACACAGAATTTTGACCTTTGACTTCTTTGACCTTTGACCTTGATTTTTGACCTATATTGTACATTTTGCTACAAAATGCTACTCCTTCGCCATTTCTTACCCGATTTTGATTCCATTTGCTTTATATGATGGCACTAGTTGAGGGCTTCAAAACTTCTACACAGAATTTTGACCTTTGACTTCTTTGACCTTTGACCTTGATTTTTACCTATATTGTGCATTTTGCTACAAAATGCTACTCCTTCGCCATTTCTAACCCGATTTCGATTCCGTTTGCTTTATGTGATAGCACTAGGTGAGGGCTTCAAAACTTCTACACAGAATTTTGACCTTTGTCTTCTTTGACCTTTGACCTTGATTTTTGACCTATATTATACATTGGCTACAAAATGCTACTCCGCCATTTCTAACCCAATTTCGATTCCATTTGCTTTATGTGATGGCACTAGGTAAGGGCTTCAAAACTTCTACAAAGAATTTTGACCTTTGACTTCTTTGACCTTTGACCTTGATTTTTTACCTATATTGCACATTTTGTTACAAAATGCTACTTCTGGCGGGGACATATATTACGCACCGCGTAATTTCTACTTTTCCTTGTTTTGTTTTGTTTTTTAACAGCAGTGGGGCCTTGAAGAGAAACTCTGCTATTGTGCTCAAGTTGATGTAACAAGTACGATTCCAGCATTACACATGTTTTTGTAAAGTAGTGATGGTGCTCACAATCAGATATTGTTCAGAATCAAATTTGACCGAGTGATGTCATTACCTCACTACTTCCCATATTATAAAATGTTTTTGCCAAGAATTCAGCAGCTAAGTGCTCTACCCTGATCTCCTTTAGAAAGTAGACATTGATATACCTTTATAACTCCTGAACAATTTGATGTGAGTGTTACAGCTATTTCTACTTGAATTTCTTTGGGTAAAAAATTTGACAGCATTATGGTAATGAGGTAGCACTGATAGAGAAATCAACCCTCTTATCTTTTAGTGTAAGTGCTAACCTTCTTCTCGCTGATTTCCCCTCGTGAATGATGTTGAAATCGCCGGCTGTCAGCCATGATCATAGGCCTACGTTTCGCGAGCTGATTACTAGACTGCATGCATGCAATGCTTGCGCGCATACAAATACGTACACACGTTCACGCCATAAGATACTGCAGTGCAGATAAGTTGCTGTTGTTTATCAAGTGTCTAGTGGTCTCAGGTTATGTGTGCAATACGCTTGAGGACCGCGCGCTGTCCATTTGTTTTGTACAGGATTAGCGGGCACTTTCCTATAAGCGTCTTTGGTACACGCGCAGCTGGCTGTGTAATACAGTATCATGACGTCATATCCACGTAATACGGGATATATTAAGTGGTTGATTGACCAATGAGATTACAGAATTTACGATCACAAAAAGATAAACTGTAATGTCATACATTTGTGTTTTTCTCTTATATGCAGAAGCCACTTTGTAAAGCAGGATAGTGGTGAACATTTCCTTTTCCTACAAGTGTTGAATTTAAGTTTTGAGGTAATGACTAGAAAGTACAGGACCTCAGGCACCTAGTATAACATAACATCATTTCACTATCAACTTCCACCAAGGGACTTTTAGACAGCATAAAGGACGTATTTTCTTATTCAGACTGCATTATTTGATGTGTGAGGCTTCTTTGTGTGTGAGGTGTAGAAATGCAGATTTCATGTGATTGCATAACATCACTATACCTCCCAAAGGTTTGCATTGATGCAGTAGGCTGCAGTGTCTAGCGTGACAGTGGGACTTCATGACGACCGTGATGTAATATTGTAGAGGTTCACGTTCCTCCCTGTGCTCTTCAAACATTAGCGGCAAACATGAAACTCGATCAGATTGATGCGGGGAAGGGGAAAGAGAAGGAGGTTGTGAGGGAAGGAAAGATTTGAGTTGCGAGCTCAAATTCCCACTCAGCTCCCCTGCTCCGAAACCTCAAAGCAGATATTGCCTTTACACGAAATGAAAGCTTGTGCAAAGAATAATGTATGTGTGCCCATATGACAATAGGCATGTATTGACTGACATATGGGAAATGTGGGACCTACAGGATGTTAAGGTATGAGGGAGGGAGTAGGAGAGTGCTCCATATGTTGTCTTACAGTACAAAGGACATAGATGATTTAAATTTTAATCTTTCTATATGAACCATGATTTCCTCCAACAAACGTAATATATTGTAAAGTTGAATGATGCAATAAGTACATTGTAATTGACCCCCTAAAAAAATGCTCTAGCGTAGACAGCAGATATGCCGATGATACAATGTTTTCTTCTGCTGAACATCTACATTATGCTAAAGCTGCACACAGATTATTTTACAGTAGTCATATACATTGTCAAATTGCACAGACATTTAAAAACATCAGAAATAATTCAAAGCAAGTAGGATGTATGTGAAAACTACATACGATTACACACAAGGTAAAATGATGAGTTGGAAAACAAAATTGACAAAAGGAAGGAACAATATATAGGATTTAAAAGGGCTGAGGAAAGAGCTGTGTTTCTAACATATTTTGGTAAGACAATGAGAAACCTCTTATGAAACATGGAAGAGCATGTAATTCTATGAGGAATTCAACCTTTATTTGATGAAAATTGGTTTTGAAATGGCCGAGATATCCAAAAAAGAGCGATTCTAATAAAGTGTGGGACCCACACGTTATTACGATCGCTTTGTTTTACTTTGTTTTTGGATGTTTCGGTCATTCCAAACCCGATGTCCAGCAAATAAACTTTGAATTCCTCTTAAAACGGTATGCTCTGTACTATACCATAAGTGTTTTCTTGGTATCTCGCAAAAAGTTAAAAGCCCAATTCTCATCTCCACCAATACTGTTCCATCCCTTTAAATGCAACATACATTTTTTTTACCTAAAATTTATTGTGGTTAGGAGAAAGAACTTTGACAGTGTGGATGGATGGTTGATGAATGAATGAAGGGAGGAGGAGAGTCAAAGAGATTGTTTGAGAGGAAGTGTACCTGGTAACGTTTGAGGTTTTGTGGTATAAAGGACCAGACAGAGTCTGACTTCCAGGTGTTAATCTCATTCTGATTTTTGACATTGTCATTTGTAACTCCAGCCTCTTTTGCCCTTCCCTTAACCCGTTGAGAACAGGCTGATTTTGCTACAACACGCATTTCCCATAGACACCTGCCCACCTATACTCGGGACTCATCCTCAACGGGTGAAATCATTGAAAGCAACGCACTGATTTGCTTCTTTTTACAATATATTGTTATATTTCATTCAATATCCTTGAGCTCGTAAAACGTAACATGCTACCAAGAGTTACAAATGAAAGATTGCCTTGTCATTAGAGCATTGGATCTGCACAAGGTGATATATCAATGAAAGATTTATGAGTGGGGTGTATGAAAGATCTTACATGGCCTTGTAGGCCTTATATGGGGGTATATGGAAGATTTTGTAGGCCTTATAGTTACACTTTAAAGGTAGGGAATCCCATTTGCATGCCTTAAATGAAGAGTTGTATAAACACAGTGGTATCATTTTAGTATCTTGAGTTTTTGAGTTTTTTGAGTATCATTTTAGAAACTCCCATAAAGTATTGAAAGTGGAAGGTAACAGTACATTTTTATTGACCGTTAGTTTTTGAATTGAATTCTTTTCGGGGCTCACCGTAAATTCCAGTACATTACTAGGCTACCTTTGCAGACCCATGCACTGCATGTGTGCCCATCATGTATATTTTGTGAATAAAGTTCATCAAAACTTACAAACATTTCTATATATATTCTTGCCACATATTCTATATGTTATTACATCAGCTCTTATACTTTTAGATTTGTGTTTATAGATAAAAAATACAGAAGACTGCAACAAAAAGGCTTAAGTGTGGCTGACACACAGAACTACTGAGTAGTTGAGTTTTGTGCATTATTCAAATTGTAGATAACTGTTGACTTCCAAATTTCTAAGCAGTGGCCTAAACAAGTCCCATGAGGTTCATATTTAATGTTTTGCTGCATTGTGGGAGTTCTGTAAAAGGTATCCCCTACATTTAAAGGGATGGTACAGTATTGGTGGAGATGAAAATTGGGCTTAAACTTTTTTGCGAGATATGGAGAAAACACATATGAAATAGTACAGAGCATACCATTTTAAGAGGAATTCAAAGTTTATTTGATGAAAATCGGGTTTGGAATAGCTGAAATATCCAAAAACAAAGTAAAACAAAACAATGAATTCGTAATAAAATGTGGGTCCCACACTTTATTAGGATCGCTCTGTTTTGGATATCTCAGCCATTTCAAAATCAATTTTCATCAAATAAATGTTGAAATCCTCATGGAATTACATGCTCTTTCATATTTCATAAGAGGTTTCTCACTATCTCACCAAAAAATGATAAAAACCTGAAGTAAAGTCTCAACGAAAACTATACGATCCCTTTAACACTTATTGCAAATTTAATGGGAAGGACGGAAGTCAGGAGAGAAAAAAATAGAGGTGCAATAGGAGCAATGCCTATTGTATATTATCCATTTCGATATACGCTTCACTAGATGCTGGCTGACTGAATATGTTTACAGTGTGATGGTGGTATGTCATACAGTAAAATGATATTGACGTGATGGGCAGGCCTGAACTAGAAAGATAGGAAGGGGAGGGGGATGTAACAATATCCTTTCAGTCTGCAGCCTAATTTAGTTCTAAGTGACCCGTGGAACCGCTGTCCTTCCGTTACCTTGCCTTCCACAAAGCAACACCCCTTTCTGCTAGTGGAAGTATCCTGATATTGCACATTTCCTGGTATGTATACTCTCTGACAAAACAATCTTTTTCTCACTTTCCTCCATTCGGTGACTGCAGGCGACACGACTGACAGTCCGGGATCTTGAAATTTCAGCAAATGTCTTTGACAGGCCCCACATGACTGCATCAGTTCCTGATGATGTTTTCAATGGTGCGAAGGTAAGGGTCCATGTACAATTTTATTGTCCAAATGTCATTTCATGCCTAGTTCTCATACTTTTTGTTTTAATTCTGACAGACTTCACAAGTCAGCTGTTATTCACAGAATTGAATGAACAGCTCGTGAAAATATTGCCTCCTGTTCGAAATGCTGCTTCCTGTTAAAAATGTGTTGTACGTCGTATCCAAGGTGGAAGCCTTCAAACCTTCAACAACATAAAGTGGAAGATTGGCAACATATCTCTTGAAAGTGATGATTCCTCTTTCTCATTTTGAAGATGTGGTTCCAGAGCACAATTCAACCACTCATCAGATTTAATTATCTTACAATCCCATTTGGCAAAATCTTATAGTAATGAAATATATGGCATTAATACATATGGTCTACGTAGTAGTAAGGGAACTAATGCAGCAAGGCTTTGGCAGATTATAAGCTTTTTGGGAGAATATTATAACTCCTGTGTGTTGGGATGTCAAGTGTTTATTGAGTCTCTAAGAAGGCAATATCGACTGTAAACATCTATATTTTTGTGCATTTAGTTTTTTTTTTTTTTTTTTTTTTGCACTGAGCAGCTCAAAAACATGTTTGCAGGTTCTTGAATTTGTGTTGCACAATCGTCAACCAGTTCAAAATGTGCAGAGAAAATTGTGACTATAAAATTATTTAGTGGGTTTTAGAATTCACACTGTAGCCCAAAGTAGCACGAAATGCATTAAAAAATTTCTGAGTTTACAATATTTGTCTCCTTGAGTGTATGAAACTGTGATGAAGCAAATAGTTTCTATTTGTGTGATAAATGTACCATTATTTAGAAAAGGTACAACTGAGTTTTCCAACTTTGAGTACCATATATTGTCTATAGGGGTTTGGGTTTTTTGTTTTTTTGTTGATATGTAGAACTTTTCTAATCCAAATGCTTGGCATAGTCAAAAAATTTGTGAACAGTGCAGCAAACAATGAAAAGTAGTCTGTTACTGCAGTAACAACTGTTTGGATATGATGTGCATTGCTACATGCTTCCTTGAAGAAATGTGAATACATTGTTCTTAGGCCTGTATGATAGCATACATGAAAAATATCATACACACACTGGTTTAGCCAAGAAGCTTCACGGTTTACTCATATTATTGTAGAGGACTCGGTCATGCTGTGTCAATGGCCCTACTTTTGAGGCATTATATTACATGTAGCCATGGAGCATTAAAATAACATGCATCAAATTTCAGCCCAAATTTCATATACAATAATTTTGTTTATCATCAAGGAGTGAAAGTATTCATTTCAGTTTCATTTAGCACTTCCTCTTTGAGGCATCATTCTACGCCTTCAAAATACATGTAGGTACCTACTGTAAAACCAGAAATTTTCACTCGTATGGAACTTTCACAAATTTTGCAAGGAGCAAAGATTCACAAAAGTAAAGCAATGCATGTGAAAGTGTTTACAAAATGCATTGAATGCCAGTGGCGATTTGTGAAAGTTTCATGCAGCAGAAAAGGTTATCGGCTCCAATTCACAAAATATACTGCAAATGTTTCTGGTTTCACCATATAGGCCTACCATGTGCTTGATTGTGTGTACACATACAGTATGCTGCATCAGCTCTGTGATTGTATCAACCATTACCGGTACATCTCTTGCAAATCATGACTGCATTCAAATAATATATATGAACTCATGCAGTGAGGTCTGTAATTAAGCTTCAACCTCTAGCTTCAACCTAAACCTTTATTTCCTTTTATTCCAGCAAGTTGACTGATAGTTCTGACCTTGGTTTAGTTATGTGGTAAAGATACTATAGATTTTCTTTGAAAAGAAATTTTATCTGTTCATACACTGTATACAGTTGCCAAAGTTTCAAACATCATTCTCTGAACTGGCACAAACTTTATTTCATTAGCCAACAGAAAAAAAAAAAAAACAACTTTGTGTCATTCATATCTAAGTTAAAGGAATATCAAATATCATGCATATATAGCAGTTAAAGGAATATCAAAGATCATGCATATAGCAGTTAAAGGAATATCAATGATCATGCATATAACAGTAGATAGATCACAATAGATTGCTCAAAAGGAAGATTGATGAGATGTCAATTATGATTTGATTTGCGATATGAGGTCTACCTATTGGTGGTATAAAATAATAAGATGGTGCTGTTTAATTGTAATGCAGAAGATTAGGTAAATGTCAAGAGATAATGTCAAGAGATGTTGCCAATGCAATGCTTGAGGATCATCAATGATATCAAAAACACTTTTGTCTTTCTTTGCCAAGGCATTGAATCAGCACATGTTGTGCTTTGTTAGGGTCAACATTTGTTATTCAGTATAGAGATGTGAAAACAAAACTAGAATTATCAGTATGAGCACATTGTTGGCAGCTGTTAGTGTAATCAAGAATTCCAATGCCTGTATGTGCATTGATATCAAAAAATATTGATGTCTGGCACAAACATAGCAGTTGCAAGCAACAACCTTGTTGATTCATTTGAGCTTGTAATTGTGCTGATTAATTGGGGAGACAGAGTATTGATTTTTGGTATGACCGAGTTGTTTGGGTGTGTTTTTTTTCATCTACATTTAGGCCTAGGCCTATATGATTATAATGCATACTGATACTTGTAGTTATACATCAAATTTCCTGATTCTCTTATCACATCTGTGTAAAACTCTGTTTTTTGACTGTGAATACTTTGTCTTGCTAGAATTAGATAGTCACAAATTTAATTAATAGTGCACATGCATCATTGCACATGACCTCATGGTGATGTACAGTATGTTGTGTCCATTGAATTATGAGGAAATATGACTGCAAGTTTTAGCTCATTAGCTTCTCACATAAAGTGTAGCTGACTAGCATCAAGCTAGCACACACAGATGCGCCTGCAAACTGTGTTCTAATTTCCCCATATCAACAGGCTTCTGGTTTGTCAAACTTGAGCTAATTGAGACATTTCTAGGTTAATCCAATTCTTTGTTCCATACTTCAGTGGAACAGTGATGTGCATTAAAAGTTACCAGAAGTAAATATGGCTAAAAATGAAGACTACCACCCGTTCTGTTTGAGGTCAGCTGACAAGGGGCAGTGTAAACAGGGTTAAGGATGGAGTGAATAACGAACTTCTTCAACTCTTGAACTTCTTCTCTTATCCCCTTCTAATAAACAAGCTGCCCCTCTAGGGCACCCCTAAGGATCCTTGCTGCCCCTCTGTGATGTGGTCCAGGGGTCAGGTGTGTGCCCCTTTACACAGTTATGGTAATCCTCGAGTCCCACATGTTGAATATTGCTTGCTAAAAATAACTGGTGTGGAATCACCTCGGAAAGGATATTTAAGCCAGACTGTATATGATTTACAGCAAAGGAAATATTTATGGTGTGCTGCTTTCCTTGATATCCCTTGACATTAATGACAGGATGCATGACTTGAGGAGTCAACTGTCTATTTTTGTCAGTATAAAATGTTCATTAGACGATGCAAATTACATGGATATGTAATGTGTTGTGACTTAAAAAGATAGAAAGAATGACACTTTCCTTAGAAAGTATTTTTTTAATACAAATTAGATCTTGTATGTATTTGAACAGTAGGTAGTGAACTTTGTGAAGTATAAGGACTACCAGTCATATTTTACAAAATTTGATATTTAAGTATATCATAGAGAATCCAATAGACCTTGAGGGAAAAGTGTTAAGTACAAGTTGTAAATAGATGTGATATCCTGAGATGATGAGCTGTTTTCTTGTATGATGTGGTGGTACAGCCATCATGGCTATGCCTGGTACAAAAGTAAAGATGACCTTCTTCTTTTCTTCATTTTTTTTTTTTTTACAAATTAGATCTTGTTTGTATTTGAACAGTATGTAGTGAACTCTGTGAAGTATAAGGACCATCAGTCATATTCTACAAAATTTGATATTTGAAGTACATCAACGAGAATCCAATAGACCTTGAGGGAAAAGTGTTACAAGTTGTAAATAGATCTGATATCCTCAGATGATGAGCTGTTTGAGATATCTTGTATGATATGGTGGTACAGCCATCATGGCTATGCATGGTACAAAAGTGCAGATGACCCTCAAACTGTTGTAGAGATATTATTTAAAAGGACTTTGTGTTTGTGTGGATGTGGGCTCTGTTCTTGGCACTCTGTAGTGATTTGAAGTCATTGTTCTTTTTCTTTTGGCTGCCAAGTTTGAATCCATATTGATTTTCAATTTAAGACATGCTTACGATGTTAATTTTGTGACCGCACCACAGCACCCTTTTTGTCAAAATTCCACCCAGTTTGACTCCGGAAAACATAATAAAAAAAACCAGAATGGAGCTGTAGATATGGAGGATTTCATGTCCACACTAAAAACACTAGTTATTGAAAAATGTGATAGAGATCAGGTAGCATACTCACTTAATCCAAGTGATGTCATCACACGCAGTCTCCTGTGAGAACATACATTGAAAAGCCCTGTATTCTGTAAAAGTGGGAATTTACATGGTGGGAAAATTTTCACATATTTCGTGCAACCAGAAACTAGCACAAAGATAAAAGCATGCAAATATTTTGCTTGCTGTATTTACCATTATGTAATGTCTCAATTCAGCGTAATCAAAAATGCGTGAAGTTCATCTTACTTGGCTGAGCACGAAAAATTACTCGTGCAAAAATATCCGCTTTTACAGCATACCATCTAATTGATATGTGTGTCTAGTTCTGCCCCTCCCCACCCTTGTGATGAAAGAAAACAAATATTTATAAGCCTCAAAGAATCTGTCTTGCTTTGTCTGTACAAGCAAGATGGCCATTAGCATGCTTACCCTTGTATTATGCTCACTTAGGGTCATCTTTTGATACCCCAATGGTGACATTTGCTCCTGCAACAATTGCTGTGGTTTTATTTTCTCCAAGAACTTAGGGTTAGGGTTAGAGTCATGATAGGACTTGTGATGTCATGTAACCTAATGTCTTCAGTTTGATGTGAGGATTAGGATTAGGGTTAAGGTTATGTTTGTGGGTAAAATTTATGTTTGGCTTTCAGTAGTGTGCAGATATTTTGTGGAAACAATTGTTGCAGGATTAAATGTCATGTAACCTATGTGTCATTTACTGTATTATGGAACTTTGGGAGGAAATTTGAATTTATATGTAATTGATGAGTTTTTAGCTCACCTGAGCCGAAGGCTCAAGTGAGCTATTGCGATCGCTCTTCGTCCGGCGTCCGGCGTCCGTCGTGCGTCTTGCGTCAACTTTTTACATTTTCATCTTCTTCTTGAAAACCCCAAGACTGATTTTCACCAAACTTGGCAGGTAGCATTCCTAGGGGGTTAGGATCTCAATTTTTAAAAATGGGTACCATGCCCCACCCATGGGGCCCCCAGGGGGCCCAAAACCCCCAAAATTAAAGGGATAGTACAGTATTAGTTGAGATGAGAATTGGGCTTTTAACTTTTTGCGAGATACCAAGAAAATACTTATGAAATGGTACAGAGCATACCATTTTAAGAGGAATTCAAAGTTTATTTGATGAAAATCAGGTTTGGAATTACTGAAACATCCAAAAACAAACTAAAACAAAGCGATCGCAATGAAGTGTGGGTCCCACACTTATTAGAATCGCTCTGTTTTGGATATCTCGGCCATTTCAAAACCAATTTTCATCAAATAAACGTTGGATTCCTCATGGAATTACATGCTCTTTCATATTTCATAAGAGGTTTCTCATTATCTCACCAAAAAATGTTAGAAACCTGATATTAGGTCTCAACCAAAACTATACGATCCCTTTAAGGTATCTTTAAAAATCTTCTTCTCTAGAACCAGAAGTGATAGAGCTAAGTAATTACTATGAGTTAGTACATTGATGACTGTAGTTTCAAGTTTGTTCATGGCAGAATCAGGGGTGCCCCCCTTGGGACCCAGGGGAGGGGGATGGGGAGGGGTCCTAATGGGGCCTAAATTGTACATTATCATCTTCTTGAGAACCCCATGACCCATTTTCACCAAACTTGACAGGTAGCATCCCTAGAGGTGTAGGATCTCAATTTGTTCAAATGGGCACCGTGTCCCACCTGGAGGGCCCTAAGGGACCCAAACCTCCCAAAATTAAGGAATCTTTAAAAAAAAAATTCTGGAATCAGAAGTGATAGATCTAGGTTAATGCTATCAGTTAGTATTACATTAATGACTGTAGTTTCAATTTTGTTTTATAGCAGATCCAGGGGTGCCCCCCCCCCCCCTTTTTGCAGGCGGGGGGAGGGGTGGGGAGGTCCAAATTGGGACCTAAATTATACATTTTCATCTTCTTCTTGAAAACCTCATAATGGATGTTCACCAAACTTGGCAGGTAGCATCCCTAGGTGGTTAGGATCTCAATTTGTTAAAATGGGCATCATGCTCCTGCCCCCCCCCCCACCCCCCAAATTAAGGAATCTTGAAAAAAGTGTTCTTCTCTAGAACCAGAAGTGATAGAGCTAAAATTGATACTGTGAGTGAGTGTGTGTGTGTGTGGGGGGGGGGGGGGGGGTCCAAATTTGGGCCCTAATTGTACATGTTCATTGTTTACTTGAGAATGCCTGGTCAAATTTTGGTAGAACTGTGTGTAATTTAGATCAGTGACTGCATGAAAGGTGAACTTGCGATACTCAGGTGAGCGCTAGACCCGCGGGTCTCTTGTTTAAAGTAATCACCCATTTTAATAGCAGTGTAGGCAATATCTTTCATTTCCTATGTGGTTCATGTATGTCTGGGTTTAATGATTCTATTGACTGCTGAGAATAATTTATTTGCATACCTCTGGTAAAGCTTGTTGATTGTTCGTTTTATGTAGAAAAAGCAATTCAATTTAATTCAATAGTTTATAGGCAACAGAATAAACGTTTGTCAAACAAAAGAAATGAGAAGAGTGAATAACTAACTTTTTTTTGTTGTTCATTTGTTTGTTTGTTTTTTTCTTTTTCTCTAGTCTCCCAGTCAAGGAGATTGTGTTCCATGTCTTGTAGCACACATATTATATGTTGCCATAGATGTAATGCAATAGATGGGAAGGAAAAGGAGACATACAAAGTTGTATGATATATTCATACAGAAAGAACAAAATCTGGAAGATATGTCTAGCTCAAGTTAAGGTTGTTGATTGTAGTTGAGGACTGATATGTCTTCAGTTTTGTTTGAATTTCTGCTTATTCCATTCTTCCCCCGAGGATGAGAACTGCCAATCTCCATTTCCTGTCAACAGGATCGTCATGGCGATTTCTGATGTGGTTTGTAAACAGCCTGGCAGGTTTACTCAGGGTACCATCCCGTCTCATATCTTGCCCACTTGCACAAACATTGTCGTTATATCTATCCTCCTCCAGCTCTACAAGATTTCTCATTGCTGTACATGTGTGTCGCTCTGATGACATGCAAATCCTATGTGATGAGTAGATCACATTGAGTTCATGATGCTATGCCAAGTAGAAAGTGTTGAGACACGGCATGCTGGAATTGGAGAGGGTTTGAAGATGTAAGGGGGATTAGAGGGGATTTTGTCTTGGTAAAGACCTCCTTGTTCATTGAGGGTGAAAAATGTGTGGTCAAAAAGCATCAAACGGCAAACATAAAATGATCATAGCACGTAAAAAAAAAGAGCAGTGTACATAATGTGCTGGGAAAGGCGTTTGAATGGTTCTATAGCCATGCCGTAAGACTTGTGTATGCGCAAATGCATCTATTCCTGAAGTTGATTTGCCCAGTCTTGGCATATTGGGAGCAGTAAATTTTGATGAGAAAATCATGAAGTATTGTGTAATTAACCAAATGTAAATGATTTAAAGTATCATGCACAACAAGCTTATTTTAATACTTCTTCCAAAGAATACGGCAATAGCTATGGAAGTGATTCTCAGTGGTTTGTTGATAGAGTGGGGGTGAAAGGTAAAAGTGATGTCATCTATGTAAATTCTGATGTCATTGGGCATTGATGGAGGGAGTGATGACACAGCCTGTGTTTGTGTGTATACAAGGCAGGAGGCACTCATCTCTCTTGGCAAGGAGATCAGATCCACTGAGGGGGGCTGGTGATGCAGGATTCACACAGTGGTGCCTTATTTATTGGCAGTGAAGAATTTGACTTAATCTCACCTCTCAGTCTTTCCATTGGATGTTGCCATGGGAGACTGCTAGAAAACTCAGTGAACAACCCGAAACAGAAACCACTGCCTTAGAATTTGCGGTTTTGAAAGAGATCTTTTCCTGCATTTTTTGCTCCGTGAAACCCTCGCCCATCTTTTACTGGTAGAATTCTTGGTTTTAGGTCATGTGACTCACTCCATATGGGTGCATTCACACTTGAGGTGTTAATGATAAAGTTGGCATTCGTTTGGGGAATCTGCATATGCAGTCACATGGAGCGGGGCATGTGTAATATTCACCAAAAAACTAACGTTTTGGACTGGTTTTTCTGCAAGTATGAATGGTAGAGATGAAAAAAGTTAAGAGAAAAACATTTTTAAAACTTTTTTTTCAATGTACGTGAACATCATACGCTGTAGGCAACTTTTCCAACACTAACAGAATTATGTCAAAAGATTCTAAGAAAAGAAATGAGCTTAGTGGAGGAATTAAGTTTGCTGTTAAAAGTATCAGCTTTTTTGGACTTTTTGAATGAAATGACCCATATACACGTATTGAGAATAGCAGACACTCTTTCTACAGAAGTAGACAACCATGTTTGTCTATGACACCATGGTCATTTCTTTCAGTAAAAAAAAAAAAAAAAAATGTATATAATATATATGTTACCTGCCACAACAAAAGGATCCGAAAGTAGCTGACGGCTGAGACGAGAAAATTGAGTTTGAAGTCAGATCGTCAAAATCGGTCAAAACAATCGAATTTCTGTTGTTGGTCTGATGTTGTATTCTAATGTTTAATCTATCATGGCCAAAATTTAGAAGCTAAGTGATCAAAGGAAAGGCAGGAAATTAGCGTTTTTCTGGGCCACGATTTTCCGACAATGGAACAGAAACGTGTCTGAAGATTTGGATTTAGTGCCACCGATAGACTCCTCCCCTAGCAGCAAGGGAGTGATCTTATTGGTCAGTGTGTGGCATCCAGGTTTACTGATTGGTCATGTGTAGACCACTGGCGCTCAGCTTGACTAAACATCGTGGCGGTTGCTGTGAGCGGACCTTCTGTTGTCAAGAGGTGAAAACTGGAATACCTCCCCTTGATCAAGATTGCGTCAGAAAGAAAACTTTGAAGGCGGTTTCTTGAAACTGATTTCCTAGACCACTCAATATGGTCTCATAAAATCATCAATATCTCCACAACTGAGTTATTTTATGAGTCGTGTTATATATGAAATAAAAGCAGAAGAGTAAGGGAATAATGTCATGTCATTTTCAGAAAATCAACCTCCCTCAACTTTCAGATCCTTTGTTGTAGCGGGTCACAAATCAAAAACAGAGAAATAGTATAAATCTGTACTCTGACTTCACTAATGGTCAAGTATTTTGCCAAACTGCTTCTGTCAAAAACCTTCTAAGACTGGAGAATGATTTGCAAAACAATGCCCTTTTAGTAAGCCGCATTTACACCTACTAACAGCACCATTTTTAAAATCGCGATATTTTGGTTCCACCGTTTATACTTGCGCAAAAGCATGCGAAGTTTGAGCTTCACGAAACATCGCAATTTTTTTGTTTGGTAGTGCACATGTGTAATTTCCTCTCTTCAACACGGTAAACAAGTGGAAGTGCTGGCTATTTGTCTTCACTGCAGTGCAGTCTATTTTGCTCACAGCTAGCTAGGTGGTTGGAACGTTGAGCCAGGGCTTTTTATCAGTCCAATGCACACATAAATTTGTGTTTCTCGAGAGTGTAAACTTATGGTAAAACTATATAGCTTGCTAAATGAGATCACATACATAGCAGGTGTGTAAAACTTCAGCTTAGTATGGGAAAGTTGATGAAAGTAGCATTCAGGAGGATCATGAAATTTCGCCGATATGACAAAAGTGAGAAGTAGGCTCGTTTTTAGGACTGGTATTTCATCAGGCGACAGCAAGAGCTCACCATTGTTTTACCGACACTTGTTACATACTCCTGTATTCCACAAAGTCAACGTATACCGAGAGCAGTATGGGCAGTCCAAAAATCAACGCATTACTGGAAGAACATTATTTTGTTAAGTCGTTATGGGGTGATGATATGTGGTTAGAGAACTTCAGGTTTGTTACTAGTTTTCATATACAATATAGTTTCATCAGGGAGGTGAGAGACCACAAGCCGAGGATCGGACATTTACCTGTACAGCATGTACCCTGTACTCTGGCCAGCGGCCGACGTACTCCCTACATGTTCCAAAGAGGGATCGGGAGCACGCGTAAACTCCTGGTGCAATCTGATACCGAAAGTCACGTGATGAAAAATCACGATATTTCTGCAGCTTAGGTTTACACTCGCTAAACTTCGCCCCAAACATCGCGATGTTTAAAAAAATTGCACTCCGGCTGGCGATTTTTCTGGCAATGTTTCGAGGACGTTTGGGTGTAGTTGCCTAGCAACTTGCACCCAAATGTCGCGAATTTAGAAAAATCATGATTTTTCCAAGCAAGTGTAAATGGGCTTACTATTAAATTTTTTTTTGCAATCTTTATTAAAGAATCTTTGCAAACTGGGTGTGCTGTGGAATACGTTGAATAGGTACAGACTTGCAAGAACATTAGCAGTGTTCATGGTTCTTTTCCTTGTTAGAGTCAGTCTTTCAAAAATGCAACTGTCCCCCCCCCCCCTTTTCAAATTGGTGGTTTTATTTGAGAACGGAAGATAAAGCGGAAGGGGAGGAAGAACAAACAGCCGACTTTGTTTGGCTTTCATCTTGTGAAATTGTCGGAAGCTGAGTAAATGGGATGCAATTTCAGAAGTCAAAACACACAAACATGATTGGGTTGGCCTGGGATGTGAGCCGAGACAGAGTGAATCAGATCATGTGACACCTTCAGCTTTAATCTATTCTCTCTTCCTTCTCCAGTTAGCTTGAGGAGCTCAAACAACGAGATGCTTTCGTCTTTTTTTCTCCTTTTCCAGGATTCATGTCACCTGTGTAATGCACTTTGCCATCAAATTTAACATCTCAAAGAACTTCTCTCTATCTCCCTTTCATGCACCCTCCCTCTTTCTCATTTATACATGTATAGTGTGTTATATGACTGTAAAGACGAAATTCTTTAATCCATTTTTCACAACCATAGAAAAAAAAAACTTTACTGTCCATTTATGCTCACCCATTATTTTTCAATTAATAGAAATTTTTGAAAGACACATGACATTTAAGGGGAGATGTATAATTTAATGACAACAATTGTATCAGATAGACAGGTTATAGCCCTTCTGCAACATTTACCAGTGCCAGTTGAATAATGTGCAGTCAGTGTATGAATATTGTAATGGTGTTCTGTACTATATTGCTTGTTCTTGTCTCACAGCCACCATGAACCACACTATTTCTGTTCATTTAGGCGGAATAATCAAATTGGGATATCCGTAGAATTTCTCTCCCTCTGTCCCCTTTGGTTTTTTTAATGTGCTTGGTTCAGAGCAAAAATTTGATTTAAGCCCAGATGGAAAAACTGGAAGATGCTGCAACACTTGCTCCCAAGAGCCGTGTACACTGTCTCTTCTGGGTTCCATTCCCTGGCGTCCTTGTACATGTAGGTTATGCTTAACTCAGTCTGCACCTTTGGCAAATGCTACTGCATGAGATGTATCAGTAGTAATTGACAAAATAGACATGAAAGGGTTAAAAGGATGCTCTGAGGGAAGAAAGAAGAAAAACACACACACACAGTTTGAGTATTGACTGAAGCAAGATGAAATCCCGTCTTTTGCCCTCACTATTTGACAGCAGTTTTTGGTGAGATCTCGTGAATAGTATGAGGTCATTTAATTGAAAGGGAAAAACAAAACCAAAACATGTGTCTAAATATCCAATCCCGGACCTAGTGGCTATTGAAAACTATAAAGGCATGCGTAGCTCCCCCCCCCCCCCCCCCCAATGAAAAAGTAAATTCAACCCATTTCATGTAAGATTATCCAAGTCTCCATAGACTTTGTACACAATCCATCATGTGCCCACAGTCAATGGATCTGTTGAACCTGATTCCAAGTGTTGACCTCTCAGATGAACTTATGTCTGATTCTGTGAAAAAGATGCGGAAAACTGTATTAATCACAGAAAGTAAAACTAGGAGATATTTGTTAGAGATATTATGTATTCAATACACAGTATATCATCAAAGCAGAAATATGTAGCATATTGAGTGGTTTGACTCATAACAGCTTGCTCGATACTGCAGTGGACTAAATATAGCAACTTTGTCAAGGATTGTAAAACGTTATAGTCAGCTGTGTAGATTTGATCCACAGTGACTTGTTTAGAGTGAGGGAAGGTGCACTGTACTCATGCTTGCCAACATTCTCAAACATTAGAAATTTAATGTTGCAGGGAAAGTGCATTGGCAGACATGTGCTAACTCAGACGTGTGGACGCCTTCAAGTACCTGTCAAGTTTCAGTTGTTTCTCAGTTCTTATTCAGCCTGCATCCGTACAGTGCGTTTGACGTGATGTTACATTATGTATGCAGTAAATCAACCAAATGTGATAAGAAAAGTACAAACAGTTCATCAAGGAGAGGTCAGACATTCTAGATTCCCATTGTCCATGCAAGCAATGTAGTGTGGACCTACAGAGACCATACTCTGAGGATTAAAGAATTCATGCATTATGGTGATGGGACAGGCTATCAATTTTAGAATAATACTATCAGAGGGAATATCAAGCATGGATGAGAATAGCAAAACACACAAAACAAAGAGAAGACTCAATTTAAAAAACTAATCAAGCTTCCGACACAAACAGATCAAAAGCAAACATGGGCATGTTGAAAAAAGTGCAATTCTTTGAAAGGATGTTCCTGGAGATATCAATTGACCGTAAGGGAAATACTATTACTATTATTTACTATTACTATTATTTATAGTGCGCTTTTCCCACAAGGCCCAAAGCGCTTACAATCAATTCAAAACATGTACGACAGTATGTGTAATTGGATATATGTTACAGCTACGAACTAGTTGCTACTAAAAAGATGTGTTTTCAAGGCTTTTTTTGAAAACACTGACTGATGGAGACTGTCTAACGGTAAGTGGTAAATTGTTCCAGTGCTTTGAAGCAGACACAGTAAATGTCCTATCACCGGCTATGTGCGAGTAACAGAGTATGTGAGACGAAGCGGATCACTACATGACCTCAAATTTCTAGTAGGTGTATATAAAGTCAAACAGGCATCTAGGTATTTCGGAGCTTGATTGTTGAGGATTTTATAGACAAACAAAACTAGTTTTAAAATTATCCGTTGCTTCAAAGGAGGCCAGTGCAACGACTTCAGAAGTGGCTGAGATGGGTAGTCCCTAGAAACCTGAAACACTAATCGGGCTGCCCAATTTTGAAGTCGCTGCACACGATCCAATTGAGTTGAAGGAATGGAAGAGAGAAGCCTGTTACAATAATCTATACGGGATAGAACTAAAGAACGCACTGCGTTATGACATGCAGATTGATCAATAAATCTCCTTGTATTGTAAATACTTGTATGATAATATGAAGCTACAGATATTTTGGGTCATCTCATGTTGTCATTGATGTGCTCCTTTTAATGGTATAATTACAAAATTACATCCATAGTCAGGGGCGGATCCAGGAATTCCGTAAAGAGGGGGCGCCTTTTTAAAATTAAAGGGGGCGCACACACCCCTCCCCCCCATTTTTTTCTTTGTATTTCCTTTGTTTTGACAAAAAAAAAAAATAAAGGGGGGGGGGTACGCCTGGTGCGCTCCCCCCTGGATCTACTACAGTACTGACAGTGCACTTTATTCAAAAGGGGTAAGCAGAATATAATATCAAGCAGTCTGCCAAAATCGTCCCTTTCTTCTTTAAGATGGTATCATTTGCCTAAACAAATTGAATGTGTATGACATAAATGGCTGTTAAAAGATGAAATGATTTTTTATAGCTTAGTACACATGGTGCATCAGATTGTGTACATGTATGTGTACAAGTAAGTATACATGATTAATAAATCACCCCCAAGATGCATCATATCAATATGATTTGCATCAAAACTACCCCTGCACCAAAATCATGTCATGGGTTGAGTTGGGGGAGAGAAGAGGGGTAATTAAAAAGGTACCCAAAGAGAGAAGGAGAGGAAAAGGAAGCCAAATTGTAATTTTGTTACAACAGGGGATCATTTTGATATACAGCCACCTTGGACAAGGATCTGAAGGGAAGCTTGGGTAGCAAGGCAAGAACTTTGCCCTTGAGTGACTGGAAATACATAGGAATGGGATGTAAGATGGATATTTGGCATTCGATGTTATGCTTTGCTGACAATGGTAGTCTGCTCTTCCATACCCATTTCATTCACTCTCTGTAATAGCGTGACCTCTACCAAACCAAAGGTCTTGTATTCACTGTAACCCGTTGAGGACAGACTGATTTTGCTACAATACACATTTCCCATAGACACCTGCCCGAGTATTCTCGGGACTCGTCCTCAACGGGTTAAGGGGTGTGTACAGTTCTGGTTAAGGTGAGGATTTAGCTTTTATAGTTTTGCGAGATATTCAGAAACCACTCTGTGAGATGTCAAAGAGCATGCAATTCTAAGTGGTATCAAAAGTTTATTTGATGAAAATCGGTTTTGAAGTGGCTGAGATATCCAAAAACAAGGTAAAACAAAGAGATCCTAATAAAAGGCATGGCCTGTCGCCTTTTATTATAATCACTTTTTTGGATATCTCAGCCATTTGAAAACCAATTGTCATCAAATAAACGTTGAGTCCTTCTTAAAATTACATGCTCTTTCATATTTCGTAAGAGGTTTCTCATTATCTCACTTAGGAATGTTTAAAACATGAATCCCCATCTCAACCAGTACTGTACAGTCCCTTTAACACTTACTGCATCTCTAGAATATACAAGAATATGCCCCATACAACTCTGGATAGACTGCCACATGGCAGAAGAGAATGAAATGCATTGCAGATATTGATACAACTTGTAGGACAATTTCCATAGAAATACTGCGATATCATTTGCTGCCACAATGCATTATGTATGAACTATTGTTTTAGCAACAGAACATTTTCATACAGAAGGGTCACAAATTAGTGCATCATGTTCCACTAACTTGTTGGTGATCACAGAAGGTAGGGATAAGTATGGAAGAAAAAATAGATAGATTGGAACCTCTTGAGCTGTTACCAGATCCACGACAAGCCCTCTACACAGGATGGGACGGCTGTTCGCCAAGTACCAGTTTTATTATCAAGTGATTATGAGCTTATGTTTACAGTCTTTTATCCCATTGATGTCAAGGTTAGCAGTTTTCATTGAAGGCCTGTTTTATCTCCATCAGATACCATCAAAAGATATCACCAAGTACTGCAACCCCTGAAATTTTCATGTGCATTTTGATTTTGTGAATTTCATAAGAGCCAAATTTTGCAATGAATCAAAGTGCATGCGAAAGTTCTTTATATGCCTTGAATGCCAGTTGCAGTGTGCAATAATTTTAGGCCGCAAAAAAGCCATCATCTCCAATTCACAAGAATTTCATTTTACATCTGGTTTTTACAGTATGGAATCAGATGTAACGAATGTTAGCTGGAATCATTTTTTGAGGTGAAAACTGTTAATCAGAAGAGTTTCTGAACTTTGCATGAAAATTTTTGCAGACTTCTCCCCATCATATTCAGATGAAAAGATCGAAGTTTATTAGGTATCTCTTTCACTTTGGCAGCATGTTTACTGTGTGCTGAATTTACCGCGTGCTTTTTTCTGGTATTGCACTTCTGTACAATGATTTAAAAGGGTTTCTCCTTCCAAGCATTATGAAGAGACCATGTCTGAACTTGCAGACTAGCAGGGTTGGGTGCCTATTCACTGTTGCACCTGGTGAATAGATACAGGTGAGAATACATTACAGTGTGGCATGATTAGAAAGCATTAATCAATTATCTGGCGCAATGAGGCTGTCCGGCCCATCGATTGCTCTTCCGGTGTTCTGGTGAGAAATTGCTTGTGACTTTGGAGGATTTTTTTTCTTTCTTTTTTTTTTTCCATCAAGCAGAAAGGAGTGCTGTTGTACTCATTTGTATACACAATGTTGCCAGGTAGCAGGAAGGTGTTAAGTTTTGTGCAAAGCAAGGTTGTGATATTCTGCATAAACATACACACACAGACACACACACAAACTATCATTCGGCATTGTAAGTACAAAAGTACAATCACATCATGCAAATATGGACACAATAATGAAAAGGAGCAATAATGCACATCTTCTCTGTTGCCAGAATCATTTTAATTGCTTTAACTTGTAATCAAGATTAACTATCGATTAAAAACAACACCATAACAATAAAAGCACACAGTCAAGTTGAGTTGTCCTCTTGCAATAATGATACAAATATTAATCATGACAGTACTTGAATGATTTAGACCAGTATTGTGAGATAACACAATGATACATAATAAATTCAAATTGCTTACCTCACATTCAATTTATCAGTATTTGCTTGTACACATTCAGCTGTAGTCACCCCTTCCTGAAGCATACTAGAGCTCGTTGAGTATCTAAAGAATGACTTTCTGTTTCTTCCATCGGTCTATTAAGTTAGAATGCAGGTAATGTACCTCCTGTTTCTTTTCCTTTGTTTTATAGCACAGCTTTTTCTTCTTCCTTTTATTCTCTGATACACAGAACTGCTTGTTGGTGGATATATTACAGATTATTAGTTAACCAGGAATCTAAATTACTATACTTGAGGAATGAGCATATTTGAGGAAGAATCTTAAAATTGATGTCTCCTTTCCTTTCACCGCTATCGAAAAGGGGAAGAAAAGCAGTAAAATCAATTTTCGGGTGCGATGAAAGACTCTTTTTCTTAAAGTATTATTTCTTATGTTTAATGTCGCATGTGTATGAAAGTTTGATAGCGTGAGAATTTTTACAGAAAATGATAGGTTTTGCAGATGGGAGGAACTTAGAGATACCCTTGATGTTCAGATCCAGGGTGCTGTGTAGATCCCAATTAACGCAGGCATTAAATCTTGAGTGATACAAGTAATTGGCCAGAGGGGATGTGGAGTGGAATTTCAGGCTTGCCTCCTTGGGAATGAATCAGCGCAAGATGCCAAGCAACTTTGATGTTCTGTTTAAAATAAAAATCCAGCATGTTTAAGTTGACTTTTATCAGTGGAATAAAATCAAACAAATGGGACAAAGAAAGTTTTATCGCTGTGGCACCAAAAGTGAAAAAGGGCAAGTTTTGACATTTAAAATTCCTGATTGTTTTCCCAGAACAGGGATAATGGTGCATTCACACATGATGATGCAATTTCTGCTTTCAAATGAAAGAAATGCAAATTTAGCAGTGTTTGTATGAAACATTACTTGCCAAGACTGCATCTTGGGTGTAACAAGAAGACCATACAGTGACCAAACCATCTCAAGCTTGTATTTCTGCAAAAATTATAATTACAGATGACAAGAGAGCAGAGTGACACACTTGTATACAACTCACAGAGGAAACTTCATTCTCACATCTCCACAAGGGTGATATGACACCCAGTGAAATAGTGTGTATACCACCTCCATTGTGCTAATTCACATTTGCACTGCCCTCCCCTTCATGTGGAGCCCCCCCCCCCATACACACACACACACATACACACACACACACACACACACACACACACATTATCATACATACACACTTACATTTTTTTATTACAAACCCTTGGAGTCATGCTAATCACAGATTTTTTTAGCTCGGCTTGTTTCTTTTTGTTTGTTGCTGTGCAGCAGCAGTGGTGGCGTCGCTCTGACACCTTGGTCTGACCGGCTGATTGACAATTTCGCCGTTGGTGTGAAAATCACTATCCTCCCACCCTGGGGGATGCATTAAAGACAGACTGGCAACCTATTCCTCTCTATGAAAACTCTCACAAATCAGGCTGCATTATACATGGTTGGTAACAAGGATGGCAAGGAAAATCAACAACAAAATGTGGTGCCATATTTCAGGGTGCCCTTTTCCACTGTCATGGATGTGTTTTTTTTTTTCAAGGGTTCAATGTCTTTTCAGGATGTCAAGCTGCAGTGTATTCTCATTTAGTGTGCAGCTCTTCCAAGTTGAGTTTCAGTGAACGGTTTTTGCAGAAATCTTGATTACTGGTGATGTGCATTTAAGGGTTGATTTTCCTGCTGTGTGATTCTAATTAGAAAGAGATCCATTTATTGCTGTATCAAGAGGCATTGATATATCAGCCTCTAATACATACCAGGTAGTGATGAAGTTTACCATTTGCAGGATCATGGCAGTTCCACTTTTAGAGCTAGACTTATGGTAATTTACCACAAATAAACACGATGATTCAGTTAATACAGAAATGTGAATAGTACACATTACAGTAAGTTTGAACAAAAGCAAATACAACTGTAATTAGTTCACAAATCATGAATTTTTACCATTTTGGTCAAGTCTATGTACCATCATCACATGATTACAAGACTACAACAAGTCGTGTTGTCACAATAGGGCAATGATGTAAAGAAAATATAAAGAGAACTTGACATGTATTCATATTTTTATTATGATGAAAGGCACTTGACCTACCCTTTCCAAAGGCAGGGGAAATAATATTACACTAAACATGTGTCAGTAACAAGTCAAAGTAATTTGAGCTTTTTATAGTAGGGCACATGTGTGGAATTTGCTTCAGATTTAGCTGCAAAATATTCTGCTCTACTCCAACCATACCAATGTGTCATATTTGATTTTTTTTTTTTTTGCCCTAGGCTATTTCCTGGGGTGCAAGGGTTACTAGCAACTAGTAACCTGTCTACAAGTGTTCCCTTTACTGTTTTTTTTTTTTTCAACTCCCACTGTGACAAGTTAACCTACAATGTAGTTGATATCTTTCATCTGAATTCAGTCAGCTCTGTGAAAGAGCTTCCCTGCTGTATTCTATCCACACACTCTCAAAAGCTTGAATCATTGCATCAAATATTTTGGAATATTTAAAAATCATGTCAAATTTTGTTGAATCACTGACTGTTTGAGAAGGGGAGGGTTAAAGAAGCAAGCATTCCCTTGGAGGGGAATCTGTCTTGTTTCACAGACTGCAGAAGTGTTGCTTGCACAGCTGCAGTGATTGCAGATATCTGTATGCCTAGCCTCAACCTCCAGGCTCTTTGTTCATTACTTACCAAGAGAGTGGGAATCATGCTGTGATATATAGCTGAAATGGTTCCATGACATTTGCTGTTGTAACGATATTCCGGCTTAACATAAATTCTATCTACACACATAACCCTAACCCTAATCTTCATCCTTACATCAAACTTAACCTAAAACCCTATCACAACTCTAACCCTGAGTTCTTGGAGAAAATAAGATTGGAGCAATTGTAGTTGGAGCAAACGTTGTGTCACCAGCTGAAATATTACACAAGGAGTTCCATGATAGATCTACTGTGTTCTCTATGAAGAATTCAGAAAGTGGTGATACACCACTATACATTCAAAGTGATATTTCATTATTGGAATGGATGTTGTTTCTTGCTTGTGTAAAAAAAACAACAACAAAAAACCACACACACACAAACAAACAAACTTCAGCTCGCATGGAATGCCAGTGGAAGTGTCTGTTGCAGAAGTTGTTGCTGAATCTCTTGAGACGAGGACTGTGACATTCTACGTCATAGCTTGCCAGAATGAGGGATGGGGGTGTCAGCGGCTGCTGGGGATGACTGATTACAGTACACACAGAACCATTGGCTAGGGCCAGCTGATTTAGCAATTAATGAATATGTGAAAGGTGTCTCTCATTTTGTTTGAAAGGTTAATAATTAGATCAACTGATCCAGATGTAGTTATAGTGCACAAAACCAGCCAATACAACCCAGTAGCTTCATGATAAAACCCTGTATGTAATGATTCATTGATTAAATGCTCCAAAGAAACACTTCTCAACATTTTTAAACCCGAGGCCCACATAAGCTCCTGCAATTTTTTTTTTCAAGGCCCAGTTAGATAGAATACAAATATTTTTCATTAAGTTTTTGGCTGACATTGCGGCCTATCTGAGAGAGTTTGTGGCCCACTGGTTGAGAAGTGAGGCTTGTGAGTTCTATTTTCAACCTATGTAATTGGAATTCATAGATGTATGGGCTAATGTTTTTATGTATCGATTATGAAAGAGTGCTGACAGCATTGTGACATAAAACTTTTTTTCAGCAGATGTGCTTTGTGTTCAGAAATATTTTTAGATAATGTTGTGACAGCTGCTATGGTATATATGTTAATTTTAACTTAAACATGAATTTTCACAAATATTTTTATGGATTCATCTCACAATCTGACTTTACATGAGATTTCCTCTTTACCTTTGGCACATTTTTTTTTTTTTTTGGTAGTTCCTTTTCTGCCATTAGGAAATTAGTAACACCAGGTATTATGTTGGACTATGTCTACTTGTTTGAAGATGGCTTTTATGCTGACTCCTTGCCAGATATGTATGGCATGCACTTTGCTCCCATCTGGTATAATCATTATCATCGAGTGTTGCCTACTCTGTGTAACGGTGTCACCATACATTTCAGACGTTGTTTGTGTCAGTGAAAACTTAATCAGATATCTAATGACTGCCCTCTAATGTACTACTATTTTTCAATTTATCATGCAATGTGAGAGGATTTCAGAAGTATGTCAACCAAAGTGGTTGACTTGTTCTTGGAATAATTTCTTATATATCACTTTACTGTTATTGGACATACAGCTGTGTAATTTGCTAGTTATGTGAGGTAAAAATACCTTTTTTAAAGTGTGTTAGGATCTGTCGTGACATTCAGAACAAGGATTTTTGTTGTTTGTTTGTTTGACCCAAAGCGAAGTCAAAGATATTTGCTGTTGTGGTGTAATACTCGAATCTGATGCTTCATGCTTGTAGCAATATGTGATGCAATCCATGTACTGGACAAGCCAGCGGAATCTTGCAGGCTCCAATTCCAGCCTAAAGCACATCTCATATCAGACTCTGTGGAAACCAGGAGCTATTGATTCGTGTCTTTTATGACAGTGAGGAATTTTGCGGAAGGTTAATTGAGAAATGAAAGCTTCTGTCCTGCTGAATTTGTCCTCTTCCTTATTGCTCATCTCAGGGAGTCTCTGCTGGATGCGAGCCCCGTGTGATCAATTTAACGTCAATTGTGCCGCAAAGAGAGATTGACATTTGCATCAGACTTGGCTGGACTGCAGGCAGGCAATATTTGTTTCCTATTTTGATCATTTTAGTCTGGAGGAACATGGTGTGGTTGTTTGTTTTGTTTTTGTTTTTTGTTTTTTTTTTAGGCTCTTCATGCACTTGAGGTTGCAAGAATCGTGGAATCATTTCCTCGTGCTGAATAATGCCGAATATCTCTTGTTTCACTTCTCCCTCCCCCCCCCCCCCCCCATGGACTTGTCATGCCTACTTGGCTCTGTTTGTACTGTGAAACATGGAATGTTCGTGTGTATTTTAATTTCGCAAAATTAGAATGCACACAAAAGCTCTTGTCTACATTATATATGCATTGAATGCCAGTGGCATTTCGAAAAAATTTCATGTTGCAAATATATCTTGCTTTGCTGTGTATGTGTGTGTGGTGGATTAAAAAAAAAGAAAGATGTTGTGCAAAAGAGCTTTTTGTTATTTTGATATGATAGAACTAGAATCATAATGAGAGTGATCTGCAATGAAATTGGAGGTTTGTATGCCTCCAGGGGTCTAATGTCATCATTGACTTTTCCTAAAATGGCAGTGAATAAAGAGCCATCAGATATGCTTTGTATAGTATAGGTATTCTTTGTCTAATATATAAACTCTGCCTTTTTACTGGCCAATAATGTTGTCTATTGATGTTTACATTGATATTTGTGTGTGTGTGTGTGTGTGTGTTAAAATATTCATGAAATACACATCACTTCTTTCTTGGTTCAATAAAGTTGCCTTCATGAATGACATATTTTACTATTCTTATCTGGCACCCACCGTTTGAGGCATGTATGATACTGTACAGCCTTGTATGTCGTACTTTGCTAATTGCACCTGCATGTTTTCTTTGCCTTCATCCGTGGACACAAAAGCCATCAAGTTGATTAGACTAAGGATTGAGAAGGTCAGTTGTATGTGGCAGCAGTGTTCATTCATGGGTGTATAAGTCACTCAAGAAATTGAACTACAACCATGATATGAACTCTGAAAATTATTATTTTCTTGACGTTTTGTGGACTCTTCTATTTCTATGACCGAATTTGTATGAATTTTAACAATTTTAGCTCTAAACTCACATCTCAAACACTTGGAATCATTTGTTGTTGCCTGCCTCCTGCCAATAATAGCTCAGATTATTAAATTGTAACTCACAGTTGTCATGAATGCTTTATGATTCAAGTCCCAGACCCACTAGAGTAAACAGCAATATCATATTGCCTTAAAGTAAATTAACTCCTGAAAACATATCACTATGCCTCCCTCTGCTTTCACTCCTTTTAGTATGATTAATGCTTTCATCTGCCAGACTGTATACCAACTAGAGTGAATGTTGCGATGTGGAGACAAGTTTCCATGATGTAATCAGAGTGGAGTTAATGGAGCTCTACTGTGGCACAGACAAGAATAGAAAAGTTGTCATGTTTTTAGTGCGTTAGAACATGAGCAGTGAATCAGAGGTATAGTCTTTTCTACAGGCATTCAGAGCCTGAGATATACTTTCATCAAATTACATCAAATTAAGAAAAAAAATACTCTTGTTCTGGATCCTCCAAATTGTGATCAGTAATCCTGCTTCACTGAAACCTTCTTTTAGGGTACAGAGAAAGTGGTTGGTTGTTGGTTAGATATACAGTCTGAGATGTAGACTAGCTGGCCCTGGTGATTTATCTTCAGATAAGGATTCCATTACATCACCATACTGACGAGTTCGTCTATATCTTCAGTAGATATCAACACATCAGGTATGCAGTGCATTTGAAATGACAAATGGTCCAAGATTAAAGGAAACATAACCGTAACCAAAAGGGTGAGTTTCTAATTGAAGGCAGAGAAATTCCAGTTAGACTACACAACAAATTAAATTATCAACAATTGTAACAGTTATCATAATTGCAATTGCCATGGCAACATGTTTGATAACCAATCAACATTTTGTGTTTCTGTAAAGACTCCCAAGAATAAGGCTGACATCAGCAACATGTTTTCGCCCAAGATACAACCTATATCCAAGAACCATTCCATCATATGAAATATGTACATGTATATCATACAGACTTATTCTTTGGTGTCAAAGACATTATGCCATGTACAATACTGTGCATGTAACTTATGAACAGCTGCTAATGGCATTTTTTTTTTTTTTTTTTTTTTTTTTAGTCTTGTGTGTTGTATACAACCATTGGGATATTTTCAGGGTATGGTATGTCCTTCTGCAGTAGATCTGAAAATATCAGACAAAATGTATCAATGCAGTTTTGGGACTATGCTGAAGAAATAAACATGACTGTGTACATATGGTATACCATGCATGTGCAATGGACACCAACCCCATAAAACTACTGTGTACGCCGAATATTTCGCGAGGTTTTTATTTTCGCAAATTTCGCGAGTCAGGTGCTATTTGGGAAATTAAAGACATGCGAAAATATTGACCCTGATCCCAATGTGAATGTGACGTCACGTATGCGTGTACACTTCTCTGTTCAGTACAGACTCCACGATCGCGAATTTAACCACTCGCAAAATCGTCTGGAATTCCCGATTCGCGAAAATTTAGACTCGGATATATATGGCGTATACAGTAACTGGCTTGTCTTTCGAGGATTTAATGAGTGGACATGTTTTTGATAGCAAAGTCACAATAGAAATGTTGCCTCAGTAAACAGAGGGTTAATTTGTTGTTGACCTTGGGTGACTAAAAACCACTCCACTGATGGAATATGCTGGTAGGATTTTTTTTTTTTTTGCACTTTTAAAACCCTTCTTTATTAGAGTAGCTAACAGAGAAATCAATATATTTCCAAGCGTTCTTGAGAAAAGGAGTGACTGATATGACAATGAATTTCAACAAAAAGATATTTCAGTAGATTCGGGGGGGGGGGGATGTATAGTCATCATAATTTTCTCTTTTGAATAGACAGAATTCGAAGAGGCAAGAAGCCATTATGGTATCATTATTTTTCTGTTTGGATTAATTCTTTACATTGCTAGGACTAATTCCATCATGAAGTTATTGTCAAAAGGGGTTAAAAAAAAATGTAGCATCAGAAAAATGCAAAAGAGCCTCAGTAATAACACTCATATCTTCTGCTGGTAGATGTGAGTACTATTTTGCAATCATGCATGATTTAGAGGGGTTAGGGTGGGGGCAGAATTCCTCAACATAAAGGAGAGTTAATTGTTTAAGAGGTCTTTAATTAGAGCAGTGAAATTTGAATCAAGAAGGTTTAATCCATTAAATCAACATACAGCAATGGGAAAATCTTGAGTGCATGGTGCATGGTCCCGGTGTTTTAGTCAAATGCATACGCGGGCGCACGGCGCAAGTTTCCTATAGAGACCTATGCTATCGACTCCTCTTTGGCGCTTACGCTGTGGCCCACCTCCCGAGTCCGAAGAAGTCCGATCCACTGTAGTCAATGGTCCGATCACAGTTCGGCTCATGATTCGGCTGAGGGGATGACAGCTTTTGCAAACTTCTTTTGTGATGTCATAATAAGAAGCACATATGCACGCACCCTGGCATTACTACAGACTGCGTGATGCACAGAGAAGACAACGAAGGCAACGTTACTTAGAAACACCTACGCGCTTTACTCTTGATGACAGCTCAACTTCGGCAATCTTCGTATCAATGCTAACGGTGATCGACAGTATCATCAACAGCGCCCTCACTACCTTGACTATGCACCTTTAAGTTGCCATAGTGAAATAATTTCTTTACAGTGGCATCACGTACAGTGTGCTGCAAACACACGGGCCAGCTTTCTTGGGGCAAATAAAACTCACAACTGTGTAGGTAAAATGAATTGGTGCTGGCTTCTAATAACTGTATTGGACACTTGTCCAAGTGCCTATTCAAGCAAATGGAATTTACAATGTAATTCCTAGTATTACATGCATGGGTGAGAAAATGATAAGTATTCGATATTAGTTATCATATATGGGGTAGATACCATTGACTGTACCATTAAATGGTTGTTTTCCCCAATACATACTAGAAATGAAATGTTACATGAGAGTGAACATTCTATCATAATGCATCTTGGAGAAAACTAATGATTTTGCTGCTGTTCCAACAGACATTCATGAAACATCTCCCCAGTGATTGTGAACAAGAAAACAATTTCTTAACTTCTGGTGACAAACAGTCGAGCCTGACAGTTAAAGTCAATGACTGATAAACTCAATCTGATGGCCCTCCCGGAGACAACTGTTTTTTTTCCTCCCTTAATGTTTTCCTTATCAGTACTATTCTCGCAAGACGAGTAAGTTGATCGTCTGCGTCACATCCTCTCATGCATGAACACATATCCCAGAGATGCGCCCAGTAATGACCGTTATTAGCATGGAGTACCATTCCTCCCTGCAGAGAGAGATAATATTACGGTTTAATGGGCGGCCCAGTTTGCCTCGAGACCAATCGAGTCGGGCTGGATTACAGGCTTCGATGTCACTATCTCCAGCCCAGAGCCCCAGGAAAGTTCAAGTATGTTTTGTGCAAGGAGCCCTGGCTATATGCCTGTGCTGACGTGCTCCCAGTTTGCACACAACACATGTCACATGTTCACAGAGTTAATTACAGACACAAAGGATGAAGGCATCATTTAGACTTGAGTAAGTGGCATTAAGCTCTATGATATCTGGGCCTCATGGTGACATTATTCAACAGGTAACACAGTCAGAAGGCTCTTTTAACCCTTTCTATGCCTGGGACTTCTGACAGTGTGTACAATTCTATGGGGTTTTCAAAGTCCTAAACAGCACCCAAAGCACACAAAGGGTTAATAGAGTTATCAGACTTTTGACTCTAAATGAGGTATTCTGATTGAGTGATGAATCAACATTTACTTAGTTCTTCCTGCTTTATAAAAGAGTATGGAAAAAATGAGTGTGCAAAATTTTCACTTTTTTTTAATTTCAATAAAACCCCGCAAATTAATGTATGAATAAGATATTTTACAAAGATGGCTCACACAGTTATTTTGCTTCAAAACCAATGACCATTTATCAAAAGCTTTCAAGTGGCCCATATACTGAAACATATTCCTGTAGAGATCTGACCATTTATCTTGAATTTTTCATGATGTTCAGCATTCTCCAAGCTAAATACAATGTGCATGTACACACTCCCCCACACACACATACAGTAGACCAAGGTGTACCTGACTTTGGGATGATTTTTTTTAACAACATCCCTCCTTGACAATAATGGGACACAAGTTTTTCCATCTTCTTGCTGCACCATTATATAGATTCATAATGATATCTCAGAGAAACTACTCCCATTCACTCATAAATAAGTCGTACATTAACCGGAGCAGTCTCACTATTGTCATTGTGCAGTCATACAGTGACTGACCAGAGATATGGACATGGGGTACCCAGAAAACTGACCTCTTTTAACATCCTGTGCCTGTAAGGCTGAGGTTAGAAACCTAAAGGAGGTCATGTCCACTTTTGTTTTTTCTTTCAGAGTAATGTTTAGTGATTCATGCAGCTCTAAATCAAGATGAAGACAACTTGTTATAAAGCAAAGTAAAAATGAAAGCAAATTTTAGGAACACTAATTCATCACCTCCAAGACAAATGTGAAGATCTTTCAGATTTTGCATGTTTTGCGCAACTTCCACTGTTCTCAGATATGTAGGGTTGTGGCTGTAGGAGACCGGTGCTGCCTTTAACTCCACCAGTGAGTGTTGTTAAATCCACAGAGCGAAGAGGCTTTCTGGCTAGTGTGTATGGCGCCTCATCACTTCCATCCAGAGTTGCTCGCAGGGGAAATATTGAGCACAAGTAGACATCGTGAAGTGCTCCTTTACGAGACCACGACACCTCCTATCTCTGCTCCAATAGCAATTTGAAGTTTTGAAGTCTTTTGCCATTATTGTTAATACTGCATAGGAGAGAGTGTAATCATGTAAAAGGGAAAGATGTTCTAAATCTTCCATGCTATGTAATGTGCCATTAAGGAGAGATTGATCTTATGCTTTGCCTCATCAATCATGCTCTTCTGCTACAGAGATCAACATACAAAAAAAAAAAAAAGATTATCTTTATATCATCCAGAATCAACTTAATTAAGGTTGAAACAAATCTTAGAAATACCATCTCAAGTTTGTATAACAGAAGAGATCAGGTTATTTTACAATCTAAATATAGCAACTCCAGGGAGTTTTAGCTTTCAGATGTTGTAAAAGTGTTAAAGAGAAAACACACATGATGCATGCACACACACTCATGTACACATATACACAGTACACAACAGATAGGACTGTGCAGGCCTTGGTAAGTGCTTGTTACAGAAACTGTGATATCATCCATTTTGTGTCTCCTCCTGAGGAGAGGAAGGCATTTGAGAGAAAGGGGGACATTTGGCATGTTATTTGATTACCTCAGTCTGCAACAAAGTGAGAAACTTGCCACCTTCCACAATTATATTTTTAGCAGAGACATGCTTAGGGCCAAGATTGAAAATAGGAGGCTGCACAGATCATAGCATTATCTAGTTGTCAAATTATTAGTAAGGCAGGAGAGTTGGCTTCTCTGCATTGAAGTGCAACTTTTAGAACTCTTTTGCCCCTTGCTGGTACAGTGCATTGGGTGTAGATGCTTTTTGTGACATCTATCATGAGCTCCCTCGTGGAGACTGTGTTTCATAACAATGTGAATAATAATATTTGAAACGTTTAAGATTTATTGTGGTCTGATTTGATGTCAGTATTGTTTAGGGCAAATTTTTAATAGGGTCCCATTTCTTTCTTTTTTTTTTAACACAACTACCGAGGCTTTTACACATGAAAAACAAAAATTGGGCATAGCTACCATTGTCAGTACTCATGTATCATCACCAATAAGATGTTGATAGCATCATGGATCTATTCAGCATTAATTTGTTGGGGCTACTGGTACTATAAGTAGGTGATGGCACTTGTATGAAGATGGTAGATTCACATGCCTGTCAAGCCCTAAAAGATTATTACATCAGTTTGTGCCAGTAGCAGTGTGGATACAGGCTTGTGAGTCATAGTTACAAGGATGTGTATGGTAGTTATAAATGAGGGGAAATATATGAAGGAAAGTGAGTTTCCGGGTCATTGTTGGGCATATCTGACACATGTGTTTTGTCATGCTGCCATCAATTCTGTGTGAAGAGACTTGAAGAATGATGTAATCTTATTCCAGCTCATTACACATATTGCAAACTCACCATTAATAAAAGTTACATCAAACATATGTGTCATATATTGTCTCAGGTTGCTCATTTGTGTATGCATAGGTTTTGTCAGAGACATATTTCACTTATGAATGAAATTGCTATGCTGTCACACGGTTGTGTAAGTCTTTCTAAGAAAATGCAGGTAAAGTCTTAAAGAGGATCAGAGTTTCCTTGGCATTTTATGTTTAACTGTTCCATTTCCATTACAGGAGTGACACTGTGATTTCTTCACATTTTATTCTACAACTTCACATTTGAAGTTGGAAATGTGACGCCTCATTTCCGTTTGTTTATTTGACTTAATTTTCTGTTAACTACAAAATATATTGTACAATGAATTTAGCCACATAAGCACGCCATCTATATATTAACTCAAACTTTTGATGTCATTTACCAGAAAATAAAGTCCATTCATATGCAAAATTCCTCTCCTATGACTTCAGTATCATTTACTGTAATAAGATTATGTGAGAAAAACACCACACATTTGGTTTGTGCTCATGATAAAAGTATGAAAGATGACATGCTTTCATCATCAGTTGGGTTCCTGTACATACTTTAACAAATATGAAAATGTGTCATGCATTAATTTTGATAAGCTAATGCCAAGATTTGACACATTTCACTGATAGCCATCTCGCTATGCGATGCAGTAGTGGAGGATTTATGTGTCGAGATAGGAGCTTAGATGAACAATGTGATAAGCTCCCAAGTTTTGAGTAAAATGTCATGCTTGCTAGTCTGCAATGCTCTTTACATGAGTAGTTTTCTTAGTAAAGGCGCGTTTACACTGGATCCGGCACGGCACGGCATCACGGCAACCCGAAAAATCGCTCCCCAGTAAATCCTATGAAGCCGTTTACACTGCAACGGTACCGTTCCATTTGTCGGATACGGCATTTTTTGCCGGATTTGTGAATCGATCTGAGAGCCATTTTTGCAGCACGGCACACGGCATTTGTCACTTTGGCCAATCAGAGTCCAGAGATATTACGTCACTCTACAAGACTTCTCGAGAGCTAGCTGCTAAAAATCAAGCGGTGATCGAGCGCTGATTGTCTATGGGAATTTACATGTTATTTTTTGCCGTGCCGTATGCAGTGGAAACGGGGAAAACGGCGTGTCGCGCAGTGTGACGTACCGGAATGCCGTGCCGTGCTGCCGTGCCGAATCCGGTGTAAACGCGCCTTAGTAATGCCACTTTGAAATTGTTTCAAGCAACAAAAAAGGGGAAAACAGATTTCCCTATCACAATATTTAATCTTTTTTCTTTTTTTGTGTGTGTGAATCTTTGCTACTATATGAAAATCAGAATAAAGTAAGATAAAAAAATTACTTCCTATCTTACCCCTCCCCTTTACTGATGAGCAATGTTCACTGAAAGTTACAGTTTGTGAGGATTGCTTTCATCCCCACATACTAAAGTCACTTGTCTCATAACGTCTGTGAGTGTGATATATAACTGACCTGCTCGCGTGCCACATTTATGACTGAAGTGCTAATCACTGCAGCCCTCGTTATCTCCATGGTACAGGTGATAAAAAGAGGCCCAGAACATTAGCTGCGAAGACTGAATGTGATTTATATGAGCTGCCCCTGTACATTGATCAACCATTATCTCTTTTTCATTGACAGATCTGGATGATGTTGAGCAGTCCCATGCTTTATCCTGCAGGGAGTAATGCTGTGTGGTCCTGGTGAATGGTTGCAAGCAAAGGGAGGTAAGTCTCATTTTGTTTAGTTTTGGTTCTTTGATTTTTGTTTTTGAGTAGTAGACATCAACATGCAGATTATTGTATGGCGAACGCTTTCATTCATATCAATGCATGTGTATGGGGGATGTGTTTGTGATCAAACAAGTATGCTGGTGTATAAAGAATTAGGATTTCACATGCAGAATTGATATTGGTAATCAACAATGAATTAAAAGCACATCAGTATGCAGATTTAAAAAAAAAATGGTTATGCATAAATTTAGGTGATATTTTTGTCATCAGCATTGATATTTCACTTGTGTTCATCCTCGCTATATATCAGTGATGTTGCTGAAATTTGATAATTGTAAGTAAAAAAAAAAATGATCATAATTTTACCTCAGTCTGCTATCACAGTGAAATAACTTGTTTGCCTTACAAAGTTTGAACAGCATCTACAGAGTAAGGCAGCAATTGAGAGAAGAAGAGGATTTTCTATGCAATGTAACACTTGATTGTTGTTGACCCGAAGCAAACTATCAGCAGATATTAATATCTCCTGCCAATTCACCCTACCCCATCTTGTCTCTTAATTCCAGAAACGTGCACAGACTCCTCTACGTGGTGCTCACACATCAATCGGAGCATGAAATCAAAGCACTTGGAGAGAAAAATAACAAAAACAAAATCATTGCCTAGGCAGACTTAATTGCCATCTGAGGACAGATGTTTTTAAGCTAGGACCGGATGAGACAGAGCCACTCCGGGCTCCTACTTCTCCTTTTCCATCTTCCATATTGTCACGGCGCAACCACCCTTCACTTAATCCAGTTCACGGTAGCGGAACGTTAATGTAAACAGATTTCCCAGGAAATTCCACATTCGGCGGTTGACACGGAGGAAGCGACTATCGACTCATTACACACTGATTACCCAAAATACATCAAATTGTGAGGGTCTGTTGTTCCAGGCTCAGCCGTCTTCAGAGTGCAACTGCTTTCGCTGGCTTGATGGTGATTTATTTGATGCTGTAGAAGAAGACTGAATTTGAAAGGGCACAGGGCAATGTAAAGAGGACCATTGCCAAGCTATTTCGTTGTCACGTGTTCCCTGCAAAGTGTTATAAATTTTGAGTGCAGGAAATGTGTAGAGGACAGAATTGTTCCAGTTTTCAAAGTTAATTTAATCAAAGCAGCTATTGGGTTAGCAAGTGTTACACAGATATCTGTGCTTAAAACTTGTAGAATATAGGATCAGTTCCATACATTTGAGTTCCACCTCACACAAGCCTTGTTATGTGTTGTCATCACATTGCTTTGCTGATTGGATGTTGACATATTTACTCAACTGAGATTCTTTAACATAAATTGTAATGTGATTAGAAGTATCTGCTGCTTGAGAGTTTGCACTTCCACAATTCAAGTTTATTACTACTATCAAAGACAAACAAGATTTGATATGATCACAGCATCAACGTCATGTAGAGAGTCTATTAAAAATTTCTCTGTGATTAAAAGAGGGAAAACCTGTCCTGAAGAAGTTAACATTGAAGGGCTAAGTGCCTGTGTTTAGCTGAACAAGAACCTTTTTATTGCTTACAAGAGAAGGCAGATCAGATTGAATTGCCCTGTATGTACTAGATACGACAGAGAAAGGTCAATCTCTGCAAGGAAATGTCAGATGTAATGAAGCTAGATGAAAGATCCAATCTCAACAATTCTGCAGGTTCGGCTACGTAATATTTTGCCACAATTGTATTATTTCAGGAATGAAATACTTCCATGACTTTTAGAATGTGCCAGATTGAAGAGTGTTATTGTTAAGTAAAGGTCCGAGAACCTAGACAAAAGGTCACTTGCATCTTTTCATTGGGAATATTATTCTTGATGTCACATACATCATGTTTGTTTTGTTTTGTTTTTTTAATTTAAGTAACATACCTATAAGAGATACAGTTTAGTTTTGGCAGATCATAAATGATTGTCAAGACATGTGTGAGTCTGTAGTTCCAGTAACTCTGTAAATGCACAGTGCTCTAATAATTTTACACTTCACATTCGAAACAGAAATCCTTAATTTGAATTGATTGTGTCTGATTCCTATACTATCCGATCACAGCAGAAAACAAGACTTGCAGATATTAAAGTGTCTTGCATTCCCAGTGTGAAGGTGCATGACTGTATCATGGTTTATTTTTTGATAGAAATTATTTTCACTAAATGAGGTAGTGGTAAGAAGTTTTTGACAAAGAAGCCTACTGTTCAAGTAGTGTAGGATAAACAGGAAGATTACATACTGTGTGAAAGATATCAATTCTAGTGGCACACTTTCAATAGAAATATTAAATGTCTGTGAGATACAAAGATAGTGTGTGAACACGCCTACTGTTGCCTACAGTGATGGAAGTTCCTTTTACTCTGCACTGGTAAAACCTTTCATCAGTGATCTACTAGTATTATAAGTTCCCTTGTAGTGGGTAACTATCTGCCTGATAAGTGTGAACAAGGGGAAGATTTTTTTGAGAGTCCTCTTTTCTTTAGGTTTGCTGTCACGTTTCATAAAACCTCATCAGTGAGATGCAGTGTGCAGTCTGTCACGGGGGAATAATCTGGAGCAGAGCCATCAAGATTAAGCCTGCCCTCGTGAGTCTGGGAAGTGCCAAGTGATAGTATAAACAGAGGAGAGGAATCTATTTGCTTGTGATGTAGTGCATTATCGTTGCAGAGATAAGAAACTGTGAGGAAATACGTGTCACACCAACATTGGTGTAAGTGCCTGTTAGAGGAAGGGCGCATATCTGTAAAGTATAAAATGAGGTTTCTGTCAAACCCTTAGTTTTGTTGTAAGATTAGAGAATCATGTTGGCAAGTAATTGGAAATGATATTTGCCATAATGTATCAGCATAATGCAAGGATGTGTAAGACAGCATAGTGTTGTCGTATGCACATCCGAGTAGGAAGGAAGGTCAAGAGATTGGAGTGAGGATGTATAATGAACCACACCCCCTCTGGGGGACAGGTCAGCGAATGGAGTACCAGAGTAAGAAGGAACTAATGCCCCCACGTACAGCCGGCAATCCTTCGTTTGCAGCATGGCTACAACGAAGTGGGCACCTTACCCGTCTCATCATCATACTTTTTGTTATCCTGATCGTACTGCCATTTGTGACACACCATTACCTCAGCAACTCCGATCTGGATGTGCAGGATCAGAGGAGCCTGGATATGAGTGTGGATGAAATGGTGGCGCTGAAGCCAAGTGAGCTGAAGGCCCACGTCGTTGAACTCTACCGCATCAAGAGCTCGGTGCAGGCAGAGCTACGGCAGCTGGAGGAGAGGCGAAAGCTGCTGCAGGCACAGGTCACACGCTTATCCCTGCAACTGGATCATGCTCAGTCTGAGGTGCACAGTGCCATTGCAGAGCGGGACCGCCTCAAGGATCAGATTCAGCAGACAATACGTGATCAGAGTGAGATTGTGGAACGGAGCCTGCGCCACATCTCGGCACCTTTCCAGATTCTTCCAAATATTGAGGATAGTGGAGACATTGAACCTCCAAATTCAGCAGGACGGTGCAGGCAACACACATGCTTTGATTACTCGCGATGCTCGCTTACATCTCGTTTCCCTGTGTATGTCTATCACCCGGAGGATCTGTGGCAAGACAGTAACAAATTAGATGCAACGATTAAGCTAACTGTCACCAATGCGTTTGGACGAAGTACTTATCTAACACGTGATGCCAACATGGCATGTATATATGTTGTGCTAGTTGGTGACCTTGAGGATCAGGGTAGGACTACAAGTAGCATTGACTTAGAGACCAGATTGCATAAATTGCCATATTGGAGACACGATGGCAGAAATCATCTCCTCTTGCACTTGGTGCGCAGTCTTTCCACTCACAACATTCTTCAGAACGTGAACACGGGACGTGCCATTGTGGTGCAGACACCTTTCACAGACTTGCAATTTCGACAAGGCTTTGATATTATTGCCCCTATGTTACTTGGGCTAAGCTCAGAGACAAACTGGAAGGATGTACCATTACAATTTCCAGCCAGAAGGAAATATTTAATCACATATCAGGGATCAAAACCAACTCAAACTATGTTGCAGAAGGAGTATGTAGATGACAGGGACAATGCTCCCTTGAGTAGGAGACTTAAAGATGTAGACAGGACTAAATCTGTAGAGGATATTCTCATCCAGGAGTTGGACAAATTGAAGTCTTTGACAGATGACAATGTCCACCTTGATTTTGCCTGTAAGAGCTTTAAAGCAGTGGATGGTTTTGATGCCTCAGACTGGAAGCTGTGCAGCAATAAGCTGGAGCGGTTAAAACTCTTAAAGCAATCCACATATGCACTTCTTTTAAGTCCTGGGGACCATGTAGTATCTTCCACAACTTTTTACGCCCGTCTCTTTGAGGCTCTCCAAACTGGTGCAATACCCGTCATTGTTGGCGAACACATGCAGTTACCCTTTAGTGAGTTTATTTCATGGAAAGAAGCAGCGATTGTTCTTCCACGTTCTCGAGTGACAGAGCTCTATTTCTATTTAAAAACAATCCAGGATAATGACATTCTTAAGCTTAGGAGACAGGGTTGGTTCCTTTGGACAACATACCTGTCCAATACAGACTCTGTTATAAATGGTATCCTTGCAACCCTACGGACTAGACTGGGAATCCCAGCTAATGTTGCTCCTGAGGAGAAAGCACGAGAGATCTTCTCTGAGGAATACCCTCAGAAGACACAACGAGCAGAGCAGATGTACCCAGAGTCCGATGATGTCTTCCCAGCCCCTGAGTTACCTTTCTCATCCCCAAAGTTCCTCAGGAACTTCACTTCCATTGCAATGGACTCCTACTCCACCTGGAATAACCCTCCAGGAGCACAGTACTTGTACCCTTACACACCCTTTGACCCTGTAGTCCCTTCCGATGCCAAGTTCCTTGGATCAACACTTGGCTTCCGCCCCATTGGAGGAGGTGCTGGTGGCTCGGGAAAAGAGTTCCAGGAATCTCTCGGAGGGAACGTCCCAAGGGAGCAGTTTACAGTAGTCATGCTGACCTACGAAAGGGAGGCTGTGCTCATGAACTCCTTACAGAGGCTCATGGGATTGCCTTTTCTAAACAAGGTATTTTGGCAACTTTTCACAAATTCTCTAAAAAATTTTTGCAAGTTGTTTCTGCTTCCACAATTTTTTAAAAGACTTGTCCATGGCATCTATTGCCATGAAGACATTTTTTTCCCCTGAAAATTCCTAGAGGCATAAGTGTCCAGGCAAAAGTTTTTGTTGTCTATCAATTAATAGTAATCAGTCATTGTAACAACAAGGTTGAAATCATTGGATTCCTTATTGATGATTGAATCGTGTAGCACAAGATAAAAATGTGTAGCTTTCAGAGACATGACAATATGTGACCGTGCACAACAAAACGAACAAAAAGTCGCACACACTGATTTTGCGTGAGGACTGAAAATAAGTGGAACAAGTCAACCTGGCCGATCTTGACTTTTTCATATTTTCTGAAAGAGCAAGTCTTCTTTTACATTATGGTAAAATTCGGGATCATAAAATGGGCAGGAAAATGTGTTTTTGTAGCAGTTTATCTCGAACATTTTTGGTAGAATAGTGTGATTAGGTGTGTCTTTAGAGTCCCCTTTTCATTTCTGAAAAACCTTGTACACACTCTTCACTATCAACTCTAATAACTTTTGAAAGGATAAGCTACTGCTTTGAAAGTTAGCATTAATTATAAACAGAATGTGTTAATGAGGCATACTCAATTTCAGTTTAATCTGATAATCCCTTCATTGTTGTTACTCCGGTGGTTTACTTCCTGTTTTTTGTCCCATTCATCGCACAGGCAGCACGGCTTGGTAAAGATTAAGCGCTTGAATAGACACTGTACTTCAGAGCCTCTTTTCTCAGTTCACACTTTTCCTGAGTTTGTGCTTTCTTTCCAATATTTAGATAGGTTAGGAGAGTCCATTTGATTTGAGTTATTTATCATTATAAAGCTTAAAGTCTGCTCTTTCAGAATATGGTCTTAACTAAAAATTCATGTCTGGCGACATTTTGTTTGTTTTGTGGTGCAGGGCCACATATACATACATGTAGTTTTCGTATTTAAAAAAAAAAAAGAAAAAAACCTTGGCATAATATTCAGAAATAATTCTCATCCTTTCCCAAGATATGAGTTGTCAGAATGCTATTGCTATCTTTACACAAAATAAGTGAAAGTGGACAAAATATGATTATGAAATAAATGTTTTCTGCTTGTATTGTAGTGTTTCTAGATGCTGTTATTTGTATGTATAATTATGTATTTTTCATATTCTGTGGTTCATGTTATTTCTCCTTCTTGTTGCATCAGGTCCTTGTAGTATGGAATGCTCCTGTGGCACCTTCACCTGACCTTGTTTGGCCTGAAATACATGTACCCATTAAGGTTTGTACCTTAATCTCTCTTTTTTCTTATTAGACCTCCAAACACACGTACATACACACATAAATTGTACCTTCACCAAGAAGTTTGTAAAAGCAAAGTGAAAGCAGTATTTTTTAACATTTTGTTTCAAAAGAAGGAAGTTTTGTGTTTTTGTAGAAATATTGCATGTCCTCAGTTCAAAGTTTCATTACTTGTAGCTGGCAACTTAGTGGTTTTGACAAATTGACTGTGCATGCTCCTGATGTTGGACAGTCAACCTACTCAACATACAGAGTGTTCTGCCAAGTTTCTTGAAGGAGTTACCACAGGAAGAATGCTAGTAGTCCTTATGAGGAGTGCTATGCGTAGCGTAATTCAAACCATCTGCAGGGCTGCCAATATTCATACATCAAAATCAGGGAGATTTCAGGAAACTTATGTCTGCTGCATGCATCTCAATAGGTAAAAATGATTCCCAAATCACGGAGAGGTTTTGGGGTTTGTTTTCTCACATTCTGTTGTCGGGACATAAAGAAATATTGGATTTTTCTGGGAGAATTGGCTGCCTTGCATGTGCTATTATTTCCCATGTGAGGACTGATCTCTAGAAAACTCAGCAAAACATGTCCAGATACTATCTGTGGGGTATTTTTTATCACCCATTGTGTAGGTCGTTCGGACCTCCGCAAACAGCCTCAACAACCGCTTCTTGCCTTATGATGAAATCGAGACGGAGGCCATCTTGTCTCTGGATGATGATGCCCACCTCCGTCATGATGAGATCCTCTTTGGCTTCAGGTGGGTCAAAGGTCAAATCAGATCTGATGTCAGAAAGAGATCTATCATTACAGTTCCCCCTTGTGCTATTCATAGTAGGACAGCCTCAGTAGCTGGACACATTCTCATACTTCATGTTTGAGTTTTCAGAGACTTAGAGTGATGGTGCTGTAGATAATGTGTCAAATTTCAAAACAGTTCATACCCTGGTTTGTCAGTGGGCAGTGATATATTCCTCTTAAGTTCCTAGAGTGAAGAAGATGTTGACCTATGCTCTCAAGATCAAAATACTTCTCTTCTCACACAGTTATCACATGTGATCTCAGATTGACTGATTTGTGTTCAGTTTACCATATGAATTATCATTCCAAAAGCAGTATTTTAGATGGCTAGAGAGTGAAGAAACTATAAATGACTTTTTTCACCAGTCTTAATCGCCTATTTATCATGCAAGCTCTACTTCATAGTTGTAACATAACAACCCCTGTTGCCACTCCCACTTTTTTTAGCAATTTTGACTTCAGTAAACAACATTTAGATGATTGTAAGTAGTACTTGCATGTTCTGGTTGATTGATATCCTTTATTAATTGGTTACCACCAAGCTGTGGTGATAAAGTGGATTGCATTACGCCTACGTGTACTCTTTTATCCATGACATCAGTCAAGTGCACTTTTCTCTAAACAGTATCCTATTACACAGGAACTAATGTACAGGCTTTTGAAAGTTGCATAATGTATTAGGCTTGTGTTATGAAGAGTAAACCTCCCTTCCCCATCCATCAACTCATTTGGCACATACTGTTCGTTGTACCCTCAATTCTTCTTTGACAATACCGGTACTGCACAGAGTCTGGAGGGAATCGAGAGATCGTGTGGTGGGCTTCCCGGGGCGCTACCATGCCTGGGATCTCAACTACAGGAATGGGTTTCTCTACAGTGCCAACTATTCCTGTGAGCTGTCTATGGTATTAACTGGTGCTGCTTTTATTCATAAGGTAAGGTTTGCTTGAATTCACACAGGGTGATTAGGAGAGACAAAGAGAAGAGAAACTTTGAGGCAGGATATTGCTTGAGACACATGCATAATTAAATGTAAAACAGAGGAGTGGGAGATAGTGGGTAGAGTACGTTATTCAGGAGCCCCCCAGAAACATTAAAAAAAAAGGCTGTCTTAAACCCCGGTCACACAAAAATTGGTCTCCTGTGAAGCAGATGATGCTGTTCGCGTTGATGTCGAGTTTAAGACAAGCTACAGTCGATTTATAGACGTGGCAGGACGCGGGAAAAAACTGAACGGCGTCGGACGCGGTAAAAAGTTTTGAACTGCTCAAAATTTTATTCCGCAGACAACCACCGGCGGCACACGTAAAGACGTGCAACACACGTGAAACAGTGATTAAAACTTGGGGAGACGCGGTAAAGACGCAAAAGTTTAGCAGTCTGTCACGGGCAGAGCACGGTCACCTGACGCGTGTTACGCATTGGTATCACGGGAAATAGCGTGTGTTTAGCGGCTTATTGCTGACAAATGGATTTTTCCGCGTACACACACGTGGCTGGACGTGGTTAGCCGTGCTTAGGCAGTGCTTCAGCAGTGGAACAGCCGTCAACGGCCATACCCCGTACAAAGCACGGCCAAACCAAAATTGACCAGTAAATTACCACTTACGACCACGTCCACCAGATTTTCATAACTTTTTATACGTGATTTGGGCATGGAATGCTGTGTGACCAAGGCTTAAAAGTCTCTTGACTGAAATGTTTTCATAAGTACCAATCAAGCAGGCCTTTCTCATAAATGAGTGCTACCTGTGTTGTTTAAGTAGATGGAAAGGTTTGCGATGATGTTCTAAGGGGATTGTTAGAGTTAGAAAGGATAGCAGTGATTGTTTTCGCACATTTTGCGCAACCAGAAGCTAGTGCAAAAATAAAAGTATGCAAATATTTTTGCTTGCTTTATGTTCCAGTAGAGGATGTTTTGATTCCCCAGAATTAAAGGGAAGGTAAACCCAAAGAACAATGTGGATTGAGTGAAAGCAGCAACATTAGTAGAACACATCAGTGAAAGTTTGAGGAAAATCGGACAATCGATGCAAAAGTTATGAATTTTTAAAGTTTTGGTGTTGGAACCGCTGGATGAGGAGACTACTAGAGGATATGACGTATGAGTGGACAACAATACAAAGAAAATATAAAGGAAATTCAACAAAAATTCACTTTTCTAGAATTATGAAAAAACAATGGACCAACCGCTTTCAGAAAGCAGGGGGAATAATTGCTACCCTTAACATATATCAATATCAAGTTGATGGAATTTGTAATTTTCATGAAAAATGGATTTTTGCAGAATTTTCTTTATATTTTCTTGGTATTGTTGTCCACTCATACGTCATAACCTCTAGTAGTCTCCTCATCCAGCAGTTCCAACATCAAAACTTTAAAAATTCTTAACTTTTGCATCGATTGTCCGATTTTCTTCAAACTTTCACTGATGTGTTCTACTAATGTTGCTGCTTTCACTCAATCCACATTGTTCTTGGGGTTTATCTTCCCTTTAAAAACATGTGAATCTCATCTTACCTGGCCGAGCACAAAAAATTACTCACACAAAAATATCCACTTTTACAGTATTGCCCTAAAACACCTAGGAGGAAGATGAGTTCAGTAGCTAGTGGGTCTGATCTGGGCACACCAGGCCATCTGCCATGCTGTACACCATTACACCAATGCACATTCACTTGCATCTTTACCAACAAAAAATCATGTAGTTTTTTGCACAATCTCCACACAAGCATGAAGAATATGGATGAACTTGATATGAATTCGCAGTAACATAATATGTAATTGGCTAATGAATTATAGACACCAAACTTACTGAGTCAACATCAAAGAATATGCGAGTGTGCATACTGTATGTATGCCTTTTCTCATGAAAACATGATGTAGAGTCTTGTCTGGTATACGTAGGTGGCAGGGATGCAATTGCTGAACATGGACCCCATTCCAAATTGCAAGCATCATTGAGCATTCACTAACTAATGCACACATATGCTACAGTCATCCTGCTACCCCAGTGTGAGGATATATGATGGGAGGGATGCAATGCAAAACAGGTGTTAATGCATTCCAGGGATGATTAAGAGTTGTGAGAGATATCCGCCATTCCTTAAAGGGACATTGCCCTCGTGGGAAAGTGCCATACATCACTGCATCAGGTTACCCCAGCAAAACCCTGCATCCATTCTCCTCTGCTCTGAGATAGCTCCCCATATGTCTCCTGTGCCCTCTGATCCTGTCCCTGTGAATGCAGAAGGTTGCATGTAACCCATTGTGTAATCATGGTGGCTGTTGGGAAATGGGCAGTTTGTATTCATATGTTGTTGGAATTATTAAACCACGTCAATGATAATGGTTGAACTTGTGACATCATTCAAATGCAGAACAACTGAGGTCAAAATTAAGGAAGAAACTTGCCCGTAGTAGGTTAAAAAACAATAGCTTGAGATGTGGTCATTAGTTACAATGTGCAGTACATTTTATGTTTATTACATTTATTTTCATATGATGAAAGTGTGCATACGCAGATAGAGATATGGCAACAATATAATGAATATGATATGACAACGTGACAGATAAAATAAAATTTAGTTCCTTTTTTCCAATGTGTTTGCTAAATTACAGATCAGCATGCAGTCTTACAAATTTCATTTGTAGAGGGAGACAAATTGAAAAAAATTCACACCTCAGTGTAGCTTTATTTAAACTAACCCCAAGGATAATTCAGGATATTTGTTATTGGAAAGATTCTGTTTCATCTTCTTTGCTGATGCCCTGTTACACCATCTCCAATGCAGTTGCATGGCTGAGAACTTTATGCAAAAATGCAACCTTTAAAAGCATCATTAAAGGGCAATGAAGGCACATCTTGTGTGTGGCCTATGGCATATTTCCAGCATGCCATCACACATGTCTGCACGTGGTCATGTCTGACTGTGTGAGTTGTGGTATTGGTTGCTATCAAGACAGCTGATAACCCTAACATAGCTAGCCTGGCTTTTAGCCACATCCATTTTACAATTTCCTACTAAAAGAGACATGAGAGAAAGGTATGACCCACCTCAGTATATCTCCTGTAATTAGGTGTAACAATGTTTTGAAATACAAAACTAATTGCTTTTTTTTTTTTTTTTTTTTTTTTTTTTGGTAGCGCAAGTTGCTGGAACATTTAAATTGACCAGTTTGAGTGCACACTGTGCCATACCGGAGCACATTTTCTTAAAACTGTTGATTAGATGGCCAGCTTTCACACTGTTGCTTTGCTGTTTGTTTGTTTGTTTGTTTGTTTGGGGGTTTTTTGTTTTTTTTTTTAATAAATATTTTACATGTTGGTCATTTATTGCTGTCTTTAGTAAAGCTTCAAGACATTCCATGTGTTCAAAGAAAATGCAAAACATTGTGAAGAAGATTGTAGCTTTCACACATTCCATTGTGTTATCACTTATCATCTTGGGATTGCTCCATGGAGGGGTTATAAGGGCATGCGATATGTTCTCACCTTACATGCTCCATTGGTATGTTAACAATCTTCCACTTTCCATGTAGAAATTTACAATATACTACTTGACTTACAGTATTGATAAACAGAGCTTGTGTGAGAGTGCCATGAAAAGAAAAGTTCCTTCAGTCAGCTAGGAATGCAAAGGGGCATCATCTGAGATGCCTGTTCATGGAGAAATATGCCCCCAGGGGTACATTATTTCATTGAAAGCAATAGAATTAAAGCAGGAGAAGAGAAAAAATGAGTAGAAAGTAGATTGATCAAAATACAGACAAGCATCGTCACTGATGTATTCAGATTCATGGATGTAGTTTTTATTCTTTTTTTCCCCCTGAGAGCCTTGTAGCAAGTGAGATGTCATGTGAATCTACTCACACAAGGCAATGGGGATGGGGTGTATTAATCACCTTCAGTGGTATTACTAGTTTTGCTTGAATTTTTGATGAGACATTTCAGGAATCTCTCCCTCTCATGGAAATTGTTTTCTTTTTAGGACTGATACCATTAGCCATTGATCCTGTGGTGAATAGCAAATCCAGGCATTATTTTATTGAGGAGAGAATGTACTGTATACGTCGAATATTGTGCAAGGTTTTTATTTTTGCGAATTTCGCGAGTCAGATGCTGTTTGCGAATTTAAAGACACAAAAAAATATCGACTCTGACCCCGACATGAATGTAACATACACACATACATTTCTCCATTCATTACTTTACTCCACTATCATCGCGAATTTAATCACTCGCGAAATCATCGGGAAGTTCCAATTCGGGAAAAATTAGACTTGCTAAATATGTGGCGTATACAGTACTTGGGTAAGGTGCTTGCCCACATGTGGCTGAAAATCATGTGCACACCCTGGGAAAGTAGTTTGTATCCTGGCTTGATACTCATCATCTGTTGTATGCCTTTGGGATAGGAAGAGGCTTTGTGTGAGGGGATGGGCCTGGCGTTTCTGTCTGCTATCATAGCATTTCTACCCTCTCACTGTAATGTGGGTCCCAGTTGTTGTAGTCTGTTTGTTTGTTTTGTTTTGTGTGTTTGTTAAATAATAACCTTATGCCACGTATATGATGCCTGAAGCACTGGAAAATGCTAAATTACCTTATTCAAGCCATTCTGGCATGTCTTAGGTGTACATCAAATGCTCATTTCAGACACAAAGTATTCATATCCCTCCCAAGTGCTTATTCATACACATACATGTAGATAAAAAGGAGCAGTGTGTATCGAGTGTCCAGTAAAAAGGACAAGTTTGGGGAACTTGTATACATATACAACATATGTATTGAAAGCAGTGTTCTGTCTACTACATCTTGATACACTCACCTAGTAATTGATGCCATCATATTAGAAGGTTTGTGGCAAATTGACATGAGCAAGAACCCATGTGCTCATAGTTCAAGGGTATTATTGCATCACAACAATACAAAGAAAATAGAAAGAAAATAAAAAAAAATTCACTTTTCTAGCATTATGAAAGAGCACTTGACCAACTGCTTTCAGAAAGCAGGGGGGAATATGTCAGCATCAAGTTGATGGAATTTGTAATTTTCATGAAAAATGAATTTTTGTGGAAATTTCTTTATATTGTTGTCCATTCATACGTCATAACCTCTAGTAGTCTCCTCATCCAGCAGTTCCAACACCAAAACTTTAAAAATTTATAACTTTTGAATCGATTGTCCGATTTTCCTCAAACTTTCACTGATGTGTTCTACTAATATTGCTGCTTTCACTCAATCCTCATTGCTCTTTGGGTTTGCAGTCCCTTTAACACCACATCACCCCTGTACTATACAACTACAGGCTTGTATCAGTCAATAAGTACAAGTCACTCATGATATGGAAGACTTCACGTTAACATTGAAATTAACCTGTCTCCTCTTGCAGATGTCAACAGTTGTGTTGACCAGATTTCTTCCTGCTTTCATTTAAGTCAACTAACACAAGGTTTCCTTTAGGTCACATGCAAGCAAGCCATGAACATTAGCACCACATTCTCGAAATGTGTCACATTTGAAGCATTGTTTGTTTGGTCATGAATTTTTTGCAAGCCACAGAGGTGTGTAGTGTTGTTGTTATCAAATTCAGCAAAAATCTGTCCTTCTTTTTCCAGTGAATGCAATTGAAACAATATTGGATCATAACCTGTGTTCAGCTGTAGGTGACTCCATAAAAGTCATGCAGACAGTATGGCACAAAATCAAGTGGGGCATCAGGTTTATAGATCACATTCTTAAAGAGAAAAAAAATCCACTGTCAAGTCTAGCTCAAGATATTGACCAATGGAGATCTGTTAACTAATACCCAAATGTTGTGTATGACTGTGTAGTGAAGATTGTCCCTGATAACCAGACAGCTCACTTAAGACTTCCACAACACAGCAACAACCAATGCATGCAAGTCTTGATTCTAATTATTTAGTTTATACAGGTTAATGGAAAAGCTTGTCAAGTGGTCTTCGCTCATGGGAAAAATGTCCATAAATTTGAATGTGCCAGTGAGCTGGCGTATTGTAACTACTGAAACATGGCACTTATTCATTACAGTGCAAGAATAATGGGGAAAGATTACAGTAGTGCTTGCCTTTAGCTTGAACTGTAATAATATAATAATAATAATTATAATTGTTTTGGATATTAACTCCAAATTTTATTGTCCAAGAATGAAAATTCTTTTTGCCCAATTGATCGTGGGCCCGGCAGCCACTGAGCAGCGCCAGATCGACGTTGCTCTAACCTTTTGAACTGTTGAACGGCAAACAAGGTAGCAGCAACTCCCATCTTTTAACGTCTTTTGGTATGACGCGGCCGGGGTTTGCACCCACGACCTCCCGATTGTGAGGGCAGCCACTCTACTCACTGAGCCAACACATCGGTGTTGGCTCAGTGTAGAGGAAACTGTAGTTTCCTCTTCCATATAATTGTAAATTTCAGCATACAAAACAGCTGTGGAACATTGAAGAACATACAGTAACAAATGTGACAATAGCAAAAAGCATGAAGTAGGGTTTGTGATCACAGGTCAGCTGTATAGGAAAGAATGAGTGTGTGATATGTGAGTCATGGCAGAGTGATAAGCAGTTAGAGTACCTTCTCCTTCAAGTGCCTTCCTAAAGCAATGTTTACAGTCTATGTATCTGGGCCAGGCAGTATATCATGCACTTAAAGAGTGACAATGATGAGTGTTTAGTTTACTTGAGGCAGCTGGTTGGAATGTTGGCCATTGGTTCACTCTCACTTGGTGAAAGATTTATGATAACACCAGTGGATTCTAGCAGAACTCTGAATGATTCCATGTTGTAGCTTTCCTCAGGTCAGTAGTGGATCTTTCTCCTATAGAGAAAAGTGACCCTTCCTCACCTCAGCTGTACAGTAGAGATATTTTGCTACATTAGAAAGAAATGTAAAAAGAAAAAGAAAATACCAGTGGCTTGTGTTCCTAAGATGTGATGAGATGAATTCATTTTTAAGTCCATTGCAAGGATGGCTAGAAATGAATTAGAAAATAAAGTTGACACCTTTGTAGTTTCAAAGTACTGATGGCCAGCTTTTCATTTGAGATGTGGAGCTTATATGCTACTCTCATATTATTCATGAAAAGAAAAAAATCATTCAGTTTACGACCATTACTACTACTTCAACAACTAACTAATTTACAATCAATGTTTAGTATATCTTTGTGATGATCTACATGTATATATGATAGCAACTTTGATGTGGCAGATTATAGTATTCATACTAAATTAACAATAGTGAAACTGATCAGAATAAAGTGATGATGAATATGTAACTCATAATAATTGCAACTGCCATTATTGCAAGCATCACAAGGTAGAATCATGCTTGACTTTGTAAACTGTTCTTTTCCTTTCCAATCTGCAGTACTACATGTATCTCTATTCCTACATGATGCCCCAACCAATCAGAGACAAGGTTGATGAGTATATGAACTGTGAGGACATCGCCATGAATTTCCTAGTCTCACATGTCACAAGGAAACCACCCATAAAGGTATGTTCACAACCATTTTCCCATCCATTACCACAGCACAGAGTTTCAATGATTTCACATCTAATCGACAAAACATGTCAATTTATCATATGTTGTGATTGACAATTGAATGATAACCATGATGAAGTATTATGTTAATAGCTCAAAACTGAAAGTGAAAAATTAGCTGGTAATGATGTATTAATTGTAATGTTCTGAATAATGCTGATAACACTCTGCAGTTTGTCATTATTGGAATTTGTGTGTCACAGAAAGGTGTCACAGAAAGTAATGAAACATGAATATTCTGCAGTTAGCATTTCTATGAGGTGTGAAACCATGGCATTCATCTGTGCAGTTATAGGCATTGATGTGTACGCTATCATCACATCACTTATATATAATTATACACAAAATATTGACACAGTCTTCATTTACATAACAGACTGGATTACATATATTTTATGCACTTTTCTTCATTATGCAGACCATATGTGAGCAAATGGTGAGCTATATACTCGTTAAATTAAGGCAAACCAATTTAGCAATGCAACACTATATGTAACATTCCAATTTAATGGAAACTCCTGAATATTTAATTCCTGCCAAATGATTAAGATATTCTGTTATTCCGTTCAAAAACACTTGTTCTTTCTTACAGGTCACTTCGCGTTGGACATTCCGCTGTGCTGGCTGCCCCGAGGCACTCTCGATGGATGACTCTCATTTCCAGGAGCGGCACAAGTGCATCCAGTATTTCACCAAGGTGTATGGCTACACACCACTGCTCTACACACAGTACCGTGTGGACTCGGTCCTCTTCAAGACGCGCATTCCACATGACAAGCAAAAGTGCTTCAAGTTCATATGAAATCTGAACCCGTGTGTTCCCACAGTTCTGTCTGTCTCCTTGTACCTTGATTTAGATTTTAATTTCACCACACACACATGATGGTCCAATGCAGATTTGTTTTATATAAGGTAGTGATGATTCATAATTTTGATTACCAGGTGATTCATTGCTACATACCAATTACTTTACACAGGTCCACTTCTTCCTGTTAGAGGAGTATTTACGTCTGTTGGCTTGTTCAGACGGACACTTTGCATAACTGGAACAGTGTGCAGTCTATGCATTTATGTTGTGCTGTCAGGTGAGGGTGTGAACACACCATGCAACAAATGACAAGAGTGTGTTCAGCCCTACAGCTGTCTCTCATAATGTAATTTTCAAACGTACAGCAATGGCACTGTTTGCATGGACTTAAATACATCTAATATTCTTCAGAACTGCTGTGGGCCAAACTGTTTGTAATTTAGATGATAGGATCATGATTTAAGAGAAATTTCAAGTGAAATGACAACACACAATGCCTGGAGTCAGCATTTTTAATGCAAAAGTTGCCAATATTCAGGCCCAAATTTACATACAACGTTCGTATCATCTATGTGATTTCAAGTTAGTCCGTGGACTGAAACAAGCATGAAATAGATGTACCTTGCCAGTGTTCACGTCTGCATGAATTCATTATTTGCTGCAGGCAATATGTCACATACATTTACACAGTCAAAATTGCATAATCCATAGCCTACACTTTAACTCTAACAGTGATATTTCTGTTCTTACCAAAATTTGTCTTTATTTCCAGAAAATTTGCTACTGCAGTTGAGTAGCTGGGTGCATTGAATTCATTCAGTACCACAAATAAACCAACAGTAGCATTAAGGCAAACAAAATATTCCTGCACAACATTTGGTTGGATTTTTGGAATTATTGAATTTGATTCCTTTAGTTTGTTTCCTGAGGCAAAATAAATCAGGGAAGGTGGGAATGCTAATAGAGAAAGGCTTTTACATACATGTATGTGTTGAGACTTTATTATTGAATAGCTATTTGTTTAACTACCATATCACACTCTAGCAATGACATCTTGAAGTGTTGCAATGTACTGAAGGGACCATGTACAAACTTTCTTGAGATGAAACACTGAAAATGATGTATACCTGATCTCCTGTACTCATGTTTTAAAGAGAATCATATTAGAAAATGCAGTCAACAAAATCAGCTTAATTTTACCCACATGTATCAAATTGATATCTTTATTTTCCCCTCAGATGACTATGGCTTTGCCATTGCGACATCTGTTGTGATAACTCACTGTGATTTTGACTTTGTTATTAACAAATGAACATTAGACCGTGTTGTAATGCTTCAGTCTGTACAGTCAAGCCTTTCATGCAAATTTAACTTACCTCTGCAGAAATGGCAACCAGCATCACAGTAGCAATGTCATATTGTCAACCACACTGCCTTTGGGCAAGATGAATAGAGCTTTGGAGTACATTCCTCACACTTTCTAACAAGCCCTTTCAGTTCGTGTGTCGTAAAAGTGAGTGACCATGTAAAAGGCTCTTTTTTCACCTCATGAAACAAGGCATTGTAAGAAAATTCTTATGGTATTGGTAAGGGGGAAGTCAGGGAAAAACAGCCACACACATAGAAACTTTCAGATTAGGATTTTTTTAATTCAATTTTGGGGATCATTTATGTAATGGGTTATAATGTTTGTGCCTACATTGCTGGAGGCATTGTGTTTGAGGTTGTCTGTCTGTCTGTGCATCTCGCACACATCTTGTCATAGCCATTAAAAACAGTGCCATGGATTTGCCTAGTACGGGTCCAGGTGTGGTGCATGAGGTGTAGATGTGCTAAATGGATTTGGGGCAAAGTCCGCAATCATCAAAGGCCAGAAGTCACTGCACTGTGGCTAAATATTACATTTTTCAGCTGTAGTATCATGTATGAATGTCCATTAGTAACATTTGGTAGAAAGATATAAACAATTGTTTACCGGTACATAAAATGACAGTGATGGAAGGGAAAAAAGGATCGGATTCCTGTAGTCGCCTGCTAAGCACCTACATTTATACATGTATTTCTCTCTGTGTCATTATTGTCAGCTGTAATAGGCTTTGTCAGGTTTTTTTTTTTCTCTGAAATTTAATTTGGCTCTTAGAGAAGTTTTTTCCTTCCTGCTGAAGAGCAGCAAATTTTCATGAGATGCTTCTCTATCCCCTGTGATATTCATACAGTTCTGTCACAAAGGAGGGGGCAGCAAAATGAGCTGTGAGTCATACCATGACACTGTCACAAGATGGAGTTTTCTGCCTAGCCTGTTGTAAATACACAAATGTTCAAATAGCACATCAGTACTTGGTCAATATGAGACGGATTATTTTTTTCTCTTTCTCTTGCCAAATTACATGAATTGTTAAAAATGGAGGGATAGTATATCATGATGATGATGATGATATTATAGTGATGATGTGTTAAATTACATTGTACATGTGCAACTCTAGCATTGGAAGAAAACAGTTTGGTAATGATGTCTGTGATATTGCTGGTATTGATGATATTGACAATGGAAGAGTATCAGAGGACATCTCATAGATTTGATAATCACTACCAATTCATGTGTGCCTCCGATTTCAAGTAATATTTCAGCATTATTTTGTTGAGTTTAGGCAGTACTTTTTTTGCAAGGAAATTTACTAAAAGTATGATATAAAGGGTGATGGTAAATTATCATGGTTACCATGGTGATTATTCAAGCAATGACAGTAACAGCCATGACACTAGCCCCATTCCATGAATATTTATGTCACCTATGGACTTCTGCCCCTTTAAAATAATTATGATTGTTGTATGAAACCTTGCTGTATGACCAATATTTGCAGCCCACTTTTGAATAACATCATTGCCTAAACTTGCCTAATGTGAAGTCTCTTTTCAGACAGCCATAATTCCTAAATGATTCCTAGATCATTGTCTAGAACAATTCAGCTGGACAAGGATGTTCCATGAATGTTTTGGAGAAGAGATAATCTGCACATCTTTATGGTGCTTTTATGTGACTTTGTGCGATGCAGATTTTGGACACATAGTAAATCTCCTATCATGAAGTTGTGTGTCTCTCTAGTAATCTACATGTAGATAACCTTATTTGTCAGATGTAAAGTACCTGTGTATTCTGAAGGCTGCTCTCCTGGTCCTATAATTTCATGTACCACTGTATACATACTAGGTACATGGATACACACACATACATACATACACACTACAAATATACATGCGTACATACATACTACTCAATTACTAGGTATGTACATTTGTACATGCATCATCAAACTTCACCCAATATTCATCCTTTATAGTAACTGTTGTGAAACATGTGTACACATGTTTAAGTAAACCAGTTACACAGAAATTACTGCCCACACAAATCAAAATCAAATTGCAACTTTTATTCTGATCTACCACTGTGTCACAATCTCTATGGCTTTTTTTAATCAACCAGGCAACTTTTGATGCATATACATGCAAGAGCATTGTATAGTACGTCTGTATATACAATAAAATGTACATGCCTGCACTGTTGCAGAAATGAATGCAAGGTCAAGGTAGGGACCATATGATATAATCTTCAATCATGTTTTAAGAGGTCACACCGTTAAGACCCCAGTCACATATAAACACAGATCCTCAAGGATCTACACAGTGATCCAGGGAGATCCGGGATAGTTTCGACCTCGATGAAGTGTTGATGAGCGTTGATCTGTCTGTACTCACGGTATCAACACAGCAGCTACACGGATAAGGCCAGAAGAGCGTGGCATCTACGTGGACAAACACAGCATCTACACCGATCAACACGGCAGCTACACGGCATCTACACGGATCAACACGGCAGCTACACAGCAGCCACACGGACCATCCCGGATTGCTCTGCCAACACAGCAATCCCCGGATGATGCTGGATGTTTTTGACCTCCAAAAGTTGCCGTGGTGGCCTCCCGGATGTCCCCGGATCTACAAGGATGTCCAAGGATGTCCAAAGCATCAACACGGATCTCTCCCCGGATCACCCCGGATCACCCCGGGTCAGATCCAGGGTGTTCCGGGGTGATCCGGGATGTCTATGTGACTGGGTCATAGGATTTCAAATGCATCCACACAGTCATGCAACACTTTTTTGGACAATACCACAACACCATGACTGGCCAAACATGATTTGATAAACATGTCTGGGAAAGCATGATTTCAATTTTTACTCAGACTTAACCCTAAAAGGGCTAAGGGGGGGGGGGGGGGGGGGGGCGAATTCTGCCCCCCCCCCTCGACGTTTCGCGCTATAATTCCGTAACGCGAGAAGGCCTCGTCGCGAGGCTTCTTGACTTTGTTTGTTCAAGTCTCGCGCACCTTTTGAGACTAAATTTGCGACGTCCGCGCATACTTTTGTGAAGCCACGCCCATTTTTGTAATGGAATGTCGCCCCAAAACGGGCACAATTTTGTGATTTTGTGTGCATTTCCTATGGAAAACAGTGCTCTGTCATGAAAGTCATAAAAACCTGATTATTTTTACAATTAATCACTTTCATTGATTAGTTTTGTGCTAATTATGGTAGAAAAGTGGTCAGTGACAATTTCCAATAAAAAAATAAAGAAAAAACAAAAGTTGAAAAACAAAGAAATACATAAGAAATTCTGAAAACAATAAAATACATAAGAATTGAAATGAGTTTTGAAAGTTTTTGTGATGTACAATTGTTGAATATGCCAAAACAGATTTACAGATCAAAAATTAGACTCTCAATGCTTTTAATTAGGCTAAAATATGATCTTGAGCTTAATTTGCATAATTAATTAATTAAAATTAGAAATTGCTTGTTTCAAAAAATCTTATGACACAATATTGTAGATTATGATGGGGGTCTCACGCATGCCAAATTTCATCACGATCGCACCACCGATGGCTGAGATCTCGGGGGGGGGGGGGGGGAAATACTGAGCATAGCCAAAAAAAGCCCGGCCCCTTAAGAGTTATTCACATGTTTGGACCCATGAGGGTAATCATTGGAAGTTGTTTTCCTGTTATAGATACATTGTATCATGGGGTGTTGCAGATGATGCTGTGTTTTTCAATGTATGTATCCACCCTGTTTCTTTTTAATTTATTCATGATTTATGGTGTACTAAGATGTTATAAATGTACGAAATTAACATGCATCTCAAAGTAGAAGCAGAAATCCAATTCCTAAAGTATTTTTGAATGATAAATTTGTATATGGCAGATATTTCTGCATTTGTATGTCCTTTATTGTGAATCATGAAAATGATTTGCCACAAACACAGATTGAAATTGTAAGTAATGTGTCTTAAGGGTTTAAGGTGGGTTTCACTTGGATATTTCAAACTAAAATATTACCAAGCTTACTATAGCATATGTAGTCCAAGTAAACAAATAAATTCAAAATATAACTTGTGATACACATAAGGCTGATGTGTGTGCCACATAATACACTTTCTTTTAAATAGTACATGTACAATAATTTAACAAACCTTTCATTTTCTGTGTGCTCAACTTTGAGTTTGATGGCATCAGTGCACAAGAAGCAGTTGATCTTTCTTGTTCTGAGGAAATGGCATAGTACTATTTTCTTTTTCACCACCATGTCAAGCCTTCATCACATTACCAACAAACTGACAAATATCACATTGTACATTTACAGTGTACAGGGTTATGTGTTGTGCATGTACTCTCTATTTAATGTGTTATGAAGCCAGTATTGCTTGAATTTGAGAGCAGTTGAATTTCACATTTTAGTACCATGATCTTTGTTTCATTTGTGATTAAATTTTATACTTTCATTTGGGTTTGATCATTGTCTTGATTCATATGTCAAAAGGTGGTAGGGATATGAAATATGTTATACTTTGGCAGATGATCTATGTAATTGTGATGAAGTTCTGAGATGTAGCAACAAGTGTTCTCAAAAACTGTCACAAATCAACATCAGAACGAGACATGAAACTCGTCACACTGACGAGTTAGGTGATACGCCTGGTGTCATCAGATGTCGGTCATCTGTGATCGACAAAGAAAAGAATGTGATATAGGCACCTTGAAGTTATATTGAGCGTGCATGCAAAACGGTTTCTCTAACCACTCGGCCACGGGACATCCACGGAAACGCTAAGGCCGAAAAAAAATGTATAGATATTACAGGGGGAAAAAGTCAATGCCCACTCAACAATTGTGGCCGCGTGAACATGTATTGCATTGCTAGAAGGAAATGCGGCCTTGTAACGACTGAGGTCGCTGTGCCATTTCTGGCAATTTCGGAAAAATACGTCCCGCAGACATAAAACCTATAATCGGCTGATTTTGATACCTTGCCTTTAATCACAATTTTCAGTGTGATGACGTCATCAAAGTACAAAACAATGACATGGACTTGAAAGACAATTGCTCAAAGTACAACACCTCCGTTGTCGTCATTACATACTATTTGACAGAGTCAGGATGCAACATTCTGCAGCAGTCGAAGCAATGTGGTCTCCAACACAAAACAGAGGGATATTGTGTGTGTGTGTGTGTGTGTGTGTGTGTATAGGTGCGTTTATATACGAACGTAATTTCTACATGGACGAATGTGTAATACACCATTGAAGAAAAAAAAAAGTAAAATAGCTAGGTATTTTGTTTCGTGATCTTGTGGGGTTCGAACCCGCACGAGTGCAACCTCACGTCTCTGAGACGGCGCCTTTAACCACTCGGCCATACGTCTCGACGAGAAAATATGAGGAACGTAAACTTATGTATGTGAAAGATGAATCAGGAATCGATTCGTCCACATTCCATTCTCATTTTCAGTTTTAAACTGCAAAATTGTCAACCTCATGAGAAGATTTCAAAGAACAAAATGCATGATTACTGCAGCTTATTGTCTCAGCTACAACATACTTAAATTTCAGAGGAAATGAAGCAAAATCAGCTGAGATAAAGGTGCTTAAACGTTGTGAAGTCAATGGATGGTTTTAAAAAAAATCACTTCCCATAGACATAACACGTAAACTTGTCCGATTTTGCATCTTTACTTTTAATCACAATTTAAAGTATGATAACGTCATCAAATTTCAAAACCATGACATGGACTTGAAAGGCAAATGTTAAAAGTATAACATATGTGAATTTGGGATAATATTGAGCTTAAACAACAGAGATACGAGCAAATGAATGTTAGAAACAGTACCTCAAAAAAATTAATTCCACTCTTTTGATTTCAGATGATGATATGATGACGTCATAATGTATTTCGGGAAATATTGATACTTGAAACGTTATTTCCAATTCATATGCTTTTGTAATATGCAATAAAAACATAGGGTCAACGGACTTTTTAAAGAGCTATTGCGAAATAAACAAAGACATGTTTTTCGCTATATTTCCACATAGACGCGCACACGAAATTTCAACTTTGACGCCAGCGCATTCCTTTGTTATAGGTCAACATCGATCGGAAATCAGTGGATATTGTTACTCAAAGTATCAGGAATCCAAATCAGTCAAAAAAATTGCATTTTCATGTTGGTTACGCCCTCTGCGCGCGAAATTGCGCGGACGGACGCGCACGCGAAAAAATGTTTGAAACGCTTAAAATTGTCTGAAACTTCGAGATTTCCCATTGGGAAGTCGTTTTGAGCCTTTTAAAATTTTGACGCGCGCGAACGCGCGCGTAATGAAGACCTGGGTAACTAGCGTTAGTAAGTAAGATAGAGCGTGACCTGAACTTTATGTCCACCGAAAATGACGCAGAAATTACATCTAGTTATGAAGTTATGATCGATCATGTGACAAGGTCCGAAAATCACAAAATGGCGCCTAAATGACGTCATAGATATGTTACTGTCATGAAAACCTTATTGTGGCTAGATATTGTTATGAGACATGTTGACTGAAAATTTCATGTCATTCCGTAATGTCATTGTTGAGATATTGACGACACAAAATTGTCCAGAAAGAAAGAAGAATAAAAAAAAATAAAGAGAGATTTTGACAATCACAATAGGTGATACGCTGATAGCGTATCACCTAAAAAGAAACGATGGTAGTGTGTATTGTTGAATGTATTGAATTACTGTGTCACTGTCTGCTTTGTCTATAGCTAAGTGTCATACCAAAGCATTTGTTTTATATGAATATATTTTGCTCAAGTCGAGTATTAAATGACATCAAATGTTATGAAGAGGATAATACATGACATGGCTGTCTCTCTGACCTTCTGTTGTCTGGTTGTCAGTTGGTATGTTAGAGCAGTCAATTTGTCCTTATTTATTATATGTGTGTGTATGTATGTGTGTGTATATTATGTTGTTTGTGTGTGTGTCTCTGTGTTTGTCTCTGGGGATGTATATATGTATGGTATCCTGTGGTTTTTTATATATATATATATATCTCTGTTAGTGAACAGTATCTTTGAAACAGTGTTAAGCATGGTCAGCTCAAAATTTGGGATTAGTTTTGGACCCCATGCTCAAAATTAAAGTTTTGACAAAAGAGGAATTTTTCCCCCAAGAAATCTTTTGTCCTAATTTTCTTTACATAAAGAATGTAGGACAGAATGATGTGGAGATAGCGTTTGGCAAGAGAAATAGTAGAATTCAGTTGCACAGCTTAGACTTGTTCGTCTCTCCGATGCCTTATGACATCTTCAATCCATTACATTTGTACATTTAACATTCCTCCATTAACCCTTCACCTACTGGGACATGATAGTTCCTCTTGTATGGTGCTTATATAATTCAGTAACTTTGGATTCAGGGTAAGCTGTGCGGTGGGAAAGCAAGAGGTATATTCGGTATAAATGACATCAAATTCATCCCTATAAAATGCTGAATAGTTGGAATACTAAATACTGAATCCCTCTAAATACTGAATAGCATTCAGTATATGGGGAATCTTGCACTGGTGGATTTTGTGCATTGTCAGAATGCATTGATCAGGGTGATGATAGAACACAGAACTAACAAACAAAATGTTAGAGTATTAACTATATATATATGTGACAGCACAAGTCACAAAGATAGACGAATAATAATTTGCTGATACACGTCTATAGTTTTAACAACAGTGGCATGACAACTGTGACAATCAATTACAGACCAACAGAATTACTATCGTGTTTCAAAAAATATTATCTTCAATTTCTTGATAGAGTTATGAAATCAATGCTGAAATTAATAATAATAATATATATATATATATATATATATATATATATATATATATATATATATATATTTATATAATAAACATATTTCATAATATACACAGCAAGGGAGAGTGAGGGATAAGAGGAAGAGAGGGAGAGAGGGGAAAAAGAGGAGTGACAGAGACAGGCAGATACCCCCCCCCCAGAAAAATAAATAAATAAATAAATAATAATAATAAAAGGATAAATAAATAACTAGATTGATAGATTGGTGGGATAAAGCCATAGCTGACAAAAAAAGAAAGAAAAGAAAAACAGTCATATTCAGTGCTGAAATTGGACATTGAGAAAAAGGGTAAGGAGAGAATTTATACATTTTGTATGGCACTTTACCCATTGTACCAGTAAGTCTTGTTTTTGGAAAATTCACAATTGTTATGCTTTAACAATTTACAAGTAATATATTTTTTTAGGGGGGGGGGGGGCTAACAAAGAAATACTGATTACATTGCACATTTTTCCAAAATTATATATTGCCCTGATACAGTGCATTTCTAATATTTTCTTTTTCAAGATATTTAAAAGTTATCTTTTGATAGCTTTTCAAAAATATTACAGTATTTGTGGACCTAGCTCAGCAACCTGTCATGGTATGATGTTAAGACTTTATAAATCTTTGATTTAATCTGGATTAACCACTGGAGTATGTTTATATTATTGTGGTATATCAAAAAAAAAACAAAAAAAAAATCCATACTGTGAAAGGGTCTCCAGACTCAATGAAGATTTAAAAACTAAGGTACCAAGTAGTTTCTCCAGCTTGATATTGTCACTACTTGCCCAGCAATCTTTCAATTTAAATGGATAAACTTGTCTTCCACAATAAGTTTGTCAATTACTGAATATCACGAACATCAGCTAAAACCAATTAATTTGACTCGAAGAAAATTTGTCATAGCTTGAGGAACAAACACAGTTTAAATTTGAATGTCAGTATCTGAAGGAAGAAGAAAGCATTCACAAGAAAAGACGAGACGACGCATCCACACAGCGACTGTACGCTTGAGGGCGCAGCGCAGTATCATTTCCGAATTTGGTCACTTTGGTAATGAGGTATGAGATCGACAGCTAGCTACAGGCAGACGGTGAAACCTGCCTGAACATAAATCTGAACAGATTAACCTGCGTGGACTGTGTTGAAACATGTACGGTGACCTATAATCTGTACGACATCTTTAAAAAGAAATTATAAATCAGAGAAGCCGTCTTGATGTGAAGAAGAAGCTGGGCAATGTTCGATGAGCTCAATCTCCACCTCGGCTGCTCCAGCAGCAGCGGATCGACATCTGCCCCACCGAAGGTGAGGTGCTCTCCCCGGTGCTTCCGGCCACCCGGCTAGAGGAGCTACCGTTTGCATCATCAGTTCCTCGTGATCGTGCTTCGCGGAACGTGTCGTTGCTAGTCAATAAGCGTATTAAACACTAACAGTCTGCCTAGCTAAGAAGTACACTAAGCTTCATTTAGTCACTTTGTTATACTAGTTGTTAACATACAATACATATTTTACCAAGAAATCACTTTTGGCTATCCAAGATATAAGCCCCCAAAGTAAAACATGCCAAATAAAACCCAGGATAGCCATACTGAGCTGTCGGCTGATTTTATTGACAATTGTGTAGGCCTACACATTAGTTTTAGGAAAAATTGGTATTGTTTTAACGATTAACAGTTAGTTGTGCGAGTGCTTATTATTGTTTTGCTTGAGTTGCATGCACAAGGGTCAATAATCAATTCCCCTATTTTTTTTTTTTTAATTGTTTACGAGACAACATGGTTAAAGCAAACACATGTGAGACAGTTCGTTCAGTTTACATTTGCAGTGGCCGCCTCAATTGAACGGATTTTATTTACAATCAATCAGGATCATACCTGTATCGTGATCGACACTGTCATAGCGTTGTAGTGACAGACAAAAATCTTATATTATTATGGCGTTCAGAATAATGCTTATAACTAGGTATAAATTGAGCAGATGTAGGGTTGGGGGTACCACGTATCGACACCCTAAGGATCTGTAGCTTGTTTATTCTAAAAATATAATACAAATCCGCCTAATTCCTACCTCAAATATGCCATAAATACTGCAGTTTTGAATGTTGTGACCGTCTCGTTGATTATGAATCTCCGTTTTAAAATAGCGCAATTTTAGTGCGTGCGTTCCGTTTTCTTCGCGCAGCTAAAAAGGGAACCTTGCGATCGGCACCCCCTCTCCTCCATAGGTATACACGTGAATTTCACAGCATAGGTAATACACGTGAATTTCACAGGCCATAGGTAATACACGTGAATTTCACAGCCATGCGTCGTTACTGATCGGATGTGTAATTTTTAGCTTGGTTTGTTTGAGTTTGATTTTCGTTTCTTCGTTTTTATTGTTTTTATAGCTAATGACACTTAATCTCGCGCGTACTTTTTCGTTCTATACGCAAACAGCCATGATACGCAGGGTGTCGATGGGAAGGTGCCCTGTCGATAGGTGGTGCCCCAACCATACATTACCCCTCTTGTTCAACATCAAGCTCAATAATGTGGATCCACAGATATTATCCGAATTAGGAAATTCCAAATATTGATATAAACATTCACCCCCAATACTCTAAGTCTAACACGGTGTACCAGGGCAATATCTCCAGTTTATGTTAATTTCGGAATGTTCTGCGAAAGTCCACTGAATGCCGTGCGTCACTTTGCGAGAACAGCGTTGTCGAAGATGAGCGCAAAGATGAGATCGGGGCGAAAAACTCGAACACGACGGGTCCAGAGCGAGATGAAACGGGAACGGGATGACGGTCGACTGGATGCTCGGCATGAATGAGGCAAGGAGCAAAGAGTCAGATTTGCCTGAAATGATGTAGATGCCGCATTGTGACAGTCATCGGAAAAGATTGAGTGGACATTATCCTCTTATACACGTGTATGCAGAGTCAACAGTTTCTAATTGCCGGTTGTAATAGACTGATTGTGGGCTGCGGTGCTGTTCTCCTCCCGGGGAAAATGCTTATTTCCAGGCTGTGGAAGCATGGGCAGAAAAGCAAGGACTGCAGTGCCAGGCTAAACAAAGTCCTCTCAAAATTTTCAGCCAAGTATTGTGGAGAAATAAGGACTGCCTGACGAAACAAAGTCCTCTCACAGTTTTCAGCCAAAAGTCATGAAGTTGAGGAGAAAAATCAGCTAGACAAGCTGATCTCAGGCAGCATAATCAGCAGTCAATGGCAATCTCAATGTCTTGCTATGTCCGAGTTTTCAGGGTTTTTATATGGCTCGATCATGACAGCAAAGTGGAGGTCGTGGTCAAACTCACTTCCTCTTCAGGGGTCAAAGATGCACACAAAGTCTCCGTCCAGTCTGGGGTCAGATTTTGTTTTTATGCCTCCGCCACGAAGTGGTGCCGGAGGCATTATGTTTTCGGGTTGTCCGTCCGTCCGTCTTTCCGTCCGTCCGTCCGTCCGTCCTTCCGTCCTTCCGTCCGTCCGTAATGAATTTTGTGGACAGGGTAACTACCAAAACCTTTTGAGGTATCCTAATGAAACTTGGCATGTATGTGTATTAGGGGGTGAAGTTGTGCCTATCAACTTTTGGGTGCACATGCTCAAGGTCAAAGGTCAAAAGGTCAAGGTCAAATGCTTAAAATTTTACTATTTCCCCCATATCTATGCAATGCCTGAAGATATTTTCTTGAAACTTAGTGTATACATGTACTACCCAATTAAGATTCTCTGGTGAAAGTTTGGGGTCATGAGGTCAAAAGGTCAAAGGTCAAAAGGTCAAGCAAAATGTTAAAATTTCACTTTTTTCTCTGTATCTTGGAAATTGTTCAAGGTATCTTCATGGAACATATTATATATGCATCTACTGACTGGCAGTGGTTATCTAGGGAATTTAGGGTTCATGGGGTCAAAGGTCAGGGGTCAAAGGTCAAGGGCAATACTTCAAAATTTTACTATTTTCCTTATATTTATGCAATGTCAGCAGGATTTTTTTTTTTAACTTGATGTATGCATGTATAACCCAATAGAGATTCTCTGGGATTTTTTTTTTTTGCCAAGAAGGTCAAAGGTCAAAAGGTCAAAGATCAAGTGAAAGTGCTGAACTTACTTCTTTCTCCATATCTCAGAAGTGGCTCAAGTTATCTTGAAACTTAGTACATGCTGAATTTATGTATGTTCTGCCTGACAGTGATTCTCTTATAAATCAAAGGCCAGATGAAAATGATAACAATTTACTGTTCAATACAGAAATTGCGCTTTTTCTCCAAACCTTGAAAATTACTCAGTGCATAAACTTATGAAATGGTCAAAGTCAAGTTAAAGTTCTTAAATCCCCAAATACATGCTCTCCTATTCATCCAATTAAACATAGGTCAAGGAAGGTAAACATTCAATACATTTGTGACAAACATGTCATTTTAATATTTTGCCAATTTTGTGAAAATGTAATCACACATTGTCCACATGTACTATAGACCTATTAGGAGAATCATGCATCATGGCGGAGGCATACCAGTCGCCATAGCGACATTTCTAGTTAGCTGCCTGGCTTTAGGATGATGGTGTCGATCAGACAGCAATTGGTATATTTCCATTTCATCTTATTTCTATTTTCATTGAAATACACACAATGAGATCTATTTGCCCTGAACTTGGAAGAAAAGCGACCCCGGAAGCACTAAAGAGTGAGGGGTCAGTGGCGGTGTTCTTCCCTAAGAGGTGGTGATTTGTTATGGTCAGTGATAATGAGGCCTTGGGCTAAGGGGTACTTTATCAAAAGGTCAGGCAGAGCGGTCAACTGTCAGCTGTGGAGCTGTGCTGCAGTGTGACATTTTGCAGTGCCCACTTCTACTGCCTACATCATAATAAGAAACTGTACAAATACAATATCAGGCACCCGTCCTAGTTTTAAACAGACTTTCCTTCTCTTTTCCTAAATCAATGTAAACACAAGCTGCAAGAGGGTTTTGCACATTTTTCACTTTCAGGACAGAGCAGTGAACTGTGGTCACCATGGTAACGCAGTACAGCTCTGCTACATAGTCAAGCGCACCTCGGGCTCAACCGTGTTCAGAATGCTAAATCGGTGGAATAGCTACAGCAAGACTCAGCTAACAGATTTAGGTCTTGAGATGTTAACATCATGCTGTCTTCTGTACTACTACTCAGCTACTACTAGACTCTAGTATAGTACAAGAACTAAGGTGGTGTAGCTTTACATGATTATCATGACCTCAAAAAAATAATCATTGATATTTTTTTATTTTTATAATCAATGGCCTCCCATGTTTCAGCTTCAGATCAGTGATTAGAGATCTAGATTAATAGATAGTCACAGTGTTATATCTGGACGTTTCAATCACCTATATTAACCAAGGTTAAACAGACAGTTCTTCTCAAGGTGTTTTTATGTAGACAAGTCTGGCCTTATGGGACCTCCTCCCCCTGCATGCTCCCATAAATCATCTGGGATATAAATGGTTCCTGATTTACTACTATCAAACTTAGTGACTGCATTTGCTATTATAGCATATCTCAAGTAACTTCACAGTCACACTGTTTCACTCTCCTCCCCAATCTGGATCCCCCCCCCCCCCTTGTCTATATCACTGACCCTCCCCACTTATTTTGACTTCTCTTCCATATCAGTTTTGTTAATACATTGGCAAACCCTCTATATGACTGTTCATCACAAAACCGACAAAAAGTCGCCAGACATGGATTTTTATTTTTGGGCAGATTCTGGAAGAGCAGACCCTAAATAAGCTTCAAAATGATGTGTGAACTCAATTCAAAGGGATTCTCCTAATCTACCTAAATATTGGAAAGAAAGCACAACTCTGGAAAAGTGTGACCTGAGAAAAGAGGCTCTGAAGTACAGGGTCGATTCAAGCGCTTAATCTTTACCAAACTGTGCTAGCTGAGCCATGGAAGGGGCAAAAAACAGCATGTAAACCCACGGAGCAACAACAATGAAGGAATTGTCAGATCAAGTTAAAATTGATCATGCCCTGTTAACACATTCTGCCCATGATTAATGCCAACTTTCTAAGCAGTAGCATTATCTTTTCAGAAGTTATTCTAGTGTTGAAAGTGAAGAGTGTGCAAAGAATTTTCAAGAAATGAAGAGGGACCTCTATCAATATACCTAATCTCACTACTTGCCAAAAAAAGTGTTGTAGAAAAACTGCTGAAAGCACACTTTCCCATTCATTATATGATCCCAAACTTAAAGTCAGACGATCGACACCCCAATGGTATTTGGTAATTGTTATTGCGTAACTCTTCCGAACGAACGAAATTTGTGCATGCAATTGCGCAATGCCAGACTGCAGTGCTATCCATAAACATGTGGGACAGTGCTGCCACCGAGACACGTGTGTGTGTGTGTGTGTACAAAACATTGTGACCGCGAGCTGCAGTGATTGGAGGAGAGAGGCCAGAAGACGCATTTTTCGAGTCCACACATAAAATCAAGGGGTGCAATTTTTTATTGGTTTTTATGATGCACGGTCACAGTTGAGAAACTTCCACTCGCCAGCATGTCTATTCACAGAGTTATTTTGGATCCAGCAGTTCTTTGTATCAAAAATGATTTAAGTTCTCTCTAATTTGGTGTGTCAAAGGTCACCACCTGACACCTTTACTTAGACCATAGACAGAAAATGGACAAGATTTTGCTCAAGTCCTCTTTTCCTCTCTGTTTTCTGTTACTCTTAATTTCTCTTGTGAGTTTAAGATATAATCTAAGACTTGTAAATAAAAATAAAAATTGTATGATTTCCTCCTAGGGGAACTTCTTTCTTGTGACAGAAGCAGATGGTGCTGATGCAAGCTTCCTCATTCATCACTTTCTGTCATGGTATCTGAAGAGTAAGTTTTGAACGTATGCTGCACCAATTGATATCAGGGCTGCCAACTCTCACGCATTGAGCGTGAGACTCACGCAATTCAACCAGTTTTGACTGTCTCACTCTGATAAACGAAATCTCACGCTAAACCCCCAAAATGGAATGTACATGACTACAAAAATAAATATATCTCTGAATTCTCTGATATTCCGAGTAGCGATATGCCCAAGCCCAAAATTTCGACATTTTCCCGCGCGGGTGTAAAGCTGAAATCGTTTTCAGTTTGCGCACAAAGACGAGCTATTGGATTACGATTGGTTTCTACCTATACCACGTGAGCGTAGCTTGTACTTTTGGCAAATTACAGTACATGCATGGCTGTGATGTGTGCTTTACATCGCTTTACATACACTGACTGTGTACGTAGTCGTACGGCCGCACAGCAGGCCGCCAGGCGCTAGCTAGGAGGTCGCTCCGCTCCCTCACAGTGTCTCACGCCAAACTCTCACTCAAGGTTGGCAGCCCTGTGATATCACATAATTTTCTTCCCTTCTCAGTGGAATTATTTATTTAAGAAAATTCTGTTATCAAGTTTCGATGGATGACTTGATTACAGATGAAAAAGCTTGGCATATTAAGTTATGTGCCTGGGTACATAGCGTTAAGGAGACTCTACTATTGCAGCTAAGTTTTGTCTGAAAATGGCAGATGTCAAAAATTATGCTTCTTCAGTGCTCCATATGGGAGTGGAAATATGAGATTACAATATTTATTGACTTAATTTGATGTTTCAGTGCCAACAGCAGTTTGATGTGGCATTACAGTGACAGAGTGTCATGCAGAAAATTAATATTTTGATGTGATATATTTTCATTCTGAAGGAATTAATGTAATATGTATGTGTCATGAATCAGCTGTCTCTCTGTCAAGTTTTTGAATTGATGCTGCAAAGTTGACAGTCAGAAGTTACTGTTCTTCATCTTTTATGAAATACACTGAATGGAAGTCCAGAGTAAGATGACTCGGCGTACGAAAGTCATCTTTTCTTTGCAGCCTTGAAAACTAAAATCATACCTAATGACTTCACAGAGATTGAGCAGAAGTTCTTTCATTCTTTTTGTTTGTTTACTTACTTTGTTATTAAGGTGGTTGCAAGGTGATATTTCTTGGCCTGGCACAGTCTTTTAGTCACTACAGTGCTGTCTCACAGAAACTAGTAAGTATGCTCCTCTTCATGACAGTGACTGTCAGAAGATTTTACATGTACCAGTTTGAGTCAAAATATTGCGGTCACTTATGACAGAGGAGATTGAAATCTATCAAGTGAACCTTTACAAGATGGTTGGAAGAAAAATAAAAAAAAAAAACAGACCAGCGAAGGGAAGTTTATACAATCATATTACATCCAATAGTACTGTGAGGAAAGCTAGCCTGATACAGACTTTTGCAGCTATAAATAGTGCATTTAAGACATCAATAGACCTTAGGGACTGAATCATCTTGTTCATGATGAATGAAAACACACAATCTAATTTTGAAACTTGTACATTATCATGATAAATTACATATTTTTCAGTATCAATTGTTGACAGAAGTTTTCATTGACATAGTAATATGTGTAGGAAAAACATTTTTAAACCACAAATTGATTGTTGAGATTTGTATTTCTGTCCGGAGGGTGTAAATTTGCCAGCAGCCAAGACGTCAGGCCAGCTTGAATTCATCAGCGGCTTGCAGTACTGCATTCCCCTGGTGAAAGGAAGTCTATGGCAGGGAGAAAGGGAGGACTGTGTTCTACAGGACTGCATCAGGTCAGTTGGCAACCTTGGAGGGAGGGTTTTCACTCATTCTTTCTGTGTGTGACAAGCCACACTCTATGGACCATGCTCACTCTAATTTTACCCATCAGGCCAACTTGTGAAGCAATAGGGCCATTCACACTTTTATTGAAATACTACAAGTGTTCAAAACTGAGATTTGCTTGGAGTTGATGTGTTACCTTTTTAAAGAGTAAACTCACAAGTTTTCACTTTAACAAGGTTTGTGAGTTGGAATCCAGTAGTTTGAGATCTCCCATGTGTTATTCATGCCCCTCCTGATCATGTCCTGCTTGTGTAACATGCTAATACTAATTGGAATAAAGATATACACGGGTTATGTTTTGGGGCAGTACGGGCTCAATGTGGTAAAATGTAAACAGTGAATTATATTTTTTATGGTGTGGTATTTGCAGATGAGACTAGCCCTGGCATGCCGAAAGACTACTACACCAACAGTGTTTGGTCATTGGGTCAGTCACCAAAGAGCAGGGTAATTGTTGTACTGAAGCCTAGTACATGTTTCTTACAATCAGAGATGGAATTTGAGTATACATCATCAGTGAAGAAAGAGAGAAGTCGAGCAATTTGTCATTAATTCTGCTTGTTATGGTACACGTATTCTCTTCAATGATAGCTCAGGGTCAATGAATCCACTCTACAACATTCTGAGAGACAGCCTGGCAAAAGAGACTGGTGCACAATCATATTCCAATGTTTTAGTGCTGATTGATGATATCAGCATCCTGCAGAGCTTGGGCTTGGACACCAGGCTGATCTCCGACTTCGTACAATACTGTCATGCTTTGCTGGTGAGAGGAGATGAGGTAAGTAAGATGATAAAATTACGCAGCATGAAGGAGACAACTACTGCTGGGGGGGGGGGGGATCTCCATTGTTGAACAAATCAATATGTGAATAGACATATTTGCCTTTCCCTATTTCATTGAATTCATGCATCTTTAAAATGATGCCTGGTAAAATCTAAACTCTTTTGTGACTCGGTATTAAGATATTGTGAAAATTGAGTGTCACAGTCCCATTATGTAGCTCTGTGTGACAGGTTGATAAGAGTAAATACATCTAGATTCAATATGTAAAATTTAATTTTCCACACGGAAACAAGAGGTTGTACTGTTTGTTTGGAAACCAAAAAGACAATTGCACTCCAATATTTATTTCTTGTGAATAGATTTGTCATTGATTAGATACAATGCAGTAAATGATAGCTATGTTATTGTTTTATACAAGAATTCTGTTAGATGCATTTGACTGTCAGTGGGAGTGCTGTATAACCAACCTGTCATTGCACATTTCAAAGTTCATGATGAGGCAAAAAACTGATTGTCTTTCAGACATTGTTATAACCAAAATCGGTTTCATCCATCCACGTGGTAATCCTATGTGTATGTTTGATGTTTTCATTGTAACAGTGGCAAGGGTGTCTTGTCACTCTGCTGCACTGTGATACTGGTCAGGATGAGGATGAAGAGATGCTGTATCTTAGCAACCGCCTCCAGCATACCTGCAGTTGCCATCTGAGAGTGGAGGGGCTCTCAAGTGGCTTCTGTAAAGATGTTCATGGTCAGGTAAGCAGTGACTAGATTCTTTGTCATATATTGCTTGGCACATATAATTGAACATTATTTTGTTGTGGGCATACAAAAGCAAACATAAGTAATTAATCTGTACAAGAATCTTCCATCATATCACACAAATTATTCTCAGCATCTGGGAGAAGTATTGAATCATAGTACTTGTTTGTTGTGAAAGTCATGGCTATTTGTTGTCTCAAACCAGCCAAATTTGAGATGTAAGAACTCAAACACTAAGGCACAATTGAAGGTTGCATAAATAATATTTGCTTATTTTTGTACATTACTGTGTTATCATTGCAGATCTATGAAAATTTTCAAACAACTATATTCAATACAGAATATTTTCATGCAGATATGATGGAACCATCAAGGAAATCCCTGCAGATAACATATTCAAGTAAGTCACAATTTTTTTTTTTCTATCTTGCCTCAAAGCTACTCTGGCTTAATTCACATCTTTTGTTCTTTTTTCTTCTTGTTTTGTTTGTTTATTTTTAATTTGCAGTTGACAATAGTTCAGAAGTTGGACCATGATCCCGCAGAGTCAAGGAAATTGCTTCAGTTCAAAGTCACCGACAAGAATGTGTCTTTCTTTGCTGCTGGCACTTCATCAGCAGTCCTTTGATGGGGGAGCTCAGGGGAGGTTGCTATGACAATGTCAGGCAAGCTGTTCCTGCGTCTAGAGTTATTCCTGCTGGCAGGATGAACGTGATGATGGAAGAGCATCAGTGTCTCTGTAACAGGTCAAGATAAAGTCATCTAAACTATAAAGAGTTTTGAAAGAAAGATATCATTCAGAGGGGTGAAGGTTCAGGTGTGAGTTTCTTCAATTTGTCTCCCTGTACATGGAGAGTTTTGTTAAAGATCAGACTCAACTGTATGGCATGCGTTCTTCATCTGTTATTGCAATTGTGTTATATCTCATAAGTTCATAATAAATGTTTGCCTGAAGAGCCAAGCTCCATTCTACCTACATGAACGGAGAGTTCTACTTTGTGTTCAAGATGACTGAAATGAAAAGAATAGCTTTGGAAAAAAAAAATAGAATTTAAGTCAAAGTTTTATTAGTAGTCTGTTCTGGAGTCCCACAAGGATTGCTTGCCAACAACCATTCAGCATTATCAAAGCAGGCAAGCTAGATAAAATGGCAGAGGTTCTTCATCTCTTTGGAAGGCAATATGACCCACCTTAACATAGGATTTATGGTGAATTGTGCATTGCCAGGGCCATTTTAACATGCGTAAATGAAGAAGGGAATATGTCCCAATTTGATCTCAATGAGACAGAGATATGTGAAAGAGAAAGAGTGTACCAGCATTCTCCACAGTGATTACTGTGCTCACTGCTGTTCCAAAAAGCTGTGTTGAAGAAATATGGGTGTTTGATGTAACTCCATGTGTGACCCTCACATTGTCACAGTGTACCAATAAAGAAATATTGACTACTTTATTAAAGAATTATATTTCAGATCCAACTGAGATGATCCTCGTACACCTGCATTGTCTTAAGCCTGTTTCACACTGCAATTTTGTCAAGCACTAACTGGCGATGCATTTCAATGCAGCTCTGTGATATTGTGCACCATTGCTTTCGGTTGCAGGATCTACATGCCTGACACTGTGTGGGCCGGATTGAGGAAATAAAAACAAGTGGATAGTTCGCAAAAAAAAAAAAAAAAAAAAAAATGAAAGATGATGTAAGTGTAGCACCGAAAATTTTAGGGTGGGGGAGGATTGGTTAATTTGTTGAATCAATTATCAAACAAATGTATTATTAATACGCAGCGGAAGTCTTTGTCATTATTGTTAATGAAGGAATGAAAAGTTGTTCGATTCAACTTGTCCCTAAAGATGAAATGTAGAAATATACCCCACCTTTCGGCCTACTGGTAACTGGAATTAAACATCAATATCAGACTATATACAATACTCACAATTACAGTCATGATATATCACATCACTAACCAAATTCACTACACACAATCATTCATACTTTACTTCGTAATAATCATCACACTAAACATCCTTATATACATTTGACACTGCCTATAAAATACTAGGAGGCATTGTTTAAAGGAATAATATCCTTTATTCCGTGTTAACTAACAATCAACATATATACATTATTTTACAAATAGGGAGTATGAACTCCAGATGCTTCTAGTCCCACATGATATGTGTGTAGTAAGCATTATAACCAAGTTACAATTAAAACTAAGTTCCACTCCTACATACACGTATCAAATTACAATACAGCTGATTAAGGCCTAACATAAGGGGTTGTGCCACTAAGGCATGAGGCTCTCAATGATTTATGTTTTTGGGTTCATCATATGGGTTGTGTGGATGTTGATGGCTGGAATGGGTGAAAAAATAATATTTTAACAGCAATCTGGCATCAACTCCTCTCTCAAAAGTTAATTCAAATATGGAGCGTTTGTAATCAATCAATATATTAAATATTTTACTACTAATTAACTGAAATATCATTTGTCAAAAATCATTGCTTAGACCTAAGGGTTAATAATAATTTTTATTCCTATTTAAACGCATACACAGACAAAGAGGCTACTTATGCAATCATTGTCTTGTAGGGCTTTTCATTATAACATTCAAGCTCTGACCCTGTGACATTGATGCATCAGGTAGAAGAGCTTATGTCTATCTGATTGACCAGACAATGTCACTATTTGGGTTTATATATGATTATTTTAAAGTGCATCAAATACAAAGTCTATTTCAAAAGTTATGCAATTTGGGCAAATTTGGAATAAAATGTTCCACGCAGGTGCATAGCCATAAACTAAACAATGTGCATTTCGTATCCACTTAACAAGATGTGGGTGTTAGTCACAAACATAAAGTTTAATTCTTGATATAATTTTACTAATCTGAAAGATATGACACCACATGGTGCTCTGGAATAATTGAATTGCAAGTGGTATTTAAATCCATTTATATCTCACTAAATTAATGCCATCCACAAATATGAATCAAATATATTGAAAATATAATATACAATAGTTAAAATAACTGTAGAAATGATGTATTTGCTTACCTGGAATGGGTGAAAAAACTAATATTTTAACAGCAATCTGGCATCAACTCCTCTCCTCTCAAAAGTTAATTCAAATATGGAGGATGAGAGTAGTTCCCAGATGCTAAAATGGGGGCAGACCCTGCCATTTCTCTTGCTATAAGGTAAAACTGCCTGAGAATATGGCTAAATACCAGGTCATGGTAAGCAAAATACACAATAATAAATTACATATCAGAATTCGTTGAGTAACCCTCTTTGACACAATATTAACAAAGTGATATATTATCACTAGAAATAATTGGATTAATTACAAAACAAAAACTTTCACACCTAAATAACATGGACCAGTCTGCATATATTAAAACAACAAGTCAGAGAGTGACCTTCCTTTCCTCCAGTTTCATCGTCCTTGCGGATTCTCGAGAACAGGATGAGTCATTGTTTCTGGCTACTGTACTCCACTCCATGAATGGAGGACTACTATGTGCTTTGTGTGAGCAGGGGTGCCTGTGTGTTTGACTTTGGTTACAAAGTATTAAGGCACATAAACTCTTGTGATATGCAAGGCATTGACTTTAGATTTCTCTTTTAGTCTGTTGGTTACTGTATTATAGAGAATCTTGGGCTGCTCAAAACTAGTGTAAAGCATATGCTTAATGTATAAAATCAATAGCACAGAATCATAACCATCAAAACAGTAGTATACATAACATAGCCAGTACTTGTGGCTGAAATGACGTCCATCATACATTTACAAATATGATGTGACTATAGTATCAGGCCCGTAGCCAGGATTTTTCAAGGGGGGGTGCGGTCACTAAAAAAACGGACCTTCGGTACCAATACCAATGATGACACACACACACACACACACACTATTATATATATATATATATTCTTTGGACGACCGAACTACAAAAGTTGTATAAGAATTTGCGCGCGAAGCGCGCCGCAAATTGTGAATTTTGACTGTTTTAATGACGTTTTAAAGTCTCGAGGAAATTTGTATTTTTGTCTGTTGCATGCAATCGCGTTACGGTATTCCATCTAGGAAATAGTAAAAACTAATTTTGCCAGGAAGTTGCAAAGTTCAATTGTGTTCGAGACTCTGCGCAAAATTGAGAATAGTGATTTTCCTGGTGTTGTTTTAACTTTTATTTTTTCTATTGTATACCCGCGTTAGCAGGCCTGAAGCCTGGTATGCGAGTTTGTCAAAAACGAAAATAAATAAGAAAATTTTTAAAACAAAATGAATTGTAAATGTGAACCATTTATATTTTGCCTCCTTGTGGTAGGATATTTCCAGCATTTCCGTACTTTCAAATAATCATTTTAGATTAATAATATTAAAGGTAGTAGATCCGATTCGCAAACATCTCCAATATCAGTCAAATGTCATATTAACCATAATCATCATGCTAAGAAGGTTTTCTTTGTGAAATTTGGCGGTCAGTGAAATTCAAAAATTAAACATCCGTTAGCCATTGGAAGAAGTTGAGTGCAACTTCAGACCTCAGGCTTAGTGCTCAGATGTTTTCCTATTTGATTTGATCTGTCTTACTGTGCACACTAACATACATACTGGAATGGTTATTTCTTATCTATTAAATTATAGTAGGTTATTTGGTTACTAGCTGTCTCTGGGCATTTTCGAATGTGGGCTGCAAACAGTGGCGTATCTAGGGAAAACGGCGCCCGGGGCAAGCACGAAAATTGCGCCCCTAATTTCTGAAAAAAAAGTGTTCAACCCCTACCCCATCCCGGTAGGGACTTTAAACAAAGTCCGCATGATGCTTTTTCAAGCACTTAAAAGGGATCTTTTTGAGGGTGATTTAAATGTAATGAATTTTGATAGATTTTGGCGAGCGAGCGCAGCGAGCGAGCCGAAAATTTTTGTATTTCAGCTTACAAAACATGGAATTTTTGTCATTTTTTGCTTACCAAATCTTACAATTCTAATCAAGATATAGTGACAGCCTTATAGATATCGATTTATACCAAAAGAACTGAGGACTTAAAAAAAATACTCTAAATTAGTGCGCGCGAGTGTGCTGAAATTTGTAAATGTCCTCGTCATCATCACGTATTGTTCTTATATTTTTTTAATATAAATTTTGGCGAGCGAGCGCAGCGAGCGAGCCGAAAATTTTTGTATTTCAGCTTACAAAACATGGAATTCTTGCCATTTTTTGCTTATTAAATCTCACAATTATAGTGACGACCTTATAGATAACGATTTATACCAACAAACTGAGTACTTGAAAAAATACTCTAAATTAGTACGAGCGAGTGAGCCGAAATTTGTATATTTCTGCGTCATCATTACGTTTTTTTCTTATCTTTTTTGATTTTTTTCTTACGCCCCCCCTTCCCTGTATGTTCGAAACCGTTGGCGTCCTCTTTTGATCCAATCGGCGATCGCTTCAGAACGAATGAAATTGCAGTCGCTGCTCCGTGTAACATTTTTCCTGCTAAATATAAAATGACATGAGTGAACACAATACACATTATCATTTTGTCCGCGTCATCGTCACGTTTTGTTCTTATCTTCTTCTCTTTTTTATACAAATTTTGGCGAGCGAGCGCAGCGAGCGAGCAGAAAATTTTTGTATTTCAGCTTACAAATCATAAAACTCTTGTCTCATTTTTTGCTTATTAAATCTTACAATTCTAATCAAAATATAGTGACGGCCTTATAAATAACGATTTATACCAACAAACTGAGGACTTGAAAAAATACTCTAAATTAGTACGAGCGAGTGAGCCGAAATTTGTATATTTCCGCGTCATCATCACGTTTTGTTCTTATCTTGTTTGATTTGTTATTGTTTTTTTGCCCCCCCCCCCCCGTATGTTCGAAACCGTTGACGCCCTCTTTTGATCCAATGGGCGATCGCTTCAGAAGGAATGAAATTGCAGCCGCTGCTCCGTGAAACATTTTGCCTGCTAAATATAAAATTACATGTGTGAACACAATAGACACTGCCATTTTGTCATCATCACGTTTTGTTCTTACCTTCTTTTTTATACAAATTTTGGCGAGCGAGCGCAGCGAGCGAGCCGAAAATTTTTGTATTTCAGCTCACAGAACATAGAATGTTTGTGTGAACACAATAAACATTGTCGTTTTGTCCGCGTCATCATCATGTTTTGTTTTTATCTTGCTTGATTTGGTTTTCTGCCCCCCCCCCTTACCATTCTCCCTCCCCCTTCCGGGCGAGTTTTTTTTTTTTTTTTCTTCTTCTTCTTCTTCTTTTTTTTTTATTCTTCTTCTTCGTTTTTTTTTTTTCGTTTTTTTGCACCCCCAAGGAGTGGCGCCCGGGGCACGTGCCCCCCTTGCCCCCCCCCCCCCAGATACGCCACTGGCTGCAAAGAGATCCACTACCTTTAAGTTAGAAGAGAGATAAGTAAATAATGATAAAATAAACAAACAAAAAAGCATGAGTTTCTTTTGTAATACAATCTGACAAACTTTTTACTTTACCATTTTACTTCATAGCTCAGCACTTTCCATTCTCTCTCATACCCTCTTACCCATTACATTTAAATGAAATACAACTAAAATGAGTTTGCGTGCCTGCATAATACTCTTTGGAAATTATAAGTGAAATTTTTTTTAGGTTTTGGCTCACTTTAAAATGAGAACCAATAGAACTGTCACAACATGAGAAAATATATAAGTAATAATCAACACTACATTTCCGAATTTGGCCTGCAAAGAAATCCGCTACCTGTAAGTTAGAAAAGAGATTAGTAAATAATGATAAAATAAAAAAGAAAGAAAAGAATGAGTTTCTACCGCTGTATCCAGAACAGAGCCTGAAACGGTGCAGGCTCAAGAAATCGTTTGTACTATAATACGTCTTGAAGTACTGTGTGATACTGTTGACTCAGACTTCTACAAAGCTGTAAGTGAGAATTGTAATCCAATCCGACTCATTTTGTCTCTCCTGATCGTTCGTAAGAAATGCTAATTCATGACCACCTTTTCACAATTTGATTGGAGCATGCATTCATAATGGAAAATAGTTGACATAATAATCTATCCCCAGGCATTATCATGCCAACATGTACTTATATACATGTACTATATCTTTGTGAGACGTAGATATAAAATGTCTCAGGTTTTCGATTATAGTTATAATTTCGAGGAAATTTCTTTAATTTTTATCTTAATAAAAACATTATACGTAAACTTGAGGCTATTAGATTTTCATCCACTTACCTCTGTTCCTGTGAAAAAAATGCAAGTGTCAACCTCAATGTCATCTACGAATTGCACGTACTCGGGCGGCCAGTGGAAAAAAAAAAAAAAAAAAAAAAAAAACACCGGTCACACGCGCCAAGGGCCATGGCATGCAGTGCCAATATAATAATAGCTCGCACAAATTGATACATAACATTTGTGTTTGTGTGCATGGGGACGATCCGATGGTTCATACAACAAAAGGGTTTCGTACAATTATTTTTAACATTGTTAAACATACTCTTCCACATTTACGTAGCATAATAATGTGTCTTTATATTTATTTGGATTGTTATCTTGAGAATTGCTAAAAACCGTTATTATGAAAAAGTGGACCTTTCAGAATTTGGGGGGGTGCGTACGCACCCGACGCACCCCCCCTGGCTACGGGCCTGAGTATAGCCTATAGCATATATGACTATAACTAGTCAATGATAAATATCATTTGCCGAATTCATCGGCTCATCTGAAGGGATATGATCACTTGGGGTGTCACAAGTCTGACTAGTCCTGTCATTTGGTGGGTTGTGAGTCGCAGTTATTGGGTCAGCTGGAGGGTCTATGTTGTCATGGGGTGCATTAGTCAAGTCTTCCTCTCTCGTTTGTGGGTCATTCACATTTTGGGAGTTTTGTTTTTGATTGCAAGGTGGTGTGTCATTCCCACCATTATTGTTTGAAACAAAGAGTATGTCTCTCTCATCCTCGTCCTCACTCTCGTACTCTCCTGTGTTGGGAGGAGCATTAGGTGTGTGTCTTGTCACCTTCCTCTTGGGGCGAGGAACCTTTTCCGGGTCCTTTTGTGTTTGTGATGGAAGAGCATTGGGTTTTGTGTATGGTAACAATAGGTTACGGTGCAATACTCTTGGTTTGTCATCACTACCCTCCTTTTTCACTCGGTATATGGAGGAATCGTTGATTCGCTCTACTACGACATACACATCGTCACCCCAGCGGTTAGCAAGTTTGTGCTTTCCCCGTAGGTGCACATTCTTGACCAAGACAGTGTCTCCCTCTGTCAGAACAGGGGCTTTGGCACTTTGATCATCTTGCTTCTTGTTGGTTTGTGCACGCTTTGCCATGTTGTTTGATGCCATTTCATATGCTTCACGAAGACGATTTCTCAGATCGTGTATGTAGGTGGTCTTGTCCTTGACTGTTGACCACTGAGGATCTGTGCCTAAAGCCAAGTCAACTGGGAGACGTGCATTCCTTCCAAACATCAAGAAGTATGGGGAGAAATGGGTACTGTCATGCTCGCAAACATTGTAGGCATGAACAACGGTACTCACATGTCTTCTCCACTCTGACTTGGCCTTGTCTTCAAGGCAGCCCAGCATGTCCAGCAACACGCGATTGAAACGTTCGACCGGATTGGCTTGGGGATGGTAGGGAGTGGTCCTGATCTTCTGTACTCCGGCCGTGGTACACAACTCCTTTATCAAACGAGAGTTGAAATCTTGTGCCTGGTCAGTGAGTATTTTGGCTGGCCACCCATAGTGAACTATGAAGTTGTGCCACTGTGCTTTAGCTACTGTACTACTCCATTTGTCCTTAGTGGGGACAGCGACTGCATATTTGCTGCAGTGGTCTGTCATCACCAAGACATTCTCTATACCCCCATTGTCAGGCTCTATGGAGAGGAAATCAATACACAGGAGTTCCAGTGGTTGTGTGGTGACAATGGAATCCATTTCAGCCTTCTCCTGTTTGGACTTCCTCTTGATGCAGCGGTCGCAGTGGTCAATCCAACTCTTTATAGTAAATGCCATAAAGGGGAAATAGAACCGCGCTCGAGCAAGTGAAACGCACTTGTCAAAGCCAAGGTGACCACACTCATCATGAATACCTCCCATGGCCTGTTCGAGAAAATTCTGGGGAAGGACCAACTGGCGCCTCATATCTCCAGACACAGGGTCCTTAGCCTGGCGATAGAGGACCCCATTATGAATGACCAATCGGTTCAATTCACGATACAGTACCTTCAATCTAGGATTTGCTCCTTTCCTGTCCATAGGTGATGGCCGTGGCCCGACAAGTTTCTCTTGTCGACAAGCGCCCTGCAATGACCCTTTATTCTGTTCACTTTGTCCCTATAACTCGCACCTGACATCCTGCTGAAGCCTTCTTCAGCCAACCGATCAGCGAGTTTGTTGTACACATTTTTATTCCTGTGCACACCGTCCAATTTGCTCTGGCATTCTGGCTCTTCCCACAGAAGAAGTAGCAGCCTCAGTTCGTCCTTCCGTCCAGTTGGTTCCTTTGGTGGAACAGGCAGCCATTACTATTATCAACTCAATCAGAGAGTAATTATTTGTATATGATAAACAGCTGGATAGAATCGGTGTATGGTGTTGATGTAAACAAACTAGTGTAAGTATGGTACCTAAACACATGATTCATAAGACTTACACATGCAAACAAACAGAACCGGAAGCTGTGGGATACCCCATGAGACATGTATGTGCACAGAGCACAATCATGAGTGACTATTAGAACTGTGATCAGTGACATAGAATAAGCGACTGGGTTTGGAATAATTGTCAGATGGGTGTGTCGCAGCTACCCACTTGCTCCCTAGTTTCCCACCTGGAAATGTTTGCATCCAGTCTTACATCGCTGCGCTTTATCACCATACTTGTGATGGTACCAGCACAAGTTGGCTGACTGCTGATCCATATCGGCTTGTGAATTGTCTGCAGTGGCATCCTCCTAACACTGTGCTTGCGCCTGCGGCTACAGCTTCAACTGCAACCAAGACCCTTGGTGGCCTCCATTCCTACTTCCAGCAGCTTGAGCTGGGCTACGATGCCATGCAAAAGACCAACAAGATCGTCAAGCTGTGTGGTGTCTGGTATCACCACAGCACTTGTGATGACGGAAGAACCTACTGCATTTACTTACTTTACTTTAATCCATGAATATGATGTAGGACAATGACTGTTCATCGATCAAAATTTGGTCTAAGAAATTGTCAAGTCGAGTGTGTGGGAAAGGAGAGATGTTCAAGAAAAATACACAGCCTTGACTTATACTGGTTCATAGACAACATCATGTGTTTTTGACCAGTCTACTCTTTTCTTCTAACTATTTACAGATGTTGCTGAGATGACATATTCAGGAAGACTGTTCCACAAATCAACAACTCTATTGCTAAAATAATATTTCTTACCATCAAGCCAAGAATACTCTTTGTCTAGTTTCACACTGTGTCCTGTGGACTTCCTGTGAGCTGAGTGAAAGAACTCATATTGAGTCTCATACATTCCAGTCAAATGTTTAAAACCTTCAATCATATTATCCCTCCTGTACCTGTGAGCAAGTGTTTCAATTGCCAGGTAGGTAGGAACATACTCAAAATTATTATTTGTGATGCAATTTCAAAAAATAAAAGTTAAATACAGAGTTGCAAATTTGTGTGATATTTGGCATGATGAATATTTCGGAGGATTTCTGTTCAATGAACTGGCAGAGGGTATGTTAGTATAGAGCTATTTCATGTGACATCACGTTACCTTCCAATATGGCAGCTTCTATGGCAACAGCAATCAATTTTCATTGATTCAAGCATAATTTTTGATGTTATTGGGCCTAATGATTTCTCCATTCTTTGCTTGAGCGCATGTTTACCGGTCAGGGTGCAAGGGACTGCCAAGGGAATTCAGGTCAGTCTTTGCAATCCTATACCATGGTGGTATCCTATACCATGTCGGAAGGCAGTGTGACATCGGTAATGCCCGTCACGCTCACATAAGGACAAAACCTAACATAACATGCTTCACTCCTTACCCTCAGTTCATCTCTTCTCTCCTCTCTCCTTTCTGCAACATGGGTCGGAACATGTCTCCCTACAACTCCTCCAACCCTAAACCTCTTCCTGACCTTGCCTCCACGAGTACTGCTTCCATCCTTTCTACCTCCACTTGGATGTCAAAAAAAAAATGGTTGAAATAATTCTCAGTTTCCTCTTTTGATGCCTTGGTGGGAATGTGTGTACCATTGATAGCCCTGATTGTTTGAGGCATCCCCATTTCCGCAAACCCTTCCTTGACCTCTCGAAGTCTTTGTCCACTCGAAGTCTTTGTCCACAAGGAAAAGAAATGAACTTTCTCAGAAGTCTGCTAACAATTGCTTTACACACATTATGTGTTATTAGCCAAGCTGTTGTCTTCCGACTCTGAAGAAATGGCTAATGCATCTGTAGGCATTTGGGGTTGCCAAATGCCAGACTGCAAATGCCACTCACTTTTCAACCAAAATGATCCACCCATCTCTCACTTGAATGATCTTTTTGAGATCTTCATGCAATTTTTCAACAAGAAAAGTAAATGTGTCCCTTTTCATCCTGAAGTTTGTCTTCTATTGTTCATTGCTAAATGTCCTTTGGGCATGGTTCCACCAAAGTCCTTGTCTTTTAAACACAGCCCTTGGCTGCCTTTCCATCGCAGCGTTCATCATTATTGCTGCAGTAAATTTGCCACAGACACGGAGCAAGTGTCTGCAGCCACGGATGGCGCGGTGGTGGCATGTCACCGAAGGCAGGTACACCACGTCCCCGACATCAGAGTATCATCCAAATCCAATGTGTGATTCCCTTATTCTGTGTCCAGATGGAGTCAGCATCAACAGCATTATGAATCTCTGAATACATAACACTGTCAAACATACCTTCCACAAGCAACCTGTGACTTTGCAGCAAATTCAGTACACCAGTCAATATCATTTAACTTATCACCAATGGCTTCATAATTTCCTTGCCATAAACAAATTGATCAATTTTATGTAATCTTAATGAACCTCTGACTTTAAAATGAAGAAATTGGTGTACAGTGGTCACTTTTTCCAAGACCTGCTGAAGTTAGAATATCAGTGATAGTGCTCTCAGTCATTGTAAAAGCAAGATCTAAAAGATTTGACTTTTGACCAGTACAATCAATGCCTTGTAGGTTGTACTTGATGTTGAATTGAGAAGACATCTTTGATACAATCTATAAACTTTAAAGCAGAATGTTCCTCGCTAGTTGCTGAATTCTAATTCCCAATTAATTTCTTGGTAATTAAAATCTCCACAGATAAAACTTCCTGGAGTCTCCTCTGACCAACTTCTTGAAACAACAAACACAGCTTATCATTCATCTGCTCCCCTGAAACAAAACCAACCAAAATGTTTCCACCATCTTATAACTTCAAGCCTTATTAGAAGGCATGTCTTCAGCAACAGTACACACTCTGGTTGAAAGGTGTTTTAATAACCTTTGGTAGTATAGGTAGCAGTAGTATTGTTGTATATTTATTACCATTGTTCATTTGATATTATCATTTTTGCTTTAGGTAAGACATCCTGTATGATTAGGGGAAGAGTCTCTTACATTTTTTTTCAATGTATTGCTTTGTTTGTGTCCTTCAGCAGCAGATCCCTTGTGGATGCAACAGGGTTTTCATTGACATAGGTCTGTCCGTTGCCCTTAGAATTGTTGCTTCGGAGCCTGAGGTCTTTTGTAGTCAAGTGTTGTAGCTTTCTGCAGCCATCATGGAACGCTTTTTGTGAATTTCGAATAGTGAATCTCATGATTATTGTCCGTGGCCCTGCTGATCATCCGCCCCTGCTTTTCCTAGTGGATGAGCAATATCTGCAGTGATCTTCTGGGTGATCTTTAGGACAATCCTCTCTGGGTCTTCACTTCTTCTGGTACTCGGGAGATTTCAAGATTCACCTGACGGTGGTACTGGTCGAGATCATTTACTTGGTGTGTGAAATCGTCCACCCTTCTCTCCAGCTGTGAGTTGTTTTGTTTCAGGTCATGATTTTCTGCCTCCAGTTACTCGGTGATCTTTTTCATTTCTTCAAATTTGGCATCGAGAAACATAATGGAGTTCAAAATGCCCTGTTGGCCCTCCTTGACCTCAAGTTGAGAAAATTTGCCATTCAGAATTCGCAAGAGATTCAACACTTCATCCCTCAAAGTGCTAATATCTACCTCCTCTACAGGTTTCTTCTACGGGGGTATCTTTTATGACCTCGTAACGGACTTAAGGTGCAAGACACCGAGTCTTGTGAGCTCATGTTTTCTGTGCTGCTCAAGCTGTATGCATACATGTAGATTTAGAAATTGGTAAATTAGGTAATTTCTTTACATGATGATCAGCTTGAAGTGCTACTGGTGCTAGCAGGACTAGCATCCTCAAAACTGATTACCAGCCCCAGAATCAGTCTCAGATATATCAGTGTTGATGTTGTGGCATCTGCCAATTACCTTATATTCGTATAATATTTCGGAGGATTTCTGTTCAATGAACTGGCAGAGGGTATGTTAGTATAGAGCTATTTCATGTGACATCACGTTACCTTCTAATATGGCAGCTTCTATAGCAAAGGCAATCAATATTCATTGATTCAAGCATATTTTTATGTTGTTGGGCCTGATGATTTCTGCATTCTTTGCTTGAGCGCATGATTACCGGGCAGGGTGCAAGGGACTGCCAAGGGAATTCAGGTCAGTCTTTGCAATCCTATACCATGGTGGTATCCTATACCATGTCGGAAGGCAGTGTGACATCATCGGTAATGCCTGTCATGCTCACATAAGGACAAAACCTAACACAACATGCTTCACTCCTTACCCTCAGTTCATCTCTTCTCTCCTCTCTCCTTTCTGCAACATGGGTCGGAACATGTCTCCCTACAACTCCTCCAACCCTAAACCTCTTCCTGACCTTGCCTCCACGAGTACTGCTTCCACCCTTTCTACCTCCGCTTGGATGTAAAAAAAAAAAAAGAAGAAATGGTTGAAATAATTCTCAGTTTCCTCTTTTGATGCCTTGGTGGGAATGTGTGTACCATTGATAGCCCTGATTGTTTGAGGCATCCCCATTTCAGCAAACCCTTCCTTGACCTCTCGAAGTCTTTGTCCACTCGAAGTCTTTGTCCACAAGGAAAAGAAATGAACTTTCTCAGAAGTCTGCTAACAATTGCTTTACACACATTATGTGTTATTAGCCGAGCTGTTGTCTTCCGACTTTGAAGAAATGGCTAATGCATCTGTAGGCATTTGGGGTTGCCAAATGCCAGACTGCAAATGCCACTCCCTTTTCAGCCAAAATGATCCACCCATCTCTCACTTGAATGATCTTTTTGAGATCTTCATGCAATTTTTCAACAAGAAAAGTAAATGTGTCCCTTTTCATCCTGAAGTTTGTCTTCTATTGTTCATTGCTAAATGTCCTTTGGGCATGGTCCCACCAAAGTCCTTGTCTTTTAAACACAGCCCTTGGCTGCCTTTCCATCGCAGCGATCATCATTATTGCTGCAGTAAATTTGCCACAGACACGGAGCAAGTGTCTGCAGCCACGGATGGCGCGGTGGTGGCATGTCACCGAAGGCAGGTACACCACGTCCCCGACATCAGAGTATCATCCAAATCCAATGTGTGATTCCCTTATTCTGTGTCCAGATGGAGTCAGCATCAACAGCATTATGAATCTCTGAATACATAACACTGTCAAACATACCTTCCACAAGCAACCTGTGACTTTGCAGCAAATTCAGTACACCAGTCAATATCATTTAACTTATCACCAATGGCTTCATAATTTCCTTGCCATAAACAAATTGATCAATTTTATGTAATCTTAATGAACCTCTGACTTTAAAATAAAAAATAGGTGTACAGTGGTCACTTTTTCCAAGACCTGCTGAAGTTAGAATATCAGTGATAGTGCTCTCAGTCATTGTAAAAGCAAGATCTAAAAGATTTGACTTTTGACCAGTACAATCAATGCCTTGTAGGTTGTACTTGATGTTGAATTGAGAAGACATCTTTCATACAATCTATTAACTTTAAAGCAGAATGTTCCTCGCTAGTTGCTGAATTCTAATTCCCAATTAATTTCTTGGTAATTAAAATCTCCACAGATAAAACTTCCTGGAGTCTCCTCTGACCGACTTCTTGAAACAACAAACACAGCTTATCATTCATCTGCTCCCCTGAAACAAAACCAACCAAAATGTTTCCACCATCTTATAACTTCAAGCAAGGAAAAACTGCCTCCTTGAAATAAAACTTGTGTACACCTCTGCCTTTAGCTCTTTTCGAATGTATTATCAACTAACTCTGCATCCAACATCATGGAGATTATGAAAAACATCAAACCCTTCTAACATTACCTCCACTGGATCTACATTAAAACATGCATTTTTTTATTTCACTTCTGTCAAGCTAATAATTGAAGGATGTTGCAATGATAGCAAACTTCTATTCATTTCTCTTATTTAGCAAAGAATCTACATTCTTATATACACATTTTATGTTAGAGACCTTTATGGTTGCCTGCTGATTTATGGAAATTCTTCTCTGCTCTCCAGATTTGGAGGGACCTGAACATAAGCCTGTGGTTTCTCGTGAGATTCTTGTCTTTCTTCACTCTTACGTCTTTCCCCCTTTGTTGATTCTGATCTTGATTCAGGGCTGCTGTTATGTACATTCCTATGTTCACAACTTTTTCCCTTCTCACTCAATGAGTAGTCGATAGTGTCACCCTGTTGGGCTGACTTCTCTTAATTCTTTTCTCTCTTTTTCTTTTTGCCATTCTCTACGCTACTTGTTATCTTCTTATCTTTACATTGGGGTGAGATCTTTGTGGATCACAAAATGTTTGTATTATCAAAGGTCTTTAGCGTATGGACACACTGAAGGATAGCATTCCTTTGATCTAACAGTCTCTGTACTGATCCATACTGTCGGGATATGTGTGTCGATCTTGTCAAAAAGCTCGGCCAGCTCTATATGGGGCAAGGTTTCCTTTGTCAATGCCAAAATTAGGTGCACACATTTTTTTTTTTTTAAGCTGATCTTGTTCAGAATATTTTTGTATGAAATACATTTCATTTGAGAAGTTTCATCATGATTCATAATATACTTATTAGAAGGCATGTCTTCAGCAACAGTACACACTCTGGTTGAAAGGTGTTTTAATAATCTTTGGTAGTATAGGTAGCAGTAGTATTGTTGTATATTTATTACCATTGTTCATTTGATATTACTGTTATCATTTTTGCTTTAGGTAAGACATCCTGTATGATTAGGGGAAGAGTCTCTTACATTTTTTTCAATGTATTGCTTTGTATGTGTCCTTCAGCAGCAGATCCCTTGTGGATGCAACAGGGTTTTCATTGACATAGGTCTGTCCGTTGCCCTTAGAATTGTTGCTTCGGAGCCTGAGGTCTTTCCTAGTCAAGTGTTGTAGCTTTCTGCAGCCATCATGGATCGCGTTTTGTGAATTTCGAATAGTGAATCTCACGATTATTGTCTGTGGCCCTGCTGATCATCTGCCCCTGCTTTTCCTAGTCGATGAGCAATATCTGCAGTGATCTTCTGGGCGATCTTTAGGACAATCTTCTCTGGGTCTTCACCCTTTTCTTCTGGCACTCCGGAGATTTCAAGATTCACCTGATGGTGGTACTGGTCGAGATCATTTACTTGGTGTGTGAAATCGTCCACCCTTCTCTCCAGCTGTGGGTTCTTTTGTTTCAGGTCATGATTTTCTGCCTCCAGTTACTCGGTGATCTTTTTCATTTCTTCAAATTTGGCATCGAGAAACATAATGGAGTTCAAAATGCCCTGTTGGCCCTCCTTGACCTCAAGTTGAGAAAATTTGCCATTCAGAATTCGCAAGAGATTCACTACTTCATCCCTCAAAGAGTTAGTATCTGCCTCCTCTACAGGTTTCTTCTATGGGGGTATCTTTTATGACCTCACAACGGACTTAACATGCAAGACACTGAGTCTTGTGAGCTCATGATTTATGTGCTGCTCAAGCTGTATGCATACATGTAGATTTAGAAATTGGTAAATTAGGTAATTTCTTTACATGATGATCAGCTTGTAGTGCTACTGGTGCTAGCAGTACTAGCATCCTCAAAACTGATTATCAGCCCCAGAATCAGTCTCAGATATATCAATGTTGATGTTGTGGCATCTGCCGATTACCTTATATTCGTATAAAGCCGATGGAGGATTTAGGGCTGGCCGAAATCCTGGGAACTATTGCATTTCCTCTTAGTAATTGTAAGTAATGTGGTCATTAACTGCTCTTGTGTGTTTTATCTATCTGGTCTTCTTGGTACTTGGTTGAACCTTACCATTACAAGCTGACTCTCCTATTTGAGAGTTGGTTGGATGAAATGTAGTTGGGAATGTGACTTCTATAATCTCTTCTTTGGACTGTATGTCCTGGAGGAGAAAACATCAAATCCTTGTACTGTCTTTACTATCTTAATAATATTTCTGTTAATGTAAAATTTCTTTTTTGTGATGATCAGCTTGAAGTACTATATTAGTGCTAGCAGTACAAGCGTCTTCAAAACTTATTTTTAGCTTCAGAATCAGTCTCAGGTATGTCAATGTTGATGTTGTGGCATCTGCCGATGACCTTATATTTATATAAGGCCGATGGAGGATTTAGTGCTAGCCATAATCCTGAGAACCATTGCATTTCCTCTTAATAATAATTGCAAGTAATGAGATCATTACTGCTCTTGCTTATTTTGTCGATTTAGTCTTATTGTACAAAGTGGCATATTGCCCTTATCTTATTTTGAATTTTTTATTCCGTGTGTGAAACTGCTGCGCCCTCATCTATGCCATCTCCCTGTATATCTCCTCAATCTTTACAATACTTGGGGATTTGCAGAGAATCTTGCCTTGTCTCCACATGGAAAGAAAGAAGTTTCTTCAGTACAAACTCCATAAGCAGCTGGTCTCTTCTCCATAATTACTTCTCATGTGAACTCCTTTCACAATCTTGAATAGACCATTTTTATTATGTATTCAAATTTTATGCGTACGTTTTAAACAAAGGTGTTCTTGACAACATGAAAGCTTGACTGAGGCTTGTCTGACATAGCTACAAGTACTGTATGCAAACTGGATTTCAGCAATTGAATTTCATTTAAGAAGAGCCGGTTAATGTATATAGCTCATCTGTATGTTCCCACAAATAAACATCAAACATCAAGTACCATTGAGACTGTGACTCTTATATTTGGAAAGATGATGCAACTTGCTTTCACCTTGAACAAGGCATTTCTTTGATTAAAGCAGTGTTCAACTGTGCAGCTGTCATCTTTAAAGTGACTATTTGAATTTTATCAATTATTTTACATTAAGTCTCAAATTATTAGAAGGTATTCATCTGTATCTGCATGTACTATAAATTCTGAACAAGTGTACAATCCTGTAAGATGAGGCAAGGCAATTGCCTGCAACATTCAAAAATTTGTCGGCTGTTGTATCATGGATCACCTCAGACAACCTGGTGTACAACATCTCATCGGAAGAAATCACACAGTGTGAGGCAGGCTGGAGATTAAGTCAAGTGTCGTGGCATATTTCTGAGAATACATTGGTAAATTTTTCCACTAACCTGAACAGTACCCCAGTCATCAGTAGAACATGTGAAGGAATATAGTATAGAATATTCTTTTAGAATATGTAGACTTACCTGCAGCAACCTCTAGCAATCAAAGTGACTTTTGAAATGTTAAACATGCAAATGAAGGAGTATTACTATTTCTATCTAGATAGAAATTATAGATTTGTTATTATGAAATACTTAGATTTGTTATTATGAAATACACTGTGATTATAGATAATTTTATGGTTTTTGTTTTCTAGGGGTGATATGACTAAACACTATAATTTCATCAATGATAGTATATTTTTTGTGTATGTTTGTCTGTTTGTTGTTGTTGTTGTTGTTTGTTTTTTTTTTTGTAATACTTTCACCTGTCCTATGTCTTGATCGTAACGCAATATTATTTCCTATTATTCTGTCTGTTGGGAACTACCCTGACAAGACTCCGGTCTTTTGTAGTTTCCATGTTTCATTTATAGTTGTTATTATGTTACGTATGCATGTTCATGTACTCGTTTACTGTCCTCAGTTTGTCATTGTACAAATTATATGTTTTTTTAAATGAAACAATAAAGTTCAAGTTCAAGTTATCTCTGGCAAGAAAAAAAAAAGTAAATCTATGGAGTGATATTCATTATTTTTTCAAAGGTTGTTAATCAGAAAATGAAATGCGGTTTGTTTTTTGGAAGATTCATTATTCTCAAACACAACATGTCGAATTCTCTATATACCCAGACATCCGTTAATCTAAAAATTGAATAGAGTTCATTAATCTGAACAGCTTGTGGGGCTGTATTCCCAAATTTCTGTATTTTGACAATTAAATAAGGTTTGTTATTCCAAAGGTTTGTTGATCTGATAATGAAATATGCTTTGGGAATGTGAAAATAAAATAAGGTGAGTACTAAAGAACCTTCTAAGGTATAAATGTTACTTCATTTTTGTATTGACAGACCTTTTTGAATAAAGGACCTCATTTATTTTTGGATAAATGAACCTTATTTCATTTTTGTCGAGCCCACCGGAGGTGCGGGGAAACTAAGGGATCGCTGCGGCGTCTGTCCGTCAGTCGTCCGTCCATCCGTCCGTCCATCTGTCCATCGTCTGTCCGTAACGCTACAAAAACTTCAATAACTATACTCTGGGCTTCAATTGCAATCAAACTTCGAGGGAAGAGGGGTCATACAAAGTTTCACATTTTACCATATATGAAGGTCACCTCAAGGTCAAAGCTCACAGGCAGGGGTCAGTGAACTTTAGGGCCCAATGTTAAGTTTTTATGGCGCGTTTCTATTATGGGTCATAACTTTTGATCCATAATTCCATTTGTGACCAAACTTGGATGGTAGATGTCCCTTGGGGAGTGGATGGTCGCCACAAGGTCAATGGTCACAAGCATGGGTCAACGAACTTTTAGAGCCCAATGTTAAGTTTTCATGGCGCGTTTCTATTATGGGTCATAACTTTTGATCCATAACTCCATTTGTGACTAAACTTGGATGGTAGATGTCCCTAGGGGAGTGGATGGTCACCACAAGGTCAATGGTCACAAGCATGGGTCAACGAACTTTTAGAGCCCAATGTTAAGTTTTTATGGTGCATTTCTATTATGGGTCATAACTTTTTATCCATAGGTCCGTTTGTGACCAAACTTGGATGGTAGATGTCCCTTGGGGAGTGGATGGTCACCACAAGGTCAAAGGTCACAGGCAGGGGTCAACGAACTTTAAGGGCCCAATGTTAAGTTTTTATGTCACGTTTCTTTTTTGCCATAAATTTTTACCCTTTTATATCTCTTTTTATCTGTTATATCTCTTTTTTTATCTGTTATATCCCATTCGCGTACAATTTCTTGGGCGAGACACATTATGGCACTTGCCTTGTTCAGATGGGCAAACCTGTGACATAATGAACCTTCGGAATAATGAACTTTACCCAGTCATTCAATGTGGCAGACATTATAATAGATGTCAGGGTAAGTTTTCTGATTCATTTATCAAAAATGTAGAGGCTGAATATGTAAGACTAGCAGCAATTGTGTCCTGCTAATGGGATGGGTTGTGTAATTAAGAATATAATTATGTATATAAACATATGTTGCATATATCTGCTCATTGCTATGTTCGAGGAAACTTACCATTATTTAAAAAAATCACAAAGAAATAAAATCTGAATGGGCTTTGCTCATTTATCTGTGAAGTACTACCTTTCTGTGTATTATGTGTCATTTTACACCGTGAATCTTTTTCTTTTTAATGTAATGTTCCTTCATTTCATTGGTTTTCAAATTGAGGAATAAATCATACTTTAGAATTTTGTGAACATTTCTGTCTACAGCTGAAAGGAAGAGATTATTATAAAGTGGTTACTATCATCACTTTGTAAATTACTATTCAACATGTTTGCAGTGTGTGTGTGTGTGTGTGTGTGTGTGTGATATTGTGTCTGTGTATGTGTGTGCCTGTGTAGATGGACATTTTTGGAATTGTGTAGTTCTGTGATTTATTCCAGAGAAATTCATAGAGAATTCATCAACTTTAGACATATAAGAAGCAAAGAAAAATAATTCTAAATGAAATTATATGGTATGTATGTACAGAGAGATAAGGTAGTAGATGGAAAGAGACCTTTACCTAGGTTCTGAAGAGAGCATAGAAACTATTTTAATTTATCGCAACTACAGGTTAGTTGAATGTGAACATTTTATAAAATGCAACAAAAATTACAAAGTTTCTTTTAATATTTCTTGTGAATCATTTTACTGCCGTGACATCGTACATGGGTGTGACAGACAGAATTTCACAAAACTTTCAAATGGAATGAAATGATTGAATGGATTGTCCAAGTTTCCTCAAACTTTCACTGAGTATTTTACTAATCTTTCTGTGTACAAATTAAAATCCACATAATGTGTACATCTTGTCTGAATGTGTACACTATGTAAATGAGAAATCGACGTTCCCATAGATTAGTATACAAATATTGACTGCTCATGAGGATGATGGTGGAAATTATCATTCCCGAGGTGCTTTTCATACCGACCCTTCTATCACCCCGAGGCGTTAGCCGAGGGGTGATGGAAGGGTCGGTATGAAAAGCACCGAGGGAGTGATAATTTCCACCATCATCCGAATACAGAGCAGTTGATATTTGTTTTATATACCTCATCGTTTAAGACTTAACCAAGATCTAGGGCTAGGCAAATAAGAAGTAAATTCTAAATGTTAGGCCTAAACGTTAGCCCTAAAATCAGGCCACAGCCTGCGCTTGCTGGCATGGTTTTCGTGCATTTCGTACTACCCAGTACGCACGGTACATTGTACTCACTCACAGTCACACGGCCTTCGGCGAGCTCCTGCATAAAATCTTGGCAGAAGATTACAGTATACATCCAGTTTCCCGTCGCTCGTGTTTTTAATTCGATATTTTCAACATGCTGAGATTTGTCTCTGCTTCGGGATCCTAAGAAATTCTAATTGCAAAGTGTACGATCTTTGATCCAGCTCACTTCAAATCACGGAGGAGCGCTCGATCACCATGCCACGTAAACGTATGCCTGCTGTGCGCTAGTGCGATGATTTTGCATGTGTCATACGATGCGCGTAGTGAACGTCCTTATTGGGTGGGTGGAGGGGTTGCGGACACCGCGCGCGAAGTCTAGTGTACTTGTTATGTGTACAAAAGTCGCGGAGGGTTTACGAATTCTATCACGAGGGTTTTGCCTTTCTATCACGAGGGGTTTGCCTTTCTATCACGAGGGTTTTGCCTTTCTATCACTTACATGAAAACCCTAAGGCAAGATAGACGGGACTACACCTTGTCACGTGATATACTTTTGACCAATCAGTGATACGAATCTCACTTATGAGGTATATAATATTCGAATAATACACAGGTTCGAATGCATTTTGTGGAGGTGCAGCCCACTCAAGGGTTGTACAATGGTGTAACATGCATGAGGCGCAGCCGAGCGCAAGGTGTACAACATTGCAAAAACCAAAGAGTTAGCTGCATCTCCACTAACGTCACGAACTTAAACCTTGCATTATTTGGTTTATAAAATAATTCTATGAACTAAATGTATCTTTTAATATACATTTATAGGTAAAAACCAATCAGCTACATGTAGAACTTACTCAAAAGCCAAGAAGTTGTAATGTAAGGAATGTTTCAGAGACAGTGAATACGAGCTTGGGAGGGGGCAGGTGAATGAAATAGTTCATTAACAAAGTCGTAGGAAAAGTAACATTCACAAATTTTAATGAATTACAGAATGATATATTGCTCCCCCTGTTTTGTCACCTATCTCTTCTTATGATAATAATTACTGTTTGTTCGTTCTTGTTATACTGTGACAAGTAGACATGTGTATATTTATATAACTCAGCTTGGTCAGCCTGCGAACTGAATTGATTTATTGCAGGCCAGGTGTAGGCGTGTGGCAAAATTGTTTGACATTATTCATTTTCGTTATTATGCACAGCCAGGTACTTGTAGTTGTATGGACAAATTCGGCTTGGGTACTGGTTTTTATGATAATTTCCAACTTTGGGGCTTCAAGTGTACCTAACAGAAGATAATTACTGACATAGCAACACACGTGGCTCATTGCATATCCCATTGAAAGTGTTTTTGATCTTCTTTGGAAGGACCCTAGTTATGGCCGCCGTAAGTTAGTGTTCTGAAGTCGGATTCATCTTTAGGTTTAGGTAAAGATGCCCGAGTTCACAAAATGTAATTTGGTGGAGGAAGCATTTGCATGCCTCATCCTGCCGGATGCCTCCTTTAGATTGGAGATAAAGCGTGTTTAGAGGGTTCTGTATCTGCCCTTGGGAGCAGCCGAGCTTTCATTCTACTCATGGATGTTTCTGTGGTAGTCGAGTGAGCAGCAGGATGACGCTTCGTCGAACCAGAGGCAGTAGATGTGACAGTAGGACCACAACAGCGCCATACTTTTGATGGAACGCTAGTGCAGCTGAACTTACGTGCAGAACGGGGTAAGCGTCCAATTTGATATTATTTCTCTCATACTTCGATTACTACTGTAAAAGTGGAAATTTTCGCGGTGTTGAAATGTTCGCGCATTTCGCGCAACCCGGAACTAGCGCGAAAATGTTCCAGCAGTAACTTGATGACTTGATTCCGCGTAATTAAAAACTCGCGAAACTCTTCTTACCCAGCCGAGCGCGAAATATTAGTCGCGCAAAAATACCCACCTTTTAGAGTACATAATGAAATAATAATCCAGATGGTGCACTGGCAGTTGGATTTGGAAGGTATACTAACGCATATAATTTCCATCACTGGTACATGCATGACATAAGTGCCGCGGTTGATTTAGGTCAATAGAATACAGTGGACTCCCGTAATAACGAAGTTCTTGGGACCGGCAGTTTTCTTTACTTACATCGATATTTCGTTATAACCGAAAAAAAAGAAAAGAAATAAACAATGAAAAACAGAGTGGATAATTTTGCGGCCTGAATTTTTACTTCGCTGTAACTGGAATTTCGTTATAACCGTGTCCGTTATAACGGGAGTGCACCTGTGTATTTCTATTTTTTTTTAAAAAAAAATGAATTTGTGTTATGCACGGTGGCTTATAGATAGCTGGGAGTATTCAAGATGTTTCCCCCTTTTCCCGATACCCGGGGAAACACTGTGCATATCTAGGTAGGCAATCTATGAAATCTTTGAAGGCGATAGAACGTTGGGTGGTAGAAGGCTTAACGGTGCACCACGTATTTTACCCAGTCCAGACGTTTCGGCAAGCATGTTCTCGCCGTTCTCAAGGGAATGGGCAATCGTAGGCAATCGTTTTACAAATAAACGTGTTTTCAATTATTGATTTCAAAGACATCAGTGGTTATATTATAATCCGTGCACGTGATCGGAGCGCGGCGAGTTAATCATTCTCTGTCTGCAATGTTGCACATGCGCGTTGTGTATTGGGAATGTTACCGCGGTTGCGTTCTGAAAGAATGATTGTCGGGGTAATGTCGCGTTACTGTCAGGGAAAGTCGCGGTAATTACCCTTATAGCAGACTAGGGTAGAATTTGGCAAAAGTTACCGTGACATCGTCTGAGCAACATTTTGCAGAGACAGTTTTAACAGGCAAGGGGAAAGGGATCACCCGGGCCGTACCCGGACGTTATCGCGGTAAATCTAGTTTGAATTTATGCATGAGTTTCATAATCGTTATCTCCATTATTTTGTTGTTGATGGATGCAGTTTATTAATTTGAACGTAAATGATGCTACTTTCACGTAAATACAATCATGTTTTGTAATGATGACATGGAATAATTTATTTCGGTAACCCATACGCTATTTACCTTGATGTGACACGAAGTTGATAGCACTGATGCTCGAATGTATATCGTTTTCTTCTCAAGAGGAATGCTAACATTGCCAATGTATTCTTACACAACTCAGATTTAGAGAGAGTGAAAGAGATGAATGTAGTATTTTCTTCTTTTTTTTTTTGTACCAACGATGATTAAAAATCGCAGGTGTAATCTCGTTTTTCCTCATTCTAATATCGATTAAACTTACAAATGATGAGTGTGTTTGTTTTGATTAATGAATAGAATATTTACCAATATCAGAGTTTGATTTTAAATAACAACACCAACCGGATTACAGATTCAACTCAGCTGCACAAGACAATTCGAGGAACAGAGAAAAAAAAATCTGGGAGAGGGAAAGCGGTGGTCGAAACTAATGCCAAAGCAAAGCTCTCTAAATACATTTATTATATTTGCACACTTTCGGTCGTTAATATTAGAAAAGAAAAGAGTATCTATTTTGACACATTGTCAGGATTTGAGCCAAAATCTATGAGCGCATGGTAGCGTGTTTGTGAAAGGCAGCCAGCACTGAGTATAGTCTTAGTTTTCGTTATTTACAAAACCGTGGATTATTGTCTGAGTTGTATTCATGTAACACAACCACGGTGTGGAAATTGACATTTCAAATATTTCTTACATATAACATCGAACGAAATAATTTTTGCTATAATTTTTTTTGTCTACCAGTACAATCTGATAAATATGGCCCAAATTATGTCAGTCCATGGCAATAACTTTTGCGGAGGATGTAAATGCGATGCTTGTGAAAGATGCAAAACAGTAAATAAAATCGTATTATGCTATGAAATGAAAAATGATAATAATATTAGAACAAATCCGATCAATACCTGTGTTAATGTCCTACTGCGTGTTTATTCTTCCAAATGGATTTCAACTTCAAATCTACTTCAAGAAATCAGCAAAGAAAAATTAAAGAGATGCAAGAACAAAACGCACAATGCTTTGAAGAAAAGGGCCAAGCATCCACAATGTTTTCGTTTGGGTTATTTTAGCAGTTTCCTTTAATACGTGAAACACTTATAGCAAAATACCAACGAAGCTTACTGAGGATTCTGTAGACAAATACATGTGCTGTAATTCTGTACATCAAGGAGCGTTTGCATTAATGTTGACATTGATGTAAGTGATACACACAACTGACTTGTCACTGCGTTTTGCTGATACTGTACATCCACAAATATAAATCTTTAAAAGGGCTGATTTAACATAGAAAAACAATAAACAGGAAAACAGGTTTATGCACGGGCCCCTTGTGAAGATTTCAGTTGCTTCTTTATCTTTCAGTTGCATCTTCTTTCACAAGAATGCATTATATACAAGTGCTATATGGTAGTTTATTATGTATGTGAATTTTCATCAGTAATTACTTAAGCGCATGACATTGAATTCAAAATTCAACATTAATCACAATATGTCATGAACAAAGTTAACTATAATCGAGTGAAAAAGAAACACAATTTACATACATTCATAGTTGCCACGAGTAAGAAAAGCTGCAAGATTGTTTTCTACAATGATAATAAATGCTTTCTTTGGGACAGACTCTAATCCGACATAATGCTTACCATACTGAGAATCATAATTACCATACTAAGTGGGCAGGTACGAAGTTGTGTCTGAATGAGTCGAACCAGTGCCAAATGGGGCAAATTTTGATGAACAGAGCAAGAAATCTTGCAAGCTATTTTTTTTTTTTTTTTGGGAAAACTTCTCGTATTCCGTAAGAACCTCGATTAATTCGACGGCGTAACAGCTGTCATATATAATGGATCGTCACAACTAGTAACTTTGTTGCTCTTGCCAATTATTTCACGTCATAAGTCCATTGTGGTGGGGTTTTTTGGCAACGTAGATTACACAAATTATTGAGGGAAATACAACGTACATTGTATATCTGCTTGAAATCAACGAATAAGCTCAGTGGCTTTTTACGACACACTATAAACGCTCTTTCGATCTGCGTTCAACTGCGTCAGCGAACTGCCCATCGTTGCTTGCGAGCTGTCCGTTCCGGATGCGTTAGGAGATTTCATGAGCCGTCTTCCACCGGGAGAAGTCGGGCAACCCATGTGGGCCAACTTTTCACGCCACAGCTGGCGGACGCGTCTGGTAAAGTTGAAGGCGATGAGTAAGAACACGCCAAGGTAGCTGTTGAGGAAGTAATGGACTTCCAAAAGTACTTGCTCCCCTGTCAGGCGGTAGAACACGACAGGTAACCAGGTTGCACCCATGGCGACACCCAGCTGTGAAGAGAGAGAGAGAGAGAATTAGTGTAAAAGAGTGATAATAATAGTATAATAATGATGATGATGATAATAATGATTAATAGTATAGGGCCTATCATAATACTATTATGTCATGTTGAAGACATTTAGCATAGGGAGCTCAATGACACCAGAGGGTTCCAGGGACTTGTCTTGCTTCTCCTGATGAGATACAAGGGCAACGCCAGGCGCCGGGGGAATCTGGAAGCGGGACCCTATGGTCCCGGCCATTTTGAGACCCCTGAAATTGATCCTGTGCTTTATTCGCCGATTGGCTCAAAGTGATAGGTAAACTAAGCTATTGTCAATGAATAGAGATCTACCGTGTCACCGTGACCTTACCGTGACTGAGGTACATTGCTACACCTCTAGGGCCTGCTAATCTACAACAGTTTCTATACGTCAGATTTGGGTGGATCGCTTACTGAATCCTGGTTAGAAAGCCTGGCAAGTTGTGTCATGTGCTGCCTGGACACAACGGGTTGGGTATACAATCCCATGTTTGTTTTTCTCCAGAGTAAAAAAAAAAAGGGGGGGGGGGTCTGTGTATGTTTTCGTTTTCTTCATTTCTTTTGGTAAGACAAAATTGTGAGTAAGTGTGTGTGTGTCGGGGTGCAATATATATATATATATATATATATATGTTTTTAAAAGCAATCTCTTTAGGAAGGTAAACACGGAATCGCAGTGTGTGGTATATCCTTTAAACGTAATGTGAGACTGTTACCTTAAGTAGAATGATGAGATTTGAGGCTAATTCTGTTTTGACATCCGTCTTGGAGACTCTCCTGGTGGCGAACCTTGTCCGAATTATTGCAGCCATGGTTACCACAATGGCGATCAGGTTGAAGCCGAGGAGAATGAAGAAGGGGTCTTGACTCAGATGAAAGACGACATTTCCCCCGTTGATCCAGCACGATGATCTGTTCAACTTCGCACCCACGCCAAAAGAAAGCTCTACCTGAAGAGGTTTGCTGAACTGAAAAGCAAGGAGGAGTGCGGTGTAGGTGAAGGGTATTCCCCAGCCGATAAGGGCGTGCCAAAAGAGAGTCTTCCGTCGTGAATTTATGTCGACTTTCGACGCTGACGACTGCCATCGTGAGCAGGCAAAGACACGCAGCATGTGCTGTGCGTGCAGTGCCATCCAGGTAAAAGCACCAAGCCACGCGCAGTACTTGATGACGCCAGATATGCCGCAGATGACATTATTGCGCGTCGCCCACGTGTTCGATACGTCCGTGACGGCAGCTAAAAACAGTCCAATTGAAGTGTTCAGTAAACAGATACCTGGCAGATTGCGCAGAACTCTGAAGGTTACGTAGGTCAGAATGGTGGCGGCCAAGCATACAGCAGAGAGGAAGGAACCCAGGGAGCACAGGACATTGAAAGCACTCATGTTTGATCAAGCTTGTCAGCCAAAGAAGGCAGAGGTTTTGAACAAGTTCCTGCTAGTTACAGCATTTCTTGTGGATCCTTGATCAGGAACTGTCTTTAGATGTGGTTCTATCGTTAAAGGGAATTTGTTTAAGGGAGTTAAATCGTTGCTAGCTGGTGATCCAGAAGTCTTCAGGTTATCTGAAAAAAAAAAGAATTAAACGAAGTAATTATTCAATTGCTTTAATAAGAACTTGGGATACCTATTCAATTTTGTATATACAAGAGCGTATGTGGTGACAATTAATTTTCAACAATGGTGATAAGTTCACTGTGATTCATGATGCGCTATACACAGACCTGTCAAACTTGTCGTTTGAGAGTAGTCATTTTTGTTTTTAAATTCAGTCACATCGAATATAAATAATTGTATACGAATTCGTGAATCGTATGAGCATCTTTATGGACACACACCAAGGATAGTACCCTCTCCTAGTATAACGTTTTCCATCACATGTATAACGCTCAGTCTACCAGTCTATACCAGTCCGTGACTGTCCAGTATCGGAGTGAGAGGGAATGGAGAATATTCAAAGCAAGCGATACAAAGTAAACTCATAACGTACGTGCTCATAACCGAAAATACCACCTCGTTATATTTACTTTTTACTCTTTAGCGACATGGTGGATCAATTCGAAGACTTGATAAAATTTGCTGACTAAGCTTACTAATGATGTTTAAATGGATGAAGAAACACTCGAGCATCATATACGCATGTTTCGAAAATTGTTGCCACCGACAAGGTATCTATGGAGTGATGACGTCATGTTTTCGCAGGTGTCATATCGACCTACACACATTATCTCCACTATTCAAACAAAAATTGCATCGTAAAAAAAAAACAAAAACAAAAACAAAAACTAATTCTTTGCATCGTCTGTACATTGTGTGTGTGTGCTTGTGTAATGTGTGTGGTAGTGGGTTGTAATGTTACATATTAGTAGTTACGGGGGGGGGGGATGGGCAGAGGGCTATACAGGACTTTTGTCGCTACTGTTGACCAGACACATTTTATGATTATTATTGAATGCAAAGACCATTGAGAGAATTGTTAGTCCATGACAAACCATTACCATGCAAAGGTCGCATATGCAGTTACGTTCTATATTGCGATCAATGTCACTATTCAAGGAAAACATGTGAAATTTTGAATACAGTGGCTATTGTTTTTTTTTCTTTTTTTTTTACTTTTCTATACTAAACCTGTCCCGTTCTGTGTCTTATCTTCTTCTTCTTCTTCTTCTTCTTCTTCTTCTTCTTCTTCTTCTTCTTCTTCTTGGTCTTTATTGTATCAAAGTTATCTTGATAGTGAAGTATAAGATGGCACTCATTAATGTATGTGCATGGACTCCGTTGGTGTGCCATATAGCTTTTTTGATCATGATTCAGCAATAATGGTTCGCCTGGCCTAGACAATTACGCATGTGACGTAAATAAAAGAGAGAAGTTCGCACACATGATAATGCCTTGATTGTCAGTAATTTCAGCATAAAAATTCCAGAGATTTGACAGTAAGAGAGTCATCTCTTCATCTCGGCCAGAGATAACTTCCTATCATTTTGCGTAACCATGCTATTAACGGTCACTTGACAGGTCGATTTGGAATAATCTTGTTTATACATATAAAATGATAAATGTATATATATGTATATATATATATATATATATATATATATATATATATATATATAATTTTTATATTTCTTTTGAACAGACAATTTTACCACGACGATTTTCACAATCTATAAAGTGTATGTTTTAACTTTTATGCCAAACCAATAATGTCAAGGATATTATTGTGATACTGCGTAGCTTCCGCAGTATCATTTCATTCAATAGGCGATCAGCTTGTCAGAAAAATAGTGTATTGTGGTAGCATCGGCGATATGTTTTATATTCTTTTCCGTCAGCGACAACGGTGGAGTGATGGCTTTTAAATGGATGATCCATTTGGACGCCAAAGAGGGATGCTATCTATCAAGGGTATTTTCGTTTGAAAAGGCTTTACGAGATGTGGAGCATGATGAATGCAACTATTGACCAAAATAGTCGCGGGTTAAAAGCAGTTTAAGGACTTTTGAAACGTTTTGACGGATTGACGGATTTGTCAAGAATGACAGGAAGATGCCAGATCATTGCTTTTTAGTTGGGAGGTTGTTTGGCCGATAGGCTGCCAATAACATACTGGTGAAATTTTGGGTATAGATGGAATAAAGTGACTTCGAGAAAAACACTCTTACTTGCTTGGATAAATATGTTTATAATTATCAAACAGCAAGCTGCAAACTGCCAGGTTATGTCACTGGGATAGTACACGAAAAGACGATGACGCCAGTGACGCTATTAATCATGATGCATGATAGGCTACATAGCTGTTGCAGCGTCACATATTTCACTCATTGGATAATGGAAACGAATCCCAAATATATAATAATGTGAATAGAGAGAATGCAGCAATAGTAAGATCACATCAGCGAATAAGCTCTAGAAAAATCAGACAATCAGTTGAAAAGTTGTGAGTTTTTAAAGTTTCATTACAGCAATTGCTGGATTAGAAAACTTCAACACTATTGTGACGATTTAAAGACATATTATGATGAAAAGTCATATTTTCACTTTTATAGCATAAAGAAAGAACACTAATATTGACTTACCGCTGTACCTCTTTTCTTAGGGGAGTATGATTATGCTTAACCTAATGTATAGTAGTAACAACTCAAAGGAATGTATACATTTCACCAAAAAAGACAGGTTTTGGAATTCTATTTGTATTTTCATTATATCGTTGTACATGCGTGACGTCATTAACTGCATACAGCTGTCTTCTCATCCAGCGATAGCTGTACCGAAACTTTAAAAACAAATCAACGGACTGCATAGTCTTTTTGTTAATTTGATTTTATCGATTTGCTCATTATATTATTTTGTTGCTTTTGTTGTTCTAACAATTTATTTACGACTTCTCTGTATGCAAAACGGCCTTACCTATAAAACAAAACAAAACAAACAAACAAACAAACCTTGACCCTGCGGAGCAAAAACTTCTCGTGAATCAGAAATGGCGACTGAATTTTTACCAGTCAATGTTCAAATTTGTTTTGACGATTGAATATGCCCAGTAGACGTTTCCTCCAAATTGGACATGATATGGTACAATTATGAATGTTACAGTTTATCCGTTTTGATAGATTGAATATGCCCTATGATATTTCCTCAAAAGTGGACATGATATGGTAAAGTTATGAATGTTACAGTTTGATGTTTTCATGGAGCGGTGATGAGTTGCAGCCAAATTTTGCCTACGATTCAGATGATGTGGCATCAACGTCTGACATTAGTTGTGCGGAAAAAAAAAAAAGAAACATGACTTGACATCTCAAAACCAAATCAATGATCCCTTGCCTGGTCTCCACGTTGTCAGCTCTTAATTGTTTATTTAATAAGATCTCCTAGATTAGCATTATATTCATTATTTATTCATTGTTATCATTGATTCGGCCTTTTCATAGAACACTATCTGTAAAATAAAACAAAAAAATGTGTTCCTCTAGGCATCTTTGTTGACGAAGGTTGTGAAGATCAGAGATGGGACTCATCTCCCTGTGAAGTTTCAGTTTGCTTTTAGTTGATGAAGTTCATGTAATTAATCTTAAGCTATCGTAGGATGAAACCTATAGGTTGTAAATCCCAGACAATTAGCGTACAAATTAACTTGCAGACATTCGATGTAGCTTAACCCCCCCCCCCCCCGTACTTGACCACCAGCCAGGACCTCCGTCCCCCCACCAGCCGTCCGTGAATGCGATTTAGAAATGTCGATATTGATGTAGTGCATTTCATATGAGCAGTTAAACATAGCTGTAGTATATCTGAATTTATGCTATATGTTATATGTAGAAAAACATAAAAACATTCTAAGTATTGATTCACATGCTTGATTAAGCAGTTTGAGAGATGTTTAGGAAGATTAAATAGAAAGAAGAAATAATCTCTGTTCTTACGGTAATGCCACCAAATCCGATTATTGATGGTTCGGGAATTAAATGAGGGGAGGGAGTGAAAAGAGAAGCAAAAGATGGCACATGCTTGCACGAGATATTTGTTAATAGTACATCGTAATGACGTCAAATATGTAATACGTCTTTCCCTTGTTGACCCCCCCCCCCCCTTTCCCTTCAGTGTTGAAAAGAGTTAGGATGTTATTATCATCTATAAGTCAGACGAAAATACATGAATTATTAGCTTATACAATTATTATCTATTTATTCCCGGGCGAATTTGACATGCAAATGGATCAGTCTATTTGATGAGCCTCAGAATTGATATAATACGAAGCCTCCATGATTTACAATCGAGTGCTCACTGATTTCATTACAACTATAGCGGTAGCAATTTCCTCCGGCCAAGATACTGAGGTGTTTGCATTGCCAGTGTGGATAGTTTCCAATCAAACTGGGCCAACGCGAATCCAGAGTGGCCTATACAAACTTCAAATGCAAACAAATCTCGATACAAAATCCATCTCAGTTAAGAATTGTAAGTGTCGCGTAAAAGTTTGATTAGTTGTTGTTCAATGTACTGTCTTGTGGTGCCTTCCTCCGTGATGACGACATGGTGATACCAATACAGCTGATACGGGCTACTGCAAAATCAATACAACAACAACAACAACAACAACAACAGCGATGATGGTATAGGATCAGTGATATTAGCAACAATTACGATAAAAAGAAAATCACAATGAGAGAAAAAGGAGTGACCCAAAGAGTAACGCTGTCATGAATTCTGACGTATCGAGGTATGTACTATGTATGTGTGTTTGCTTTCATCCTGCACAATCTAATGCTAGGAAGCAAAGAAATCACATAGTGAGAGTAGTAAGAATGGAAACACTGAGGAAAAAAGAGGACGAAAAACATTGAGAGAGACAGACAGACAGACGAGAGAAACAGACACGTGACAGAGGGGAGAAGGATGGGGTTACTCGACACGAGGATGTGTAGGCCTCACGCTCCTAATTCAACTCGCGTATTGCCTACAAAGATGAGGTAATGTTATTTTTTACCAAAAAAAAATCATTAAAAATCAATCAAGTGGAAAATTGCCACCTTTTGTAGCGTTTGGCATTGCTTGAGGACAGGAGCTTCTGCAGGCTATGAAGAAGTTGAATGAATCAGGGCTTTTGTATTTTTAATGAATTTTTATTGATATATGAGGTAATTTGCTATTTTTATCGTTTTTGAGAGTGACTGGATGACTAGTCTCGTATGGAGGCTCTTAACTTTTTTTAGAGCTGGAAAACATCCCAAATTATGTTGTTTGCTTGAAAGCAGAGAAAATTTTCCTTCATCTGCTTCAATTTACAAAAATTCTATGATTCGATTGATTTTTTTATGATTTATGGAATATGCTGCATTTAACACAGGTTTCTATGGGAGCCCAGAAAAGGAACGTGAGGCCTGTAGGGACCTATTTCAGAGTTAACAATGTATCAATAGGTGTGTGTGTGTGTGGGGGGGGGGGGGGGGGGTGACAAAACTCTGCTGTAATATTGCATCACGACAGAGGCATTACCTATGGGAGGAGATAATTACTACATGCCATTTTTTTTACGCTTGATTGAGACTCAATCTCTTATATGAGTAAGTATTTCGATTTTAAACTACGTATTAATTTTTATTTTAGGAAGCTCGCAACGTAGTTTAGTCGACGCAGCCAGGACAGACCATAATATTAAAGATTGTTGTAATAAGCCTTAGTTAAATATCGTTGGTGTACGTGCACCCCTTAAAGGGAGCGTATAGTTTTGGTAAGATCTAACTTCAGGTTTCTAATATTTTTAGTGAGATAATGAGAAACCTCCCATGAAAAAAAGCATGTAATTCCAAGAGGGATTCAACGTTTATTTGATGAAAATCGGTTTTAGAATGGCTGAGACATTAAAAAAAGAACATTCCTAATAAAAAGCGGGACCCACCTTTTATTAGGATCGCTTTGTTTTACTTTGTTTTTGGATGCCTCAGCGATTCCAAAACCGATTTTCATCTTATAAACTTTGAATTCATCTTAAAATGGTATGCTCTGTACTCTATTTCGTAAGTTGTTTCCTCGTATCTCAAAAAATTCTAATCTCGACCAATACTATACAATCCCTTTAACAATGGTCGCTTATGGATGCAACGGAGACTGACGCACATACACAAAACAAGAAGGAGCTGCATCAAAGTAAATTACAATCGGGTATTGGTGCCCACACCGTTATTCAGATAAGTGATGGACCCTGGTAAATTAAATGAAAATCACGAATCTCTTGAATTGCCAGAGGTAAAGGTGTTCGCGGTAAAAGTACCGCAAGTAACTTGCGGGTGGGTAAAGTTGGGCGAAATCACTCCACAGTGTTGACGGAATATGTATGAATTAAAAATAGTGACATTTTAAAAATGCAATGACGGGGCTCTTATCTAAATGGGATTTTCACTGACTTTTTATCTCTGACATCTTTTGTTTAGCACCATGGGGGAAAAGTAATGAAAGGGAACCAGTCACTAGGCATGAAATCTTCCTCACTTCATACATTAAAAACAAGAAGAAGACAAAAAAAGAAAGATAGTATAGAGAGTTGAGGCAACGCCAGCTCATGGAAATGTCGGATATCGAATCAGGTTTGATATCAATATGAGAATAGAATGATCAATTTTGTATGAGAGCGCTTGCTCGAGCCAATTAAAGACTGGCAACCAATAATAAAGTTTAAAGTTGGCTCAAACACTTAATTTGTCGACCTAATTAATATAGGAAAGTTATCCCCAAAGCATTTTACCAGAGTGTAACAATTCCAAACATATAATAAGCCCCTTCGTGATACCCCATACTTTTTTGCTCCGAGTTTTGAAACTAAATTTTCACAGGGAAAACGTGTTATATCACTAGTAACCTTTTTGCTACGATATTTGTAACTAAATTATACAGGGAAAACATGTAATAAGGCACTTCAAAAAACAGTGGTGCATTTCTGAATGTAATACCATCTCTCTTTGTTGCCTGCTCTATAACTGGAATACGTATCAATAAGGCAGTCAAATTCATAACACGAATTACCGAGGATGAAAAAGGAGTTAAAATTTGTAGGATATGATAAACTCAAAGTTTTTGCGTTGATTGTATGAGTTGTCCAGTTTTTAAGCGCTGCTTTATAATTGACTCCTCATCTTTCCCCCTGAAAATTGATAAAGTTTGTTTGAAAGCATGTTTTCAATTCGTTAATTACCTCTAGTTCTTATTATACTGTCAACCATTGTCCTGCTGTATACTCAAGATCATTTGTTAATGCTCTTGTTTTGTGTTTTGTGGAAGTAAAATAAGAATCGATTGAAACTGAATTGAAGATGAGTAAATTAGCGTAGCCAGCCATCGTGGACCAATTAAAGCCATGAAGAACATCTTGTACACAACTGGATTCAAAGATTTGGCTTCCTGTTAGTACTCAAACATTTTGGTAGCAGTGTAAAAAATTTTGTGTAAGTTTCGTTGTTTTGTTACGTTCGCCTGAGAAAGGCCTCATTGGTTCCCTATGAATTATTTTTAAACTGGAAATAATATTGCATTATGTGAGTGTAGTGACACAGCAAGAAATCACCGGCAACAATAATTGTGCTTCGTTGAATGCTCGTGCCTTCGTGATCATTATGACATTGTTGTGTCCGAAATATCACATAAATTAGTGATACTGAGTGCCCTGCTGGTTTAACGATAGCTTATTATACAGTCTTTTGATGGGATAGGGTTGATTCTGCAGAGTAATAATATCCATATACCCCTAGCATTTAATGAAATTAAGCTGGGCCACTCGGCGTGCGGCGAGATTGCCGTTTCTAATTGATTCTTCGTCGAAAAGACCGGAATAGGCACGGTCTTGATTTCGCCATTTACATTAATGGGTCGATATACCATGTATACGGTATAATGATATGACGCACAGTAACTCCAATCAGAAGCTATAGATGCATTGCACTATCTATCTTTTCAGAGCACGCAGGCCTTACTTACTCTTTTAAATTTGTATCGACCGTCAGAGTTTACCTCTGATACTTAAACTTTCTGCGAAGAATATCTGTAACATTTCGATCAGCAAAAAACAAAAACAAAACTAATCTAAATACTGTAATTACTGGTCGCATATACAAACTGTGGAACGATGGCTACGCAAGAGGGCCATGCAATGAGGAAATACAGAGACATCAGTATTGTTTATGAATTGAAAAATTGAACACTTCGCAACCCATTTGAAAACTACAATTATTTCAGCTGCTCTCGTTGACCCTTTAATACAGACTTATCATTATCATGTTCGAAATTTGATGTAATTTACAAAAATCAACTACTCAGTGTAAACATTCACTGAAAAGTTTACTTACAACGATAAGTCTCTTTGGGCCATAGAATATTTAACACTAATCTACAGCTACAATAAAGCGACCATATACCCTTGATATGTGTGAAACTTCTTCAAAGGTAATGATTTAATGCATTTGTAGCACAACATTACTTTTCTCAGAAGGACGCAAATATCCTTCGGCCAAGAAATTATTCGTTCACGTTTAACAATAGCTCAGGGTCAGAATCATGAATATATTACTGCACACGACAAATTAGCAAAACCTCAACTCGACATTCTGGTTATGTCTTGAAATCCTGCGTTGTCGATATTTCTGGAATCGTGATCTATATGACCTAAAACATGGTTATATGATGGAAAAGAGAAAAATACTTCAAAGAATGCAAAATTATCATTACCCACCTATGAACTCGTACCACTTCTTTTCTTGTTTACATAAGTAACATATACATGTATAGAGTATGCCTGTGCAGTGACGGGGCGATTGTTCACGATTGTTAACAATCGCCCCGTCACTATTTGATACAATCATGCTAACCTGGAAACATTAAACTGCACATTACTTGAATATGAGACCATTCTGAAGCAAACAATTTTCACACAACAATAGATATAATGAATCCCACAAGGATTGGAACAATCAACCCCCAGCATTCCCACTGATTAGTTATAGCCATCCCCTTTAAGTAAAGGTCGATGTTCACGACATGCGACATCTGTAATGTTTAATATTGTTCATGATCTATGCTTACTCCACAATATTTACAAGCGCGATTAGCAAAAAATACAACAAAACAAAACAAAACAATATACACTTTTATGTGACTTGGTTTATATCTCCCGACGGTGTTCGTTATTACAAGTTCGTTAATCTGAAAAAGGAAATCCGGTTTGTGATTCCGAAGGTTGAATTCGTTCATCCGAAGACGAAAAGAAGGTGCGTACTGACAAACCTTGAAAATAACGATTCCCCCTCTTTTCTTTTCTTTTCTTTTTTTTTTGTCATTTTCAATTTAACGAACCTCCGGAAGAACGGATCTTATTTTTTATATTAGGATTAACGAATCTTCGGAATAACGAATGTATTTAATTTCGGAATTACGAACCTTTCGAATAACAAACTTTCAGAATACACGAACCTTCTTTCATTTTGGGATTAACGAACATTCGGAATAAAGAATCTTATTTCTTCTTCGGAATGACGAACCCTTCGAATCTTGACCACCAAAGTAATAAATAGACAACATTGCGATCACAGAGTGAGGATCAGACATGAAGAAGAGTGGTCTGGAAGTAACCCACAATCGCAGGTGTCATAACAACGACATCTTCATCTTCTACAAAGACCCTGATGACAAAACGCCTGCCTAACAAAACAAAAAAAATAAAATAAAAGAAAGAAGAAATAAGCTCTAATAATGTTTGCGGTGATAAGTGGCAAGTTATTCTAAACTAAAACATGGGTATGGTGTCATTAGCCTGTCGCGCTCACCAAAGTCTCCGGCCCGTGAAAGAGGGACCTTCTACAGTTGCCCTTATGTGATGACGGCTTTGGTGGGGCCATCTTGGGTTCACACAGTTTTCAGTATTTTATACCGTCTTCACTTTGCCAAAGCGATCGATGCGCTGCTTTATGATGCTTTCATTGAGGTGAGAGGCTCCTGCAAATCACAAAATAATTTGCTTGCTCCGTAGATCCGACTATATACATCATAATTCCTGAACTTCAGGATGACCACTTTTGGTTTCTATCTCTTCATCATCTCTTTCCGATGACACGTATCGACGTCGTTGCGGTTGACTCTGAGAATATTTTGTCACAGATGTCGGAGATTATGTCGTCAGTATTTCCGTTTTAACTTTCTTCCTCACGATAAAACGGTTTAAATATTTTTTTTTCATCATATATTGTATCCATATGTTATCGATCCCTATATAAATGTTTGTTTTACCGTGTTCTCACGAACTTAACACCAAAAACAAAACCTCAATTATGAGTGTGAGGAGGTGGGCTAAGGTTAGATACGTGGTATTTGATATTGGCATCAATGTACAAAGGTTACTGTACTCACTGTGTGTTGACTGTGTTTGTATGAGACCATCTGCTGCAGACAAAAAAAAAAAGCATGGAAAAATAAACACCACTACAGGTGCTGACTAACTTTCACCTTGTTAATGGATGCCAGCCGGCAAGAAGATATGCACAAATCATTTTTGCACAATCACACGAAACAACACTTGCTGTCGACCATGATTACAAAAATCGCAATGACGATTATAGGCCTATACATGATTATCACAAATCACTTACCTCGTACATCTTTATATCAGATCGAATACCGATAATCGTAATCACTATAACATTGAAGTTTATGAAATGAAAATTAAACTTATGTGTCTAGTCTCAAAATATAAACCACATAGGTCTATCCAATATTTACCTGACAAGTTATGCCCTACTGACAAATATTATTCAAGGTTTACAGGCAAGACAAAATGAATTGCGTTTTGTTTTGAAGGTCAACACATGTTGTTTCATTCAGTTCGGTTTCCTGGTTCATTTATAGAAGGTGCGCGTTACTCCTGGAAGACAGGAGAGGAGAAACAAAATGCATCTCCCTCTAACGGCATGTTTGGTAGAGAGACTTACGTGAAGTTTAGGAACAATGCTTTCCCTTAAATTTCCCTTGCAGAGGTTGCTTGACATCCTCTTTGTGCAGACAATTAATGCCACTGCCAGCCTTGCTCGTCAAAAGTCGTATTCACTTTTGCTGGATCTCAAAACGGATGCCGGTCGATGGTGCCGACATCTGATGGCGTTGTGTTTCAGTGTAATGACGAGCTTGCAATAGGAGAGCTGTTTCGTCACACCACCAATCACTTTCCTTGAATCGTGTCAAGTGTGTGTGAATATTGACAGGTGGATGCATGCTTTGTGCCGTACGCAGAGATATACTCGGGGCTCTCGGCCTGGGAATGCGGGAGGGCTGTCTGGCCACGCTCTTTTCCTTTTCTGTACCAGGGACTTTTATGGTGCAATGTACAGCGCTATGGGCTTTTCTTTACCAATCAGCACTCAAAACACACAAAGGGTTAACTAAATCACCACCATTACACTCACACGCTCGCACATGCGCACACATGCAAATCGCATGACTTGCGATAACGTATGTCGGTATAGCAATATTACCATCAGGTACGATACTGTTTTTAGGAAGGGTGGGCGCACTAGGAAAAATATCTACATTGTCATGAACCTCTATCAAGTTGGCGAACCTACCATACTAGTTATGTAGCTGTCAATTTGCACTAATTTGTCTGACGACAGAGGGAGAGTAGTATAGGACGATGGTGTACGCACATAACTTTCAACACAGACATACTAAAGCTTTTCGACATGCACTCAACAGAGTAAAATCGCATGAATGAACAGAAAGCCAGAAACGAAACAATATAAAAATTAAATCGAATCCTTCGCTTCCTTTATATTGTTTCGTTTCTGGCTTTCTGTTCATTCATGCGATTTTACTCTGATGAGTGCATGTCGAAAAGCTTTAGTATGTCTGTGTTGAATGCTATTTTCCGATTTTGCAGTACCAAGCACTTACACATAACTTTGCGGATCGAAGCCAGTCAACTCTGGTTGACGATGGTGCCATGGTGGTACTCCGTAATTGCGTCCAAATCTCTTTCCATTACTGTGACTCCTGAATGTCAGTTTAATCGACATTTTTTTTTTTTTTTTGTCTTTCTCTGTCGCCATGATTTACCAGGACTCTTGATCCCTCCCGTGTTTCATGGAATTATCACTTTCCTTCCTCTTCCTTGTCACCTGACTGAGAAAATCTAAAACTGATATGTATGTTCTTCAATGTTTCTTCATAATTGCAGTGATCAGATCTTAAATGTTTATTTTCGGCTTTCTACATACAACCAATCATTGCATCACTTGATTTTCAGGTAATTGCTCATTTTGGTTGTAATGTTTGCATACTATGTACCACAAGTGTCTATCAATTTCATGTACAAGCTTTCTAGTAGAGATTTCTACCACTGATGGCCCTAATCTCCCTTGGAGAAACCACGGCAACCCGATTACTCTCTCCCTACTCTATCCCTTCAGACACTTGTACACCCATTCTTCTGATTTTGTTTTGTTTTTTGTTTGTTCCTTCCTTTTTCTAATTAGTACTTACAATGACCCATCATGCAAAACAGGTTTATTAATGTTATCTAAGTCTGCTCGTGTAAGACTGTTCATAGATGCTTCAGATATAATGAATTTATTATAGGTCTCATAATCTATATTATCTGATGTTGAGGATAAGTTTGACGATCTGGATGTAGATAGCTTTCTTGTTAACCCCTCTAATATGAAATAGCATGGTTACTTGTCCAGCGTAGGCGGGACCTGCTTTCTGTAACTCTATGTGATATCCTGGTGAGTTCTGATGAGGTTTATGGCAGTAAGGTTTATTGAATGCTACTTGGAGGAAAAAAAAAAAAAACCCGATAACAGCTGTAACATTGATTTGGCGGTAAACATCTGGTGCTCAGATAAAGAGTGTATGATGGCTATCATCAATATTTTGATGCATAAAAACCTTTATGATAGATTAGGATTGACCTCACTGGACAAAATCGAATCTTACAGAAGGCATTTTTTTTTTCTCTTCAAATTAATGGCTAATGATGTAATGGTGTGGAAGGAGATATCCTTACGCAAATTGACTTCCTGTCGAGATAATGGGCCTTTGTTTGAGTACCGAACCCTGCATTGAAAAATGGTGATCTAACTTATAAGGAATTCATTGCACCAAGTCAATTCTGTAAATGCAAAATATTTGCTATGTACGTGCGCTTAATATCGCATGCCTACTGTCTTATACATGTATTTTGTATGCAGCGAACAATCACGGCAAAGTAAGGCTCTGCGTGCCATCGTCGTTTGTGACGTAGCGAAAACTATCAATATTTGGATATACAGGTGCACTGTCCAGATATCAAGAATTGAGATAGCTGCATGGTACCCTGTGATTGACAGCAGGTTTAATGTGCAAACTTCTGCCTTGTCATGAATGTAATGTTTCAAACTGTACATCAATTTTGCATGTTTTTCTTTGTATTTTTATACATCCGATCGCACAAAGAAGTGTGTATACAAAGTTTTACGTATCATGGTATACATTACAAAATTATATAATGAATATCGACAGAGAGGATGGAAACAGAAAAATGTATCCAAAGAAAAGAACGTTTTCACCTGATATAGACAGAGTTTCCTTTTCTTCGTATTTTTTTTTTTCAGAGGGGGAGGCTATTATTTAACTATTTTTATGTGTACATTTTTTTTTTCTGAGTGACGATATTGTTCATCTAGTTAACTTCACATTCTGTCTGTCCATAGTCTTTGTCTGTTCGTTTGCGTGCGGTGTGTATGTGTGTGTGGGGGGGGGGGGGAGGAGAGCATTGTCACAAATCGAAGTGGGTCTCCGTAACAGGACAGCGTCATACAGTTACTAACGCTAATAGAAATTATCAGTTTTGCCCCAGATATTGGCCAGTGACACTGACTTGCACCGCTTCAACCGCTCTTGGTGGACACACTTTCGGCATGAGACGATGTGAGAGCATCATAATTGCAAACTAACGCCAGAGTCCATTAAGCTGTCCGTGAAATCTGTCGCGGCCCGGATGGCTCAATGTGTTTGTCGAGAGCATTAAAACGTTGCGGCTCTTTGCAGGCAAGCAACACGTCAGAGAGTGTACAATTACATAGGAACTGGCGTCTCCTTACTCTATCAATATACATGTATAACTCCATGAAACAAGAATAGTACGTTTGACTGCATTGCATTAACCCGTAATAGCCTCTAAGTGGGTAGATGATAAGCTGCGTGGACTCTGATGCGTAAAGGTTGAGATCAAACATATAAGTCAGAGTATCAAAAATAAGTCTCGAATATTCGACTCTGATTGGCTGATGTACACGGTACTAGACTTACGTTCGACTTTCTGACTTCTGTTTGCTTGGCATCTTTTTATGCATCAGGGCTCGGATCGGGTAGCAGCTCTTGATTCCTTTCTGACTTTTAAAGTAGCCACGACATGGGGAGTCTATATAATAATCCTAAATGCAATCATCCTTTTTCTATTTTGTCAATATTTGATGTGATATCGACTTTTAGCAGCACCACCAATAAGGAAGACACAAACAAGGAATACGAGATGGAAAAAGAAAGAGTCAGATAGCCAGATTTATCGCATATTGATATCCAGCAATTACACTGACCGGTATAATAAGTATGTTCCGTGCAATCAAAGAGTATGACATTGTTTAATAACACTACACGTTCACTTGATGTCTTCCGAAGTGCAGTATTTATTACAAAAATGATAACACGAAGTTTGGGATACCCTGCCCAATTATTCATTGTGTCTCCACGACATATATACCCCTATCATAGTTGTCTTTGACATGCTGACTATAAACTGCAGCCTTCATGCGGACATAATGATAAGCACGATCACTAACAGATGCCAATTAAAGGGACTGTACAGTACTGGTTGAGGTGGGGATTCATGTTTTGAACATTCCTAAGTGAGATAATGAGAAACCTCTTATGAAATATGAAAGAGCATGTAATTTTAAGAAGGATTCAACGTTTATTTGATGAATATTGGTTTTCAAATGGCTGTGATATCCACCACAAAAGTGCTGATAATAAAAGGCGACAGGCCACGCCCTTTATTAGGATCTCTTTGTTTCACCTTGTTTTTGGATATCTCAGCCATTTCAAAACTGATTTTCATCAAATAAACTTTTGATACCCCTTAGAATTGCATGCTCTTTGACATCTCATAGAGTGGTTTCCGAATATCTTGCAAGGCTAAATCCTCACCTCAACCAGAACTGTACACACCCTTTAACATCGCGCAAAAAACCCGTTTTCAGGGTCCAATCTACGAGGCTATCTGCAACAGATTTGTTCTGACCGACCTGTGACTCCACAGCGTCTCATATACATTATCATTAACGTTCGCGCGTGTGTGTGATGGACAAGAAGATTATTGGTCATGGTGCACTGTTTATACGATGCACTCTCGTTGTAACGAATACGTTAAAACAAAATTTCGTTACAACAAAGTAAAAATCCCAAATTCATTATCTACATATTATCTTTATATACTTAATTTGTTCTGCTAGATCGAAATTTCGAAACAACTATATACTGCATAACGAAAGAAAAATTGCCGATCCCGAGCACCTCCGTGAAAACGGAATATATCATACGCCTGCAGTGGCGTATCTAGGGGAAACGGCGCCCGGGGCAAGCGCGAAAATTGCGCCCCTAATTTCTGAAAAAGTGTTCAACCCCAACCCCATCCCCGGTAGGGACTTTAAACAAAGTCTACATGATATGCTTTTTTCAAGCACCTAATATGGGTCTTTTGAGCGTGATTTAAATGTAGCGAATTTTGATAAATTTTGGCGAGCGAGCGCAGCGAGCGAGCGGAAAATTTTTGTATTTCAGCTTACAAAACATGGAATTCTTGCCATTTTTTGCTTATCAAATCTTACAATTCTAATCAAGATATTATAGTGACGGCCTTATAGATAACGATTTATACCAACAAACTGAGGACTTTAAAAAAATACTCTAAATTAGTGCGCGCGAGTGAGCCGAAATTTGTATATTTCTGCGTCATCATCACGTTTTGTACTTATCTCTCTTTTTGATATATATATATAAATTTTGGCGAGCGAGCGCAGCGAGCGAGCCGAAAATTTTTGTATTTCAGCTTACAAAACATGCAATTCTTGTCATTTTTTGCTTATTAAATCTTACAATTCTAATCAAGATATAGTGACGGCCTTATAGATAACAATTTATACCAGCAAACTGAGGACTTGAAAAAAAAAATACTCTAAATTAGTGCGCGCGAGTGAGCCGAAATTTGTATATTTCTGCGTCATCATCACGTTTTGTTCTTATCTCTCTTTTTTTATAATAATATATATAAATTTTGGCGAGCGAGCGCAGCGAGCGAGCCGAAAATGTTTGTATTTCAGCTTACAAAACATGGAATTTTTGTCATTTTTTGCTTATTAAATCTTACAATTCTAATCAAGATATAGTGACGACCTTATAGATAACGATTTATACCAACAAACTGAAGCCGAAATTTGTATATTTCCGCGTCATCATTACGTTTTGTTCTTATCTTTTTTTTTTGCGCCCCCCCCCCCCCCCCCCGTATGTTCGAAACCGTTGGCGTCCTCTTTTGATCCAATCGGCGATCGCCTTCAGAACGAAAGAAATTGCAGTCGCTGCTCAGTGAAACATTTTGCCTGCTAAATATTAAATGACATGTGTGAACACAATTGACATTGTCATTTTGTCCGCGTCATCATCAAGTTTTGTTCTTACGTTCTTTTTTATATATATTTGGCGAGCGAGCGCAGCGAGCGCGCCGAAAATTTTTGTATTTCAGCTTACGGAACATGGAATTCTTGTGTGAACACAATAAACATTGTCATTTTGTCCGCGTCATCATCATGTTTTGTTTTTATCTTGTTTGATTTGGTTTTCTCCCCCCCATCATTCTCCCTCCCCCCCCCCCCCCCCCCCCTTTCCGGGCGAGTTCTTCTTCTTCTTCTTCTTCTTCTTCTTCGTTTTTTTTTTCTTTTCTTCGCTTTTTTTTTTTTCGTTTTTTGCGCCCCCAAGGAGTGGCGCCCGGGGCACGTGCCCCCCTTGCCCCCCCTAGATACGCCACTGTACGCCTGTATAATTGTAAAGCTTCAGTTATGTGACCTAATGTGACCTAAAGCCCTTTCACTCATCGGCGGTTTCAGACTGCGGTTCACGGCGGTTTGTAACGCTTCTCACCGGCCGTGAACAGTGTCCAAGCGACGCGGCGTGACTCCGCTCTCAACGCGCTGTGAAGACGGCGCCAACACGGATAACACCAACACGGATAACACGGCAATAACTCGAATTCTGCGGAAAGCCACGAAACCTCTCCGGAAAGCGGCGGAGTCAACTCCGACGTAGACTAAAATACATTTACATGTATTTTGTCGCTGACTGCCATGTCATTACTGGCTGGAGAGAAAACTACCGAAGAGGTCTGTGTTCTCAGAATATATCTCTTCGCATCAAACACTTTGTCTCTGAACCAAGAGTACATGAGGAAAATGTAAATATTCTACCCCAGAACAGTCATAGTTAACACCTGCTACATGGCACGATGCAAGTATAGTTGCCGTATGATAATAATAATAATAATACAATACATTTATAAGGCGCTTAATACCGATGTTTCTAAGCGCACAGTTTACACAAAAAATTAATATCTATACCAGAATAATACCAAAATACCAAAATACAAGTACAAACATACCAAAAAAAAAAGAAAAAAGAAAAAAGATAGAGTGTATAATTACGATAAATAATGAAAATAAAAATCAGTGTGCACCTCCATCGACCGACCCACAACTGGACTATTCCAAAGAACTATCTACTAAAAAGATAAGTCTTAAGCAAAATCTTAAACTGATTAACGGAAGTGGCTTGATGTATATAGGCGGGTAGAGAATTCCAGAGAGAAGGGGCAATTGTAGAAAAAGCACGATCACCGTATTTTGTGGAAGTACGTGGTCCAGGAGTCAATTGCATTGTAGAGGATGAACGGAGGGATCTTGAGGAAGTAATGGAACGTAAAGAAACAAGGTCTGTGAGATACCTGGGGGCTTGCCCATTCAGAATTTTGTACGTAAGCAAAAGAACTTTAAAAGATATGCGGTGATGTACGGGAAGCCAGTGGAGAGAACGGAGGATTGGAGTTATGGGCTCGGATTTCCTGGAGAGGGAGACAAGTCTTGCGGCAGAATTTTGTACCCGTTGAAGTGGGAATATGTGTCTGAGGGAGGTTAGAAAATATGGCATTGCAGGTACTAGGCAACTCCCTTTACAACGAAGTCACCGCGACTGGAAATTTTCTTTCTTTCTTTTTTTAATTTCGTTATAACCAAACGGAATTTTGGACAAATGTAATATTTTGGAACTGAATTTTCAATTACTGTATCAAAATTTCGTTATGACTATAACGGAAGACCCAAGCTGTACTGTAGTTTAAAAGTCACTTGCAGAAGTACAAGGACGAAAAAGAGAAGTGTGAATTACACTTGCTGCGGCTGCAAGGAGAAGTAATAAATTAGTGAAAATGCATGCATTTCGGCCACAACGAAAACCCCTCTATTGACTGCACTGAGCATCAAATATCGGTGCACAGTAATAAAAAATGTGCATAAATCTTTGGAATCGTGACAAGGGTAGATCATTGCACTTCTCAGGAGTTACCAAATGTAAGGCAAAGAAATGCTTCTCCCGATGTAATTCTCTTTGAAGTCACACTCGATGTGGTAATCACTCTTCATTACCTAGCAACAGGGAATCCCAAAAACAGTCCGGGAGAAAAATATGACTGGCACAAAGCTAAGGTGGCAGAACAGTGTCGCGAAAGTGACACAAGATGGCCATACGAATAGAGAATTTTCAATTTCGTATGAAGTTGGGCCTGAACTTGGTCGACAGCCGATGTAATCACGATACCTTACGAAAAAAAAAAATGTCATACGACGTCTTCCCTCACAAATGACCCGATGTTTACACGATGAGATCTAAATTTGAACATTCCCTTTTCATGTGTCCATCTTTGCTCAGTGTCAGGACAAGACGCGTGCATAGGGGTGGCGTCACACTGTCCCTATTGACTCAAGAAGGCAATTATGAATATGGCATTTTCAACTTCCCACAAAGTTAGTCCTGAACCAATCAAGAGCCGAAGAAATACGATGCCTTACAGGAGGTCAGACGATGATACCCACACCACACTAGAAGGCTACACAAAGGTGTGAATCTTTATTTTAAAAAGAACTCTCGCAAGATCTATTGCTGTTATTTCGTTTATTTTTGCTTGCCAAACCAAAGATTTTGCCGCCGCTTACGAAGTTGAGAAGTATGAGAAACTCCATCGGTGATCAAAAGATGGTTTACGATGCCCTTACGAATGACAGAAATAGTATACGAACAAAGCTGAATTTCAACATTTCCTCGTGGCGGAGGCATAAAAATTAAGTAAGGCTTGTTTTTATAGCGCTCTCAGTCCGCTGCGTTTCCGCTTTCGCTACGCTGTTTCTACGCTTTTGCTATTTGCGCACGTCTTCCGCTCTCACCGCTCTAAAAGGGACGCTGCCGAAACGCTGGAAAATTCGCAGCCATTATGTTTGCCAGAAGAAGATCAAGGATATCGAGAGGCAAAACTGCGTACAAAACTTTTTTTTTTTTTTTTAAAGCGTAAGTGCAACAATCCAAAGATTGTAATGTCTCATTCCCGATCATTGTAGCATGAGCGTATCAAGCACGCGCTGGTCGTAAAAACAGCGTTCTTAGCGCGTTCTAACATCGTACTTTGTCCAGATCGGCTCGTGTTTTACCTGATCCCTCCCGATTTGAGAAAACTTAAAGGGGCCCTGAAATCCAAATGCATGTTGATTAGTGTTGATTTATGATATCATCAACATCACTTTTGCAGCAAAAACAAATATCTTGAAACATTTCATATATTTTTAACGATTTTTTTCTTCTATTTTTCTTCAAACTACTTGGGAACGCCCACAAAAAAAAAAAATCCTTCCAAACCAATCAATATTAACCCTAACTAGGCCGGGCTATTTAGGTAGTTGATAGAGCCGGGGGGGGGGCCTCCCAGGCCCCCCCTCCAGATCTCGGCCGTCGACCGCGCGATCGCGACGAAAATTGGCACACACATTGCCTATGATGTAATCTAAAATACCATGAAGTTAATTTTTTAAAAAAATCATCATTTATGCTAAATTATGCTAATTTATGCATGATGATGCATAAAATCAGACTATTTGGTATAAATCACAAAAAAAAACTCAAAACAGGCACAATTATTTTGTAAATATTTTTTTTAGTGTCCTTAGCAAGTGTAATGAAAAAGAATTGTGATATCAGAAAAAATTCTTAAGTATTCTATTGTTTTTTTGAATTTCTTATGTATTTCCTCGTTTTTTCGACTTTATGTTTTTCATTGTTTCTTCGATGAAATTTGTCCGCGACATCGCTCCGAACAAGAAAATATGTTATTCATTGATTTTAATCAATAAAACACCAAAATAATCATGCTTTTATGAATTTTGCCAGTAAGCACAGTTTGCATTGAAATTGTACACGAATTAACATTTTTGAGCAATTTTTGGTCTGACATGCATGTACATATTGATGTGTAACTTCGGAACCGCATGCCCGGGCGTCGCAAATTTGGTGTCAAAAGATGCGGGAGACTCGAAAGAAAAAAGTCATGAAACGTCGCGGCGATAGCTTTTTGCGATTGCGATACATCGCGCGGAACGTCGAGGGGGGGGGGGCCTCGGAGGCCCCCCCCCCCCCCCCCCGGCCTAGTTAGGGTTAATATTCTTGAGATGACATCATCTGTCAATCATTGCTAAAGTACTGAAATGTTTAACAAAAGACATTGGAATGCACCTTCCTCTCGACTCAGCATAACTTGCATGTTTCTGTCATATTAATGTGACTAACAAAAGACATGGCGAGGGAACATGCAAGTTAGACCCCGTTTACAGTGCGAGGCTCGGCCGCGGCCGAGCCCAGCCCCGCTTCAGTGTAAACGCGCAAAAGGCCAAATGCGAGGCCAAAATTGGCCTCGCATTTGGCCTCGCTCTGGAGGTGGTCTCGGCCGCGGCCGAGCCGCGGCTGAACCCTGCCTCTTCTTGGTGTAAACGCAAACTGGGCCAAATGCACGGCCAATTGCGCGGCCAATTTTAGCCTGGCTTCCAAGCCCTCAGCCTGTATCTTTTGCTATTCAGGATATTAACCCCCTTAACGTCGAAAACTAGTACAGTTTGAGGTGGTTTTATCCTGCAAAGGATTTTTTCCTTCGGCAAAGGCCTTTGCCCGAACGGCGAATTCGTCGCCACGGAATTCGTGGCAAAGGGTCTGAAAACCAGACAATACCAAATTGCGTTTGTTTACAAGCAGAGCGCCACTACGACAAAATATTGAAAGGTTTGAATCAAAAGCGCGGCCGAGCCCAGCAGTGTAAACGGACAAAATTGCGAGGCTCGGCCGCGCAATTGAGGCCGGACTCGGCCGCGGCCGAGCCGCGGCCGAGCCGCGGCCGAGCCCGGCCCCGCACTGTAAACGGGGTCTTATTCTGAGTCGAGAGGAAGGTGCATTCCAATGTCTTTTATTAAACATTTCAGTACTTTAGCAATGATTGACAGATGAGGTCACCTCTTAATATTGATTGGTTTGGAAGGATTTTTTGTGGGAGTTCCCAAGTAATCTGAAGAAAAATAGAAGAAAAATCGTTAAAAATATGTGGAATGTTTCTAGATATTCGTTTCACCGCAAAAGTGATGTTGAGGGTATCATAAATCAACACAAATCAACATGCATTTGGATTTCAGGGCCCCTTTAAATCGTGGCGAGAACGGTTGGTCTACTGGAACAGGGGAACGTGCTTAGTTCTGGTGGTTGTATCCTCCGGTCCTTGAAAATCATTGTGTTTGCCAGAAGGGTGATCCGGTATAGAATACGGTTAATCCTCGGAGAGCACGGCGCATTGCCGAACCATTATCTGACGTCTAAAATGCCTAAGCGTGAAAGAGGCATAGCTGACTCTTTACTTTGTATAATAGATGAAATAATCCATTCTGTTTTTTAAAGCAAATAAAAGAGTACTGAATGCAAGACAATTTTACACAAACGTGTCGTACCATATTTTGTTATATGCATTTTATTTACAATATTCATTTTTAATGGCCAATTGAGTTAAAGCCCTTCTCATGACATTACATACAATATATACATCATAATATGTATGGTTGTCATGTCGTTTTACTACAGGTGCTTATATTATATCCAATTCAATGTTATATTATAGGGTTCATAGTGAGTTGTGCAATAAAAATTAAAACACATTTGCCTACATCAGATCCGCATGTACGATATCATTATAGACAGAACCAGTGTACTTATACACATAAACAAATATATAATATATACATACATGTAGTTTTACATATGTGGTTTTATAGCACAGCAATAATACTTTTGAGATGTAGACAAGGAAGAACAAAACACTCATTTCAATCTCAGCAACACATTCACGTTTCTAATACACATAAACTAATGAGACTGATTCACACTTTAAGAAATTCTTTCTTGACTGCAGAAAAAAAAAAATACATAAATAAAAACCATGCATGGTAGTAGGGTCATGGGGGCCAAGAACATTTGTTTTTGTTTTGTTTTTTGTGATCTGTGCATTGTCAATTAAGAAATCAATATTCATTTCACCACACAGCATAAGACATACACATGCTCTAACAGGTGGATATGGAAAACACCAGGTAAACAAGGAAATGAGAAAATGCATTTGAGAAAAAGCTTTGAACTTTCTGCATGTGTGATTTTCTTGGGTTGCTACCAAAGCTCATGTATGTCTGATTTTATGTCAATTTTCCAGCACAGATGGTTCTGGAGACAGTTTAGTTATTTTCATTTAAAGCCATGCTGGGCAATAACCATAGAAAAAAGAAGAGTCTACTTGTACATGGGGGGGGGGGAGGGGTGGTGAGGGTCAAAATTAAACACATCTTAGTTAATTGCTTCGTTTTCAGGTTTTCATGCACTCAAAATTTCTTTCATAAGGTATCCAGTTTTTACAAATAACCAGATGGTCATCCATGACACTCTAACATGTGTGTATGGCTTGCCCAATCTAGCAACAGAGACTGAACATGTACCCTGCCAACAATCAAAACAAACAAATTTTGATGATATACAACAGGAGGAGAGAATTGTTTGTAATAGAATTGTAAGGATGCAACATTCAACACTTATAAGCATTCTGGTAGTCTTCTACTAGCATTTACCAATTTGTTCTGAAAACAGGAGGACAAATGTAAGCATGCTCCTCACAAACCTTTCATTACAATGCAACAGCCACAGAAACAAGGCTACAAAACCTGGGTGCATACTGTGAAATGACATTTAAGCACAGTTCAAAATGCTGAAAATACTTGTGATACCATGTTAGCAGGGTGTATTATGGGTGGTCAGGTGTTCAGTGTTGACTGAAAAGTAGATTCAATGCCACAATCACCCTGTTGGTTGCCACTTTAGTAGATATGCTGCAATCTATATGATGCATCATTTGGCAAGGTGTACAATTGTATGAAAAATTAAGTGTTCAGAGTAAATAGATATTTACTGCCACAGGAGGGGTGTTTGTTGCTACTGTGCTAATTCTGCTGTGAACTATCAGTAAGAAGATCATCTGACAGTGTATATGCTTAAAAATCAGCAATGCAATCAAGCTTTGACATAGAACTGCCTAAAAAGGAGTGACATACACTGCATGAAATCATTGTCACTATCTAGTGCTAGATCATCTGTGACTTCATCAGTTGCCATCAATTTAACTGTTTTATTTTGTTGTGTAAAGGGTGAATCCTTTCAAAATAGATGCTGGAGCCCACGAAGGCAGCATTTTCAAATGTTCATACACCTCACATCCGTTAAAACAATTTCTCAAGGAACAAGTTGAGCCATTTTACACAAACCTGCACAGCAGGAGACAAAAAAAAAAAAAGAAGAAGAAAGAATGACAATTTTTTGACACACCTTATCTTTCTTATAAAAGTAATTGCACATCAAATCAGCAAATATTCATAACATAAAGTAAAACCTACAGACATAATTGTATGAGCATTGCACGCAGAACATCTTTTGTCATAAACGTGACATGATTCCTTGTTCAGTTTTAAATGTTAATCACACAGCAACACGATCCCACAATGTACTCTCAATGGCGATGATCAATTTGTTCAGCATTTATCTTTCATTCAATACTTCAAAATGGAAAGAAGAATATTTTTGATTTACACATGCCATCACACATTTGTTATTGCAAAATCTCAGGTAAACACAATAAGTAATAGATGTGTGTGAAAGAAAAAAAATCAATGGAGAAAAATGAATGGATGGATTAGATAAACTTGTAGATTCAGTCCAAGTTATTTGACCATTTTGAAATAACTTTTATGTGTACTAAATACTGATGTTTAAGACACTCCCATAATGTGACGCCCTCATGATGAATATTTGTAAAGATGACTAGTAATCACGGTAGTGCACACACACACACACACAAAAGTTTCCTATGCTTTAGGAAAGCATACTGAAATGGAAGCCAGCAAGAAAAGAAAAAATACTTTAGAGGCAAGGATGAAAAAATAAAATCATGAGTAGTTTATCGCTCTCTGGAAATAAAAAAACGGACTACACCTACAAAAGTCCTCTATTTCATTTGGATGCAAAATGTACTGTCAGTTGTATTGTAAGGAAAATGAAGATTGTCACAATACCACTATTATCACTCACAATCAAATGTACATTACATTTCTTTCTCTCTATACACATGTAGTGAGCTCTCATGACAGCCAAGATGATGCATTTAGTCTCATATAAAGGCCACGTATAGAGAAACCGAGGAGCATCTCATTCTGACAAAGATGAGGGGGAAATGACACTGATTGTTTGTTTGCTTGTTTGTTTTGTACTTTACAGCATCCTTAACAGTGGCAAACTTTACTAGAGTTGACTTTGTGACATTGTAAAATTCTCTATATTAGTGCTTAGGGCAGTGTACAAAATTCCCATAACACTAAACACAAGCATTAATACACAAGTGTTGATTACAATGTTATTTCCTTGCTATCTCCTGGAAGCAAACTTATAAGAGCTCAATAACAATATCTTACCATGTTCCACAATATGAGTTGGGTACATCATATATCAAATAAATTATTTATCACCATGAAGGCCTGATAAAGAGCCCAACATTGATTTTCTGGTTCTTTAAATTTGAAATTCCAAATTCCCTGGAATCTTTGTTTCCCAAAAGATCACTGTAAAAGTGCAAATTAATTGTCATGAGAGTAAGTTTTTCGCACCACACCAGGTAAGATGAATTTGTGTGTTTCTAATTTCTCAAATTCAAGTATAAAATAGTATTACATACAGTATAAGAAGTATTAAATTTGTGTGCATTCATTTTTGTGCAAGTTTAACGGTGCGCTTAATGCACAAAATTTCCACATCACGAAAATTGACACTTTTACAGTATGCTTTTATAGGCATGTACAGGAAAGAATAAGGGGGCAAATTTCTTGGAAAGTCACAAGTTTCTTTCTTCCCCCCCCCCCCCCTGCCGATGTTTCTTGAAGATTTTCTTTTCTTTAATTTCATTTTTTGGAGGAGCAATAAATGTGGGCCCCAGTAGCCCCCCCCCCCCCCCCCCTTTTTGCAGCCATTGTATCATTCCATTACAATTACTGTATAAGTAAAGTAGTGCCTATTAAAAGCCACTCTTGAGGGTGGAAGCATAAAAATAGTCCTGACTTAGAATACAATGTACTAGCAAGATGACAATATTAGATGTTATTTAACCCTTTCACACCACTCTAATGGAAGTACAAAAATCAGATTACTTTCAAAAAGAGACTTTGTGGAGACAGTAAAGAACTCTGAACAAACTATACACAGTGTACTGTACTTATCAATTTGAAACAGGGACAAACTGACTAATTCTCCTACGATTTCCTATGCTCAACTCAATTTTCTCCTTTTTTTGTGTTTGGGATACACCCGACAAAAGACTGGAAATCACTACTGACAAGTCAGGGTGCTGGCCAGTCTAAAGTGATAACATTACCACATAACCATTTTATTCCTTCAATGACATTGTTTTTGAGGTAATCTTGATTTCTGACATGTCAAATTAATAAAAATAATTATGGGAGTTTCTTTGTTTTGATACAGGCTACACAAAAGCTTTAAAGCTTTGATCCGAGGGGAATTATTACTGCAAAATGGTTGCTTGGAAAACATTTTAACTAGCATATTGTACAGTTCAGGACATCTATGTTCAACTCTTGTATTGGAAAGATATTTTCATCACAAGAAATACAGAGGAATGCCATACAGATATAGACATAAATACAATGGAAGAATATATTTCAGCTTCAAAACAGAAAAATACAAATACAGCAGATCAAAAAACAGAAATCACAACAAATTCTTGAAAAGAGTAAAACAGCACCAAGTATTATCTAACAACTAATGTTGTTTTGTGTCTGTGATGGCATCTTCACACCATCTAAACATAGTTTGTACTACATTCAGCACAAATACATCTATGCATTATCAGTCAAACATGCAAAGTTGTGCTTTACTCACTTCCGAACATTACCACATGCAATCATGCTGTTGAAATATACCCTACCAAGATTTTCTTTAGTTATATCTACAATTTAAATGTAATCTTTGAGAGAAAATTCATTTTGTATTGTATTGGCAGGAAATTTAACATTTCACAAGCTGTCACATATTTTTGCGTCCATTCAAATGTTTTGATAAAAATTTTAGTGAAGAGAAATTCCCTCCAAAAATGGCCTGTTTGTCAAGTACCTATGATATTTTCCCATCATCCTGTCCTACCACCTCCTACCATACACCACTTTCTCTTCATGTTTCCTCCTATCATCATCCTCTCATTCTTTCTCTTTCACACACTTTCATACACACTAAAAAGAGAAATAGATTCAGCCTTATATTGTTTTTATTAATGAGATCCTGGCTTGGTATATCAGTGTAATCCACTTCTAATCAGCATGATCAAATAAACATATCTTCAAGATGAAAATTTAAAATGTATTATCAGATCAACTGTCCTCTGATACCAGGGCCCCATTTTATCAAAAGATAAAATCTATTTTAAATTTCCTTGGAATACCAAACAGGCTGCCATAGACTTACAGGTGAAATCAATTATATAATCAATTTGAACTCTTCATAAAACAGGACCCAGGATGAATTGATCTTCCACATGCAGGACCAATCAAATCAACAGATCCTTGCAGGCAATATGTGTGTGCTCCTTCATCAACTCGCCCTCATAACTTTAAAGAGCAGGGAGCTATTCATGAGCCAGTAACCTCAGAATTCAGATCACAGTCATTCTCATGGCTTTGTGTCAGCTATTTGTAGCCCTGAGAAATTATCTTGCCAAGTTCTAAAACATTTCACACTAAGTGAATAACATTCAATATCAATTTTCCATCCATGATTTGCAAACATATGGGGTTGTTTCCCCCTCCAGTTGGATAGTTCATGCACTAAAAAAAATAACTTTATGATGACTACCAGAGGTGAATTTTGCCTTCAAATGGTAATTGGCTGCCTAACGTTCACACTGTCCACAGACTGACATCAACAATACCAGGTAATCCGATGGCAAGTTAAAAGGCGATTCAGTAATACCAAGAGCAAGAAAAATGCTTAAAATGGGTTCACACAGACAGAAAACATATTTGACCCAACAACTGTTAGTATTATGTTTTCCATTGTATTGATGACCACAGATTTTACTATCCTATCACAAAAATCATTAATAAAATAACAATCATACCCACAAAAACCTTTTACTGCTATGATGGTTCCAACTCTCTGCCATTAAATCATGACAGTGACCCTGATTAATATCAGAGTATAATGCTGTGATACTTATTACAATTTAGTGCCTGAGAAAAAGGAACAATCCGACAAGTTGATTTTACAATGTTAAAACCTGTGACCCTCTCTCACTTTCCTCGTTTCCTCTTCCTGTCTATTTTCTCTATCTCTCTCTCTCTCTCTCTCTCTCTCTCTCTTTCTACCCCTTCCTCTGCCGAGTTGCGCATCCAAGTTGTAGTTAGTATTACTTTGTAAACATACTACATGGCAGTCGGCGCTGAAACACCTACAGGAATTTGCACTCACACAGATCACAAATCCAAAGTCAGGTTTCAAGCACTACTGGAGTCTGTCCAACAACTTGCTTTCCTGACATCCTCCTTCCCACATCACTCTGTTATGAGTAGCCTGGATGCATGCAAGATGACATCCTGTTCTACGCAGCAAAAAGTAAGGAATAACTACAAATAAGTTAATGCGGCTAAAATAGTGGTTTGGGATACATACAGTAATCCTGAAAGGGATCAAGATTCAGGAGCCTCTCACATTACATGAACTTCGACTGGTGGCCTGTACTTCCACACACGCTCTTCCCGTTCTAGTGTGATGGACAGGGAGCTGCTGGGTGAGACGGGGGTAGACTGGTGTACCAACTCCTTGAAGATGATGCCCAGCTTGTAAATACCCTCGTAGAGAAACACATAGCTACACTCGTGGCTTGCTGTCTGGTCCTTGTCAAACTGGGGGAATACAAGAAAGTGAAATAAGTTTCAGCATCATATCAGAACTTAACACAAAATAAATGGCTTCTAAAATATAAAATGGCGGTCTCATTTCTTGATTGGTAATATATGTTGCCATGAGGGGGTTCTTCTTGATACATTAATGTTCACTATACAACCAGATATGTACTCTTTCTCAATTATTATCATTATTACAAATCAAGGACAGTCAAAGAATCTTGCAGATGACAGACTTATGTTTTGGTGGGTATTTAACTCTTTATTTGCCATGGTGGAAACCCCCTGTGTGCCACATTATTCTGAGACACAAAGGTAGTCATGCTTTGAGAAAGAATTCTGTTTTTCCAATCTATATAACTTCTACAAATTTCTGTTAAACTGGACATAATAGTGAGCAAAGTTGAAGAGGAATGCCAAGCTTTGCTTTGATATAAATTGTATGACAAATCTATTTCTATTTATTTTATTAATGACCAGTTGCTACATTACTGTAAAGGCATGACTTTTGCACATGAAACCGTGAGAGAAACTTAGAATTTACATGCAAATCTAGTTGGGAACACTGCTTGATGGTCAATCACCACATAGAATGCAAGCTGTATGTAAAAGGAACAAAAGCGCGAGAAAAGCTTTCATCGTACCACAGGATTAGGCGATTTATCGATCAGTTTAAGCGGATTAGTGCGTTTGAGCGGAATATGCAAAGTTGGCACGCCGTCGACCGAGTGGGACGTGCGAACATGGCACATTAAGAGTTAATAGCAGTTTCTTCATCTTATCTCATTCTATATCTGACCTTTGATCACTATCAACAGCTATGACTACTTTTCAATGAAAACAAAATTAAAAAACAAACAAACAAAAACAAAAACAAAATTGATATTTGGTTTCCTCAGAGTTGAACTTGTTCTGCTTCCTAGCCCAAGCACCAATACCTGTCTTCTGAAATCCTTTCATCATCCTGGGAGCTCTTTTAAATGGATTTCGCCACACTTGACTCTTCTCAGCAAATGTTGCACAGACAGTGTAGCAAGTAATCAAAATAGCTTTTTTTGGAACCCTGCAGGGGAGGGGGATGAGCTCATAGAAGTTGTTGCAAGGTGGCACTACTCCATTACTGTCGGTCTTAATTCCAGCAGCAACAGATTAAGTAATTTCCTATGAATTGACACGCAAGTAGGCTTTGTAATGGACTTGTTCTGTTCCAATTAGCAAAGGGTAAAATTACTATATTTAAAGAAAACAAGGAAAAGTAGAAATTACGCGGTGCGTAATATATGTCCCCGCCGGAAGTAGCATTTTGTAACAAAATGTGCAATATAGGTAAAAAATCAAGGTCAAAGGTCAAAGAAGTCAAAAGTCAAAATTCTGTTTAGAAGTTTTGAAGCCCTCACCTAGTGCCATCACATAAAGCAAATGGAATCGAAATTGGGTTAGAAATGGCGAAGGAGTAGCATTTTGTAGCCAATGTACAATATAGGTCAAAAATCAAGGTCAAAGGTCAAAGAAGACAAAGGTCAAAATTCTGTGTAGAAGTTTTGAAGCCCTCACCTAGTGCCATCACATAAAGCAAATGGAATCGAAATTGGGTTAGAAGTTTTAAAGCTCCCATGTAGTGCTATCATATAAAGCAAACAGAATCAAAATTGGTTCATAAATGACAGAGAAGTAGCAAATTGAACATTTTGATCACACACGGACGGACGCATGGACGGACAGACGCACGGACGGACGCACAGACACACACACGTACGGAGCCCATTTCATAGTCCCCTGCTCGAACTCGTTTGGCGGGGACAAAAAAAATCATTTTGACCAAATGTCAAATCCTACTACCTACATAAATCCGCATGAGAATAATTGTCATAGACCAATATTCAAACAATATAAATATCATATTTTATCTGACAATATAATGTTAATTTCTGATACAGAATGGTGGAAATTAAATGTTTGTAGAGACACACCTGATGAATGACTTTTGAGGTAGTTCCTAGGCAGGCCACTTTGTCTGTAGGTTGCAGCTCTCGATGATCATTTTCCTGATCCATGTACACCTCACTGCTCAGTTCAATGGAACCAACACAGGAGTCTTCAAAACAAAAGGAGAAGAGACATGAAAATGAAGACAGAGCACTGAATACATCTTAACCATAACATCAGAGAGAGCACTGAATATATCATAACCATAACATCAGAGAGCACTGAACACATCATAACCATAACATCAGAGAGAGCACTGAATACATCTTAACCATAACATCAGAGAGAGCACTGAATACATCATAACCATAACATCAGAGAGAGCACTGAATACATCATAACCATAACATCAGACAGAGCACTGAATACATCATAACCATAACATCAGAGAGAGCACTGAATACATCATAACCATAACATCAGAGAGAGCACTGAATACATCATAACCATAACATCAGAGAGAGCACTGAATACATCATAACCATAACATCAGACAGAGCACTGAATACATCATAACCATAACATCAGAGAGAGCACTGAATACATCATAACCATAACATCAGAGAGAGCACTGAATACATCATAACCATAACATCAGACAGAGCACTAAATACATCATAACCATAACATCAGAGAGAGCACTGAATACATCTTAACCATAACATCAGAGAGAGCACTGAATACATCATAACCATAACATCAGACAGAGCACTGAATACATCTTAACCATAACATCAGAGAGAGCACTGAATACATCTTAACCATAACATCAGACAGAGCACTAAATACATCATAACCATAACATCAGAGAGAGCACTGAATACATCTTAACCATAACATCAGACAGAGCACTAAATACATCATAACCATAACATCAGAGAGAGCACTGAATACATCTTAACCATAACATCAGACAGAGCACTGAATACATCATAACCATAACATCAGAGAGAGCACTGAATACATCATAACCATAACATCAGACAGAGCACTAAATACATCATAACCATAACATCAGAGAGAGCACTGAATACATCTTAACCATAACATCAGAGAGAGCACTGAATACATCATAACCATAACATCAGACAGAGCACTGAATACATCTTAACCATAACATCAGAGAGAGCACTGAATACATCTTAACCATAACATCAGACAGAGCACTGAATACATCATAACCATAACATCAGAGAGAGCACTGAATACATCATAACCATAACATCAGAGAGAGCACTGAATACATCATAACCATAACATCAGACAGAGCACTGAATACATCATAACCATAACATCAGAGAGAGCACTGAATACATCATAACCATAACATCAGACAGAGCACTGAATACATCATAACCATAACATCAGAGAGAGCACTGAATACATCATAACCATAACATCAGACAGAGCACTGAATACATCATAACCATAACATCAGAGAGAGCACTGAATACATCTTAACCATAACATCAGAGAGAGCAGTGAATACATCATAACCATAACATCAGAGAGAGCACTGAATACATCATAACCATAACATCAGACAGAGCACTGAATACATCTTAACCATAACATCAGAGAGAGCACTGAATACATCTTAACCATAACATCAGAGAGAGCACTGAATACATCTTAACCATAACATCAGAGAGAGCAGTGAATACATCATAACCATAACATCAGACAGAGCACTGAATACATCATAACCATAACATCAGAGAGAGCACTGAATACATCATAACCATAACATCAGAGAGAGCACTGAATACATCTTAACCATAACATCAGAGTAAGACTGCAATAGGTTAATTACTATAATAGTAAATTTGTGAAAGCATCTGGAAATTTGAATTATACAAAATACTAGTATGTTTTCAATTACTAAAACTAAAAATATATTACTTGTTCTAAGGAATGTAAACCACCTGATGAAGGAGAAAAAACTAGAACGGTAGAACAAGAAACTTGAACAAATGGTACAAATCTCAAATTGCATGTTCACAATTATCAAATCTGCCTCATGGCATTATATCATATGTTTACATTTTATGGGACACAACAATTGTAAATTCGAATCATGAAAGAATTTAAAGCTTTTGTAAATAAAACGTAACATCAAAATTATCATTCTACAGCAGAGCAGTTTGCTAGATGCAGAACAGCACAGCAGCTGATAACAAATGAACAAACCAAAGCTGTACTTGAATAATTATGATGACTTTTGAGCTGCACAGCATATGGAAATGCTATTACTTCACATCACATCAATCATATGAGAGATATATTACATAATCACCAGACGCTCACCTAGTTTACTTGTCACACACACAGATGCTGTCAAGGGTTCCCCACGGCTGATACGAACTGGTTCCCCCACCGTGTGGGGCTCCCCATTCAAACACACCTCCCACCACACTGGGAACGGTACAATATTATCCAGGTCATCGGGTGAGAGGGTTAGCTGCTCCACTGATGCACCTCCAAACTTATTATTGGTGGGGTAAGGCCAAGTCAGTCAAGGAAAATGTACAGAAATGCCAAATCATTCTCATCTACTCAAAACTTTTTTCTTTCTTTTTTTCGCAAACAAGGAAAATGACAACCATAATGGTGACAGAAGTTAATAGTGACAGTAGTTGTAAAAGTACATGTAATAACAATATCAATAATCGCAATTATAATAATGATAATAACAATAATAATAACAAAATCACGAATCAATCTAAGAAAAAGAAATGTCTCTACGTATATTGATCATGAAATGAGAAGGAATGGACAAGCAAGTGCTATACAAAGAACAGGAAACTTGACAATTTTGTAAAATTCACAACATTCTCTCGTCTATAAGTTATTGCTTTCCATGTGCCTTGCACAAAAGACTCTGATAGTGCTAACTATCTAGATTATTCTTAAAGGAGACCTCCGGATGATTTTCAGATTTTTACATTTGAATAACTATAAATTAGTTATAATGAGGACAGAGTTTCAGAATTTGTGATGATTGGGATGAAGAATAAGAATATTTTTCAAAATTTAGAAAAAATTGCAATGAACAAGGATGGTGACATGGCAGAGTCACCAAAAGAATGCATGAGTTGGGGCTCAAGGAAGCAGAACAAAAGAAGAAGGCATGCATAGATTATACACAGGTGAACTCGCAAGCAAGCGGTATTGTAATGGAAGTACACTGCTACATTTCTGAAATATGTGAACCTCCTATGTCATCATCCTTGTTCAGTGTAATTTGTTTGAGGTTTTTCCAAGTATTGTTTCTCTGCTCAAGAACCAAAATGAATATCAGAGATTTATGCATGGAGTTGTCGATTTTTGTACTACATGATGTGAAATTATGAAAATCGTCTGGAATGTCCCTTTAAATGAATGGATTCATGTGTTTATTCATGAAGGAGCTACAACAAATAGAATCACAAAACAGAGCTTTAGAATACAACATGGAGTCCACTGACATTCTGATAGCATCATTAGAATGTGACTGTGTGGCCATATTAAAGGCTGCACTAACCCTAAAAGGGCCGGGGGGGGCAGAATCCGACCCCCCTCGACGTTTCGCACTATGATTCTGTACCGCGAGAAGGCCTTGTCGCAAGGCTTCTTGACTTTCTTTGTTGAAGTCTCGCACAACTTTTGAGACCAAATTTGCAACGTCCACGCGTACTTTTTTCTAAGCCACCTCCATTTTTGTAACGGCATGTCACCCCAAAACGGGCACAATTTTGTGATTTTGTGTACATTTCCTATGGAAAACAGTGCTCTGTCATGAAAGTCATAAAAACCTGATTATTCTTGCAATTAATCACTTTCATTGATTAATTTTAGGCTAATTATGGTAGAAAAGTGGTCAGTAACAATTTCCAATAAAAAACAAAGAAAAAACAAAAGTCGAAAAACAGAGAAATACATAAGAAATTCCAAAAACAATAAAATATATAAGAATTAAATTACTTTTGGAAGTTTTTGTGATGTACAATTGTTGAATATGTTAAAACAGATACACATACCAAAAAGTAGACTCTCAATGCTTTTAATTAGGCTAAAATATGATCTTGGGCTTAATTTGCATAATTAATTAATTAAAATTAGAAATTGATTGTTTCAAAAAATCTTATGACATAATCTTGTAGATTACGACGTGGGTGTCACGCATGCCAAATTTCGTTGTGATCGCACCAATGACGGCCACGATGCCCCCCTCTGGTCTTAGCATAGCCAAAAAAGCCTGGCCTGATTAGGGCTAAGTACAGGGAACAAAATCCAATCACGAACACAAAGGAACTTTCAAAGAGACCAATTTGTAACTCCCTTTCAATCTGCTACAATCTACTAGTTCCTCTGGAAGTTAACCTGCTCTTTGGGGAATCCCCTGGATTTAGTTTCAAAGGATATACAGTGCCACCTGATGTCCACCATGGTAGCCAGCTGCTGTGAGAAGAGCCTGGAGTGAGGGGCTAACTCCTGGCTAGTGTTTGGTGGGCTATACATGACAGGCTCCTCCTCCTCTTCCTCCTCCACCTCGAAGCGGTCTACTCTGACAGCCATCCTGAGAACAGTAAGTCATTCAACATCAGAGTACATCATCATCATCCCCATGCCAGAATATCTAAATCTGTATCACCATACATTCCAAATTGTCAAAAATTTTGTATCTTCACACATCCTAAAACGTCCAAAACTGCATCATCATACATACTAAAATGTCTAAATCAGTATCATTCAGGATTTTATCATTCCCTAAAAGCCTGGTGTGGAACACATGAAACTTTCAAGTTCTATAACTTTCTTTTTTCTATCATTATTTCTATTATTTTTTCAAGATGATTTTGGTAGAACTTCTACCATTCCACCTGTTTGGTAAAAGTACATCAATCAAAATCTGTGGAAAGACACTTAACCCACATCAGGCATGCTTCTCATGTCTCCAGAGAGTTTGTATAGGACCAGCCAGATGTTTGTATCCAGTGGGTTAATAAACCTCACCTCTTTGTCCTCTGACTCTCCAGGGCCATCTCACACTGCTCCTCTCCATATTGCACTATCAGGTCCTGAGAGGTGGTATTCATGGCATCAAGCACTAGATGGAATTGTCGTGGGCTGCAGGATATCAACAAATACAGACTCACTAAGTTTCTATGTGTACGTGAAAACAATAAGCTCCAACAAATTGGAGTGCATACCCATGTCTAACCCTTTTATACTCACTCACACTTATTCATGTACCCACCCATTGATATTTGTTAAAATATTAGTAAACATATCAATGAAGACCCCAATCTTTCATTCATTAAGTCTTTCGTTCCATGCTTTCAGGGACACATATCTCCTTTTCCCTGATTAATTTGATAATGTTGTAATATTATCTAGCCTTTCCGGTTTTCTAATATCAATGAATGAGCTTTCATACAATAACATCCCCTTATTTCTGGTATGGAGAGGAAAAAGAAATCCTCTCCCCGTAATACTGCATCAAACTTATCTTCCTCTTAATTGTACCTCAGTCATAAGCAAACCACATCAACACAAACTCTGCTTTAAAATCTGCTGATGCACTTTGCTTTCACTAATTACTCTAGCAATGACAGGGATAACATGCATTTCATAATCATCAATGGCATATTAATTATCATTTGATTCCTATTCACCAAAGAGAGAATCCTCTAGCCTTACACAGAGCAATTTCTGGACTTCTTTACTTATCTTTGTATCACAACTTATGTGTCTGTAATTTCTACAGGTCACTAGGACAATTACAGACTCTAATTAAGTCTATTTTAATATTCAGTGCTTACTCTGTGGCTGGTATCGTTGTCCACTTTGTGAAGACCACTGATGGCTGGACCTCCACATTTAGAACCAGCGATGTCCTTCTGTAATATTCATCCACACCCTCACCACCAGAGTACTGAATGTTGAGGCTGCCCTCTATTGTCTGTATTGAAAAACACCATGTAAATCACATCAGTATGCTATTGGCAGTCTTATTGATCCAGAAAGATGCAAGAGTAGAGCAAAAAGAAATTCAGTGTGACATATGGTATGATAGAGAAGTTAAGGCAAAATCAAATAAACAATATCTGTGAACTAGTAAGATAGCTAAATTAGTTTTTTCTTTGTAGTATACTGCAAAGACATGTTTACACATGTACACACACTAGTACAAAAACAAACTACAAGTCAAATACTACGGAAATTGTTCAATAATTTTGGTCAGCAGAATCTCACTTTGTTAACACAGAGTGCATCAAGTGGTTATTTGGTGTAGAATGAGAATGGTTAATATGACAGTAACACAATAAATACAACATTTTTTTTTAAGAGCATATGATATGATATGATGACAAAAGTAGAGCTAACAGGAATTCAATCAACTGTCAAAAGAAGTTGCATAAAATGGCGAGCAAAAAATTAAAAGTTTGATTCTCAGACATGTACATCATAGCATTACGGATTAACACTCTTGGCAAATCACACCTCAAATAGAGTAAACTAATATTTTAATGCATGAGTCATGATGTCAGTCAATCAAATGTCAGATGAGAACTATCACTTCTTCTGTGACACTGACTAACACTCTAACAACACACAAACCTGTTGTAGTCGGCTTATGTCCAGCTCATGAGGAGCTAATGTCTGCTGCTCTATCATAGAAGATGAGGGTGAACGTGTTGGGTGAGAGAGACCTGGTAACTGATCCAGTCTGTTCACTGCGGGGGTAGGTGGAACATTTGCTGTGTTCACAAAAATAAAAGTGAAAATAAAAACAAACTAGACTCGGAATTTGTCAAGACTGACAAATTAGGTGATCCGATTTTTTTTTAAATCAATGATTCGAGTCCTGATCGCAATAGGCATGACCATATAGGTTTCATCTGTGTTTAGAGACATTGGCAGTGTGATATTTGGATTCTCATTTAGAAAAGAGAGTCAGGTCTGCCATCTTTGGTATCAAATTCGGTATACACTATAACGAAGATACAGAATGAAGTATATTTGACTATTGACCCAACTTTGCACAGCCAAGATGGCATCTGAACAAAAAGTGGTTATTTTGGGAAATGATTCTTGTAGCATGGTCTTTGCGTGTGCAAAATATGGGAAAGATAGGACATGTATTCACCAAGATACAGATTGAAACATTTATGACCTTTGACCCTAATTTACATACCCAATATGGTGTCTGATCAAGTAGTTTTTATTTTATGAAATAATGTACGTGACATGAACTGAACATGTGCAAAATATGGGGATGATAGGGGCTGTTTTTCTTGAGTTATTGCAAAGAAAGTTGCAGAGAGAAAGAAATATCTCAATACATCGAAGATAAGTTTGATTTCAACCAAGTATTTTGACGTGATCTCTGCGTCGTTTGAAAAAATGGAGGGTACATTAACGATAGCCCAAAGTCTCAGCTACAACATATTAAAATCTGGGAGAAATTCACCGAAGAGTAAGTGAGCTAGTGCTCGATAAAGACCGTCATGTCAATTTTCATTTCCAGGAAAATTCCCTCCCATAGAGATAACACGTAAACTGGTTAAATTTCACAAGGTTACATTTTATCCATTTTCACGAGGTGAAGACATCATCCGATTAAAACTTTGATCGAACAAAACTTAAAGAGTATTAAATTGGCTACAACATACTAAAATCTGGAAGAAATTCACCGAAGGGTAAGTGAGCTAGTCGTCGATAAAGACAATCATGTCAATTTTCACATCTAGAAAAATTCCCTCCCATAGAGATAACACGTCATAGTGAAGATAAAGAAAGAAGTACATATGACCTTTGACCCTACTTTGCACAGACAAGATGGCGTCTGAGCAAAAAGTGGTTATTTTGTTAAATGATTCTTGTAACATGGTCTTTACGTATGCAAAATATGGGAAAGATAGGACATGTATTCACCAAGATACAGGATGAAACATTTTTGACCTTTGACCCTAATTTACATACCCAAGAAGGTGCCCGATCAAGTAGTTGTTATTATATGAAATAATGTACGTGACATGAACTAAACATGTGCAAAATATTGGGCTGATAGAGCTTGTTTTTCTTGAGTTATTGCAAAGAAAGTTGCAGAAAGAAAGGAATATGAAAATACATGGAAGATAAGCTTTAATTTCAACCAAGTTTTTGGGCATGATGCCGACTCCGTATGAAAAAACGAAGGGCACACTCACGATAGCCCAAAGTCTCAGCTACAACATACTAAAATATGGGAGAAATTCACCGAAGCATAAGTGAGCTAGTGCTTGATAAAGATAGTCATGTCAGTTTTCATTTCTAGAAAAACTGCACTCCCATAGAGAAAACACGTAAACTGGTCAAATTTAACAATGTTACTTTTAATCCCTTTTTACGAGGTGATGCCGTCATCCAATCAAATAGTTGTTATTATATATCTGAAAGACCATTTAATAAGCTACAACATATTGAAATTTGGACGAAAATCAACTGAAGAATAAGTGAGATATGCTTGAATTAACTTGAAATTTGATGACGTCATTTTGAAAATTTACTTTTTTAACTTTATTAAGAAATTTGATATATTTTAATCATTTTTCCAGCATTGCCAACCCATGAAATGACATGTACAACTCATCAGCTTTCAGAATATGTAAAGAAAATGGGGGGTCACCGTCCATCCTGACGAGTAAAATCGGATTTAAAATTGGCAATTTTTTGGCATTGTTGCACTGTATATCGCCATTGACGCGCGCGCGGAATTTCAACTTTGACGGACCCGTATGACGTCATTTTGAGTGGGATTGACTTGAAACTTGGTAGAAATATTCCTTGACATTTCAGGCATCCGATAAGTGTGAAAAAACGGGAAATTTCTATTGCATATGAGCTGTGCGGGCGTATGTGTGCGCGCGCGTACGCGTCCGTCCAATTTTTTCAATTTTTCAAAAAATGCTCCAATTGGTCTGAAACGTGTGCAAAAAAAATTTGAGCTCGATTTGAGCATACAAATATTTCAACGCGCGCGTACGCGCACGTTTTAAGAGAAAATATGAATTTTGAGAATATGAGTAGAATGCGCATAACTTGAAATATATGTGACATAAATTTCATTGAAAAATTCTATTCCATTAATGAGATATGATTGAGAATGTGTTTTCATATAATGACGTCATAGTGACGTCACGGTCGACTGATCAGTATTATACATTAGATCTGTCGTCTTTGGGACATGATACATATATGGTATAATTTTGAAATTGATAGGACGAGGACTTTCTGAGCTAACCTCTACACAAATTTTGTCCAGAAATAAAGAAGAAGAAGAAGAACCAACAAAGAATCCGTACAGATACAGAAGGTGATACTCGGATCACCTAATTAATGCAGTTGCATCAACTGATATTATAAAATGGGTTCAAGAATGTAGCCAATAGGAAGCGCTGAAATGAGTCATGTGTGCTTTGGTTATTCTAGTCCCATCGCACTGCGTGTTAAATCCACCGTGGTTAAATCCTATTGCAAATCGTCTGTGCGCGCGGCGGCTCCTTTGAATTGCATGCATACAAACAGTACGCGCTGTCAATCCTGTAAACAACTTCTAGTTCAGGCCGCTGCCGGCCTTTCTTCCCTTGTGCATAACATGTGTGGCGTACGTATACTCTCATATACATACACTTTGTACAGTACAGTAGACTAAGCGTTGTGGGACCGGACGCGTACATGGAGTCACTTTGAAGGGCAAATCCAACGATTTAGCAGGTTAATTCTCATGCCGTTTTCAGAGTATGTTGTCTAGCAGGCCTACATGAGGAGTCTGTATCAAGTCTTTAAGGTAAAGGGTGCATATTCTATGTAAAATAAGTAAGTTTTCATGTGGGAACTTAAGTGTCCGGAAACCCAACCCCCCATTGTACGTGCGGGATTTCCGAGTGCGACGTGCGTAAATGTTTTGGACGAACATCTTCGGACGTCTTGACCCACAAAGGTACGTGAAAAACGCTGGAAAATGCTGTTAGTTTTCGAATTTTCGACCAATTTTATAAAACAAATGATGCACAGGATTATTTTGTGGCGTTAGTGGAGGCGTAGCTCACTCTTGGGTATTTACAATGTAGTGCAACATGCACTCGGCTTCGCCTCGTGCATGTTTCACAATTATAAATACCCTCGAGTGCACTATACGCCTCCACTAACGCACTCTATCCTGTGCATCATTTGTATACTAATATAATACTACTTCAGAGCTCTCAGAAGAAGATTAATGATTACTAACCCGTTCCTTATGGGAACCTGGTATACCAGGTTCCCGTGGGAGCAACTGATATACGGGAACCTGGTTTACCAGGTTCCCAAGATGAAGACAAGAGTGCCTGCTTTCGTGGCCTAAATTCATGTTTCTTTGTGTTTTAATGCTCAGAAAAGTGGGTTTGATAAAAAGATCAGAGTTTATTCTATCAGCATTTGTTCTCCTTCTGTTTGAAAAATGCATATTTCACAGTATTATGTACTTTTTTCCTGAGTTAGTTTTTCGCTTGTTCTGCTGTAAACTCGTACGAACAGGTAAATAGCGATCAAGGCTGAGATCAGTTAGCTATCTGGGTTCGCTGACCCCAGTCACCTCATTGAGGTACCTTGTTTTGTGCAGAACACAAGATTCTGTGAGCTCATCAGCGCACGCTCTATTCATACTTCACACCCGATCGATATTTCCATTGTTCACTGGCAAATGTAGTTGACCGTGGAAAGGGGGATACAATGTACCACTTGACTGCCTTCACACAGGTGGATTACCAACCTGTCTGCCTCTTTGTCGACGGGCAAAAAGAATCTCGTTTGGGGGCATTAAAGGCACTCAGCGCAAGGAACGGGTTAAATGTCCCTGCTACTTGTGATGATGAAAGGCATAACAAAAAGATGAAAGATGGATATAAAGTGAAGATGAAGAAAAAAGAAGAAGAAGAATGAGAAGAAGGAAGAGAAGAAGAAGAAGAAGATGACAAAAATTACACAATCTGAGATGAAGAAATCATGGAATAATATCACAGTAGGAGAGAAAATAATTGTTTGATACCTAATATTCTAGTGTGTTTCATTCTTAATCACCTGATTCACATTTTCATTAGTGACAATTAATGGAATTGAAGTGATAGGAATGTCACTCACATGGCTTTGTGTTGCCTGACTTGACACAGAACTCTCCTCTAGCCTTGATGTAAAGGGTAAGAGTGAGTTGACTGGATGGCTGGAGGGGAAGCTGAGTCTTCACATTCTCCTCACTCCATGTAAAGATGTCATCTAGGGAAAAACACATAGGCAGTCAGAGCAAACAAACACAAACAAGAAGAGGAACCCGCAAACGATTGAGGAGTAAAACCAGGGCAAGAAAAATGTTTGAAGCTTATTTACTCATAAACCATAAGTATTTGATCCACACATGTGAAGACAAGAAATGCACATTACATTCAGAGGTAGCAGACCTTGTTTGAATAATAGTTAAAAAAAAAAGAAAGAATAGAGACTCCCAGGGCTCTCAAATAAAATAGACCATGTACAGCCTAAAGCAGAGACTCTCGAAGTAAACATATCTCAACACCCAATATGTGCTCTTCATGATATATGAGCTGCCTTCATAAAACCAACTAATTTCTCACAAAAGTAAAAAGAGACACTTTAATCATTGTGAAAAATAATGAAATATTTAACCAATTACTTACAGGATCTTGATGTGCTGTGCATTCACCATTTGGAAATTTACAATACCTGGGAGGCTATGGGTTAAACATTCTCACAGCTTAACCTGACAATAATTTAACAGTCTAATTAATGGAAATACACATGTAGTATTGTACCAATTCGGGCAACCGACAATAGGCGATATCAAGTGATATCGTTCGATACCTCCAATATCGAACCTCTCGGCTGGGACAGTAACTTCCGGTTATTGATTTGCATGTGTGCTTTTCTATAGGTGAACTTACAAGTTTTGTTTTGGATCCAAAGAAATATATTTGTTTTGACTTTAGTTTGTTTATTTCCCGAATATAACTATCCATTACACCATGGGGTTTTTCTGTGAGGTAGCAGAGTGTACTTCTGATGATGCTAAAAGGAAAAAACTGGACAAATATCCGTGCTCCGAGCAGTAGAGGTGCACCACATGCACAGGCCGTAAATATTTTTTTCCGTACATGGAAACGCTATGGGCCTACTCTCTGTGTACACATGAAACGTATTCATTACTATACGTATTATCATTATTGTGTGGATCGCGTATGCATGCAGCGCACGCCCGATGCAGCAAGCTAGCTACTAGTACGTGTGTATGTGTGTGTGTGTGTCTGTGTGTGTGTGTGTGTGTGTGTGTTATGCACGTACAAACGTTCGTGCGTAAACATGTCACTGCACTCATGAGGTTCGTTCGATCAGTGAACAACTAACTATAACTGCAGGAAACTGAACTGTCGCTTGCGATAGCTCTACAACACACATCACATTGCACACACATAGAACTCTGTACATTGGATAGAATCACGCTCACATATCACGTACGTCTAATTGACTAATCAGTTTGAAAACGCAGAACTAGACTCTACTGAAGTTCAATCTACTATTATTAGTTTACATGTGGATTGGTAATGATCTTATCGTTTTATTTTGAAAGTGCACTCGTGATGCTCGAGTCACTGGCAACACTGAGAAGTCCATTGTGAATACATGTCCGCTTCATAGCCAAGTACGAAATAGGCCTACTGTGGTAGCGATGTACTTACGAATACTAGTACCCGATCGACAAAAGGGCATGCAAAAGATTTCGGAAGAGCTCTTATTTGGCTATTTATGCATGTACGAATAGTGGTAATGGTTGTAGCTTGTAAAGTTGTATATTTCACGCGAGCTGCACGTGTACCTGCTCTCACTGCATTTTCTTCGAACCATGATCGACATGCCGCGGCGCCGGCTGCCTTGGCTGACAATCACGATGCACGATGAATAATGGCCCATAGCGTTTCCATGTACAGAAAAAATGTTCGCTGGTAGCTCATCGAGCTAGCTCGCACGCATGAAACTGGAAGTTACTGTCCCAGCCTGAGAGATTTGATATCGGAGGTATCGTACGATATCACTTGATATCGGCTACATGCGATATAGAGAATTATTGTATATCCTCTTCAACACACACACACACACATGCAGAAACAACATGGAGTCTAAAGAAATACTTGAATAAAGCAGACATACCTAAGTTACAATCAAGACAGATATCCAACATCTCCACAGGAACATCCTTACTGCAGTTTGTTAATCGCACCTCACACTCACAGCTGTATAAAGCAACAACAATGATCATATATTGCATTTAAAATATGTTAACCACTGGGAAGTACAATCAGAAAATGAAATGTCATTATGATAAAAAGATACATGACATATCACAATATTTCACATATCAAGTTGACCACAAACAGAAAATAATTCATGACATGAAGACGTATTACTGAGGGGACTTTACAAATGGAGAACTTACGAAAGAGCAGCAAGCAAAGCAGCTCTTATAATTATTATATTATTAGAAAATCTCTTTGACATTCAGAATATATGGTAGACAATAATTTCAGGAAAACGTACATTGCTGACCTACAAAAAGAACTGGGTATATTACATTGCATTACAAACTTACAGTTTATGTACGAGAACAAAGAGAGGTTCACCTTTCGCCTGCCAGCAGACTCACTGCAGCGCTCATGCTTGCCTGCTTGTCTGAAGGGTCAAGGGTCAGCCTGCTAGCTGCCTTAGGAAGGGAGGTGGAGATTTTGAGCAGTGGGAGGGCTGGTGCTACCTTCACCTGGTAGAAGGGCTCGGACACGCCCGGTACATGGGCTAGCCGGCAGTGGCTCTCCACACCCAGCACATTGGTGGTGTACCCTGTGATGGTGAGCAGTCCCGCACCCTTGGGCTTACCCATCAGTGATACCACGTGGGGACCAGACTCCGGTGGGAGGGTGATAGTGGCAGGGATGGGCTCAAACTTTAGCCCCTCTACCAGGAAGCCCTGCAAAATAGATGATGTCAGTGTGGAGAGTGAGATAGATCATTTACTATGAGGATCACCTATGAGAAATAGAGGATGTACATATGGATATTATTGCTGTGGACTCACATCCTATCACTATTTGTCACGACTTGTGATAATGCTTGTTCTGACACTTGATACTTTAGCACTACTTCATAAAATATTTGTTAGAGCATTCCATGCACAACATAAATACCACAATACACTAAGTGCAGTACACTGTTCCTATTCCTTGGAGGGGATAGTTATGAGCACTCATTTCTTGGTTTCCTACCATGGTACTTTAAAAACCGTATGCTGTAATAAGTATATACAGTTAAACTCGCCTAAGTCGACGTCGCATATGTCGAATAATCGCTTAAGTCGAAGATTTTAAAAAGTCCCGATTTTTCCCCATTGACTTACGTGTATTAATTCACTCACAAGTCGAATTTTTTAAGTCGAATACTCGCCTAAGTCGATGAAATTTCAAGAACACTTTCACGGAAAAACCATTGACTTCTCTGTGCCTAAGTCGAATAAGATTTATTGTGTAATAAATCACTGTCAAAATCACCAGACGCCAGTTTTATTTACAAAGAAATATACCAAAAGAAACTTTGCGTGTACGTTTCATTAACGCAAGCGGTTTCACCTGAATCGTTAGAAACGTTAACGATCGGGAAAATTAACGTTTGTAGTAACGATGAGTAACGATCCCAAGTGATGATGATAAAATAAATGCCGGATGTTTATTTTTACGTTCGAAAGTAAATAACAATAACATTCAGCTCCGGAAGATGCTTAAGTAAAGTCGAATTATCCCTTTTACGTTCGGAAATGAATAACAATAATAATCAACTTCGTAAGACGATGAGATAAATGTCGGATGTTTGTTTTTACTTTCGAAAGTAAAGAGCAATAAATTTCGGCTCCAGAAGATGCTAAAATAAATGTCAGATGATTGTTTTAATGTTCGGAAGTGAATACATGTAGCAGTAATATTCTTCTCCATACGATGCTATATATCTGTCGGATGTTTGCTTTTAAATTTCGAAATGAATAACAGTAACATTTAGCTGCGTTTGATGTTAAAGTTAATGTTTGATATTTGCTTTGACGTTCGGAAATGAATAGCAATAGTATTCAACTCCGTCCGATGATAGAATAAATGTCTGATGTTTGCTTTTATGTTCGAAAGTAAATAGCAATAACATTCAGCTCCGGAAGATGCTAAAATAAATGTTGAATGTTTGCTTTGACGTTCTGAAATGAATAACAATAACATTCAACTCCTTACGATGATGATATAAATGCCGAATGTTCGCTTTTTTACGTTCGAGAGTAAATAACATGTAACATTCGGCTCAGGAATATGCCAAAATAAATGTCAGAGGATTGCTTTTACGTTCGCAAGTGAATAGCAGTAACATTCTGCTTCATAAAATGAGACGTTAAAATAAATATCAGACATTTGCTACAGTACTTAACATTTCGAAATGAATAACAATAACATTCAGCTGCGTTTGATGGTAAAGTAAATGTCGGATGTCTGCCTTGACGTTCGAATATGAAAAACAGTATAACATTCGGCTCCTTACGATGCTGAAATAATTGTTAAATGATTCATTTCACTTTCGGAAGTGGACAGCAGTATCATTCGGCTCCTTACGATCATAAAATATGTCGGGTGTTTGCTATTGAATTTGGAGATCGAATAACGGTAATATTCTGCTCCGTACGATGCTAAAGTAACAGATTGTTTCTTTTACATTTTGAAATGATTAACGGTATCAATCGGCTCAGATGATAAAATAAAAAGCGGATGTTTGCTTTCACGTTCGGAAATGAATAAGGACGATATTCAGCTCCGTAAAATCCTAGAATGAATGTCGGTTGCTTGTTTTTACATATGAAAATGATTAGCGGTAAATTCGGCTCCGGAAGGTGTTAAAATACTTGTAAATGGTGGATGATTGCTTTTACAATAAGAAATAAAAAAGGGTCACTATCGGCTCTTTACGATGCTAAAACAAATGTCGGATGTTTACAAAAGTCTGCAAATGCTCCCACTTTCTCATTTCAAACGTAAATTTTGACCACATACTCATGTAATAGGCATCAACTTTTAAAATAATCAATAAGCCTATTTGCTAAATCTTAGAACTCAAAATAACGGTATAAGACGATCAAATTTTCTATTTATTTATTTTAGACGTGGGTACCGTCCTGTATCACTTCAGTAATACTTAATATTTATTTTTCTATGTTTATAGGACCAATTTAGTTTTGCTTGTTTGTTTGTTTTTTTCGGGCCACCAAAAAAAAAAAAAAATCAATCATTTTGGTGGCCCGATCGGGCCACCAAAATAAAAGTTAGTGTGGAGCCCTGGCCTGCATCAATGTGGATAAAGTGTCTTGCTGAAGGGCAAATATCGGGCACACCGCTCCAGCTCTCGGCTCCAGAGTAGACAACATACATGTACATTATACATGTGTACGCGTGGTGTAACTGTAAGTCGATTTTTTTTCGACTTACGCACAAGTCGAAACTCGCCTAAGTCGATGTGTTTTGCTCAGTCCCGAGAAGATCGACTTATGCGAGTTTAACTGTAATTGCTTTTATTAAATGGAAATGGAAATGGAAGCATATCTAGCTAAAACTATGCTGCAGCTTCACAGTTTAGTCTCTGTTTTTTGTAAGTCTGTGTAATTACTACATTGGAAAACAGGGCTATATAGCCCTTAAATTGTGAAGAATCTTATAACTGTAAAAGTGGAGATTTTTGCACATTTTGCATGACATGGAACTAGTACAAAAAAGTATGTAAAGTATGTAAATATGTTTGCTTCTCATTTGTAATAACATTTCATCTCTGTGATTTCAAAGAATTAAAAACATGAAAACCATTTTACCCAGCTGATTGAAAAAAAAAAAATACTCACACAAAAATTCAACTTTAACAGTAATATGTTCATTTTGAATGATTTGGACATGAAGCAAATATCAATAAAATAAGAAGCATGGTTACTTCGTGGAAACACACTGTATCAAACTGTCCCTCCACTTGACCCCTCAGAAGTATTGCTACAGCAATCTTCCCATGCCTCCTCCTCCCAAACTTCCTGTCTTTCATACTCACCAGATTTGCCACTCTCAGCTCAAATGGGAGAGGATTGTAGACCTGCAGACACACTTCACATGCCTCATTCTCCACCCACTTGAAGTCTGGATTCACAAGAACACACCACAAATAAACATACACATAAATTTCAGTCACAATCCATCAAAGCTTTCAAATGTGAATTCTGTTTGAGTCTTTCTAACTTCTTTTGTTCCTCCCTCCCCTTCAACTCAAAGGTCAAACATGTTACAACAGAGAGAAAGCTCTCTACAATCTTAACCCATTGAAGACTAGTCCAAATTATACTCAGGCAGGTGTCTATGGAAAATGTAAGTTATAGCAAAATCAACCCGTCCTCGGGGGGTTAACAGAATAATTGTACTCACATCCTGGACCATCTACACACAGCATAGACTCATGAATCTCAAGGATTCAAATACATTTTGACATTATAAACAGCTATATCTGAAGCAGTCTACAGTGCAAAGATATTTTTTCTCTAACCCGTTGAGGACAAGTCCCGAGTATACTCGGGCAAGCCGTCTATGGGAAATGCGTGTTGTAGCAAAGTCAAACTGTTCTCAACGGGTTGATGGTTCCTGAAGCCACGTTCTACATATTTAGTGGACCCACATGGTTATGGCTGTTCTACATGAAAGCTAACAGGCATTCAGTCCAGCGGCTCCCAAGAAATAGCAGATCCTCACCGACTTTGGAGCGATCCCTCTGAAGTGTGTTGTTTCTGGAGTTCATAGGTGTGTAGATGAACGGACTAGAGGTGACCGAGTCTCGTCCATCTTTAATGGTCAGTCTTTGTGGGATTCTATGTGGCAGTAGCTGGCTTGATAGTCGGATGAGTTGAAATGACCTGTCCAGGCAGAGCATCATTAAAGATTATATAATAGGTGTTATACTGACAGCTAAATTTTTTCTTCATATGTAGCCCATCTAAGTGTTTGGCAGCATATTTTGATACAAATGGGATAGATGGAAATCAAGTGTTAATTGTTGGTTCTCATTCATTAAATGTCATGACATAGCAATAAATCTGGTTTGCTTGTTTCTTTTTTAGTATTACACAAGGGGTATTTTCTAATTTGTCACAAGTAGTCATAGCAAAAAGTGTGGTTTTCAGTTTCCTCCTTTCTAATGTAATTTGCAGACTTATAAAACAGACTTTTTCAACATGCTCATCTGCCATGCAAAGGAGCAAGAGACTGGCGGAGCTGAAAGACTCACTTGACAATGGGAAATGAAGTGAAAGGAACAGCTGGAACAATGAGACCGTTGTCGATGGAGAGGGGGAGAGGGATTCCAGGCGTCTTGCTGGTCAATGTTTCCAGCTGAGCTGCAGTCTCTCTCTTCTCATTTGATGTCATCTTGTCATGGAATGAATGCAGCATGAGAGACAGGTACCTGGGAACAGGACACAAAATTACAAAATTTGCATTCATCTGAACTCATTAAAGGCCCCACTAAAAAGAAGATAGATTAAGACTGTCTGGGCACATTCTGTATGAAACTTTCCATATAAAACAACAATAGTCTTCATCAGCATATCAATATTTAGAAGACTAAAACTAGTATTTTAAGTTTTTGTAGGTATTTTCTGTAATATCTTCCATTTTTGTAAAGGCTTTTTTCTTTGTAATATTGTTCATAAATCAGTTAGAATGACTTACTGACTTGACTTACTGACTTAAAGGCGTAGGACGGTGTGTCCCTTTGCACTCCTCCGGGTGAGCTCACTCCAACCTCTCCTGTCCTTTGCCTGGTGTTCAAGGCTTAGTAGGGTTGATCCTGTATCACAGCGAAGTTGGTCTCTCCATCTGAGGGGAGGACGACCAGGTGGTCGTGCTGTATGGAAGTCATTATAGTAAGCTTCCCGTGGCAGCCGATTCTCTGGCATGCGGATGACATGCCCAAACCATTTCATTCTGCGTGAGGTGATTTCTTGGCTGATGGATCTTGTGGCGTTCAGAGACTTCCTGATGTCCTCATTCCTGATGCGGTCTAGAAGCTGAACGCCTGCAATGGTCCTGAGGCATCTCATTTCAAAGGATTCCAGTCTGCTTGTGTCTGCCTTCCTTAGGGTCCATGTTTCAGCACCATAAGTGGCGATTGGTCGGATGAGAGCTTTATATATTCTCACTTTTAAGGTTCTCGAGATGTTTTGGTTTGACCATATTGTTCCTTTGAGACGGCCGAAAGCCCAGGCTGCAAGGGTGGTCCTTCGTTTAACATCATTTGTAACTGATGGGACAGTGCTGCCAAGGAAGACAAATTTGTCTGTCTTTTCTATTGTTTCATCATCTATTATGATGTCACCTTGTTCACATGACATTATTCGGCACTTTGAGATGTTAATTTTCATTCCCCATGCTTTACATGCTTCTTCCAGTTTTTGTGTAGAAATCTGTAGCTTATCAAATACCAGGTCTAACAGCGTGGTGTCGTCGGCATAACGTATGTTATTGATATTCATTCTGCCCATGTGTATTCCACCATCTGATGTCTTGATGTCATCCATTACAAATTCGAGAAAGAGGTTGAAAAAGCTGGGGGAGAGGAGACATCCCTGCCTTACACCTGTGAGGACATCAAACCATTCAGTGATCTTTCCATTCACAAGTACTGCACATTTCGATTGAGAGTAAATACTTTCAATCAAGTCCACCAATACACTGTCAACTCCAATGGAGCGGAGACACTTCCACAATGCATCCCTCCAGATAGTGTCGAATGCTGCCTTGAAATCTATGAAGTTCCAGTGAATCGGGATCCGCCTCTCTCTTGCTTTTTCCATGATTTGGCGTACTACAAATATGGCATCTGTCGTTCCTCTGGAAGTACGGAAGCCGCATTGTTCTTCTGAGAGGTAACTGTCGATGGTCTGTTGTATTCTGTTCAGCACCATTTTGCATAGTACTTTCCCTGGTGTGGATAATAGAGTGATAGCCCTGTAGTTTGCTGGGTCAAGCCTATCACCTTTCTTGTGTACTGGGGTGATGAGTCCCTTGCTCCAGTCTTCCGGTGTTTTACGTTCAGCCCACGCCGTATTGATGATCTTAAGGAGAAGTTGATTCATACAGGGTCCTCCGGACTTCAGAGTTTCTGCAGCTATCTTATCCAAGCCGCATGCTTTATTGTTCTTCATTGCTTTGACAGCTTTTTCAACTTCTTCAATGGAGAATGGCTCACTAGGTGAAACCGCAGGAGGAGGCTCCGGTATAGTCTGGAGAATGTTTTCATCTCTTGGGAATTTCACATTTAGGTGAGAGCTGAAATGAGATTTCCAGCAGTCTAGGACTTCATCAGGAGCAGTTCTCAGTTCTCCATCCTTATTCTTAGCAGCTGGTTGAAGCCTTTCTTTTTCTCCAGCTAATCGCCTGACCCTTTTGAATAACTCATGACTGTCATTTTTTGCATATGCTAATTCCATTTCCTGGACTTCTGAGTTGAGCAGATTCTTCTTCCACCGTTTCACATCCCTCTTTACTTTCTGGTTCAGACATTTATATTTCTTCTTATTTTCTGAGTTTGGATGGTTTAAAACTGTGATCCTTGCCTTCCTTCTTTCTTCACAAGCGTTTCGTACGTCTTCAGGCAAACCTTTTACCCGTTTACCAATATTAAACCCGACCACTTTTTCAGTGATGTCATTAGTTGTGTCTTAGAATGATCCACTGTAAATTGATACTACTACAACCAAACAGCACAAATTCTTTTCAATCTCTGAAAGTAGTACTATGTTACTGCAACTCTGTACAGGCAGTACTCCATATGATGTCAGTTAGAATTCAGAAGAAAATTCTACTAACATATCATTTAATCACAAGAATTCAAGAGAATATTTCAATTCAGATACTGCATACTGGCATAATACTGAATGAAGAGATTATATAATGACTGCAAAAAAAAAAAAAAATCAATGACTGCAAATATCCTTGCGACATGTACTATCTACAACAGTGTGCAAGTAGCACTGTTTGCAATTGCTATGTTTACCTGACAGCTAGTCTGTGGTCCCCCATCCGCCGAGCTGTGAGGATTAGTTCGGTCAGCAACTTAATCTGAAGAACTGGCCAACCATTAGGATGATCTACTGCATAATGAGAAAAATTGTCAAAAAAAATTGTAGAATGACAATTAAAATTTCACATACAAGCATATAGTATGTTATTTTACATTAGATAATTTGAATCTATGGTAACTCAATGACAATGTATACATAAATTTGAAACAAAATGTACAAAGGATATGTTGCATTTTTACTGTGTATTTATGATCAGAACTTGTGCATCAAGCTAATCAATTTATTTCATTCTACACTTTCACATCAAAAGTAGCAAGTTGGAAAAGACATTTGAAATACACATCATAATTTATTAACAAATACCTGAACCACATAATATCAACTGCCTTTGTGACTATGTAATCTTGCATTGCAATAATTATTAAATTTCATTGCACATGGAAATAAAATTGACGAAGATAGCACAGTAATCACAAAATTGAAAGGAGAACTGGAGCATTACAATAGAATCAAATTACACTGTACATAAAAAGTCTGCCATTGACATGTACACAGATCTTTAACTAAGTTCCCCCTTTGTTTTTGACATGAACTGATAAGGTTGTATTCTCCATTCAAATGACTGTAGTCTTGTAATAACCTAGTAATAATGACCTTTGTGGTGAAAGGATTGAAGCTACTAAATCATTCGCTATAAGAACATGTTTTTTATAATATTTTCAAGTACAAATTAAGATGAGAACTCTGAGGTGATAGATCAAACCCTCTTCCAATTTGTTAGTGCAGTTTCATCTAGCAAGTCTATCTTTGAAAACATATGAATGTTAACCCTAAAAAGACTGGGGGGGGGCCTAAAAGGCCCCCCCCCCCCTTGACATTTTGCGCGATTACTCTGCAACACGCAATGCTCTCGCCGTGATGCTCTATGAATTTTTTCTTTCGAGTTTCCCGCACATTTTGACACCAAATTTGTGATGCCCGGGGGTACGGTTCTGAAGTTACATAACTTTTTGTACATGCACGTGAGGCCGAAAATGGCTCAAAAATGTGATTTTGTGTACAAAGTCAATGCAAATTGAGTTTTTTCACATGGTTCATCTAAATATGATTATTTTTACTCTCAACGGCTAAAATCAATTTGTTTAAGGAGTATTATGGTTCAAAAAGTGTCTGCCACAAATTTTGTAAAAAAAACCAACATATACAAAAGGTTGAAAAAACAAAGAAATACATAAGAAATTCATAAAACAATAAAATAAATAAGAAATTAATTTTGATACCGAATTATTTTTTTTCAAGTACATTTGCTAAGAATGCCACAAAGAATAATTAGACCAAAAATGAGCACTTTTGGAGCTTTATTTACTGATTTAGATCAAAGAGTCTGATTTCTCGCATAAATTAGCATAATTAATCAAAATAAAATAAAAGAAGACTATTTTGTAAAATTTAAATATACGATCTTGTAGATTACATCGCACACTACCATTGTGCAAATTTCCGCTGCGATCGCGCGATCCACGGCCGAGATCTTAAGGGGGGGGCCCTTTAGCCCCCCCCCCCCCCCCCCCAGTCTTTCAAGCTACCAAAATAGCCCAGTCTTTTTAGGGTTAAACCGCCATACCTTTATTCTTTAATGTCAGACTTGGATAAAACTACTACTCTGCTTGTACGATTTTACTCTCTTTATCAAAGTCAACTCCGAGAAGGTATGAAGACTAGACATAAATCCAACGCTAGGGGATTACCACACTAGCCCTGCCCAAAAAGTCAATGAGCACAACAAGGGTTCAAAAGTGATATGTACCACATAACAGCAATGACTATGTAGATCTTTGCTTCCACTTATCAATGAACACTGATTTGCCCTTACCTAGATTTCGCTCCTTGACATTTAGTGTGACCTTGAAACCAACCAAAGCCTCAAGGAGTAGTGAGTGGCACTGGAAAACAAGCATTGATTGCATTAAAAAAAAAAATGGCAAAATTAACAAGGTCAATAAGGATGAGCTAACCAGCAACAAACAAAGAAAAACAAAACAGATACCTGGCAGGTCTACTACCTGCAAAGTACAATGTAGATAAGAGAGTAAGTACATAGAGAAATTTGAGCAGGAAATCAGAGGATGATATGACATACATTTGTACGAAAGAAGAAAATCTTGTCTGACAAACATTTGTTATTAAAAAAGTTAAAACTTTGATGTAAGTTGACATTAAAAACAAAACAAACAAACAAACAGACGCTTATGGATGTTGTTTACTATAAGTTATGGCATATGATCTTGTAAACATAGCTGTATCTGCAAGAGTTATGTCTGAACCAAAACAGCATGATCTGCATGATCTATATGATACTGGACAATAATTAAATTTTAGTTAATTTACCATAGCCCAACTGGAGTTTGGATTGGTGGGACTAACACACTGCATTGCAGCCACTCGTTTGAAGAACGCCGCTTTCCGGTGGAACCCAATCTTGGCAAACAGCCTAGAGAGGGCGCTGTATCGCTGCACCTTTTCATGCTCGGGAAGGTTGAGGTTGATGTAGATGACATTCTGGAGGAAATCTGCTGCATCCATGGTTTTCTGTGATAGAGAGTTTAGGATGAAAAGATTGGTGAGTATGTGTAACATAAAATAAAGCACACTTCGAATACAACATTTATTGTACACAACATTCTGTTAACTATCTCCATGACCAGAGTACAGAGCTGCAAATCACTGTGCATGTTTCATTCGAGCAACTAACTTAAAGCATCAGGCTAGCTAACTTACATCAATTGTGCTTGTGAAGTCATATTTCCTATTTTTGCAACACTAGCTATAATGATGGGTGTCCACTATTACATAGATGATGCAAGCGTAAGCCTAAAAGGTATCAGCTGCCAAAAAGCACTGACTCCCATATGACATTATACAGGTGCTTGAGTAATGTAATATCATTATCATATGATCAACAATGCATGATTTCAGAAGTGCATCCTTGCCAGCCATTTTTGAGATTATCTTATCAATTGGTGTCATTTCTTAAGATATTCCTGTTGTACTTGGTGGTCAGGTTTAACAAAGAATATTTCTGTTGCATCTTATCTATCAACATACAAAAAACTATACTTCTGGAAACAGTCACTATGTTTCATTATTGTTGCCGGCTGATCATCAATCAAATGGTTACAACTGCAACTTTCATTTATAAGTACACTGACAGACTAAGAAAATGCGTCCTTCCATTGAAAATGAAGTGTGGTAAAAATGTGCTGATACACATAAGATGAACTGCTTGTAAGTCATCTAATACATAACAAAAATAAACAGAAGAAACAAAACAAATTTCTCATACAACCCAACAGTGACAGCATGGCTGAAAACCATCAGAAATAAAATCATAATTTCCTACATGGAAGGATGAAAACAAAAAGCCTTGGGCATAATGGTTAAACACATAGAAGCATAAACTACTTTCTTACATAGAAAAGCACAGATAATTTCTAACATTTTAACAGTACAACACATTATACATGCGTGATGACAACTACAACATAAATCTAGATCACAAATTAAATGACTGGAACAAGCAAGTGCTTTGCTCTATGAAAAATAAGCATGATCTCACATCTACAATGTACAATGTACACCACATGATATCATGAAATGTAACAAATCACTGAGCTGAATGAATTTATTAAAATGAATACCTTGCAATACAATCCAAAAGAACATTGCAAATAAGGGGATTCTCTAATCACTCTCTTTTAGCTTGAAAGAAATCAACTAGTAAAAAGTACTGTTGTACAGTAATTGCAATATATCACCAAAGAGATGAAAGGTTTCAAACAAACCAAGAATGCTACATGCTATTTCATGGATGGCTTTCTTGGTAAATAAGACAAAAATACATCATCTCCACTATTAGATATGAACAAACACCCAGACAACATGTTGGTAAACTTGTCAAACGAACATGCCACAGACTCAAGGGCCTGGATTCTGGAAGATGGTTTATTACAACTATGGACTACACCATCAGTTCATAAGTTCCGCAGTGCCTCTAACTAAGTGTACACTGTATACCCGATGTAGTAGTAGACTGATGATCTCTAAACTGAATTCAAATCCTTGGTCTAGCTAAGATGGTCTAGCCAAACACTTCTGTGGCTGTTTATGTTATGTTTTGTTTGTAGGAATTTAAGTCTAGATTTTGCAGCAGATATTTCACTTTCATCACATTGCAAGAATTAGTTACAACTGACTTGTATTGCTACATTTCAGACCCTCATACTCTGTGCCACAGTCATTTTGAAGCATTATTTTGACTGCATCATACTTCCCCAAGTGACACTATGTAAATCTATCAGGTGAGAAAAACCTGTAAACATAAGGCCAGCTGATGCATGTAAAGCTGGGAGACCATACATTGTAGGCATTACAAAGGCAATTGTCTGATGAATGGTTATACACATGAATGTGGAACTAAAACATATTTCCATACATTGTAGGTATGCTATCTGACTATCCACCCTCTACTCATGTTGCCAGGAACAGAGCACATTTTGTGGTCTGACTTAAACTATGGTCCATAGTTTCAATAAATCCCCTTAGAGAATGCAGGCCCAATTCGTGCAGAGATGTACTGATGAGGCATGCCAAAGTCAGGCTGATGAACAGTGTACCTTATTACTCAGGGCATCTCCTTGTTCCTGCAATGATGTCAATCACTGTAACTCACACTATCACAGCATAATCTTCACTTCAATATCAAATATCAAGGACACAATATCATTCCAGCATGACTGTGACTGCCATGAACTGGCTTTAGCTTAGTGGCAGTGCCACTGCCAGGTAAGCAGTTCATGTAGGTGACACAAGTTCAAATCCCACTCTTAGTTTCTTCTATTTCACTTAGTGTTCAAATTAATACATATCAAGCACAAAATCATACAGTATTTGCAGGCAGTAACAGTAAAAAACAAACTTCTATTACATTATTCAATCACTATTGCTACAGTATAAAAAAAGAGAAAAAAAAAACATAATCCAGATGAAATTTACACATCACCGAGGACTGTTTCTGTCTGTGCTTTGACTGAAGAGCAAAATTGCAATTTTTAAACCACTGTGAAAAAAGTATAGTAATAATGATAAACAAATTTTTTTTAAATCAAAACTTCATGTGACTTCATAATAATTGTTAGAAGTGTTTAAGTATCCTGAATGACAACAGGGTTTCAGGAGAGGGAAAACATCTGTCATATGACTAGAAGCTGATTCTCTTGCAAATTTCAGCACTATATTATGGCATAAAAATGTGTGTCATCCATACACTGTATTTCTATTTTGAGGTCACCATCTCAAACATAGTCCGTATCTAGTTTTCATTATTTCGGCTGTTTCTACTCTTTTAAAAAAAAATATATGATTTTCAAACAGTCAACCATTTTTTACACTCAACCTTTTCCAATGCTGGCTGGTTCATGTAGCATTTAATATCTCTTTGGCTTTGTGATTTATTGACTCACATAAAATGCAAATTACAAACATGAATTCTAAAACAACACTGCAAATAGAAGTGCAGAGCGACCATTACAGAGAGATTATCTCCAATTCTTCTTCAATTCTTTTAAGCAGTGTTTTTAACTTCCAGTAGCTCTGAGATGAAGAACTATGGATTTCTCATGTGAGCTTTACATCATCTCAGTTTGCATCATGCTGTGGCAATATTCGACTCTAGCTATGCCCTCTTTTGCTCTGAAGTTTACACATTTCGTTCTTTTCTTTTCTTGCTTGTTTGCAACTGAGACCAATTACTTTAATACAAAAGACTACTTATTTTCTTGAAGGTACATGGCATAGTTGGGTAGAAAAGATGATACTGCGTAGTAGAAGATGAGGGGAAAAAAACCACTGTACCTGACCATGAAATCTTCCTAGATAACTGTTCTATACTATATCACAATCCTGTCTTGCTGATACACCTTTCATAATGATTCTATACAGATGGCATTACAAGTGTCTGATGTCTTGCATTTGAACATAAAGTAACAAACTTAAAACATATATCCGGGTATTTATATGTCTTTAGTCAGCAAGTCTACAGCACAATGAATCTACAATTACAGCAGCCACAAGAAGGGCCACTGTATATCAAACAGTTAGTATTTGATCATTCACGTTTAACAGCAACAGAACACAATGAACTGTTTGCCACAGTTATTGCCAGATGGTGTGTCTAGATGAATTTGAAGTGATCATGAAGGGGTGAAATGGTTGACCTCTCCACATTACAGTCTGCATAGTATTACCACTGTGCACAATCAGAGAATGTTGGGTAGATTCACTTGTCACTTTCAAATGCAGTGTAACTGATTTTGTCTCATTCACATGTCTTATTCAAAGAGATATGTGTACTACACATATCATGGCAAGCATGTACACTGTAACATGTACAGGACTGCCAACATTCACAGCACAATCAGGGAGGTTCCAAAAAAGAACACAGGGAGATGTACATGTCTGATATGAGCATCTCGATGGGCAATGGTAATTCCCAAAGCAGGCAGATTTCTACATTCTCTTTATGTGGACATGAAAAGCAATATACAGTGTAATTGATTTCAGGAAGCACCCTGCAGAATAAGGGAGATTTGGCAGCTCTGCATGTACTAGTATACAAAAGGTGCACAGAACCCCTATCTCTTTTTACAGCAACTCATAAATGGTATAAAGGTTCTGTAATCTACAAAATATACAAAATTACATACTAATATGAAATTAAAGCCTAAATGTACTAGATAAATATATTTGGCTGAGTGACTGAAATATATTGAGTTTAAAATGAAACAAGGGGAAAAATAGAAAGAAGGAAAGCTACATTGTATAGGGATTTTCTGCTGTTTAAAGTCATCCATGACCAGTGAGGCAATTACACTTACAATGTTGTGCATTAAACATTCTAAGCAAAATACTTGGCCAGTAAAAGAGCTCTGTAGAATCATATTCTATGTTGTATCAACCCAGAATCCATACATGCCACACTTTTTAAAGAAATGATGAATCAAGAAATAATATGACTCTAGATAAATGATTTTGAAACATCCAATAAATCGTGCCTGAAGAGTAAACTTCTGTAATCACCATGACTTCGGCAGGAGACTAGTTCAGGCTCAATGAGTTTGGTACCAAGGTATGCTTGGTGTTTGTTTTCTAGTACATGGTTTGAACACTCACACTCTGCATCAGCTGGTTAACAAATGACACATCAAACTACCTGTTACCCCCACTGACGTTATAACATTTGGTGTTTTTTTTAGGGGTGGGCTAAGGTGAAAAAGACTTGTTAAAATAAAACAAATGGGATTAAATGTTAACAAAAACATATTTGATGGGTATTTGAGGTTGATGTATGATCACAAAAAGGGGGGAATGTTTGAACCGAATGCTACGGCTCTCACTGTAGGGTATGGGGAAGTATTACATAGAGACTTACCCTCTGTTTGATGAGCACCTCTGTAGCCTTGATACAAGCCTCCATTTCAATAATGGCAGCATTGGTATACTGCAGCAAAGAAATCCATTGGAACACTTTTTCACATTCTATTGCTTCTAACAAACACTCATGTCTTGATAGGCAGTAGCACATTATTTGCTATGCTTCATCCAGTAACTTTGAATTCAACCTTCATGATGCTTTATTTACATTGTACTCTTTATTTACTCTTTCAGGAATTCATTCAATTCATAATTCAATTTACATGAAGCTATTTGATGAAAAACAAAGAAAGTAAAGCAGTGGGGACAGGGAAAATGGAAATAAGAAAATTAATGGTAACTCAGGACCATATGAATTTCTGTAAAATCACTCATTGGTGTGCTAGTTAAGCCACCTTGCCACATCGTAAAATTTATCTACCCGGCAAATAAAAATTTAGCTGACCTAAAAAAAACACACTACCAATCATACCTGCAAATAGGGTGGCTCTAATGTACAAAGTATTTTGACAAAGATTTATGTTCAGTGAGTTTTAGTTTATTGTATTAAAGATAATAAAAAGTTTTGGTACCTCAAAAGTTTCCCTGAATTTCCGTGTTTCAGGTTAAAGTACCTTTCAAATAACTAACACTGTGAGACTTACTCGCCCCAAAGTGCTCTCATTTCTTAGTAATCATGCAATTAACTGCGACCAGCAGCCCCATACGCATAGTAGCGTAATGGGGCTTCGCATTGTAGCATTCAGGATCATGACAGATTTAGTATCGCGGGTAAATATCAACTAAGAATCCAAAAAATTCTTCAATTTGAAGACTTACCAATTAAGTTGAAGTCTTGAAAACAGGCTTCGGGCAACGTTTGGTTCTGCCAATAGTCCCTTTCTGTTCGAATTGATGACTGAATGTGACTCTGTCGAGAGGACCTTGGGAAAACTACATACACTGATTACTACGGCCAGCGCATACGCACACATCACATGCGAACAAATTTCAAATCCATGAACGGATAAGATGTTTGTGTGCCCATGCGCTGGCCGTCAATTCAGTGTAGCTCTCCCAAGCAAGGTCCTCTCGACCGAGTCACATTCAGTCATCAATTCAAACAGAAAGGGACTATTGGCAGAACCAAACGTTGCCCGAAGCCTGTTTTCAAGACTTCAACTTAATTGGTAAGTCTTCAAATTGAAGAATTTTTCGGATTTTAAGTTGACATTTACCTGCGATACTAAATCTGTCATGATCCTGTAAGCTACAATGCGAAGCCCCATTTAGCTATGCGTATGGGGCTGCTGGTCGCAGTTAGCTACTCAGTATGCGTATGGGGCTGCACGCTGCTGGTCGCAGTTATCATGCAATAATGGTTTCGTACAATACGTGTACTACCTCGCCGCCATACAGCGGCGGCTCTGGTACGAAACCATTATTGCATAATTACTAAGACATGAGAGCACTTTGGGGCGAGTAAGTCTCACAGTGTTAGTTATATGAAAGGTACTTTAACCTGAAACACAAACTAAGACAAGGAAATTCAGGGAAACTTTTGAGGTAATACCAAAACTTTATATTATCTTTAAGTTTGTCCAATTGTATTATTCTAAGAATGGACAGGTTAAATAAAGAGTCTCTGACAACTGAAGGGTTGAAAAAGTTCTTACATTGTAGATTTAGAAGGCTTAACAAAGACGCTATGAGAAATTGGAGAGTTTTACAGGATCTAGACTAATAATGGAAGGTTTAACAGAAGGTACTAGGAAACCGAAAGGTTTTGTGGGCTATGACACACACACACAAAAGGGCTAATAGACAAGCCCACAGAAATCAACAATTTGTGAAGATTTGAAGAATAAAAGCACGAAAAAGGAGGTTCTAAAACAATGAAGAGTTTAAAGGGTTCCGATAAAGGAATAATTACTCCAACAGTTCAGAGAAAGTGAAACAGGATTGACAGGCTCTTGGATTGGAAGAGTTGGCAAGGGGTTTAAAAGGGGGCTTTATGAAGACTGAAAGATTGTAATGGTTCAGGAAACATTACACCAAGTGCAAATAGTTTGTACTAAGAAGCAACATCACAGGATAACCAAGAAAGGGTATCCCTGTTTTTCACTCTCACACAACAGCATCAATGGAATACACATTATTGTATTGAATAATTCTGAGGCACATTGGTAAAATGATTTCCAAAGGCAAAATTTAACTGTACACATACTCTGTACACTACCGGGGGGTGTTTCATTAAGACGAACGACTTATGAACGACCTGGTGATCAGTTGTGATGTGCTATACTTCTCAGAATTTCAATAATTCAGCACAAGAACTGATCACCAGTTGTTCTAAAGCCGTTTGTAACTTTAAGAACAGCTATATACTACATGTATATGAACGCTGACCATCAAAACAAAAAAGACTAGAAATGTCGCTATGGCGACTGGTATGCCTCCGCCATAATGCATGATTCTCCTAATAGGTCTATACCGGTAGTACATGTGGACAATGTGTGATTACATTTTCACAAAATTGGCAAAATATTAAAATGACATGTTTGTCACAAATGTGTTGAATGTTCGCCTTCCATGACCTACATTTAATTGGATGAATAGGAGAGCATGTATTTGGGGATTTAAGGACTTTGACTTGACTTTGACCCTTTCATAAGTTTATGCATTGAGTAGTTTTCAAGGTATGGAGAAAAAGTGCAATTTCTGTATTGAATAGTTAATTGTTACCATTTTCATCTGGCCTTTGACCCCAAAATTCATAAGAGAATCACTGTCAGGCACAACATGCATAAATTTGTACTAGGTTTCAAGATAACTTGAGCCACTTCCAAGATATGGAGGAAGAAGTAAGTTCAGCACTTTTAATTGATCTTTGACCTTTTGACCTTTGACCTTTTTGGCAAAAAAAAAAAAAAAAACTTCCCACAGAATCTCTATTCGGATATACATACTCCAAGTTTTTAAAAAATAATCCTGCTGGCATTGCATAAATACGAGGGAAATAGTAAAATTTTGAAGTGTTGCCCTTGACCTTTGACCCCATGAACCCCAAATTGCCTAGATAATCACTGCCAGTCAGTGCATGCATACACATGTATATACTATGGTCAATGAAGATGCCTTGAACAATTTCCAAGATATGGAGAAAAAAATGAAATTTTAACATTTTTACTTGATCTTTTGACCTTTGACCTTTGACCTCATGACCCCAAACTTTCACCAGCGAATCTTAATTGGGCAATACATGTATACACTAGGTTTCACGATAATATCTTCAGGCATTGCATAGATATGGGGGAAATAGTGAAATTTTAAGCATTTGACCTTGACCTTTTGACCTTTGACCTTGAGCATGTGCACCCAAAAGTTGATAGGAACAACTTCACCCCCTAATACACATACACGCCAAGTTTCATTAGGATACCTCGAAAGGTTTTTTAGTTACGTTGTCCACAAAATTCATTACGGACGGAAGGACGGACGGACGGACAACCCGAAAACATAATGCCTCCAGCACCACTTCGTGGCGGAGGCATAAAAAGTGAGGAAGGTAATGGTGTCATACAAACTAATCATCTATAGTAATAATGTTCAAAATTGTTGTATCGGTTATACTGTTTGTCAACGTTGAGGGCGTTGTCCCCTATGTGTAATATTCACCAGCAACGTTGATACAACGTCAGTGCGTTGTATTCAATAAAGTTCACTACACACATGTAAAGATTGTCTACAATGATTCGTTAATTTTGACGTGATATACAACATTTGGCGACGAGGATGGCTACCGCTTTGAACCTACCGGCCCCGACGCCGTTTCTCAACTCGCCTGGGGAACCTCCTGTGCCGTGGGATAGATGGATTTTGAGCTTCAACACATATCTTATCGCCACGGGCATGGACTCCGCCAGCTCCGAGCGCAAACGTGCAATCCTCGCCCATTGCCTGGGGACCGAGGGTCAGCGGGTGCTCGAGCAGCTCACCGGCGTGGACGGCCAGCCGCACAGCAAGTTCGATGCGGCTGTGAAAGGCTTGGAGGGGTACTTCGGACCAAAAAAGAGCACGATGATCGAGCGTTATCGGTTTCGGCAACGAGCCCAAGGACACGGAGAGCCTGTCAAGCATTATATCGCCATCTTGGGTGAGTTAGCCTCTACTTGCAAATTCGGTTCTTTGAAAGAGGAAATGATCAGAGACCAACTCATTGAGAAAACGAGCATTCCTCGCATTCGTGAGCGTTTGTTAATGGAGGATGATACTCTCACGCTAGAGAAAGCCACTGTACTCGCTGTTAATGTAGAGTCAGCCATGCAGGACTCCAAGACATTAGCGCATTCTAGCAGCGGCGTACCATCGGCGGACAGGGTGCAAGCCATCAATCGCCCGCCAGGCAAGCGCCATTTTCAGAAAGGCAAAGCACACGCTCATTCGACATCGAAATGCGGCAATTGCGGAGGAGTGCATGCCCTGAACAATCGCGAGGCCTGCCCTGCCTTCGGAAAAACATGTCACTCGTGTCGAAAGGCTAACCACTTCTCGTCCGTCTGTCGTAAGAGTCGACGAGACGGCAAAAATGTGCGTCACATCAACGACGAAACCGACAACGAACATCACCAAAGCAACTCGCCACACACACAGCATGTTTATGCTGTCCACGGTCACGTCGGTGGACACTTTAAAGAATGTGCGATCGCCCTCGACGGGACTCCTGTGAGCCTCTTAGTAGACGTGGGGGCAAAAGTGTCTATATTAAACGACGCCACATACCGGAGAAATTTCGAAAAATTCCCGCTGCAGTCAACGAATGAGAAATTGCAGTCCTACGACAAGTCTACCATCGAGGTTCTTGGAATTGTCTCTCTTCCGGTGCGCTACAAGGACACTGCCATAGACCATTTTCCGTTCTACGTCACCCGAGGATGCAGTCTCATGGGAGTGAACCTCTTTGATCGGCTCGGGTTTAAGCTCCATGATTCTACGGGAACACGCATCAATGCAGTCACAACCGGTGATTACCAGCAGCACTTCCCAGCCCTCTTCAGCGATTTTGGGGAAGTACGGGGATATTGTCACGCACCCCGTGTCGATCAGTCCGTGCGCCCTGTATCGCAATCGCTGCGACGACTGCCATTCGCGATACGGGCAGAAGTTTCCACGGAACTTCAGCGATTGGAAACAGACGGAATCATAGAGCGCATAGATTCATCGCCGTGGATTTCGAACCTCGTAATCGCACGGCGGAAAAACGGCGAACTGAGACTCTGCGTCGATCTCAAATCTGTCAACAAAGCATTGATCCCCGACAAGTATCCGCTACCGACAATTCAGGAACTTTCAGCATCATTCCACGGATCTACGGTCTTCTCGAAAATTGACATGCGTCGCAGCTACCTGCAGGTGCCATTAGCGGAGCGAAGTCGACACCTCACAGCATTTATCACGCATGAGGGCGTCTTTCAGTACAAAAGGATGCCATACGGTTTGAGCTCAGCGCCAAGTGCGTTCCAGAAGATCGTGACATCGGTCCTCTCAGGCACAGAGGGGACAGTGAATCTGCTCGATGACGTCGTCGTACACGGCAAGGACCGCGCGGAACACGACAAGCGTCTGAACGAGGTTCTCGAGCGCTTCGAACAGCACAACCTCACATTGAATGCCGACAAGTGTAGCTTCGCCGCAGCGGAAATCGACTTCCTCGGCTACAAAGTGTCCGCATCAGGAGTAAAACCGACACATGACAACGTGGAAGTGATTCGCGCACTCCCAGCCCCTACCAACGCGAAGGAATTGTCGTCGTTTCTCGGTACAACGAATTTCTATCGCAAATTTGTGCCGCAGTATGCAGTGATCGCGGAGCCCCTTCAACGGCTGCTGCGAAACAACGCGGAATGGGAGTGGACTACCGCACAGCAAGACGCGTTTGAAGCGCTCAAAGCGAAGATAGCGGCCCCGCCAGTACTTGCCCACTTCGACCCAAGTGCAGCCACATACGTCACGACCGACGCGTCTGGTACCGCTGTAGGAGCCGTGCTTTCGCAATTGATCAATGGAAGCGAACGCCCAATCGCATTCGCGTCTCGTGCGTTAACGACCACAGAACGCAAGTACAGTACAGGTGAGCGTGAAGCGCTTGCATGCATCTATGCTACCGAACACTGGCATATGTACTTGTATGGACGTCACTTCACACTTCGCACGGACCATCAAGCCTTGACTACGTTGTTGAGCACTTCGGGATCTGGACATAGACCGCTCCGAATCTATCGCTGGTCAGACAGACTGCACCAATACGACTTCGACGTCGAATACCTCGCAGGTAATCGCAATCGCGTCGCAGACATGTTGAGCCGTACGCCATCAGCTCCAAGCAACGATCGCGATAAAATCGCAACAAGCGACATCGATGAATTCGTCTTCTCCGTGATCTCGAACGCGACTGCGAAGCTTGTAACGCGAGAGGAACTGGAAGCTGAATCTCGCACGGACGAAACGCTGAAACAGGTATGTCAGTACCTGAAATCGGAGTGGCCAAGCAAAGTTCCAGACGAACTCAAACCCTACTATAGGGTAAGACACGAACTCGCAGTGTACGATGGCGTATCAATCGCACGCGGCACGCAAGCAGTCGTACCGAAATCGCTGCGACGTCGGGTCATACAGTTGGCCCACGAAGGTCATCCCGGCATCGTGAAGATGAAGCAAAGATGTCGCGCATCAATATGGTGGCCCGGGATTGACACGGAAGTAGAACATTTCGTGAGGGACTGCGAGAGCTGTACGCTGAGCGAGAAGGCAGCAATCCCACATCCAGCTCCCTTACAACCTACGCCTTGGCCTACCGAACCGTGGGAATCGATTCAAGTCGACATATTCGGTGAGGTCGTCGCAGCTCCAGCTGGACAGCGATTTTTGGTAGTCGTCCACGATCTCCATAGCAAGTGGCCTGAGATAGCAGCAACGAGCTCAGTCACCACTAAGTCAGTCATTGCTATCCTAGAAACTTTGTTCACGAAATGGGGACTGCCAAAAACCATGACCACGGACAATGGACCTCAATTCGTTTCTGCTGAGTTTTCTGAGTTTCTTTCGCAGTATGGAATTCATCACCAACGCACTTCACGCTACAATCCGCAATCAAACGGCGGCGTAGAGCGATTCAACCGCGTGATCAAAGACAGTGTGAAGGCAAGCATGTCAGAAGGTAAAACATTTGACCAGTCAATCCAAACCCTTCTGCGTACGTACCGATCAACCCCCCACTCGTTGACCGGCAAAACCCCAGCCGAGCTCATGATTGGCAGGAATATCAGAACGCCCCTCAGCGTTCTCCAACCACCGCAGGAACCGGCAGAGAAGATCAGACTGAAAGCTAGCGAAATCGCGACAAAACAGCAGAGAGCAAAACAGTACACGGACATGCGCAGAAACGCGAAACCAGCTCAATTCCGTGTCGGCGACTGGGTGCGGGTGAAGCGGCCGATTCGCAGACACAAATTATCATCAGCGATATCGCAACCAAAACAAGTCGTGCGCAGACTGGGAGCGAGTGCATACCTCTTGCACGACGGAACGCGCTGGAATGCTAGACGCTTGATCTCCAGCCGACAAGGAGGCAATAGCGACCTCGTGAGCGAAGCGAACCAATTCATCTTTGATGACAGCGACCCCCAACAACATGGGACAAACAACGAACCGCCACTTCGCCGATCGCAAAGAGCGAGACGCCGACCTCCGTATCTGGATGATTTTGTTTAATGCAGAACAGTAAACTAATAACTTCAAACTGCATGCAAAATTTTGAAATCACAAGAGAATACCCGGATTTTGGACGATATGATTTTTGGAACGCTGAAACTGCAGTTTGATACAGTTTGTAACGTCATAATTATTATCACACTTATTGGAAAACTCAAAGACATTGAACTCATAGCTGGATAAATATTTTGGACTCACCTTGGACTGAATGTTGGTTTCAAAAGGAGGAAAATATGTTGTATCGGTTATACTGTTTGTCAACGTTGAGGGCGTTGTCCCCTATGTGTAATATTCACCAGCAACGTTGATACAACGTCAGTGCGTTGTATTCAATAAAGTTCACTACACACATGTAAAGATTGTCTACAATGATTCGTTAATTTTGACGTGATATACAACAAAAATGAACATCAGAAAGTGTGTTGTCATAGTGTGAAAGCGCCAAGAAGGCCAGCAGGCAATTATGCTGGTACACTTACCTTGGCATAGTGCACAATGGCATCTCTGTATCTCTCAATGATTTCATCTGGTGGCAGACAGTTCTTGGGTAGATCTTCATCGTAATCCTCATCAGTAACGCCATTCATAGCCTCGTAGCTTCCTGCTCAGACAAAATATAACAGGATGAGCGGTACAGTCTCTGTCCTTAAACATGTGGAAGAATCACTACAGAGACTCTTTAGCCATCACATCATTTTCTTTCAGAATGTTTTATGATATTCTAAGTTTACTGTATCAGCTTTTTAGCTCAATGACCACCAGATTTTGTTGTTTTTTATATATTTTTGCTTACTGGAGAGGCACAAATAATTCATGATAAGACAAACACAAAATGAACCAAATCATTTTTGTTTACTGATAATGCATCTTTCAGTACACATCACAAAGTAGACAGGCCTATACAGAAATAAGTAGGCAAATGGTAACAAGTATGGAGAGCTACGGAGTAAGTTGGATCTGTGAATGACATACATTTGTAATTGTATGTGTAGTAAAGAACTAAACAGTATTTTGTAGGAACAAATCTAACAGTCACAGACTTTCACTGCACAAGCCACAACATCAATCAGTAGATGACATGGGAAGCTGAAGAGTGTGCATTTTGTACTTCAAGGTGTATTAACAAAACTTTGAATAAGGAATGACAATTCATAAATCAGATCAGACTAGCACATGGAAACAAAGGATTGAGATTTGTTTGATTGTCTGCTGGTTTGTTTGTTTGTTTTGTTAATGGCAAACATGTATGTCATCACTTAATCAAAGAATGGGCATTCTTGGGCTCTTCCTGTAAGATTAACATCTGGCACAAGATCATCTCGAATCTATGACTGGCATAAAACACATTTTTCTGAGACTACAAGTACATGTACAGTATAACCCGCAAGGATGGCCAAACCTGATCTGTGCAGCTTCTCCTCTGGTGGTCGTAAAAGGGATTCCCCACTGAAGGAGGCATTGCGAGGAAGTCCTTTGGCCTTTGGCTCAGTGGGGTACAGCTGGATGACGGATGCTGCACACATCCCCTCTAGACAGGCTGAAAGAGGCAAATAAGTACACAAACATACAGCACTTTCATACATACATTGTATGTACACAACAAAGAATCACTATTTTTAATGCCTGTGGGCACAGCAATCCATGGAGCTTTCCATAAATGTACACAAAGCTGATAGTGAATTTGGCCTTCTCATCATTCACAATGCTATCCTGCCCTTGTAGTTATCAGCTGTTGAACCAAATGCATGTTTTGTGTGTACATGTATGCAGTGAGGATACCCGTATTCATTTGCCAATACTGTTGAAATGAACATGACCACTTAATACTGTTTAACATGACCAGTTGAGGTGGTAGAATTCTTCTGTGCCTCTAAGGACATACCCTAAATTTATTCTTCTTATGCCTGACTACTTTAGTGCCTTTGTCACCCCGTGCTGAGCCCAAAATGATTACACAAAACTTGGAAAATATTAAGAAATCTGAAATAAATGAATTACAAATTTTGATATAGAAATCACACAATGCATACAGTACTTAAGCACTAAATGCTTGTAGTACATACAGTACATGGTACTGGCAAAGTATTTCTATTTGGGACAAGAATAAACTCCAGTCCTGAGAATGCAACCCAATAAAACTAGACATGAGAGACTTAATCGATACCAAAGCAAATCCTGCCAAATACAGAAAACCTTGCTTCAAGCATGTACGAAGCATGAATATGAATAGTCTTCAACACTTACTAAATCACTGATTTCATGCAAAAATCTATAGGACTCTTCATGATAGCTTACTACAGGAAAAGAAAAAATAATCACACAGAATACAAGCGCTACACAACCCAATTATTTCATGTGTACTGCAACAAGTAACGTGCCATGGGGACTTATCATTTACAGACAATGAAAGGGATATATTATCTCAGCACAGCAGCCAGATGGTTAACCCACTGAGGATGAGTCCCAAGTACTAGTATACTCAGGCAGGTGTCTATGGGAAATACGTGTTGTAGCAAAATCTGTCCGTCCTCATCGTATTACTGAGATTTGTTTACCTGCCATCCACAGCCAGTCATTGGCGCCCTTGAGGATCTCATAGGCCGTTTGGTAGTGGACAAAGGCCTCCTGGGTCATGCCCGCCATCAGACTCAGGTCTCCAACATGTTTCCGCATCCTGCCTTGAACACGTCGTCTGAACGTCCTGAGAATTTGAACGAGAAACCAAATATATTGACTATTGAAAGAGGATATTCAGCAAGTTCCTTTCTTTGCCTTAATTTCCAAAAACTAACATTTTTCCAAGCTCGTTAATTCAACCTTGTAATTATGGTTCTCTACAATGTATCTCTAATCAAAGATTTTCTATCATACAATGTATGGACTGATTTTTTTGGTGCACTAATACTTTGATAGGTTTTGCATTATTTCCAGGAGGATTGTTCCCCCCCCCCTTAGAAAAGTATTGTTAGCATTTAAAGTGCATTGCTGGACACTGTAGATCTACATGTGAATAATAGTCAAATGATCATCAAAAGTAATTTACATAAGTTAGATTTTGACCAATTACAATTTGATAAAAATATCTTTACAAAATTGCTTGGAAAATTTCACAAACTTGCACCAAACAATACACAAAGAACTTTCATTTAATACACAAAGAACTTTGCATTGCCTTTTAATTCACCTACAGTAACAATATTGAAATTTGCTCTAATAGCAGCTGTGATCAAAGTTATTTTTTTTTTCAGAACTATACTCTGATTGTCCAACTAAGCACAGACTAATTAAAACAGTACACACAGAAAGTCAATACCTTGTTTCAGTATCTATTCCTACAATATCTTTCTGCTCAAAGGGGGCCATGAGAAGGGGTAGCTTGTCATTTCGGTTGCTATTCATCTTGTCCAATCGTTTAGACTCTAGCACCCAAAACAGGGCTGCAGCAAAGTCTTTCACATCATCCTCCAGTTGTTCACAGTCTTCAATGCTGTTATAGTAGACAGCATCCGGTCTGATTCCTGAAGCACTGTCCTGTAAACCGTCCTTGGACATGCCAAACACAAAGCAGCGGGAGTCAAACAATGTATTCCTATAGGTCTCCTTCATTGAGTCAAAATTTGCGTAGACAGTGGCCAGCTCAATCTCTGAGGAGGCTTTGCCCAAACAAATGAGTCCAGCCACTCGACGGTGCACCTGAAATTCGCCCCATTCATTGTTCTCAAGATGGACCACCCGCTTGTAGCGAAGCCAGATGCTGCGCTTGTTGTCTGGGAGGTTCACATATGTCACACTGTTGATGCGGTCAATGATGCGGGCATACGCCCGAATCTTGACAGCCCCTACAGGCTTGATGGTGACCAGAATGGCCTGGTGGTCCTCAGGAGACTGGGTGTAATCAGCAATGCTCATGGTGATAGGGATTGGTGCTACATGTAGAATTAATCTGATTGCTGGTTCATCTGATTACCTATTGGTAAAGGAATATAAAAGAACATCTTTACAGTAAGTAATGTGTAAAGAGGGACAAAGACATCCTTTTGGTATTTTTACCTGTAAGCTTGTGTGTGACACTGTAAAAACTATGGACATACACTCTGGTGCTGCTTCTTTTTCATTTCTTTTTAAAAGTCATGAGATTGTTGTCTAATAAATTACACAGTGCTTAGCATTTTCATTCTGTTTCATCCAAAATGAACTTAAAACAACAAGTGAGTGCAACTGAATGGAAGGGTTTCTTTTAGGTCAAGTTCTCTGGGTACTACATGTAGTATCCCATTTCAGTTTGAGGTTCCGAGGCTAAGGGCTCGTTCTTTTCTCTCTCTCTCTCTCTCTCTCCCTCTCTTTCTTTGGGGAGAGGGGCACAAACTAGGCAGAGAAGAAATTCCAGCTATGCATACAGTTTGTACCTTGAAATAAAAACAATGTCAGTTTTTTTTATAAAAAAAAAGGTTATCAAGATTTTTTTTTTTTCCAGGCACAGGAAGTTTGCTTGCCATTATATTTAGTAGTCTTTCAAGCGCTGTTGCAGACAAAATAATTGCTGTTCACCCCTCCTATTCTTCCAAGCAAACAATGGTCAAATCTGTGCAAAAATAATAACCAAAACAGTGCCAAAAAATTGCCATTGGATCTTTATTACGCTATGCGTATAGAACTAGACCTCTCTGGGGCTGGTCGCAGTAAGATCTTTAATCAACTAGATTCTATAGTAGGGCCTAAAGGTTTTAGACTAGACCTATACCCTATAACATTAAATTTACAGCTGTAGCAGTGTACAGACACAGTGTCAGTCAGCCCCAGTAGGCGTCCTGATCTGATTCGCAGATTGATTTATCTCAGTAGAACACTGTCAGTGTCACCAAACCACTTCATCGCCATCGACATGATTCACGACCCTACAGACACACTCACAGATGATTGTGATTGCTGTTGCTACTGTGCTGTGCTTGACCAGCATTCAGCAAGACAGTTCAGTAGTGTTTCAATACGGCAGTGACTTGTATAGCATTACTAACGTTAGTGTAGAAATCTAGACAAGAGCGCAAATTAGAAAGTCGGTGGCTATCAATTATCATTTTGTCAAAGAAGCAAGACGTGATTTTATTTACTCACTGTACTGAGCAGTATTGTAGACAGTCATAATCCGGATCGCTGTTATTCCATTTGTAATGGATGTAGTACAAGGTTAGGTATGTGGCAAAAAGTACCGGTGTTTCGGAAACATTAGCCAGCAGCGCTGACTCAGTCTGATGAAGGCTATCGCTGATCAATCAAGTGCATGCAATGCATGCATGCAGAGATCTCTACACACTACTACATACACTCCCAGTATGAGATGAAATGAATGTGCCTGAATTCGTATCGACTCGCTCTTTCTACGGTACCCTCTACTATAAAATGAAAAGCTAAGGGTCATTGTAGGAATTTTCTCCTTTCTGTACGCACGTGCACTCTCCCTCCTTTACCACTCTCTTTCTCCCTATCTTTGATTTACTATCCTTTGCTTTCTTTTTACCCCTCTCTTCCTTTATCTTTCTCATGCACTCTTTTTTCTTTTCAAGTATACGTTGCATTTAAATGTGCGTATGACAAGTACCATACAGTTATCGAGTTCATTTCACACACGGGCCTTCTACAGTATCCACACCAAAAAAAAAAAAAAAAAAAAATAGACCGCTAAGTTCAGGTTGTGAACAGCAGCAAAATTGAAGGAAAGGACGTTTTTGTGTTACATTTCATCAGGATGTTGTTTTGTCCAACGTGTGCGAATGTCCTAGTTGTTGAAGAAGGACCGAATTGCCTACGATTTGCGTGCAATACATGTCCATATGTACACAATGTGACAAGAAAAGTAAGTTTAAAACTCGTAGAGAATGGTGGGCATTGTCATTGATGGTGCAGTTTTTAGTCCCACAGATTGAAAATTTCGTTAGTGACATCTACTTGGGCTGTATTTAGTGTGGAATTTCAGTAAAAAATTGGGTCAATGTGCAATAGGCCTACATGTAGTAAACTTGTACATTGTATGTGATAGTCCTTACAACCATGTTGTAGGTTTATTTTATGTGTATAAGGTTAGCAGTAATAGACTTGTAACTCTCCCCCCCCCCGCCCGTGCCCCGCCCCCCCCCCCCCCCCCCCCCACGTAGAGTCTAGTAGGGCCTTTGCATTTGTATACTACAATTGACTAGAAACTCTACCGTGTATAACTATAAAATACAGTAGAAAAATGCTACAACTAATTAACATTACTGTAGTAAACTTCATTGTGTAAAGTTCATTGTGTTGCATTATGATTGATGTAACAGGATCAAGTTTGAATATCTGGATGAGATATTGATTTTTTGAGTCATGTTGAGACACTTTGTCAGTGACAAGTGTAACTGTTAATTGTCATTTCAGATTTCAAACAGAAAGTATCCTCGTCTGAAAGAAGTTGATGATGTCCTTGGTGGAGCTGCTGCATGGGAAAATGTAGACTCAACAGCAGGTAATGATGATTGCATCATTTTGTTTACTGTAAAAGTGGAAATTTTCGTGGTGCTGAAATTTTCGTGCATTTTGCGCAACCAGAATCTAGCGCGAAAATGAAAGCATGCAAGTATTTTTGCTTGCCATATGTGCCAGTATTTGACGTCTTGATTCCACGGAATTAAAAACACGCGAAACTCTTCTTACCCTGCCAAGCGCGAAAAATTAGTAGCGCAAAAATATCCACTTTTACAGTACATCATTGCATTGCAAATGTGATTTTTTTTTTTTTTTCATTCTGGAAGAAATACACACCTACATGTATATAATGCACTCTAGGAATGCATTTGACGATCTTCACAGTTCCAGGTCACCACTCACTGCCCAATTACGGCAATGAAATCTTTAATCAATCGCTTGTTGGAACTGTAGGTCCTACAGTGTACACATACATTGTATCAATATGTGTTGGGGAAAAATTTTGTACTTCTGAGGAATATTCTGTCATACCAGTATCCAGTGTTCACAAATGTTCAAGTATAATCAAGTGCAATGAAATTGTAAAATTGCTTTCCTGTGGTGAAAACCAGTAAAGGCTGTGCTCTTTATGATGGCAAAATCTTTCGGGGGCACATTCATGCACTCCTGTTATTATGAATACTTATTTAAAACGAAACTCTTGTTACAATGAAGTAAAAATTCAAGTCCCAAATTATTGTCATGATACTGATCTTTATACAGAATCGTATGACTATAACAGAATTTCGACTTCTTTACCTAAAGAAAACTGCTCATCATGGGGACTTCATCATAATGGGAGTCACCTCTACATTGTGTAGTACAGCATACTTGGTATTACAGCACTCATGCATGTAAATATTTGGGATTTCACTCCACTTTGAGGGGAGAATGTGTGAGCCATTGAGCTTAGCCTCAAAATATGTGTTTAATTGCAAGTTCTTTTTACTTTTTGTGTCAACAAAATCTTTCATCAATGTCTCTTGTGCCCAACAGAAAAATGTCCCAAATGTGAACACCCAAGGGCATACTTCATGCAAATGCAGACTCGGTCAGCAGATGAACCTATGACAACATTCTACAAGTGCTGCAACCCTCAGTGTGGACATCGCTGGAATGAGTGATATCTCCCAACTATCCGTGTTGAGCAGAACTCTTTATGTTTAGTAACTATGTTGGACTCAGATAAGCTCAGGTGCTCACTTTGCTGGGACGAGATGCAGTCTTGAAATCTGCCCATCAGTGCATGGAGGATTGTGATTTTGCTTCTCCAGTCCTTCCTGTCAGCCTAGGCAGTGGATATGCTGGTCATGTTCAGACTAAAGCCGTGATGGTAATAATAATAATAATAATAATTGTTTTGGATATAAACTCCAAATTTTATTGTCCAAGACTGGAAATTCATTTTGCCCAATTGATCGTGGGCCCGGCAGCCACTGAGCAGCGCCAGATCGACGTTGCTCTAACCTTTTCAACTGTTGAATGGCAAACAAGGTAGCAGCAACTCCCATCTTTTAACGTCTTTTGGTATGACGCAGCCGGGGTTTGAACCCACGACCTCCCGATTGTGAGGGCAGCCGCTCTACTCACTGAGCCAACACATCGGTTGTGAAGATTTTTTATTTTCATCATAATGTTTGTGGTTCAGTGAAGATTTTCACTGAGGGTTCAACTACAGTACATGTACTTCAGAAGTGACGATTGAGTGACTGTACAATGTAACTGTCAGGAGTCCAGAGACTAAATTGTGACTGATGTCAGTGAAAATAGAGTCAGTGTTAAAAACACAGTTTTACTGTAGCATGTTTATGCAGGTGGAAAAAAAAAAGAAGAAGAAGAAGAATTGAATGACAATTAATCAGCATGATTCAGACATTGCAAAGGGCTTTGATCCAATTTATGTTCACATATGTGTTAATATGAATTATCAGTTGCTAAATCTTATTAAAAGGCATTCAAAATTACACCAGCCAACATCAAAGACGCATGCATCTAGAAACATAATTACAGTATATAGTTGTTGTTATTTTAAAGATCGAAAGAAGAGAGAGAGAGAGAAATGTATATAGGGTAACAGCAATGCATACTGCATAGGAGACTTCTTTATACCAAGTCCATGGTAATATATGCAAAATGCATTGTGTTAAAGAAACACTTTATGCAAAGTGAGATATTGACTGTCTTTGGTTTGATAATGCAATATGATGACTGGAATAAGTGGGTTGGGAAAAACTCCATGGCTCCACAATTTATATACATAAAAATATACATCAGAAATTTCCACTGAAATTCAAAAGTGTAAGACTACCGGAATGTTGTTTGTGCAGTCTTCACAGTGTAAATTGAGAGAGAAAAAGAAAAATACACTGTACCTGTGGGTCGGTCACCATTGAGCAGTCTTTGATAACATTACATTTTGCAAGGGGTCAAGTGTCATTCAAAGATTGAATTCTGAAGTATTCCATGTTTGTTGGTTTAGTTTTAAGCTCTTATGGGCACTGTTGTAAACTTTGCACAGGACCTACATTCTAGAAGTGACAGTAATAGTCAACCTCGCGTAAGTCGACATAATCGGGACTGAGCAAAACACGTCGACTTACGCGAAAGTCGACTTACGCGTAAGTCGACATTTTGTCGACTTATAAATGAAAACTAATTTCCCCTGTACAGAGTAAGATTTGGATCACGATGCGGATCGGTACCAAAATCTTACTCCTTTTGCCGCCAAAACATGCCTACTGACATCAGCAACAATAATGTTTTAGTTCATGCATAAATCTCGCGCGGATTAGGAAGGACAACGCACAATTCCCAAATATCTACAGAGATTTTGAGACAGCGAGAATCCTGGATCCGTCTTTAGTTGCTTTACGTTTTAAACTTGATTTGAAAAATCAAACGCAAATTCCCTAAATTTAATTGCATGCAACTTTGCGATTGAAATTCAAGTGCGTTGCTGCAAAGATATGCGTGTGAATTCGTATGATTCTTTCGACATGATTTATCAGTGCTGACTGAGTTGAAATGCATATGTACATGTATCTACGATTTTCCTTAAGTCGCCATAATTATTTGCTTTACTTAAATTTCTATTGCCATACTCTGAAAATGAATTGTTCTCGCGCTCCGATTCGCAACATTACTGCTGTGTACGCCGCGGGCCCGTCTGAAAAAAAAAAAGAAAAAAAAAGAAAGAAGAAAAGTTTGTTAATCCGAAAACGACATCTTATTTTCGGATTAACTAACCTTCGTAAAAACAAACCTCTTTCCATTGTCGCACTAATTTAACCTTGGACTAAGATTTAAACCTTCGGATTAGGGAACTGTAACAAAATTTGGTACCATTTTTTCATTGACATTTCGTGAAGCAGCATGCGTTTCGGTAGTTTGAAACGTGTAAATGTTGCGATGTGTTGGCTCAGTCGGTAGCGCGTCTGCCTCACGATCACGCGGCCCGGGTTCGAACCCGAGTCTGGACTGAGCAATGTTGTGTGTAAACATACTGTCCCCTCTAGCAAGAGGCAAAACACTCTGTCCCTCGGATAGGACATAAAATGGAGGTCCCGTGTATGAGAGAGTCACAGCTCATGCACGTAAAAGATCCCGCTTCATTCATTCATCGCAAAGAGCAGGGTGTCTAACCCGGTGAAGTGGTCCCACCCCACATCCAACTGGACCCCATGGAAGACCAGCTTATTGTAGCTGAATATGGGCTATCCAGCCATCTTCACAGAAGGAAAATGAACAACAACAACAACAACAACAATGTCTTTCCCCTGCGAGTCACGGCGAAAGTTCCGTAATGCAAGTCTTTTCAACACTAACGCACTTCCGTAGATTTTTAGAGATGCGTTTAAACGCAGTTTCTATAGTTTCGTACGAAAACTGCAAGTCTTTTCTGTAACGCTCTTGCGTTTAAATACAGCGTCGCGTCATGTGCTTTGATGGACTTGCATTTGATTTTTAGAGTTACGTTTGAACGCAATTGAGTTTTAGTTTCCTTCAATTTTCTAGTTTCGTATGATTATCAAACGCAAGTCTTTTCAGCGTTCCGTGTGATTTGGTGGATTTGAATTTGATTTTAAGAGTTGCGTTTAATTTTTTTAATTTTGCGCACGAAATAAAAAAATAATGCAAGTCTTTCCAACACTAACGCACTTAGTAGATTTTTAGAGATGCGTTTAAACGCAGTTTCTAGTTTTGTGCGAAAACCGCAAATCTTTTCTGCAACGCTCTTGCGTTTAAATACAGCGTTGCGCGTGATTTGATGGACTTGCATTTGATTTTTAGAGATGCGTTTAAACGAAAATGAGTTTTATACGCTGTAGTTTCCTACAATTTTCTAATTTCCTATGATTATCAAACGCAGGTCTTTTCAGCAACGCACTTGCGTTTAAATGCAAAGTTGCGTGTGATATGATACATCTGCATTTGATTTTGACGTTTGCACCATATGTAAAGTTGCATCACGCTGACCTGCACCAAACGATACACACAGACACAAACACCGGTACTACGTGTACATTGTAGTACTCCAGTGTAAATGAGTGTAATAATAATTATACCCTTTCTATTCAGGCGTATGAGACAATGGATGCATGGCGCGAACGCTACCGCGCCGTACACCAGCGAATTAGCGAGAAGAAATGCTGCGAATCGGAGCGGGAAAACAATTCTTTTTCAGAGAACTGCGATAAGAATTATAGCGAAAAATTATGTCGACTTAGACGAGGGAATTAACACGTATTTCAGCTCAGTTGGCACTGAAAATCATGTCGACTTACGCGAGTTGTCGACTTATAAATGTCGACTAATATACGAGGAAATTTTCAAGGAATAACAAAGGCAAAACTCGGGACTTTTCTACCGTGTCGGTTAACTGTATTCGGAACCGGTACATTGTAGTTCTCAGTTCCCATTTCTATTTCTTGGGACGGCTGAAACTTAATTCAGTTGTGCGTTCCTATTACAGTCAACACCTCCTATAACATAGTGATGTATGGGAGGTGGATAAGAGTATTCTAGCTTTGCATTGTTTTTCCCCACTTATTCATACTTCCTCAATTTTAGGGTTGGCAGGTATAATGCCAGCATGTGATCAGTCAATTAGCAAGTCTATCAAAGAGGACTCCATATAAAACCATACAATCATGTGAATAAAGATGACTATTGTACAATGTATGATGCATACAGAGTCTTCCTCCAGAGGGTGAATTAGCCTTGTACTCTGGTGTCATTTGCATGTTTGTGATGAGAACAGAAGTTTGCTTGTTTGTTTGTTTTTTGTTGTGTTTTTGTGTGTGATGGGGCTTGGGGCACTGTTGGAGTACATAATTATTTTTATCATTATTCTGTAGTGCTTGTGGGTTGGTCAAGGGCCCATGGGAAGAATCTCATCGTGGAACCCTTGAAAAGTCAATGTTTTTTCTTGGAATTTTTTTAGGTTTTTCATCTTATTCTTTAAGGGATATCTCACTGAGCAGCAAATGTTTGTGAATGTTTGCAAATGTAGCAAATTTTATGTTTTGAACATGTTCAAAGTTTCTTTGCAAAAAAAAAAAACGACAACAAACAAACCTTGTTTGTTAATTTAATTGTGACTGTTTATAAACTTGTTTTTTCTTTCAATTACAGTGAAACCCCGTTATAACGGGTTCGGTTATAACGAGATTCCGGTTATAACGAGGAAATTAATTTTTCGGTGCATCATGATAAAGAAAAACATAAGCAGTTTGTTGGGATACAACGAGGTTCCATTTCTTGACCTGCCGCTTTCAAACACGCGACGAACGAAACATTGAAAAGCGAATTCACGCTATCCCCGTTTTGCATAGTCTGTGTAGAACGCAGTAACACACTGCACAGTGCCCGTCCCGTCTCAATCTCTACATGTACTATCTGAAGCGGGAAGACTCGGAAACAAACACGTTTCAGTGCCGCCGTTATCCTTCTTTACCGCCCATTATCAGTGACGAATAACCGAGGACCGTTCCTTCCATGTTTCTTCTAAAACACATAACATAATCATAATCATTCCATTTTCTTTTTCGAGAGGTTCTATTTCTTGACTTGCCGCTTTCAAACACGGGGCAAACGGAACATTGAAAACCAAATTTACGCTATCCATGTCTCTTTCCCGTTTTGCAGAGTGTAACATTTTATCATATTTCAAACAACAAAGATGACATTAAACTTTTCATTTACATGTACTTACATAAATTAGAGAGAAATTCAAACATAATCAAATAAAACATTTGGAAAGGTCTGCCACAATTTATCTACCTCAAGTCTTTTCCACAATTCTGATGGAAACATATGATACAATATACTTAGTACAGTGTACACTGTATCGCAATCTACATCTACATACTCTACATGTATATTCAACACCTTTGTAATTACATGTATTTTCAGTATAGCCAATAAGATGTCTTCTAATTGGATACATGTAATACATATACAGTGTACTACTCTTACTGTTTATAAACTTGATTGCAGCTGTTCACGATCCCTGACAAATCCTAAAAGTTGCTACAGTCTGTATAATTATGTTCAGAAACATTCACCGCGCAGTGACTGTGTGTATGCGTGTGTGTGTGTGTGTGTGTGTGATGTATTTTGTATTTGGGCTCCACACTAGGATATTGTTTAAGCATTTCACTTTATAACTGTATTGGCTCTGAAATGTGAAATGATAGCCCCATCCCTACGGATTTGATACACTGTACCTCAGAAAGGTTGTTTACCGGTGTTTTGGCGACACCTGCATTTTAGCACACAAACGCACACGGTCACGTCATACACCGTCATTCTCTGACAACACAGACCAATCTCACTCACATGCCGCCCACTGCCTCAAGCAAATGGAGAAGCATCATATTTTTTTTTTCTTGAGTGTTCCACTGTTTATTCATGGTTCCTTTGTTTGTATTTTGCGTCATGATAATAACGCAACCCCTTTCGTTTTTCACAACGCCCTAATTTAGCACTTTTCAGAAGTTGCCACGGAATATGTTTACAGAAGGGGGCGTCGAGGGTAGTGTTCCTGGTTCAGCAATGGTGGATCCAGAGGGGCGCACCGGGCGTGCGCCCCGTCTTTGTTTTTTTTTTTTTAACAAAAGAAATAAGAAGAAAAAAATGGGGGAGAAGGCGCGTGCGACCCCTCTAATTTTGTAAAAGCGCCTCCCCTTTACGGGATACTGGATCCCGCGCTCCTGCATGTGGTTGGGTCATGATACCCCACCCCATGCCGACGGGAAGAATTTTGTTGTGATTTTTTTTCAGTTGTTTATAAAAGCTAAAAGTACATTGTACATTGTGTGTGTGTGTGTGTGGGGGGGGGGGGGCGGTAACAGCCCCCACCCCTTCCACGGCCTTTGTTGAATAATCCATGGAAAAGTGCAAACACAGCCCTATACATTTAATAACGCGCTTCCACGTAATGTACACGAGTCTATAATTTAGAATTTGCCATCATCGCTTCATGCGTAGTGATCTTTCAAGGTTATAAACCAAGCAGGATAGTGTTGCATGGCAGTGAGAGCATGGTTATTATCATCACTAATTGGAAATGTATTAACTACTCTCCACGTCGCCAAGTAGAAAAAGAGCTAAACTGAACTACAAACGGCTAGTAAAGCCCCAAAAGTCATCGGATGAACTTTTCCCTAAAATGATATGATGGATTTAGTTTGCTGTGGATTTTACCTGATAATGCAACTGTTGTCAGACTGCCAAGGGGTATGTTCATGACTATCACAAAAATTACTTGTACATGTATCATCGTTAACAGCGAAAAGGGATTTCAAGGTTCTTCGTTTGACGTCAGTGAGCCCACTTTAATCTGTGAAAAGTTAGCCGAATTGGCCTGTGGCGGTCGCTGTGCAGCGCTAAGCGTACCAATAATACCGCCAATGAAAGTCTCATGCATATACTAGTATGCTGCCAATACATAGGCCTATATGAAAATAAGGAAAATTACTAGTAACAACTCTTTATTATACCCAAATGTAATGTGCGATTTTATTTTTTACCGTGCGTTTATATGCTCTCGTTTAAGATTGATTTTATTCTTGGCTGATGATAACTTACAATATAACTCGTTTATACACCATGATGAATATAGGCAGTCGTCACTAACGAAAGCTTAGGAAGACTGCCATTTGATCGACAGATAAAGTATAGAAAATGCACTCGTTGATTCTTGTTACGGTAGAATCAGTTTAGTAAAGTTCTCATTATAATTGCCGTGTTGTTTTGACGGACTTATTTACATCAGTGCGCCCTTTAATTTTACAAAGGCGCCTCCCCTTTAACTTACCCAAATCCTGTATCCGCCCCTGTACATGGAAGTCAAACATACGGGCACAGTCCGTTAAACACAAGGGTTTTTCAGAAGTGATGCTTGTTAATCAATATTGGCCATTGTTGGCCCACACGAGTATCGGACTAAAGCTATTTTTCATACGCAGAAAAAGAACTATAAATATCATTATGATGATTTCAATTTTGTTTTAATTTTACTCAAGTCCATAGATTCCGTTCATCTTCAGTCAGAATGATAAACTTCTTCATGACATGTAATATAGCAGCCACATAAACTCAAAACGCGCATATCTTCATCTAAATACGCATGTAGTAATACGCATGTATTCATTAATTTGTACAGTGAGTGCGCTTATTATTAAATGTGACCCTACATCACAAAACCAACAAAAAGTCGCCAGACATGAATTTTGAGTTAAGGGCAGATTCTGAAAGAGCGCACTCTAAACTTTAAAATGATGTCCAACTCAATTCATACGGACTCTCCTAACCTATTTAAATATTGGAAAGAAAGCGCGCACTCTTGAAAAGTGTGAAGTGAGAAAAGAGGCTTTGAAGTACGTCATTATTCAAGTGTTTAATCTTCACCAAACCGTGCTGGTTGTGCTATGAATGGGACAAAAATAGGATGAAAACCACCGTAACAGCAATACAACAATAAAGGAATTATCAGATTACGCAGAAATTGAGCACGCTCTATTGACACATTCAGTTCATAATCAATAAAAACTTCCAAGGAGGTAGCACTATCCTTTCAAAAGTTATTAGAGTTGAAAGTGAAGGGTATGCAAAGGATTTTTAAGAAATTACTGTATAAGGGACCACTATCTGATCTCACTAGTCTACAAAAAAGGGTGGTACAAAAACTGTTGAAAACACACTTTCCTTTTCATATTATGACCCCAAACTTAGGAATAACGTAGATAAAGAATAGCTCTTTCAGATTATATGAAAAACTTAAAATTGACTTGGCTGACACATTTTACCTTTTTGTAGTCCTCACGTGGAATCAAGGCAATGCAAGGGGTGCGACTTTTTCTTTATTTTGTTAGATGCACGGTCACAATCATAAAATGGTTTAAAGAATGTATAATTGCGATTATTCCACTCGCCGATGCACATTCCACAGCACAGCATTTAATGATTCACATCTATTGAATGTTTTCATGTGGCAGCTGTAAGACACATGCAGGCTCCTGTTCGAAATGTTGGATACAACTTACTTTCTTCTCTTTTTTTTGGGGGGGGGAGGGGGGGTCACTAGATGCCATCATGTTGTATGGAAAAATCGACAATACTTTGCCCGTGAATGTGACGTCTCTATCCTATATCGTCAATTTGAACATTTTGTTTCGCCGGAAATACTTGGAAATATTAATTTGCTTTATGTATATTTGGAGGGGAAAAAAATAATGAATGCCTTGAATGATGCTTAGGCTCATACTGTCTTCATACTAGAGAAAATGTTTTGAGCAAAGCAATACAAAAGCTTGTCAGACAGTCCTAACAGATAATTTGAAATGCGTGATAAAATTCAATGTGAGAACTATAGTGAGTGCCATGTTTAAAATGAGGTCGCAGGACCTGGTTACTCTGAAGAGAATTCAAAGCCACGACGGTTCTTCTTCTTCTTTCGTATGAGAGATAGTAGTATCAGGCTATTTCTTGAAGCCGGGCGAGCCAGTTGGCTTGGGCATCGTTTGGACTTGTCAGGTCGGTCATCCCATCAGGGGGTTGAAGAACAGGGCAGTTGTAAATGACGTGGTCTGCTGTCTGCTCGTCTGCTCCGCAAATGCACGCCGGTGACTCTCGAAGTCCCCAACGATGCATGTTAGCATTAAATCTGCCTACCCCAGTTCGCAGCCGGTTGAGTGTTACCCAATCCCTCCGGGGTAGTTCAGAGCCAGCTGGAGCTTTGGTGTCGGGAGGAATGGTGAATTGATGTGGGCGGGCTGTCCCTTCCCAGTTCTTTTCCCACTCCTGGATTAGGTTGAAGTTTGAGCTGCTTAGGGTGGCTGCATGTCGGGAGAAAGGTCGACGTGATCGGAGGCCACGACGGTATGAATATTTTTCTCGATTTCGAACTCAAATTAATAAAAAGAATCACTGCTAACACGGCAGAATTATTTACACTCATAGTACAATGTGGTGTATCATAATGGTGTTAATATCAAATTCATGTAATCAAAATGACGTTCTAACTGACGTAGAGTTCCTATCTATTGGTTGAAGTTTATTTGAGATAATCATAGGCAGGTATGACAAGATATTTCTTCAACGAATATCTACTGTAGGATAACTAAATAATTGTAATATTGCGGCCTCGGTTTCCCATGCTGACCTTGATTATTCTGCTCAGACTTAAGTTACACTTGTATTTTAATCCGGAGATTAAATGGAGGAGAAGGCGGGTGGAGGATTACAGATGAGGAATTCCGGACCAGTCAAAGGTTAGTCTGGAAAGAATAAAGGAGTACAATTTTTCTAATTACAACAGTGAAAATACGATCACAATCTGTTGAAAATCTTGGAAGTTTTTGAGATTGTAAAGTTTCGTCGATTGTTGCAAAACAGTCATCGAACCGTTGATGAATATTCAATTGAGTGCCCTCATGTCATTACCTCACAATTTTCCATTGATCTTGTACAATAAAAACAAAAACTTACGACAATTCAATACTCAATTTAAGAGTAATATCCATGCATGTTGTTATTCCTGACTGATTAAGTTCAAAATACATGCAGTCATCAGTCAGATAGGATTTGAAAACTGGGTCATAATTGCTTTTGGAAAAAAAAAAAACACCTGGTAATTACAATGTACTGTATCAATATTTTGTGGACAAACTACCATACACTGTGGCAAGTTGAGAGGATGACATCAATTTACTTATTTGCATTATAATGTTCAAGAAGCGTTTTGTGAAAAATTCATAAATTCCTTCATTTCTTACTCGATTGTGATCAAATTTTAACTTCATTCAAGCGAATGGTACAGTGTGCCTGGTTGATACCGTTTGCTATTGTTTTAGTCACTTAGGGCGAACCACGAGGGGTTGGCATCATTCGCCCGTTTTCTAATGTGGGTGGTACTGTTTTGCTTATACAAATTTACTCATCTCTATCGGACAGATTTTCAACTGAGCCGTAATTTACCTTTAAGGAGGAATAACGTTAATCATATCCTAAAAGATTCTGTACTGCCAAGTATGAATTCAAAACACACATTATTTCAAGGTTTTATATATTGTATATATATATACATGTATATATATATATATATATATATATATAATACATATATATATATATATAATATATATATATAAGTTGAAACTAATACAGCTGAATGTACTAATAAGGATTTAAAGCAGTCAACCAAGATTAAGACGAAAAGTTTTTCGAAATAAATACTAGGTCATGTACATCGAAAGAATAGCTAAATAATTATTCGGAGAAAGTGTAAGTGGAATGTCCAGTCGTTAAACACGTTATTAGTGACGACTGATAGAATCAAAGTCATCTTCCTCAGAAGCCTCACTTGGAGGGGATACAGACTGCGCGAAATGTTTTGCGTTGTCTTCTAACCATCTCTCAACCATCGTCATCTTTTTGCTAAGCAACTCTTCATCATCATGATCAGGAGGTAATTTCTCGGGTACGTGAATGTCTATCAACTTAACTGTCTGCTTAGGCCGTAGTATTTGTGAATCATTTACTTCTTCCAACGAGAAAAGTGAATAAACTTCCTCTGCCTTGCAATCACTAATCAAATCATCAGGATTTTCGTCGGGGTACACAGACGTTCCGCTGGCTGCAGATACTCTCACTTGTTGCCATGCCAGGGGGACATCGTTATCCGATGCATTCGAAGGTTTTTTCCCCGCAGACTTGGACGATCGGAGGGAATTTGGCGGAGTTTTTGTTTCGCGAAGCTTGGACAGTTTTTCGTGCCAGCGCTTGTACTCGATTAGGTTTTCTGCTGTCAGCGTGCCGGAGAAAGTCGCAAGACTTCGGCCGATTCTGTCTTGCTTATTATGAAAACTGACTCGAGTGATAGACTCGTTGATGGATGGCAGAGGTTTGTTGGAAGAACGGACAACCGCGTTTCTCGTCATGTAATGCCACGTGGGTTTGGGCCCCTTGCTCGCAAGATCCCATCGGAAGAGGACGTGGTTCTTCCCTCGTTTAGCGATGTTCCTTATACGACTTGATGGGAGCTGATCGCTGAAGTCGACCGTCATGGCGACGGAAGGCTGTCCCCTTGATAGTTTTGTCAGTGCTGCCTTGCTCACCGCCGAGCCGTAGACGTACTCCGAAACGCGCGAGTCGTCGATGGGCGGCAATCTCACGGTTGTTGAGAGGGGGCGCTGCATCAGTTTGTGGTGTGACACTCTGTATGCATTGCTCCCGATACGAACCAATGCATTCCGTGAGACCTGTTGGTGACTATTCGCTTCCAGTGGTTTGTAGGTGTCGGCATACGGACGTTGGGCGTGGCGTTTATCCATTTCCTTTTAATCGATGTAGGCTTATTTGCAATCACCTTGTTCGTCATTAAATGTTGATCATTAGTCACTGTAGATATCGAGGCTTCACTAACCTTCCCGCCGAAATACCTTGTGAAAGAGTCCCTTTAACTTTCTGCCTGCTTACTGCGACCACACGGATTTCTTCGGTAAAATGTGGGGAACGTGACGGATTACCTATCAGAGGTAAAGTGAAAAATATAAACAAAAACAGATTATTCACCAACAATTAACTGAAACACACTGAAATCCTATCGATCATTAAATCAAAGGAATTTGTATATCACCATTAATCAATGACGGCTTTTATTTTGTGTATGTGCATGCGTGTTAATCCACGTGAGCTTGCTGCTGGGAGTTTGCGGCAAGTTTCTTTTGCAGCAAGTCGCGTTCATGTAAAATAATCATTTACTCGTCGATTTTCAAAAAAAAAAAGTCACGAATGATAACGACGCCTTATACACATAGACCTGTTCAGACAAGACTGTACTTCACCATCTAAATTCAGAGCTATGTCCTTGTTAAAGACATAAAGGGATTGGGTTTTTTTTTCCCCAAAGCAATGGCTGTTTTTGTTTGCACTGTTGGGTGTCCATATACCTATGCGTGTCACTATTATATTCGGTTAACTGACCCAGTGGTCCTACAGAGTATCCTTGGAAACCGTCAGCTTATTTTCATGCTTGAATTTCTAGATATTTCAGGATGTATGGAACTTGAAACTCAAGATTTGCTGTATTTCTTGAGGAGTTTGAAATGTTCCTAAATCCTTCCATCCTTTTGAGTTATTACTCAATAACTGTGATGGGTGGAATACTAAATTGAATATGCACAAACTCAGAACGTTTGCTGTATTCCTTGCATAGTTCTCAGAATATGATGAGATGGGGAATAGACAGCACAGACCCTGCTGAGATCTGAGACGAAATAAATCGAATCAAATTCTATCAATATTTACAGCTCTGATCGATGACGATATATGCCATTATGTGTCGCGATACATGAAATAATAAACTTGAAGTACTCAGATTACCATGTCCACTTGCACGGTACGAAACAACGGAATTATTTGAGATTATTATAACAGTCACAATCACAGAAGAACAAGCATTGGCTGAAGTGAGTGACCCGTGGTGAGATGAAATCAACTCCAACTCCAACGAGGATGATAAGGCAGGGGACGTGGTCACAGCTGTTTCTCTTACAGTGTCACAGGTGCGTTTAAGCACGACATTATTTTTTTTTCTATGTCTGCCATGGAGGTAATGTTTCTGTTGTCTTGTTTGTCTATCTGTTGCACGAAACCGTAATTTTATGCAAAGTGTGTAATTTGATTTTATGAAGACATTTCACAAAAAGTCAAGAAGGCTTTGATGAGAAGATTGCTGGCGGAACTCTCGGAGAGTCACGGGTCTTGTAATTTTTCTTTTTATTGTTTTTGCTACTTTCCCCTTTTTAAAAAGCCAGAAATGTTTTTAATGTTTCAGTCGTAACTGCATGGCGGCTTCAGTATGCGTAATATAACAGTTGTTTTATGCACTGACTCTTGACTAATTGCATAACCAATCGAATCATATTTTTCTTTCAAATTTGAAAGTGCTTCATTTATATTAACGACGTAAGTTATCATGTTGCATGTCTTGAAACTTTATAGTTGCACGACATTAAGGGCTATAAAATTAGCCGACTCTAAGAAGGTTCTTGTACTTGAAGCGCTCGTTTATTTGCTTGTGTGTTTTATCATGCAATATTTATAATAAATTATTAAACTCTTCACATAACGCGAATGACATTACACTAAAACAACGCTTATATAATGTACCTTCGAATTCAAAGGAATAAATGGTAAACTAATTGACCAACTTTACTCTATTGCCAAAACTATCAGTTTCTGTGTTTGGAATTCATGATGGTTCATCATCCAAAAATTCTGTGTTAAAAAAAAAAAAAGTCGATAGAGGAGTGAAATTTGTGCACTGCACTCTAAAACAAAAAGAAAGTCAACTGGTAAATGTTGTCACTCCTCCAACCTTTTTGTAAATGCTACATTTAACACTCAAAATGTTTGATTTATTAATAGTCTGAAATGGTAGTTCAATATTTCGAGTATCAAATGTAACATTTTGAGGGGTAAATTTAACATTTAACAAAAGATTGGAGGAGTGACTGACCACTAAAATGTTATACCATTTTTTTTATATGTGCCAGCAGTAAGAATTAATTCACTTAACTTATTGTCACGGATCAAACAGAATCTCCACGAACGGCTGCGGGGATATCCGTTGGGACGAATGTCAATCTATAGTCTTACCACTGATGTCTGAACTTGAAGTGCGGCATTGACAATCAATTGTTTTTATCCGATACTTGGGTTCCTTCTAAAATCGGTGTTACTGGACCGGCTGTGAGAACGACGGAAGATTTAGAATGCTAAAAGAGACTATACGCAAATCTTAACATATTCTATCTCACCTCTGTAGATGTGATCAACTCGTAGACTTCTCGTTGCTCTCAAGACAATTCCACGTTAAATCAAACCGGATTTTCACAGCGACGACCGTTATAGTGCATCAGCTTGATGTTACTGCTTTTCCATCCGAACTTGTGGCACACGACCTCCCACCACCCGATGGACTCGATGCGATTACTGATAAATCCTTCAATTGATGTCCACTTCGAGGATCGAGTGTTCATTATGATATTGTCATGTTTTAAGCACAACACGTCAACCTCTGCAATACCACGAAATGCTTCCTATACGTGGGCCGGCGGTAATCATCGCGCTGTTGTTAACTCATTGATTAAAACATCGTCACTTTGCATCAATTTGGGCCACAAAGGCGAAAGAGAGAGAGCGAGAGAGGGTGGGGTGGGAGAAGAGGCATGAGGAAGAATAAGGTAGCTAATTTCTTCACTGCTCGACCATGGATTTTAATTAGGAAAATTATACTGTTCATCGTGAAATAAAATCAATATCTTGTTTAGATGTAAATTCTTCCATGTAATAGCGCATTGACGCACGCGCACATTGATAGCAGCAGTTATACCTACCTTCAGTAGCCATGTACAGAGCAGAGTATACTACTAGTGTGATCGGTGGCTTGTTAGCCTACATGTAATTATCCTCAGTTAGTTATCACATGTTGCTATCTGATGGATGTGCAAATGGTTACCAAGGAGATTACTGCAAAGATTAGTGCTAAGAATAACTTAAAGGTTGTACGTTGTTTTGATAGGACAACCGTGAGTCGAAAGCGTGCACTCATCAGAGAAAATCATGATCTAAATATCGTATCAAGAAAGCTGCTAGTCAAATAAGATCAAAATAAATCATTATGAAGACATGTCTTTGTGCATAGGAATATGATAAACAAATAAATTAGAACAAAATAAGCAACTTCACAATCAAAGAAAAATAGGTTAATCTACAAGTTGTGTGCACCTTTCAGACCAGAAAGGTGCAAAGTTGCACCTTTAAAAATGCTCCAATTTTAACACTGGTAATGGTGCAAAGTTGACTCTATTTTCCTTATAGACTGTAGGATTGACTGCACGACTGTTACACTTTGAACTCAAGGAAACATTTCTGTAAAGAAGTGAACATAGTTTCATACAATCGGTTACTGTAGTTCAGGGTGTTAAATCATGGCAAGGGACACGGCGGATCCGGGATGACCCCCGCCCTTCATGGAAGCCAACTTGAGGCCCAATGTTTATAACTCGCCCCCCCCCCCCCCATTTTGGTCACTCCAGCCCCACCCCCCCCCCCCCACCCCCGGGAAGGGGGGGGGGACGGGTGACCAAAATGGGGCTAAATTTTTACATTTTCAGCTTCTTATTGAAAACACCTTGACCGATTTTCACCGAACTTGGTAGGTAGAATCTTGGTAAGTAGAGTGATATTATGGGATCTTAACGGGAGTCGGTCGTCAGACAGTATGGCTCTTCAATAACATTGAATCGATCTTATTTTGCTGCCCACCGCTAGGACAAAAATTACTTTTACGCTTTACCCTTCTCCGTAGTCGTAAGCAGCGGAGGCGGGGCAATAACTATTGCAACAGTTTTCGATTTATAGTTTGACGTTGTATGATGGGGTCTTTTCGGTTTGAGACTTTTATTTACTTTTGACGACTTAAATGAATATACAATGAAATATTTTGTCTATTTTCTTTTATTGTAAACTATCCTAAAATCTCAAAACTAAATGTGTAAAAGCTTCCTCCCATGGGATTATACATAATATCCTTGCCCCACTTAAAAAAAGTGATTTAGATGAATGAAAAAGATGAATCCTGCGTACGGACATGGCCCCCCTGTTTCGGTCGCTTCACTCCCTTAAAAGGTTCACTATTTCCAATTTGAACCATTCACCACCCCCCCCCCCCCCCCCCATTGAAAATTCTTGTTACGGCCCTGAGTGAGGATCGGTGAGCGTATATAGGCCTGATGTGGAGAAGAAAGGGGTATTCTGCAACAAAAGAATATCCTTTCTTTTCTTTTCTCATCCGTCCCTTTCATCTCCACAGTTTGACCTGATACGAGGCATTGCTGACGTGCCTAGGAGAGTGCCAACAAAAAGTACTATATCGAAAATGTCCTTGAGAAAATAAAACGCTTACACTCAGATATTTCAGACAGCCATTAAATACAAATCTATGTGTATATATAGCATGTTTGTCGCAAATTGCAATAATAGTCATTCTTTGAGTTTGCTACCCTCGTACTGATTGCTGCCGATAAGTATATAGACACTGGAACTTCACTGAATTGGACTGAACTGATTACACATTTAGACCTACTTCCATTTAATCAAAAGTATGATACAAAGATTGAGCGATATGTATCAATGACTGTATAATCCATTTTGCTTTACTTGGGCAGCGATCCTATAAAAGTAAAACAAGAATCAGACATTTTCATTTCAAGCCTAGTAACTTCGACGTTGTTGTACAAATAACAAATGACGTTACCGTATGCAGGCCATTACATGTCTACTTGACTGACCCCTCCACCCTTTTATACACAACGTAATTTAGAGAGCCGCCTTGTGTTTGTCAATGTGCGTTGGTATGTGTGCATGTATGTGTGTATTACTCTGTCTTGTTTCCTTTTTTTTTTTTTTACTACCGCTTAGGGAAATTGTTGTTGTTTTTGCTCCTTTATGTTTTTTTTTCTGTATGAGGGGACTGCATTCTACAAGCTCTGCTTTTTAGCAGTCCCCTCCATTTCCAGCAATATTGTTTATGCATTTACCGCAGTGACATAACAGGGTTTTTTTTTTTTTTTATCTCTGTTGATAATTTACCTGTATCTTTGCAATGTTATTTCTGTTCATCGCATTGTGATACTGATTTTCTGACATTTTAGTGTGTATACGACTGTTTCATTGTACTTCCAATTATTTTGTTTGTTGGAAATGAAATAAATCAACTTGAACTTGAACTGCTTAGAGTTTTTACAGGTAGATGGAATGCCTTTTTACCATGTTATTTCTGAGGTAACTATGATACACAGCCCTGTCGCTGTACAAGAAATCGCGGAACCCCCTGAACACCCCCTCCCCAGTTACGGGTCTGCCTCTTCCTTGCACATATTATTTTCCAATTCCCCCACCCCCCCCCCCTCCCTTCCCATTATCAAACGGATCGACGCTTCTGTGGATATGATTGTTTTAATTGACTGAATTAAAAAAAGTCAGAAATCCGGTAGGAACGTATACTACATACAACAATAAATATCCATATTGTCATTTCATTTATTCCATTTCATTTCATGTACACGTACACATCACGCGCGTATACACGAGTATGCGATGACAATCGCCGATCATCCACCCCACCCCCCCCCCCCCAGATAAAAAGGGACACACGCGCATAGAGCCATACACAAAAGCTATACCAATCGTTTTGAGTAAAACTACTGAACAGAAAATCCCAAGGTACTTCACCAACCTTCACAAGTCTAGTCGAAGTAAACTGCACCAATGGGCTACAGTTCCACTCCAGCAGTCTTGTCTGGCTAGGGTCAATCAGTCTTGTCTGGCTAGGGTCAATCCTCCACCGTTTATAGAGCTATAGAGCGAGCATCTGACGGTAGCATTAAACTCTTGGCAACGATCTTCATCGGGAGACGGCTTCATCATCACCGTCAAAATGAAAATCACTCTCATTTTGTGCGCTCTCCTGGTCTGCATTGGAGGAGTTACTGCAACCATAGGTACGTGTGTGTGAGCGTGTGTGTGTGTGTGTGTGATATGTTTAAAATTATTCCAAATGACTGGAAAATGAGAAACCATGTGCAGATTGATGTTCATAATTTTTGTATCAGATTAAGAATTGGGGGTCAAATAGGCGCATTGTCTAATTTGAGTTCTAAGAAAATGATGATTATTAGATTTATTAGACAATTTCAGGAGGATCATAATTTACAAATACGAGATGGGTGCAATCAATATAAGTTTGGTAAGGAAGAAATAATGGAAATATTTTTGAGAACAAGACGTACAGTAATTTTGTCGTAACAGGGAATTTCAATACAAGTCACTACATGGTGCCTTATACACTAAAGAACACCTTTATAGATTTGGATTTGTATCTGATAAATTATGTTCTTTTTGTAAAAAAAAAAAAAAGTGGAGGAGACGTATCCACATCAAAGAGATTTTATTTCTGATATGTGAACAAGTTCAAAGAACTTGGCAATGAATAATAGATTAGATTTGAGGGAAGTACGAGTAGATATCACTGACTGGAATTTGATTTTTATGGGGATTCAATTAAACTCATATAGAATCAAAATGTGTAATTCCATTATTTTCATTACAAAAAAATATAAATTTTTCAAGATCAAATAGAGTGCTTCCTTCAACGAATAAAAATTTAATGGTGATTATAGATTATAAAGATCATGAAAGGAATTAGCCACTAAAACTAGTAAAATAGGGTTACATTTATTGAAATGGGAAGAGTTGAATATTTATGGAATGTAAGGGAAGTATTGTGAAAAATTTATTGAGCTTATTTTTATCATTGTGTTCGGGAGTCTGTAGGAAGTAATTGCTTAGGTTTTTGTTGTTGCATGTGTTTTTTCTACCTTCCTACACACCTATAACTAATGCTTCCCTGGCAATATCAGCATGCACTGTAACTTTGTGATTTAAGTATTTGAGTGAGTGAAAAAGTGAGCGGGTTCACCGGGCAAGGTGTTGGGTGGGGGTGTCTTGTTTCCTTCTGTTTGATGTGTTGTCATAATGAAATTTGTATTATTATGTTATTACTAATTTGTATAATTATTGTTTACATGAAATAGAAAGAAAAATAAAAGTTTGACAAAAACGAACAAGTGTGTGTGTGGCCTATTATCACCGTAGTACACTGTACTTTGCAAAAGGTTGTCTACAAGATTTCATTCCAGATTCTAACAAAAAGTATGCAAGATGTACTTTTCAAGGTTATAGTCATCAGGGAAAAAAAAAGAGAAGATGATATAAACACAGAAATATTTATTATTATATTTTGGATCAAAAATTCATCCTCTGGTGATTGGTTGAAAGAGCTTCACGTGATTAAAGGTATTTTCAGCTATTTCAGAAAGTTGACAGTCCATAAAGTACTATTTGCAAAATGACGTCACTGCTATGACGACATTTTGCAAATAGTATACTATTTGCAAAATGATGTCACAAAGCAATTTTTAAATTGCGCGCAGCTTTGCACGGTCACCCTGTGAAATGTAACAATTTCTAGCAAAACAATTGTGACGCCACAAAGCAATTTTGACATTGCGCACTGCTAGTACCGTCACTCTGTGAAATGTATCAATTTCTAACAAAACAATTGTGACGTCATAAAAACAATTCTGAAATTGTGCATTGTTTCTCGCACCTTCACACCGCGCTTCGCGCTTTTTAACAAACATCACAAAGCAGGTCACATCGTGCACATCAGCGACATGCTTCTTCATGTAGGATGACGCTAGGATCAATGGAGGATCCCTTCACAACATCGCATCCATCATACGACTTCTCGATTTGCATTTCCCCCATTTTCCCTTTTTTTTTTTGATCCAAAATACAAAACAAATATACTTTGCCTAATTTCGAGTTTCTTGCTAAAACTATAGGCCTCGGCGCCTCAAAAAGAACTGTTCACTGAGGGGCGCAGCCCCTCAGTGAATAGTTCTTTTGGAGTCACCTCTGCCCATAGTTTTAACAAGAAACTCTCAAGGCAAAGTATATACTTTATATTCATGAAATGGTTATATTTAATGCAAGGTCTTTCTATTTTTGGATACATAAGATTTGGACGTGAGGAAAAATAAAAATGGTTTGCCGACTTTGTCCGTCAAATAGACTGAGTTTGGCCGTGAAAACAGGCGCCGATAAGGCCTCCTTGGCCAGTCACGGCAGCCACTGAAATGTGAGCAGTTAGCCTTTAGCAAACCCTGAGCCCGGAGTTATGTTTCCCTTTTCTGGATGAGAAAAAACCTACAAAACAATAGCGGGCCTACACACCCACAAATTTTATAGCTTTCCACCAAAACATATATATATTTATATATGAGTATCATTTCTTAAGCAATGGTGACCCAATTACTGGTGGTGCCGGGCCACTCAGCCACCTCTAATGTCGATGCTTGAGTAATGGCATGGCATTCCGGAAAAAAAAAACAGAGGGTGGCGCGACAACCTGACAACGGGCACGACGCTCCGCTAAAATTGCGATAATGCTCCACGACAAATCCTGAGCCAGATTTAATTGCTCCACAGATATCTGCTATTAGGCCGACGATGCGTTATCAATTTTGTTCCCAAGACATGCCTATCGCGCCGGTGACGTTCACACGCAGCGACGTTAACAGTAGTTGCTGCTTGGGGACAGTCATTTTCATTTTTTTTTTTTTTCAAAAAGATGACACATAACCGGTACATTCAGACATAGCTGAATTAAGCTAAAATTATTGTATTATACAATTAATAGTCTGATAACGGAATGAAAAGAGCATGTTGACTTTTGAGGTATTCAAGATGAAAGAATTTACGGTGATTTTACTGAAATATTGTATTAAATGTGTCGATGGCATTGGAATGCATGACCCTGTCGTTATTCCAAGGGTTCGTTTATCCAAAAATGAAAAAAAAAAAAGTTTGTTGTTTCGCAGGTTCATTAATAATTCCGATGGTTCCTCTGTATTCACCTTTGCTCCATTTTCTGATTAGTAACGAACGTTCGGAATAACGAACCTTATTTAATTTTCGGACGAACGAACCTTCAGAATGACACCACTTAATGTTCGGATTAACGAACATGTGGGTATGGGAAATTTGTGTGTTTGGGAATACTGAACCCTCGAAAATAACGAACCTTATTTCTTTTTCGGATTAACAAATCTTCGGAATAGCGAACATCACCAACGATGATAACAATAGATTAGTTTGGGTATACGGGGATGAGGTAAGTGCAGTCAGGAAAGGGAGAAGGCTGGCGAAATAATTAAGTGATATCAAATGAGAGAAATTGTGCCAAAAGATGAACTCTCGGGCTGAAGTGAAACGAGAGAGAGAAAAAAAACACATTGAAAATGCGAAACAAGTACATGGGAAACATACTATAGTGTGGACGGTTTTCACATGCACATTGTTGGCAGAGCAATCGGCGTAGCAAATGTCGGTGGAGCGAATGTATCGGAGCGATAATTTTGCTCACGGAGCATTTTATTTTGTCGCAATAACCGATGCAATTGTCGGCGATGCATATAATGTCATAGGACCGATATGGGACCAATATTAATGAACTTCTCATGGGTTATACGAAGATCGTTGTAATCGTATTAGATGTGTAACAATTTTGTAGCCTCTATGTTAAATATCAAGTGGGAATAAACCCCTGTAATAAAGTCTGTAGATTTTATTAGAGATTCCTTCTACCGTGTTTTTAAGTCCTTATGTTGTCGTCGTTATAAGCATTTTTCATCGGTAAACACTATCATAATATCTGTTACGAGTATCGTTATTGTTATCATATCAAATCAAAGTTTGTCGTTTGTTTTGGCTCACACGTACCGTAGATGTGAGACTCAACCAAGGCAACGGTCTGGAGGACAAAACGGAGGTGAGCTCTGGCCGTGTCGAGGTGTCGGACGACGGCCAAAACTGGGCTGTTCTCTGTGCTCAGAACTGGAACATGGACATCGCCAATGTCGTGTGCAGACAGCTCGGCTTCATAAACGCCTACAGCCAAGCCAGTCCAGCAGAGTTTGGTCAAACCACCCTATACCAGGACGCTGCCTTTAACGATTTGTACTGCATGGGGTCCGAGACGAATCTTAATGAATGCAGCGTTGGGAGATTCACTGCCAACATCAACTGCGGCAATAACATTGCCGCCGTGATCTGCTCTGGTAACTTCATTTCTGTCGCTAGCCCCTCTCTTCTTCTTCTTCTTCTTCTTCTTCTTCTTCTTCTTCTTCTTCTTCTTCTTCTTCTATGTTACTGTCCAACACCCCTAAACCGGACAGGGGGTGTACTTGTGTTTTGCGCGGAGAGAGAAGTTTAGAAACTAGTTGCTGTGCTCTTGGATGTAATGAAGGATTGCTGCTTTAAAAGAGTCTTTGTTTGTGATGCCGGTAACTGTCGGTGGGGTGCGTTCCAATCTGTGATAGTTCTTGGGACGAATGAGCACTTATAACAGTTTTTGTTTGTGGCGATTGGGATATAACTTGTAGATGATGACTTCCGGAGAACCCTTCGGACCGGACGCAGGGCTTTTCGAACTGGGATGGATAGGCGACTGACAAGTGCTTCACGGAATGTGGTGATGCGTCCTATACTCTGCGTCGGTGTTTCAGCAATTCCCAGACCAGCTCGCACACTACTGTGTCTAGAGTAGTCACCTCTAACAAATCACGCTGCTCTGTTTTGCACAGCTTCCAACCTGTCCATCAAAGTCTGAATATGGGGGTTCCAAACTGTTGGACAGTAATCGAGTAATGGTCTTACAAGCGTCTTGTAATATGCCATATTTTTAATTCTGTTGTTATAATCATGAAGGTTTCGCCGTAGAAATCCGATGGTTCTGTTGGCTTTAGCACATGTTCTCTTAACGTACACTTTCCCAGACAAATCTGATCGTATATCCACCCCAGATATTTATAACACCTTGTCTCTACTAATGTGCTGTCGTGTTGTTGTTGTTGTTGTTTTTTTCTTCTTTCCTTCTCTTTCTCTGTACTCCCACCTCTGTTTTCGGAGAACGATCATTAACTATAAATATGTTGCTGTTGGGTTTTTGTCATGTTGCTTTCATGATCCTACGGATCGATATCAATTTTTGACTCATCCTTTCTCGTCCACGTATTCCGCTGGCTTCAAAATTGAAACTTATTGACGATGATATAGTGTGCGAGATGATTTTCATTTTTTTGCGGGTTGGTAGTTTTACTCTATTGTCGAAACAATAATTGTGTTTTATGGTGTATCTAAATGTCTTAGGTGTCGAAAACGTCACTAGTATGAAATTATTGACCTGATTGTTTTACCATGTCTTAGCTTTTATATTCAAATGATAATAAGCATTGATAGGAGCAGGGGGTAGGAGGCAATTTTGAGTCTTAGGAGAACGACGGATCCAATCATCAGTGAAAAAGAGAAGGGAAGTCACTTGGCTGCTTTGTTCGTAAGGTTTGTGCGTAGCTTTTCATTTGCAGCACGCATAGCTTATGGGGTTAATTATACTTAAGATCTTTGGCCATAAGTCCTCTTGCGTATTGTCGGTTAAAAAAAAAATGTTATACGGCCTTCAGCCTCTTAAACCTGTCTATTACGTCTTCCTCACCCAACGTCTCGGTCAGGGGTCCGCCTGGTCGGTGCCAACGGCGAGGCAAATGGCCAACAAGGACGCCTCGACGCCTACTTCAATGGAAAATGGGGACCGGTGTGCAAAAGCCCGCGTGGGTCCAGTCAAAACATCGCCGACGTTGTCTGCAACGAACTTGATCCGTGGTACGCTGAGGCATCGACTGTTCCCCTCACAGACGCAGAGAAGGTAACCAGTGAGCAGCCGACTCTGTTCGTCTTGGGGTGCGACAACGGCGAGCAGATGCTCTCTGACTGCAGAATTATCCCCGCTGCTGACGTCGGGGGCTGCGACTCGTCCTATTACATGGGCATCAAGTGCACTTTGGATGACGTTGGTCAGTGATACATCGCGTTAGCTTTTAGATAGTAAAACTCTGCCGAGTTTGTTTCTTTTTCTTCTTTTTTTTTTAATTGTCTAACTAGAAACAATCTGTGAATTGCATCGGATTTTTTTTTTTGACTATTTTTTTTTTTTACTCTGGACTCCGGAGCAAATCAGCTTCTAACTGTTTCATCTGCATGGAAAGTTTGTCAAAGGCCTGAATTATAGCTCCCCACCCCACCCCACCCCCCCCCCCAAAAAAAAATAAAACATTTATAACGTAACGTTTTAATAGTTTTCTGTGGACGCCACAGCGATCCTCGCGGATGATAGGAGTGCATTTCCCTCCTGATCGACAAGAATTTTAATCAATGTTTCCTATCCATCAAATCTCAGTAGTACTTAAGAGGTGAAAATCTTCGAAAGTTTGAAGAAAATTTCATCGCATACACTTACAGATACGGGACATCATATGATTATAAAGGACGGTGGCAAGTCATGCAGAAAGGAAACACACACACACAATGTAATTTTAGTTAAAACAACCGATATGTAGCCTAATGTCATTTTCATTTCATTTTATTTATGTTTTTGCATGGTGAAGTATTCAACTATGAATAATATGATTATTCTTCCCCATTCTTCCGTAACAGGCAAACGTGGTGGCTATAAACCCAAGAATTGGGGCGGGGAAGCTGCCGCGAAGAAAGAGTTGATCAGTCGAGCAGTAGAGCTCCTTCGCCAACTCATGCAACAAAAAATGAGAGAGTGATCAACGTTGGATTACCAGCTGACCAGTGACCTGGGCCTATAGGTGGCATCCAGTGCGGGGTAACATCGTCTCTGGGTTTTCATCTGAAAAGAAGTGACAAAAGTTTCAACACTTAAAAAAATGAAAAAAAAAAGAAAGCTTTCTCATGTGGTGATCAGCATAATCGAGCTCATTTACCTCTCACATGATTTCTTTTTTCCATATGAAACGAGTTTGCTCGTTTCTTCTAAGAAACAGTGAGTGATACCCTCATTATCATATCCTGTTTCCGCAAGAAACAAGTGAAATGATTCAACACTTTCCATGCTTTCTACACAACCTTAGCAAGACTAGATTGTCGAGTTGGTTTACGGACCATTGAAATTCACTGTCTATCAATTTTTATGAGACAACAAAAGAAATCACAGCCTTTCAGATTTCACTCAATAATAATCACATCATTAATTTTTGAGATACTGAGATAAGAGAACTCCTAATAAAGCTAATGAAAGCATATCTGAAGAGCTTCTGCGATTTAGGGCTAAATGAACCCTTTCCCACTGTAATCGGTAGAGCGATCCGAAGACAAAAACCAGCCTGGATAGATCTGGTGAATTCATGTCTGCGGGAAAGAGATTGATGTTATTTAAGTCTGGTTTTGTGTATGTAGAACGGTTGCGTGAAATTTTAATAATAAATGGTTATTGTTGTTTTTTGCCTTTTAAGAGAAAGTAAAAACGAAATTCTAGTTCCACGTGTGTAGAAAGGTTGCTTGAACTATTGAGAATTAACGGCTACTTTTTTTTTACTGTAGAGAGCAAGTAAAAAAAAAAATCAGATTATTTCGTATGTCTAGTTGGCGACTTCTGGTTATAAGCTGTGTGTGAATTAAAAATGCACTGTGTTTTTTTTTTCCCCATTTTTTTTTTCATAATGCACTCGGTGGTAATGTATAATGGTGTTTCTATTCTTTTAAATCTTGTTCGTTTTTGCAGTATATCCATTTAGGGAGCTAGCTCAATAGTATATCTATGCAGTCAGTCCTACCATTGTGTATAGTGTTTTTTTCTTTGTTGTATCATGTATTTTTTAAATGTACGTTAGAGTCTAAGATTAAAATTCATGCTTTGTAAGGACTTTCCATGATGACATAAGTAACATGCCGCTTTGGAATTACTTTTATTATCATAAATGTTTTTGTTCGTTTGTATGTCTGTCTGTCATGCACCGCAATGTGTGATTTTTTCAAAACAAATGAAGAGTTTGTTTGCAAAAACCGATAAATCCATATTTGTCAAATGGAGATATTTGCGATTAAAGGTCAAGAAAAATAAAGAGAATAATAAGACAATTTTGGCTTCTTTTGACCATAACTTCAAAAATATACCTTTATATGTAGTGACCAATATATCGTTTAAAAGGTATTATTTTGTACTTTATGACAGAGACCGTACTTCAAAATCTTCAAAAATGGACTTATCGGTTTTTGCAAACAAACTCTTCAAATTTAAAGTGAATGTTAGAATACAATGAGAGGAAGGAAGAGAAAGAGAGAGAGAGGGGGGGGGGGGGGGAGGGAGAGGGTGGAACAAATTTAGTGAGAGCTTTGCTAAGTTGTGCCACATGTTAATAGTTCCAGAAGTGGGTTCTTTTTGTTCGTCTGCAACAACATGCGACTAACAGAGGGCGCTAATTCCGACAGCAAAGCAGTGCCGTATGATAGTCCACGCCATGTGAGAAACAGAATGGTACAGGTTTGGGAATCCAAAGTGGCCCGGCCCGGATAGTAGTCACTAGAAAATGATGTCAGACCACCAAATTTTTCTTTCGGTGGCCCAATCTTGCAACTAAATCCAAAATATATCTGTATATTTCCTATTATTTCGGGCCACCAAAATTTCATTTTCAAAGATTTTAGTGGCCCCAACGGGCCATCGGAGAAAAAAAAAGTGTCGCTTTACTACACACACACACACAAACGAAGAGACCGATGGCACACACTTACCACCAACAACTTGAGTCCACCATCAAGGTGATTTTCACATCATTGACGGATACATTGTAGTAATTTTTACCACATAGGCCCTATTTGGTAATCTCATAAACAAAATAAATAATATAATGTTGTTTACTTTATGCAAATGAGGCTCGGCTGCCGATGGATTTCTGCGAGATAATTGGGGTGCTCCACCGCGCCTGTGAGATGCTTGATATACCGAAGTAAACGTGACGTTAGTCATTCTTCGATAGGATGGATTTACTTGATCAATATCTGTTTCGAGAGGGCTAGAGTGGCCTGGGAAGAGCCAGGTCCAGGTGCTGTAATTAACCCTAATTTTCACCGCTAGCGGGTTGTATTAGTTCGCATTAATTAGTAATTTGCGTTAGTTTGCATTAATTAGTAGTTTTCATTGAGTTTGCATTGAGTTTGCATTAGTTTGCATTAGTTTGCATTAGTTTGCGTCAGTTTGCATCAGTTTGCATTAGTTTAGTTGGACCGCCTTAAGATTGTTTTTGTTTTTTTTCAACACAACAAGGCAAACAAACCCCAAACAAACCCCAAACAAACATCCAAGGATATTAACCGCAACAGCAGCCAATGGTCTGGTAATTAAGACTCACCTAACACAGAGTGAGATCCGTTCCCATTTATATTGCATGGGTGATCGATGATGCGCGACAATCCATCTTACATAACTCTCACATGTAGCAAAAAAAAAAAAAAAAAAACCATTATAAAAAACAAAAATGAAATACACCTGTAGTGGTATCTGTATTTGTGTGGTAATATGTACAGAAATCTAAGAATAACTAGTATTATACGCTTTTCCTGGTTCGAAAAGTTCGGATGTTTAGGGATTTACATGATAACTGAAAGCAGCACAGCCAGATAAAATTGCTTATTCGATATTAGCATACTGTTTTCTTAAATGTAAATTATTTTTAAAGGTTTATAAATATACTATTGTCATGGTGTAATGTAATCACAGGACATGAAAATATTTTTTTAATGTCTTTATTCAACAAAATTTTTCATCTATGTATAACAAAACACAAAGTGAGTACATAGAATGAATCTTTTACAGTGTTTTCTTTCAGTTACATAAGAAGACAAGCTAAAACAAGATGAAAAAGTTCTGTCTTACCACATGTTGGCCTACGTTTAAGATAATTAGAAACCAATCTGCCATTTCTTAAAATGAGTGTGAAGCTTACCCTTACCCTTTCCATCAGCAATTCTGTGCACTACAATACATTTCAATTTAACCAAGTTCAAAAATTTTAGACTTGATAAGGAAATCGAGTGAGGAATCTTGAAACTTGTAATTTGATCTAGAAACTCTATAGGCTTAGATATAAAATTTCAAACATAAAAATAAAAGATTTATACACACATTTTTTTTTTTTTAAAGAGACTTAAATCAATTCCAAAAACAAAATTGAATGTTGAAAAACACAACGACAATCGATGGGGAGGGGTGTGAGGGGGGGGGGGGGTGAGGCGGGAACGGCGGCGGAGGGGCTTTAAATTGGGGCCTCCGGAGAGGGTGGCCATGGGAGTGGTGCACATCAAAGATCACAGTACTAGTACATGACAAACATAGCCCTGGGCAAAGAGCGTACAACCGTAAGAGGGTCTACTCTCTCGATTTTGCGTAGTACGCTCACGGGCATATGCGAGCGCCATTTTAGGAAGCAAAGCGATCGATAGCGGGCGGATTTTTACGTGACCCTCAATGGAGAGGTATCTGCCTCCCTTTCATTTTCTCCTTTTTAGGGAGGCAAACAGGGTAAAAGAAGAACTTCGGACCCCATTACGGCATTTATAAGTATCATTCCTGCCTAAGGATGAAAAGCCCTTTTGGAAGAATCATGTGCTGTCCTGGAGTAAATAAAATTATGAAAAATTAATAAAAATTTATTCTTATCAACCATGGCACTCTTCTTTTTAGTAAAAATTATCTTATTTATCAGAATTGTGATCTTTGTCGCCATCACCTTATACATTTTCACATTACTGAGCCCTAAAAGCAACGTGTCTTGTTATTGTAAGAAAAATGTTGATTATTCATGCCCTAATAGAAAAATATTCCTGGGTAAAGTGGCCATGTGTTTATAGTGATGTGTGTGTGTGTGTGTGTGTGTGTGTGTGTGTGAGGGGGGGGGGGGGGTTACAGTTCGTTATTCCGAAGGTTCGTTATTTCGAAGGTTCGTTATTCCGAAGGTTCGTTACTCCGAAAATGTGATAGGGATGTTAATCCGAATGTTCATTAATCCGAAAATGGACTAAGGTTCGTTATTCCGAAGGTTCGTTAATCCGAAAATGAAACAAAGCTCGCTATTCCGAAGGTTCGTTATACGGACCCTATTTAATTTTCGGATCAACGAACCTTCGGAATAACAAACCCTATTTCATTTTCGGATAAACAAAGGAGCTTTTGTATGCTCAGATGATTTGTTGCACATTTTGACGGAATATTTGCAATTTTTAATTAAAAAAAAAATAAAAAGAGAGGAAATGTACGGATTGCGGGTGGCTACATTCGTTATTATTCGCTATACAACCTCTTCATCCAAGATCGACATAATAATTATGCGCGTCTTCGTTGTGTAAGAGGTGGACTGAAGGGGCCGGGGAGGGAGCCTATGCATTTTCAAGATTAAAATTCAACCATGTGATGCACACCTTTTGTGGAATATTTGGGAATTTTCAATCATTAAAGGACAAGTTCACCTTCATTAATATAAGGATTGAGAGAATGTAGCAATATTAGTAGAACACATCATTGAAAGTTTGAGGAAAATCGGACAACGATCCGTTCAAAAATTATGAATTTTTGAGGTTTTGTGCATTCACCCCTGGATGAGAGGACTATTTATACTGTTACGACCAAAATCACTCTGAGAATGATCGCACAAAAGAAACAATCAACTAATGTTCAGGCGGTTTATTAACAGTGATATTGTGGGTACAGACTCGTAATCGGTTTTCACATCAGTACAATAATGATCAATAAAAACAATTACAAATCAGTAATGGAATCACTTACATATCATGTTATCAAGTAATCCTTTGAAAATGTTCAGATACGATGTTCGATGCACCGATGAATGATCCTTGACACACCGATGAATGATTCCTCCGACGTAACTCCAAAGGCGCAGGTTGCAATAATCCACGTTATAAATCCGGGGTAAAGTCCACGATTATTATGTCCACGGCGAAACGTGCAGAATCCAAATGTTATGACGACCACGTCCAGTTGATGTGTGGAATGATGATTCACTATATATTCAATTCAATTCAAAGTTTATTTCATTTTCCGACAAAGCATAAGTTACACTTCTTTTGACAACAGAGAATAAGGTAAACAGAACATTATGTATTGAAAAGAATGTACAACAATAATGAGGACCTTATAGTAATTATACATTGTTGTAAAAAAGAAACAGAAGTGATCGAAATGAAGTACATGTATAACTTTGCTTAAAGTGTGAAAAATGGAGAGACCCACTAAAAAGACAGAGCTTGTAGAATGTGGGCCCCTCTGGAAAAATAACATCAATGGGAAGATTAATTGAAGCATCATAAATACAAAAGGGAAAAAAAGAAAAAAGAAGAGGAAGAAGTCTGGAAGCCCACTGAGAATTAGATTCACAGATAAATTCATTTACCTTCGTAGACGCAAACAAACATAGAAAAAGACTAGACAACGAAACAACTACTGAAGAAAACGCTGTACGGGACAAAACTGAATGGACAAGACTAACAAACAGAAGACAAAATAGCAAACGAAAATGCACAACAGAGAGAGCGATCTTCGACAAAAGCATGTCAAGAGAAACAGATGGTAGTTGTGGAGAAAAAACGTGATATTGTAACGCCTGAAAGGAGAGAAGCAAGGAAATGAAGGGACGTATGAACAGGAGCAAGACAGAAATTCAAGTCTTTGACGCTTTGGGCGATAGCGTAGATGGCAGCAGACATCCAAAGAATACAAAAGAATACAAGTTATTCTTCAAAGAGGAGAAAAGGTGAATAAGTCATTATGTGAGAAAGAAGGCCAAATGGCTAGTTCAGTACTGTAGAGTCATACGATTGCAATAGAAAGGACTTCAGTCTCCTCTTGAAAGAATATATGGATGGGGCGTTTTTTATATCATGATTCAAAGAATTCCAATAATTTGGGCCTTTGTAAATAAGTGTATTTTCAGCAAGGATCGTGCGTAAAAGGGGTAAATGAAATTCATTGGAACGCCTAGTGGGATATTCATGAAATGATTGGTTTTTGAGGAACATAGAATCAAAAATAGATGGAAGCAAATTGTTGCAATAATTGTACATAAATTGGCCTAAATTATACAAAAACAGATCTTTAATTTTTAAGAGCTTGTTAGAGGCAAACAACGTGCTTGTATGAGAACGTACAGGGGAATGGCAGATAACGCGGAGGGCTTTCTTTTGCAAGAGGGACACTCTTTCAAGTAAATTCTGATGCGTATTGCCCCAAACTAAAACTCCATAATTCAAATGAGGCAATATTAACGACGAATATAACATAAGTAATATTTTTTGTGGAATATGAAATTTCATTCTATTTATAACACCTATATTACGCGATATTATGTTACAAATATTATCAACATGTGATTTCCAGGAAAGTTTATCGTCTACAGTGACCCCCAAGAATTTAATATTTGATACTCTTTGTAGATGAGAATCATCTAAAACTATATTTGTGTTTAAACTGTCAACAGTACTACTAAAAATCATATATTTCGTTTTTTGAGCATTGAGTGATAACTTATTAGCTCTGACCCAGTTTGTCACTTTATTCAATTCAATATTGATTTTGTGAACGAGAAAATAAATTGTTTTCTATCGACTAAATAACTCTTGAACCACTCCAAGGCCTTCCCACGTACTCCATAATGCGATAATTTATAAAGTAAAATGTCATGATTGATGGTGTCGAAGGCCGTGGAGAAGTCCAAGAAAATACTAACTAAATGAGAATGATTATCAATGGCATGAACTACTCTATCAACGAAATATAAAAGAGCATGCGAAGTACTATGTTTCTCACGAAAACCAAACTGAGAGTTTGTAAAAACTTCATGTACCTTCAAAAAATTGATCATTCTCTTATAAATAAGTTTTTCTAAAACCTTAGACAGTGAGGACAATAATGAAATTGGGCGATAATTGCTGATTACAAGTTTATCGCCTCATTAGCCAATTTCATTTTATCGGGAAACACACCGTTAAGGATTGACAAATTAAATATGTGAACAAGTGGATCAGCAATCGAGGAAATAACACCCTTAAGTATAAAATTATCTATCTCATCATAACCAGAACTTCGTTTGTTCTCAAAAGAGGAAACTATATCAATAATTTCAAATCTATTAGTCGGTGTAAAAAATATGGAATCAGAGTTGCGCTGGCCTAAAAATTCAGTAAAATGAGTTTCTGTTGCAGGAATAGTTTGAGCATAATTTTCACCTATTTTTGAAAAATAGGAATTAAAGATATTAGCAATATGAAGAGAATCATTAATCAATTCATCATTCATTTTAATTTTGTCAATGTCAGAGTTTTTACTCGGAACATTCATGGCCTGTTTTAGAACTTTCCAAGTATTTTTCATATCAAACCTATATCTCGAGAATTGCTTGAAGTAATATCTTTTCTTTTCAGAACGTAAAATCATTGTCAAAGTATTTTTGTATGATGTGTATCTATTCTTCGATCGCTCGGTTTTTTCCAGCTTATATTTATAATACAAACGATTTTTCCTATTAATTGAACGAAGGATTGATTTTGAGATCCAAGGTAACCTGGGTGTTTTTTTGTAATCTGTTCTATTTTTTTGTTTTGGAATTACATCATCTAAATGATGATTGAATATTTCCATAAAATTATGAAAAGATATATTGATATCATCGCTACCAAACACTCCTGACCAGTCAGCATTCTCGAGAGCCACATCAAAACTAGCCAACTTTTCGGGTGAAACTCTACGACTAAACAAAGGAAATGAAGGAGGTTTAATATTAGATGATGTTTTAAGAGTAAAATAAGTCATTATTGGAAAATGATCAGTCATATCTGAAAGAATTATGAAAGAATCGGGGAGGGGTAGAATATTACAAAAAAAGTTATCAATGAGGGTGGCAGAACGATCTGTAATACGTGTGGGTTTGGAAATGAGCGGAAGAAAGGATGAGGATAGAAGTGTGTGAAGAAATTCACTAGAGATATTATCATGCTCAGACTTCAGCAAATCAATATTGAAATCGCCGAGCAAGAAGCAATCCTTATTTCGGAAAACGTATGAATTTGCCAAATCTGAATAATAGGTTAAAAAATCATTAGCGTTTGAATTAGGAGGTCTGTATACAATGCCTAACATAAGATTTTTACATCCTGGGATGAGAATTTCTATAAACAAAATTCAACCGTATCGTCCATTCTAGAAATATCTTGATGGACAATAGTTTCAAAGGAACATGATATGTACAATGCAACACCCCCACCATTCTTATCAGGCCTATTATTAACAAATAAATCGTAACCATCAATTGCAAAGGAATTTTCTGCATTGGCAGTTAACCATGTTTCACTTAATCCAATAACCGATAACGACTGACTTTCATCAGATTCTAATAAATACTTTAAATCATCAAAATGTTTATTTAAACTCCTAATATTTAAGTGTAACAAAGAAAACGTATCCTCAGAGAAGTTATGAATCATATCTTTGTATTGATTTACTGTAATATAATTGCATAACATATTTTGAGTGAAATCATTACTAAAATCATGAGGCAATTCATTTGCTCCTGTATTCAGGGTATCGGTAACAAAATCATCATAAGGGGTGGTTCCTGTACTGGTTAGCCCACTAACTGGGTCAGAGTCTAACCTAGTGTTCCTAAACAATTCAAAAAAGTCATCATTCGATACGGAATAAAATGGAGCATTAAAAAAATTAGCCATGAGTAAAGGTACGAGACGAGATTATAAAAGTCTGCGATGTCAACAAAACTAGGATGTCGTAAATAAGTGGATGATACAAGAAAATAACCAGTCGCCAGAAAGAGGCAAAACACTGGAGTAATCTACAAGTATAAATGGCGTCAAAATCACGATAAGTAGGAGATCGCTGAGGAGAAGAACATGAAACGAGAAAGAGCAGAATAAGGTAAGTGAGAACGTTCAGAAGCATCGTCAGAGAAAGACATAGAACACACACAACACAATAACAAGAATAAATCAAGTGCCTCTGTGGGCTTCCGAAAGAGGAGAATAGGGATGAGAAGGGAAGTAAAAGAACGAGCTCGACCGGCTGTTGTCGAAAAAGGAGAAGTACAAAGACGTGAGTTGCACTAGCGTAAGAATTCAAAATGTTGCACAGTGCGTATACTAATGTGCAGTGCTGCATTGACACATCAACTGAAACTTTGACGGAAAAAAAGAATCAGTAAGAGTTCAGTGGAAGCAGTATTTATCGACAGCATGAATGGCTGTCCGTGCCAATCATACATTTTTGTAAAAATGCAAAGCAAAATATCCAATGTCCAGCAAAGAATCCAGCCCGTCACAGCTTTGCCGTAATAATGTCCGTTGACACTAAAATATGGAGTCTATCTCCAATGTAGGCAAATTAATTCTCTGCAGGCAAAAGGTCTCCCAGGCCTTATCTCCACAAACACAGTTTGTATAGCAGGTCAGCAGGTAACACAGGACGGACTATAACAAGTCGCTTCAGAACCAGCATTTAGTGACGTAACTCTCAGAGCAGAGGTGTTGGGTACTCTGCCTACTGCAGAATTTCTCCGGCTTATATACTATCCATTCACCCCTTTCTAGTACATTCTGTAATTTTCTCCAACCTGGGGCCACATACCTGAACATACTAGCAAGTCCAAATTCCAGGAATCCTGGATGACTCACTGCCTAACTATGTGCATAACATCATTGCCAAAATTAACTACCAATCACATTGGGCTACAAGGGCAGTGCCTCACTCAGCCAGCACTTCCTAGAATTTTCTGGAATGGGTGAAATCATTCTAGATTGAATGAGCTATAATGTATTTCCTGTCACATGCATGTACTGTAGCTACATTGTATACCATGTAGAAAATTCTCCACTGATCTGGTCAGCCTGTAACATTGTACTATATCTATATCATATAGAATGTTCTCTATTAATCTGGTCACCCTGCTGTGTACATACAATGTACACATTAAAACAACCATGCATACAGCCTTGATACATACATAACTACTAGTGTGTACATTTGTGACAATACTGCAATGTATGATGTCACATGCGTCCAACAATATAAGGAAAATATAAAGAGAATTTCACAAAATTTCATCTTTTGAAAAGAGTACACATTCCCTCGACTCGTTACTCACATATGTTATGGGTAATATTATTCCCATTGCCTTTCGAAAGAAGCAAGTCAAGTGCTCTTTTATTATGCGAAAAAAGTGAAAATATGTTGAATTTTCTTTACATTTTCTTTATACTGTTGTACTCATATGACATCACGAGCCTTAGTAGTCTCCTCATCCAGCGGTTCCAACACAAACATTTTAAACATTCATAACTTTTGCATCGATTGTCCAATTTTCCTCAAACTTTCACTGATGTGTTCTACTAATATTGCTGCATTCTCTCAATCCTTATGTTTATGAAGGTGAACTTGTCCTTTAAGTTGCAATCTTCAACATGTTCGCATTGCAGATCATCATGACAAGGTCTATCAAGAGTGCTAAAAAAGAAAAAGAAAAATAAGAATACTCAGTTTGAAAATACAAGGGGGATGATCCTCAGAAAAAAAAATCCAGGGGACACGTCTCTCCCTCTCCCCCCCCCCCCCCCCCAAAAAAAAAAAAAAAAGAAGAAGATGTTTTATAAGGCCAAAAGGGCAGGGGCGAAAGAGAGGGAGAGATGGAGAGAAAGGCGTTTCAGTAGCTCGAACTTTGAGGCACTACAGATTCGAAAGTGATGGACATTTCTTCATTTTTTTTATCTTTAGGTACAAATGATGCTGCTTCTAAATGGGAATTTGAGGTCTTAAACAAAGCTATACCGCTGTTTGCCCCCTTAAAAGGGAGAAAATGAAGGGGAGACAGAATTCACTCCTGTAGGTCACGTACTGGCGCTCGCGATAATCCAGCGGTTTGCTTCCTAAAATGGCCGCCGTTGGGCTCCATGGCGTACTACCACCGAACTAAAACATAGCGTAATACACCTGTTTGCGTGCAGAATCGCGCGAGTAGACCACAGATAAGAGTTCTGTGGAGTAGACCCTCTTTATCGTACGCTTTTTCGTACGCTTTTTGGCCTGGCCCTGGCCGGTGTGGTAGGAAGTAATGTCCGTCCGGAAAAAGACTCCGGGGGACCTTATTTCCGGGTTCGAATTTAGGAAATAGTATCCTAGGACCAAATATCCGTTTCGCAAGGACCTAATCGCCGCCGAGGGGGATCGAATCGCCGGGTTTGTACGAAGAAGCCTATTCGGGGGACCAAATCGCCGCTGTGGGGGTCGAATGGGCGGATTTATACGCAAATTCGGGGGGACCAAATCGCCGCCGAGCGAGAAAGGACTTGATCGGTGGGTTTAGAAGAACAAGCCTACTATTATACTGTAGTATTCGCTAACGTCAAAGTGCAAGGGACTTAAATCAGCAGGTCAGAAGGATGATTTGCCGCTGAGGTGTTGTCATTTGATTTGTTTAGTGGATTCAAGAAATAATAATATAACTGTTCCATAATAGTCCCTTCATGGTGGGGTTATTGACAAATATGATTCCTAGCAGTAGGCTACTTTAGAGTTAATGTTGGGAATTGGGCTCTTTTGGCATAGGGTTAGGTACGCTTAATAACAACACCCCCCCCCCCCCACAAACTAGAATGATTCTCAGTGCAAGACCAATTATTGGCATAAAAAAGGGAAATCATCACCTTTTCTCCATACATGCAATCTATCAGCTGTTTCTCGACAGTATGATAACACTAGTAACATCCTGCACTAACAAGAAGGTAATACCAGGGGCCGCAGAAAAGAAGTTGATGCTATTCAATCCTTTGTCGAAATTATCTCACAATATAGGCCTGTTATCATATTGTCTTATATTCTATATACAATGTTATATTTACCTCATTCTCTGTTCCTGAGAAATTGAAATGTACATACCATGTTTTTGTCGAAAGACGAAATAAACTTTGAAAAAATTAAATCCATTTTATTGACATACAAATTATGGGCAAAATATGCAAAGAAGGAGCTGCCATGTAGGGACCTACTTCTAAGGGCAGTATAAATATCATATTGTCCATGAATGTTTTCACTATTTTTAGTTTTTTTTTTTTGCACTTCATCGTATAGGGAACAACTGATTATCAGGTGTAGAAGTCAACGAAGTAGGAAATTTGTAAAGTATTTGCAAATAGGTTTCCCTTCTATGCATGCTCCTGATCATATATACGGTATGATATCTTTTACCGCATAATCTGGACGAATCAGATCATGAACAAAGGATTATTCAATTCAATTTGATTCAATTCATTTATTTTCATTCTACGTTTTCCAACAAACATAAAACAGAATAAAGTAGGAATTACATCATGAACATAAACATTCGCCTCTGCAAGAGATACAGTTTAACATAAGAATGCATACTGGCAAAAATGCAAAGTTATGTTTTTGTTAAGAAAACAAATTGAGAGGTCCACTAACAAGCTTGTATACTCTTAACCACTCAAAGAATCTTATGAATTACTTATTTACAAATACTTATCACAAATATAATTTACGACAGGACGGAACAAAACAGGAGAAACACAAGACGTCTTGACAGAATAGATGGAAAGAACGGAAGGAAAAAAAGAAAAAAGAAAATGCCTATACACGCTGAACAAGGGAAATGGAACAGGGAATTGGGGTGCTTCAGAGCTCACAGCTCACAGCTCACAGCTGTGGAAGTATCATTGTAGCTAAATCATTGCGAAATAATGAATTTAGTGACTGACTGATTGATGGTGTATTGAACCCTGAGGTTGCTGAGACCTAGCTAATAAAGAAAACAGATATCAGAGAGGATTTAACAGAAAGAATTTCAACTTGCACTTAAAATAATACAAAGATGAATATATTTTTTTGCTTCACAGCTTAATGAATTCCAAAATCTGGGACCGGTGTAAATAAAATGTATTCTGAGCCAATAAAGTTCTCAGGAGGGGTAAATGAAACTCATCGATTGCCTATAGTGGGATATTTATGAAAAAACTGGTTCCGTGGGAACATTGAATTGAAAATATTGGGAAGTGCATTTGTGTTGTAATTAAACACAAAACTTGCCAAGATGAAAAAATAAAGGTACAAATCTTTGATTTTCAAAATCTTATATTTAGTGAATAATGGATCTGAATAAGAACGTGGCGGGATGCCACAAATAATACGAAGTGCTCGTTTTTTTTCTTTTGTAACAGTAGTTTATCTAGTATAGTTTGATGGGCACTACCCCATGCTAGGAGTCCGTAATCAAGATAAGGTAAAATTAGAGAAAATACAACCGCAACAAACAGGGTAATTTGATATGAAACTTGAGTCTATCAATGATATCAATATTAGTCGAAATTATGCGGCCTCCACGAAAGTTTATCGTCCATCGTGATACGTGCAGAGTCATCAGAAATAACCTATGCGTAAAGCTTCTGGAATTGCTAAAAAGCATATTACTCGGTTTTCTGGAGATTAAGTGATAATTCAGTAGCTCTTATCCACTGAAACACTTTTTCTTCAATTCGGAATTAACGATTCGAACGAGAGTATCTGGATTTTGGCGAGAAAAGAAAATATTTGAGTCATCAGCAAAGAGTATAAATGAGAGTATGTCACATGATCTGCAAAAGCCATTCATGTAAATAACAAAAAGTAAAGGTCCTCTAACAAGCTACCCTGTGGGACGCCACAATGAATCCTATAATAGACTTGAGTTGTTCTCGTTCAGAGTTATGTATTGTTTTCGATTTTGTAGGTAATTCCTGAATCACTCCAAGGCCTTCCCCCGTATTCAATAATAAGACAATATTTTGTGAAGTAAAATGTCACGATTAATTGTATCGAAGGCCTTGGAGAAGTTCAGGAAGATACCAATAAGATGAGAATGATTATAAATAGTATGCGCGGTGTGTGGTCAATAAACTTCAAATGGACATGACCGGTGCTGTGTTTCTGACGAAACCCAAATTGAGAATTGGTTAATAAAATTCATTGTTCTTGTAAATATTATGAACCTAAGACCCTAAGAATATGACCTTAACCAGGGAGGTGTCTCACCTCCCTGACCTAACTATTATCAGTGTCGATGAAGAATTCAATAAGTGAATACATGTATTTACAACATGCATCTTTTTCACTTCTGCCCTTGATGATAATAATAATAATAATGATAATAATAATAATAATATTAATAATAATAATAATAATAATAATAATAATAATAAGCTCTTATATAGCGCATTTCAGACTTGAAAAGAATTTCAATGCGCTTTACAAACAAACAAACAAATTATACCATAATTCAAAATGTAGCAACAAAAATTACAATTTACCAAGCACAATATATTACCCTACAATCACTATTTCTTAAATATACGTACATTGAAGGTCAGAGCTGCCAGTACTACTGAAAAATGACTTCAAGTTTAACAATCATATAGGCTATTTCGTAAAGATAGGTTTTGAGTTTTTGTTTGAAATTGTCTATTGGCATCTGACTTCTAAGTGGGTCTGGCAGAGAATTCCATAGAGTAGGTGCAGCAAAAGAAAAGGCCCTCTCCCCATTGACTTTGTTCGAATGGAAGGTACAACAAGTAAGTTTCGAGCAGAGGATCGGAGACATCTAGTAGGCTTTATGGCGTTATGAGTTCTGTAATGTAGTGCGGGGCTGTTCCGTGTAGTGCCTTGAAAGTAATGAGGAGGATCTTGTATTGAATACGATATCTTATAGGAAGCCAGTGCAGATCTTGAAGGATTATGTGTTCACGTTTCTTGGCAAGTGTAACAAGGCGGGCAGCGGAAGGTTGATAAATATTAGCACATGAGAAACGGCTCATACAAGGTTTATTCACCCCAACGCTTTGTGGTACCATACCCAAGAAATAGCTTGAGCAAATCTTCGCTGACAAATAAAACGAAATTTAAGGTCCATAAAACGGGAATTTCACAAGCAGATATTGTACTCAAAAGCAATATGTAAATGCCTTCATTAAGTCTTCATCAAATTACCATTCAAAAGTATTACGGATTGTGGGAAAGACACAAAGAAACTGTATAAAGCTGTTATTGCTTTAACTTTTACCAAAATTCCTCACTCATGGTGATCAGACTGAGCTTGAAAATTGTTTTAATCAGAATTTTGTTGGTAGAATCCTGGCAATTCAACAGTCTTTCCAAACTTCCATCGTACAGTCAGATGACATTGTCTGTGAGGCCAAGTAAGAATTGAGTGAGTTACAGTATGTCACTATAGATGGTATAGAACATTAACTTATTAATCAAGAACTCACCAAACAAATCGTGTGAACTAAATACAATCCCAACAGACAGTGGCGTATCGGTGTGGAGGACAAGGGGGGCACTTGTCCCGGGCGCCACTTCTTCGGGGCGACAAAAAACGAAAAAAAAAAAAAAAAGAAAAAAAAGAAACCGAAGACCCGACCGGAGGGGGGGGGGGGAGGGGGCGGGGCAGTAAACCAAATCAAATAAGATAAAAACAAAACACATGTTCACACATGTCATTTTATATTTAACAGGCAAAATGTTTCACGTAGCAGCGGCTGCAATTTCTTTTATTCTGAAGAGATCGCCGATTGGATCAATGGAAGGCGCCAACTGTTTCGAACATGGGGGGGGGGGGGCAAAAAAACAAACAAAATAAGAACAAAACGTAATGATGACGCAGAAATATACAAATTTCGGCTCACTCGCTCGTACTAATTCAGAGGATTTTTTCAAGTCCTCTGTTTGTTGGTATAAATCGTTATCTATAACGCCGTCACTATTATTATTTTGACTAGAATTGTAAGATTTAATGAGCAAAAATAACAAGAATTCCATGTTTTGTAAGCTGGAAAACAACAATTTTCGGCTCGCTCGCCTAATATCTGTCATAAAAAATGTAAGAACAAAACGTGATGATGACGCGGAAATAGGGCCTATGCGAATTTCAGCTCACTCGCGCGTACTAAGATGGAGTATTTTTTCAAGTCCTCAGTTTATTGGTAAAATCGTTATCTATAAGGCCGTCACTATATCTTGATTAGAATAAGCCAGTTCGTAATTACCTCATTTACACATTGGTGCAAATGACCTTTCTTTTTTCTCTGCTGGTTAGGCACTTCACTCGTTTTCAAAGGGGGCATAATGCATAAGCGTGCCCGACGTAACAATTTATGGAATTCATGTTTTGTATTTGAATGCAATGACAGCCTATTTCCTTATAGCGATGACTGCGAAATAACAGTCTTGTTGTCAGGTGGATGTGCTGGCAAGCCTCATTTATATAAGGATCACATGAATAATTATTGCATCACAGATGCTTATCTCAATGAATTTACAAACCAAAATGCCTGTTGGTAAAAATGACCTCTTTCTGCTCATGCGCAGAGTGTAATTACGAACTGGTCTATTGTAAGATTAAATAAGCTGAAATGACAAGAATTCCATGTTTTATAAGCTGAAATACAAACATTTTCGGCTCGCTCGTTGCGCTCAATCGCCAAAATTTATTACATTTAAATCACCCTCAAAAGACCTCAAAAGCATATGATATGAAAAAGCATAAAGTCTCTATCGGGATGGGGTTTAGGTTGAACACTTTTTCAGAAATTAGGGGCGCAGATTTTCGCGCTTGCCCAGGGCGCCGTTTTCCCTAGATACGCCACTGACAACTGATTTGGTTAAGAATTGTAGCACAGTTTTGGTATTTTACCCGTTATTATAAGAATCGCAAACATGCCAGCCTAGAGATAGGGTGTATTCCCACAGGATTGTAAAAGAGTTGCTATTTATCAAAATTTAAGAAATAACAATATGTTTGGAGTTTCTCTGAGACTACCGTCTAATCTCACTTTTATTCTTTTTGAGTAAACTGCTTGAAAGTTGTTGTTTTCTCAGAATTGACAACTATCTGCAAGATTGGTTTTCTTTTATCCATTTAGATCTGCAATTTAGCCTGGTCGAATGATGTGGAAACACTGTTAGTCAATTTAACATACATTATTGTGCTCAGAGAATTGGATTATGGGAATATCACTGTTGTTATCATGCTTGATATGAGCTCAGCTCGTGGCACAGTAAATCACGCTATGCAGACTCAAAGGTTGAAATATTTGGGTATCGAGGAAACCGTCCTTGATAAGTCCCATTTCTCTGAACAATCCCAGTGGTACGTCAGAATCACATTTGTTATTTTACCCCTGGTCATAAAGCTACTGCACAAGTTTGGCAATGTTTTATGTACCAAAGCCAGGAAAGGGTATTGTTGGAAGCCCGCTATCTTTTTTACTTGTGCACAATAAATCAGTGAAGTGTATTTCGCTAACATTGTAGTAGTTATCATTGTTATGCAGATGATATAAAACTCTTTGTGTCTTAAAACCTATACTACGTTTACCGTGTCATCCACCAATGCAAAACTGTCTTGAAGAATGTTTCCCAGACCTGAAAATCTAGTTTGCATCCAATGACCTTAAGCTGACTAATGGTAAAGCTTAATTTTTCTTATTTACTATTAGATTCAAATGACATGCTAAGTAAGAACGACTATCACGAGAGCGCCTTATGTTCACATTGCTAGCAATTTTACATCATTCCATCAAAAACAGTCCGTTATAGGTGTTATAGGGGTCCAGGAAATGTCTTTTCCAAATCATATTATTCAAGTTCAGCGGAGTATTAGATATCATGCAGTTGCATAATTTAAGTTTCATAAAAAAGATATTCTCTAAATCCGCAAAATGAACGCTTTTTCTTTTTTTTTTCTTTTTATATTTTCTCATTTGGATTTGTTTTTTCGAATTTGCTGCTATGTAATCTCCACAGGGAGATGTTATAAAACTTCAACAATATCAAAATTATTCCTCCCGCCTGTCACAAAAAAAAAGTTTGATAACATAATTATCACCAATCTTCCGTTCTTTACGTTGAAAAAAAAAAAAATATAATTTTTAAGATTAATCTGTTATTAGTACATCATTCAGTTCACTCTCTTTCCCCGCATACTTGCAAGTCTCTGTACGATTCCCAAATACACATTGAAGCGGAGACGAAGCCTATACGTTCTTCATGTGAGATGCACTGTCCATTCTAATACCAAGAAATTAACATGGATGGGGATCGCTCTCTCTCTCTCCGTCATAGGATCATGCAAACTGTAATATATTCCACTGCGCCAACTTCCATCTACAGGAACATTCAAATCTAAACTAGGGACGTATTACGTGTTGAGGATTACATATAACTGCAATCCATGATATATATATTAAAAAAAAAAAATCTTGTCAGGGATTATGTTTCCTTTTTTTTGTCATTTACTTCCCTGTTGTCATGTTTTGTACATGTAGGCCTAGGTAAAATGCGAGTATATTTTTCTTTCTTCCTTCCTTTTCAAAGTGCCTTTGGCACCAACATTGAATATGTGCGCCATACAAAATACACGTAGTGACTGCAGGTGTATTATCATTATTATTTTTTCCAAAATGAATTTCACGAAAGTCGTACCCATGGTGGCATTCAGAATGCAGACGTAGAACTTGTGAAACGTTGCATGGTAATGGGGATGGGGTTAACTTTGACCCCCCCACCCCACCACCACCACAGTGTAAGCACCACTAAATAAAACAGAAACATACTCAAGTGATACAACGTGTACATACCAATAATAGGACGATTTTCTTGCGCAGCAAAAATAGGAATGTGTGGGACTGAGTGTTATGTAGAACGCAGCGACTTAAGTCACCACGTAAGTCTGGAATCAAACACTAATATTCGGATATGAAGTGTAATTTTGTTATCCAAATCACATCAGAACTTCCACTCAACTATTAATAGATACGGTCATGGTACCAAACAGACACCACTTGAAATGTAGATTTAAAATGATTAAATTTCGACCCAGTGTCCTGTACTGTCGCAGTACACATCGGCCACTGGCGCTATCGCTGCTGGCAGAGTTACTGTGTGTGGGAGTAGGGACACTATTTCCGTCAGTGTTGAAAAGACCTAGGACCATATCGCCGGTTGAAATCAGGATATCACATCCTAAGACATTAAATCCTGAAACCTGACACGGAGATTTGGTCCCCCGGAGTGTTTCTCCAGGGGGGACATAATCGCCTACTACACCGGCCCTAGACCCTTCTGGGGTAGTGAACTCTTTGGTGTACATCTGATGGTAGATGTCTGACATGTACCCACAGAATTTACTTGCTGTGAAGCTAGCTGTATGTAGCCCCTGTATACTATAGATCTATATGCATATCGAAATTAGGTAAGTTCCACGCCAAGTTCGATTGTTTGCTTAGTATTAAACCATGGTGATACAATTACCCTCCGTGATTCCTTTCGGATGCTTTCTGCTGCTACTGCTGAGAGGAATTGCAAATTTATCGTGAATGGTATGGATTTTCCGGTCCCACATGTAAGAAATTGTGTTGGCTACCGTCGCATCGCTTTCTCACTCGCCATGGTCCGGGCCGGATAGACTAACAGAAATAAGAATCTAGTCTAGTCAAAGGAGGTTCCCCCTAGGACACATCTGTTCTGTGTTAATTGCTGTACTGGTTATTTTAAGTAAACACAGCAGCAATACATGCAAGTTGTTTTCTCGGCCTGACTGTTGATTTAAAACTTATAGAAGTTCAACCCCGGTCTATCGATCCTATCCTCACTGACCTTATATCCCCGCCCTTGCCTCCAAAGTAGCTGAATTACAGGCGCATGCCACACCACCCGGATCTTGTCCGGTGAACTGCATTGTTGATTGTATTATGACATTATTCTGTATGATACATGATGTCACTACTCCCTCCCATTCCACTATTATGACCAGATAATATTATGACAATGTCACTTCACCTCCAGCCAGTCAATGACCCCTACCAATAAGCAATAGTTAGTCATCGACCTTCATCATCCCTCGAGTATACCAACAGCAACACTGCAACAGGATGTTGAAGGTTGTTGTAGCTCCATTCAAGTTTATACGACCAAGTTTGAGTCCAAACCAAACATCCTGCCCTTCCCCCATTGATTACTTAGAATTATTGTTGAATCCAAATCCAAGAATACTATTACCTCCTTTCTAAAACTAGTCATGCCTGTATTTCTTTGACAACCAAAGTTTTGGCCAACTGTACTGAAAAACCTTTCACTAGCAAGACTTCACCTCCATTCACCCATTCAAAGTATGACAACCATTGTGAAAAATTCAATGTATTAAGAGAATTGTACGATTTGGAAAAGACTTGCAATCTGAAGCTTGAAGAGAGAGGAGATCACTCCCAAACACCTCTCAAATGAACTGCTCTCCAAAAATAAGAATTAACTCAAATGTTTGTGGCAAATCATTCATTGAGTGTGCCCCGCGCCTCTATAAAGAAACCGATCTCAACACAGCACTAGAAATCAACACTTCATGACTTGTACTTGTGGTTGTAGATGAATTAATTCTGTTATATCTGAGTTGCACAATAAAGTCATACTACCTTGTACTTCTAGTCTAACTAGGGTTACTAGCCAAACTTAACTTATAGAGATCATTCTTATGATAATGATGTGTTTAATTATTTTTTGGAGAGACCTGTACCTATCACATTCACAGTATCTACTTGTCAACAACACGTCATTGTTATTCTGATGTCTTGTGAAATCATTGAAATTCAGTTAGATTTATCTCTTTGTTTATTTGCTACTACTGCAATGTATTTGCAGCAAATTAATTTTGGGGCGGGGGGGGGGGGGAGATTTCATAACTAGGAATCTATTTCTCCAGTTTTTCTTTGTCTCTAGATCATTTGGTAACCTATATATGAGAAAGGTTATTTGTTTGTTTTTACCCTTCATCATTCAAATGGATACTTCAGAGGAGTAGTCTCTGCCAAGTTATGAAAGTAATCCAGGGATCCAAGGTTTTTTACAGAGTGCAAAAGCATTGCTTTGTTTGACCTTATGCCATATGAAGAGGTAACTATACACAGCCCAGTCGCTGTGTACATGGTACGTCGCGACAGGGCTGTACTCGCACGACCACCAACCACTAGGAGAGCGACGTAATCGTATCACGATAGCTTTGACTTTTGATACTTACGATCATTTTTGTCACCTCAAACTCATCGAGTATACTCTTCAATATTTACTCTACATCTGATGATATTAGTATTCAAATGTACGCAATGAAACTTACCGAAATTGATCATCATATCCAGCATGTCCACACGGTACACAATCTTTCACGCCAGGCCAAGTTTAGATATCGGGTGGTCACGTGATGTGAATGCCCTTTCAAAAGGTCGCGCTGTCGACCGTGCTGCTACACTCAAGCAGAGACTCCAACCCCAAGCACCTTCTGATCTGGAGATTCTCCCGCCTGAAACCCCTAGCAAACGGGAGACTCCAAGTTGATGTGTGCGAAGCGCGAAGTTCCTAGGATTCTACATGTTCTCTGGTGTTATCTAAGGCTTATTTTTTCAACATACGATAGAAATAAGTAAGAAATCCTTTCCACCGGGAGACACAGAGCCAGGGCGGGAGAAATCAAATCTCAAACGGGAGAACGGGAGATTGTGCAAAAATGGGCTTTCGGCGGGAGATTTCCCGTCGAAAACGGGAGAGTTGGAGTCTCTGCTCAAGCAGCGTACGCACGGTTACTAGTATACAGCTATAAACTGTACTGGGCTTGGCGGCGGCTGGCGTCTGGTCGGGCGAGGAACATTGAGCTCCATACCACGGTTTGTGTAGCAGACGCCAAGGTTTGTTCGACACTTTCAACGCACACGCGCTCGCTCTGGAGCACATCCGGTCACGCATGCGCGTATTTGAATTCTGCAACGACGAAGCCCGACGGTCAGGAATTGCGCCAGAAAGTGTCATTTATTTGTTCCACGGACTTATCGCAAGTGGTCTCCATGGACCCAGTGTGGCGAACTATTCTTCTAAAATAGAAACATGCATTTAACGTGAGTAAAGTATTCTGTTTAAAGGAGAAAAGTATACATGTTCCTAAGTTTTGTAGCTGTGTTGAGGTTCCTCACTTCGAGGCTGCATGCCGTGCTCGTCAGACGCTGTTTTCGCATAGCGTAACAGTGTCTGGTCGGGCTAATGAAGAGGTTGCTTTCATCACTGGTTGATGGCCATGAGAGAGTGAATAAGGAATTTAGAGTCCTGGTAGCATGATCGTGAATGGGAACAGGGATGAACTGCTCTTTTTTTTTTTCCAGTAAGGTGCTTTTACAATGGAAAACCACTTCATGTTGACAAATAGTGAACAAAGAAAGAATAATAGAGGTTTCAGTAAATTTACATGAGATGAGAAAGCTATAGAATTACAGAGCTTCACATGTTTTTTTTTATGATGTTTCTAGAATAAAGGCAGATGTTATCACCCTACATATGACCTACAATGTGTACACAAAACATTAATCAAATTTATTTTTTTAAAGTAAATAAAGAAGAATATTCTTTTGCATCACAACTCTTAAGCATAAATAACTTTGCAAAGATGATTATGAATGGGTAGACTTTCAGTTGCTATTTGAATCATATTGACCAAAACATGATTTGTATAATTTGTCATGACACAATGAGTTGAGGTGAGTTGCAAGGTGACATCACCATACTAATTTGCATTTATTTGCTGTGCAGCTGATATAACTTTTTTCTTGAAATTATGTTAGACGTCAAATTCCATTGCTTTCTTATTTCATGTTTAAAATAATTCTATGGCAACTTCCATTCCATCTTCTCTATTAACTAGATTTCACAAAATATGATTTGTCAACTTTAGCATGTGCTGCCCTTTCACTTTAGTAAATGCAGCTGATGTCCAGAGCCTGAGAAAAACTGGTTGCTCAGTTGCTAGGCAGAAATGTGCATTTTTATAATGGATATTCATTTATCAATATATTAATTTCCATATATATATATATATATATATATATATATAAACACTCTGGCAAGAAAGCTCACTTTAAGGACATCGCTGATCTTCCATAGGGTCCATTTGAAAGATATGAATTGAAAAAGGTATTATTGGAAGCAAAACTATCCTTTACATAACATTTTTTTTTTTTATGTGATCTGTTTGTTATTCTTGTCGTGTTATGCTCTGTTATCTTGCCAGTGGAGGAAGATTTTCTGTATTTTTTAAATCAGATAATAAATGATTGAATTGAATTGAATTGAATTGAATGAATGTTCAGTGAATCTTAAAAGAAAACAACAACACTTTCAAAACAGTGAAAGCATTTATGAAGACATAAGATAATTTAACATATCTGATGACTCTTTTTCAAATTCTCTATCTTCATAAGTTGTAGATTTAACATCTTCTTGAGCCAATAAATTTCATGAGTTGACCTGCAGTTCCTTCAGGTGAATAATGATGAATTAGCATTTAAAAAGATAGGCCAAATTCCTCTGTATCATTTTGTGTGTTGACCTTATCTGTTTACTCAACAATTATATTATAAGCTACTTGGGAAAGAATCTGAATTTGATAGTGATCTCTTTCAACAAGCATCTGTTTTTGTTTTGTTTTTTTATTTTGTTTTTCAAGTACACCTCATCATTGCATGACTGTTGAAAAGTTTGAGAGTGATTTAAAAGAAAGAAAGTCAGAGATGTGAAACAATATATGTGTGGAGTATAAGCAACACCTACCATAACTCTTTTTCTTCACAATTTTTTTTTTATGTGAACCATTTTAGTTCTGACTGTGTATTGGAAAGAACTCATGGAAAGATAAGTGTGCTTGCACAGAGGGAATCAGTGTGTATAAAGTTCAAAGCAAATATTGCAACAGCGGTTGGGATCATATGGCTGACCGCTCTATTTGTAGTTCTTTCTGTCCTTTGATAACAGCTCAAAGCAAACATGTCCATGACTTTGTTGTGACATTCATAACAGGTATTGTGGTACAAGTGCAAGTCCAGAGATTAATCTTTGTGTGCAGGATGTTTTCAAAGCAATTTCATATTCTCTTTTGCATTATTTGATTGCTTTTGTTCTTTCTTTGTTCTTCTCTCTTTTTATATAGACATTGTGTCTTTTGACTGAAATGGAAAGGAACATGGATTCCAGGGATACAGAGGCTGAATCTAATTGGCTGGCATCCACTGTCTGTGTGGGACTGGGAGCAATTTACACTGCATATTACCTCAGATATGTTGTGCAGGTAATATTACATGTATATCGTCGCTGGGGTGACAAGACCTTGTATCTGCAATTTTAGTGAAAATGACTTTTTTGGATTAATAGTCAAATAATGGGTTAAGTGATGTCCTGTCCAAATCCCAACTGTCTTTACTCCAAAAATGAAGCCACCATGGCATGTCAAAGGAAAGGCTATCCCATTCGCTATAGTGCTTTGGCCGCCATGTTTTTTTGCTCTCCTGAACATTTGACATTTTGTAGATACGAGGTCTTGTCGCCCCAGCGACGATATATGGCTTCTTTTTGTGAAAAGGCATGAATTGGAGGATATGTGTAACATGTTGGTGATGGATGATCTTATTGTTTGAGAGTTGAAAGGGAATACATTATACATACAATGTATGATGTAGTGTATACGTATACATACATACTCGTGTGAGTTTTTGGACATACATGTAATATGATAATGTGTTTATTAGTGCATGTAATAGCATGGATTTTTTTTTTTCATGGATTCTTTTATTAATCATCAACTCTACTACTTTACACTTTATTTCACTATAAACAGTCATCATAGTTGTTGGCCTGTTTTTGAAGATTTTCACATTGAAATGGAAATGCATCTGTTCAGAACATTGATGTGACCAAGGTATTTTATTAGGAAAGGATGTTAATATGGCTAATTATATGTCTCAGCTGGTCAATACATTAATCTGCTTACAAGACTTGAATTGAGGCTGAACTTGTCATTCTGTGTGTTACAAATATATGTTACAGAGCAAAGGGAAAGAATTTGTATGATCCTTAAATACCAAGATTTAACATCAGCAGTCCGTGGTATATTTTCATATAACTCTACTGTGTTCATTAGCAACTAAAGGTGACTGAACTAAAGATATCACAATTTACTCTATGTAAGTGCATGTGACATGTCAGTCAACATTCACATAAGTCAACAGAGTTTCTCCAGTCCAGCGTACGTCAACCTATTCAAGGTTTACTCTAATTGAATTTCAGTGGTGCAATACATTGGCTCAGTGTACAGCAGTGAGGGAATATATACTGTAAAAGTGGATATTTTCGCGTGACTAATTTTTCGCGGTAGGCCGGGTCAGAAGAGTTTCGCGTGTTTTTAATTCCGCGGAATCAAGACATCATGCACAGGAACGTATGGCAAGCAAAAATATTCGCGTGTTTTTATTTTCGCGCTAGAGTCTGGTTGCGCGAAATGCGCGAAAATTTCAACACCGCAAAAATTTCCACTTTTACAGTATATGTAGTTTCTTCTTGACTAGAAAGCCTTCTGATCTACATGTATGATTATATTGACACATATTGTATATGTTGATCACATGAAAGCAAAGTGCCTTTTGTGTGTGTATGTGTATGTGTGTGTGTGTGTGTGTGTGTGTGTGTGTGTGTGTGCATGTGTGTGTGTGTGCGTGTGTGTGTGTGAACAGGGGATTCAGATTATTTATTCCGCATACACTGTACATAGTATCATACCTGAATATTATCCTGTATCACGAGGGTAATAAACTGACATAACCTTGTCTTGCCAGGTTTAACAATGATGCCAATATTGTTATGTACATTGAACATAATGTAATGACTCAAAATATCTATGAAGATAAGAATATGCAAAGTAATTGGTCTAGATATTGTGTTACATGTTATTATTAATTCTCCATGGCAACCTGCACACATTCTGATGAAGGCAGTGAAAAACTGCAGTGGACATTGATCTACAATCAAAAGACAGCAGAAATGAGACAATGTACGGTTTTGGTTATTTAACAGATGCATTTACCCAGCTTCTAGTACTAACCATTTTTTTTTGTGTGTGTGTGATTACCCAGTCCTGTGATTACCTGTAAGGATATTTATGAATGATAAGATTTCAACTGAAAAAGTGTGACAGATAGGGTTTTATCGATCACATATTACATGTAATAGTGGTGATAAGCTATTACCTAGATCAAAAAGAAAGTTCTTATCCTCTTCAAAGGCAACTAACTTTAAAATGGTTGTTGAATGAATTTCATTACAAATGTGCTTGCTTTGCTATTTGTTAGCCTACCACCACCCCATGCCAATGGTTTTACCAGAGATGAGTGAATGTTTTATTCTTTTGACTCTGCACTGACAGTAGTGGGCAGTAATGATTTAACAGACTTGACTTGACTTTTGATATTTTAAAGGACAGATGGCTAACATATATACACATGTACATCTACATAGATAGTGTACATTTTCATCCTCATTGTCTTTTGATGTTTTTCTGCAGAAACCAGTGCTTGCGTGTGGAAACCCCAAATTGAAAAGCTTCTTGATGACACACATTCCACTTCTCTCACATAGCTACTGGCCAACTTTCTGGGCTTTTGACACCCACTTGCAGACAGTCATCCACAGCTTATTTCAGTATTTTACACCGAAGCACAATTATCGAAGGTTTGTATGGTTTGGGAAGAAGCAATGAGTTTTGTCAGCCTTTGTAATGTACTGAATACAATTCTTTGACAGTGTATTATATTACATATCTGAAGTTTATGCTTTAAATAGTAGCTTGCACCACGTGAATACATTAATTTTTTAGCGAATTTTACATGTGGAAATAAATCTTACTGCTTTTTATCTCTGTTTTCCAATATGTTTGGAAGTTAGGAAACATATTTTTTAACAGTTGATCTACTGCCCCTTCCTGGTTTTCGGCACTTGCCTGCTTTGTGTGTGAATATGTTCTCCTGCATTTGTATTCAAAAAAAAAGAAAAGAAAAATAAGAGAAGATTAGAAGTCAAGTCAACATTTACTCCGACATTCTGACATTGCAACTTTCATACCTCTGCATCAAACTTTGTGTAGGTCAGTCATTCAGGCCTCTGATTGCCAATCCTGGATGCTACCATCCATGCATCATATACCTGTGAGATGTTTTGATACGTGTACATAGAGAATAATTTTCAATAACCAGCAGGATTTGAAATGTATGCGACTTTGAACTGTGTGTCAAGTATGAATCTCTATGCTGATGTACCTGTCATTCATTTAATGCAGTGAAAAGCTGAGCACACCTGACGGGGGTGAAATCATGCTCCATTGGGAGGACAGTGGGGCCAGAGATCGTAGAACCACACCCATCGTCATCATCCTCCCTGGACTCACTGGTTAGTGCCCATTTTTACTTGGTACACATTCGCTCATAACAGACTCTAGGTATGTTGCCAGCTTGCTGTGTTTGCCTATACTGAGGTTTCCAATGAAATAAGCAAGACATCAGTAGCAATGGCTACTGTTGATTAAACTTGCAATGGTATTATGTAATTTGTTACTGTTTATCATCTTGATGAAAGACCCGGTAATACATTTTCCAGAGGGCACTCTGTGCAGTTGTATAATGATATCTATTTAGTGTTTTGTCAGTCAGTAACATAAACAATCAGATGGTTATTTTTGTGTTAAAATTGACACTTCAGCCTGTACATGTGCAAGTTTTTGTGCAAGTGGGGGGAGACTAAGGAATCGCCTGCGGCGTCCGTCCGTAATGCTACAACGTAGCATATCTCTCTCATGACGCAAATCTCTCGTTTGAAGAGGCTACACCTCATAAATAATGCCAGTGTATATCTTGGCAATCAATGACTTAAAAACCGAAGATATAAAACACCTGTTTCTTGACCCTGGCCTAATCTAAGCATCAGTCATCGCCACTGCGCCACAGGGGGGGGGGCACCGCGAGAGGAGGAGATTGTTTTGGTTTTGGCATGGGCTATGTAGCTCCATGGTGCGTGTGTGTACGTGTGTGTGTGTGTGAGTGTAGACATTCAGCGTATGCAGACAGAGCATGCCTGTACTGCAGCCCACCTCCCCAACTCATCCACGGCTTGTACTTTATCCCTAACAGTGAGCAGCACCGGCAAACTGGCAATGCTCTCCTTCTTATTCCTGTATTTTCATTATTTACGGGTCAATTTTTTTCGTTCGAAATGTAAAATGGATGACCATAGAATTTCTCAATAGAATATAAAATTGAAAACTTTAGAAAGGATAGAGAAAATTGAGTTCACTTTGAATGGTGTGCCACAGGCAGATATCCTTATCATGCTCTTACGTAATACGACAGCTGCTGTAGTCATTAAACCCTGGCTTGGCCTCCAGGTTTGTCACGCCTGAGCAGAAAGTTAATTTGCAATGGACAAGTACTTCGACTCCCAACTCCCAAACGAAAAATCTTTAACGAGGTATAGCACCCCACTTTCTTCGTGGAAGTTGGGGTCTCGCCTCAAACGAGGGATTGACGGCATGTCTACTGAGGACTTCAATTTCAATCAGACTTGGAGGGAAGAGTGGTTATACAAAGTTACACAGTTTACCAAACATGGAGGTCACCTCAAGGTCAAAGGTCACAGGCACGGGTCAATGAGCTTTAGGGCCCAATGTTAAAGGAGACCGCATGATTTTCAGATTTTTACATTTGAACCACTATAAATTAGTTATACTGAGGACAGAGTTTCAGAATTTATGATAATTTGGATGAAAAATAAGAATATTTTCGAAATTTATAACAAATTGCAGTGAACAAGAATGATGACATTAGAATGCACGAATTGGGGCTCAAGGAAGCAGAACAAAAGAAGAAGGCATGCATAGATTATACACAGGTGAACTCGCAAGCAAGCCGTATTGTTATGGAATTACACTGCTACATTTCTGGAATATGTGAACCTCCTATGTCATCATCCTTGTTCAGTGTAATTTGTTTAAGGTTTTTCAAAGTATTGTTTTTCTGCTCAAGAACCAAAATAAATTCCACAAATCTATGCATGGAGCTGTTGATTTATGTACTACATGATGTGAAATTATGAAAATCGCCTGGAATGTCCCGTTAAAGGAGAAGTCCGGACGATTTTGAAAAAAAAATAACCAAAATCTACATAAATAAAGGACCATAATGACTAAGTTTCATTGAAAAAGACCCTCCCAACTCGCCACAATCGATTTTTTAGCATCACTAATTTTGAATCGTAACCGTTCGATTTCTGTACGCCGGCGAGAAAGATCACGTGACAGCGTGACGTATCATCCTCACATTGCTTTTTGCTTGGAGCGTCAGCTGGCTCGGGGGAGCCCTGCTTGAGCAACGGTGATACGGGCCAAGCAAGCGGTAGTAGCGTACCGCTCAACAGTCTCTGACCACGCAGCGGATGCACACGGCATGATCTATTGCTTCATTAAAAAAATGCTGATGTGTCAAGTGTTAGGGTGTTGTCAATACTTCAACTTTACTAGTAAGTCTTCAAATTGAAGAAATATTTCGATTTTAAATTGATATTTATCCATGATACTACCTTATCATGATCCTGAATGCTACAACACGCAGCCCCATTACGCTGTGTGTATTGGGCTGCTGGTCGTAGTTACCGGCGCGGCGCGGTGGCGGTACCAAGCTGGCGCTGGCGTTTCTTCCGCGGTTCAAGTTACATGTATACTGTCGTATTTTATCACCGTCAGACACACTTTTCAACAGTCTCGGACAACAAAAGAGGCAATAATCCTGACATTGACAGACTGATTTCAGATTGTTCACACTCAGAAGTCGAAAAAAACGATCGCGGATTGTGATAGCACTTGGCAGCAGCAGACGTAAATGTATGCCTGAACAGCCCGACAACAGCTAATGCATTGTTAGTGATGGGGTGGACACTAATAGGTACAGCAGTATTATAATACATACATATTTCAATTTAAACGAAAATGTTATAGCATTGCAACTATTTTACATTAATCTTTGCAGATTTTATATAGATATATAACGAAGATTATTCGAATAAAGGAATACAGCGTTTGGCAACAGCACTCCTAAATCGGGTTACGGTCTCCTGCAGTAGCGCCGACGAGGCACACCTATGCAGGCATGCAGATACCGCCCGCAGTCAGCAGCGCAATGGGAGATCGATGCGTAGCTGGGCTTCGCTCGCAGTGCTCTCAGCTGAGGAAACTGCGCCTGATACGTCACGCGCAATGCATCCTGGGACAGATAGTACGAAGGGCTGCTCGCGACGGATTCGAACATGAAGAATTACCTTATTTTAAAAAAAAATCATAGTAAATGTATTGTATCTGATGGTCTTTTCTCGTCGGGAAAAGGGTAATAGGTTCATGAAATATTGTTCTTTACACACAAAACGGCTGATAATCGTCCGGACTTCCCCTTTAAGTTTTTACGGCGCGTTTCGATTATGCCTCATAACTTTTGATTGGTGTCTCTGTTTGTGACCAAACTTGGATGGTAGGTGTCCCCTGGGGAGTTGAAGTACACCACAAGGTCAAAGGTCACAGACAGTGGTCAATGAACTTTTAGGGTCCAATGTTAAGTTTTTACGGCACGTTTCGATTATGGCTCCTGACTTTAGATCCATATGTCTGTTTGTGTCCAAACTTGGCTGGTAAATGTACCTTGGGGAGTTGAAGGTCACCACAAGGTCAAAGGTCGTAGGCGGGGTCAATGAACTTCCAGGAGTTAGAAAAACATTAATTTCTTCCACGCAAATGGGCGAGACACATTTTGGCACTTGCCTTGTTTTTCATTGAGTCAGTGGTATCTTTGTGTGTGTGATTATCATGAAGCTCAGGAACTGTGATGGTTTTACTAATAAGGCGTTTTCATATCAGCCCGATGTTTCAAAATAGCGTGCTATTTCTGACTAGGGAAATTAACCCGATCACGAAATAGGGCGCTATTTGATAATGTGAATACAAATTAGCACGCTAATTGATCGAGAAAATTTCTCGAGTCCAACTCGGGAAATTTCCGAAATAGTAGGATAATCAATGCGAACTACCGCGCTATTTGATAATGTTCAGGCTGATGTGAATAGGAAATGAAATAGTGCGCTAATTTGCGATCGCGAAAAATGTCTCGAGCTTGGATTTTTATCAGGCTGATGTGAAAACGCCTATAGACTCCTCTGGCACTTAATCAACTTTTATCTGTTGTACTTCATTGTAATGACAGTGTAATGTATCATATGTGTTGTGGCAAGGAATTAGATTCACGTCTACCACAATATTAACTATGCAGCTGTCAGCCTAATTTTATTCAATTCCTGCTTTTCCTCTATGACATACAGAAATGCATTGTCTAGTAGATTGGTCAATGTCTTTGGAACATTGCAACTGATTGACAAACTACCCTACATGGATGTAAATAAGCATCAAATTAATTAGTGTTTAGTAGTAGCCATGGGCATGCATACTTGCGCAGGATTCAAACTTACAACCTCCTGATCACTGAACGGCCGTCTTATCACTAGACCACTGAGCTCCCCCCCCCCCCCCCCCCAACAGCCAGTGCTGGTTCTACGTTGTAATTCTTAGAACTTTTCATCTTTGCAACATGCTTCATTGAGTAATGCCAAACAGTATCATAAAAGACTATATTTTTCCTGATTACAGGTGACAGCCACAGCATCTATGTGAAGCACATGGTGGATGACATCATGAAAGTGGGATTTCGACCTGTTGTTTTCAACCAGAGGGGCTTCGGTGGTGCAGAGCTCAAGGTCAGAATTTATAACAAAACAGAGGGGAAAAAAAAGACATTGCTGTGAATAAGTGAGCCATGTTGATCACTCCAAAAAGAAAACAAAAAACAGAAACAAGAACACAATATTGACAAGTGCATGTGTGCCCCTGTGACTAACTAGGATTGGTGATAGAGCAGTTTGTTTTACCAACCTTGCTGGATGTGCCACTCTGTTACCAGTTCTGGTCCTTTACTGGAGTGAGGTGTTTAGGTTCCTGTATAGTTTCCAGTCTGTTTGCCTTCTTTAGTTGCTCTCCTGTATTTTCGGTCTGTCTGCTAGGCTAGGTAATTGTGGATAGGTAAAGTACATCGACCACCCCCACCTTGGAAAGGACAGGAGTCTATTCAACCTGATAGAAGGGATCCTTTTATGCCATTGTTAATGATTTAAATACTGATTAATGCAATTGGCTTGAACTAGTTGCTCTTAGATACACAGCATCAAGCATGGTTTAAAGGAAGTCAAAATGTATACTGTAAGAGTATTGAGATCTTGCTGATGGACATATGGACCTTGTAAGCAACAGAGTCTGTCAAACCCTGAACTAACAGTGCGTGGTATAAAGCCATTTTGAATGCCACCTTCATTGGTCATGCTATACAGGCATCACAGAGAGTGTGATACATTTCTGTGTCAGGGAGTGTCTGTGTATCTGTCAACATCTCATCATAGTCTTCATATCTCTGTCAAGAACCTTAGGGTTCAAAGGTACATATGCATAGTTTCCAGCTTCTCTATGTAGTAAAATAGTGTCTTCTCAATTTGCTTGTCAAGACACCAAGGACATTCTGTGCAGGGAGAACAGATGATATCCATTTTGTCCTGAGTCATATACACCGGTCCTACCCGGAAGCTAAGCTGCTGGCTGCTGGTGCTTCCATTGGAGGGTGAGTTCTGGTACCTGCCTTGTCTTGATAACAAGCTCCTTCTCAGAGGATGCTATTCTGGTTACAAGAAAAGAATTTGCAATGTGTTGCACAATCACAATCACATGTTGGTGATATGCTTATACTTGTATGTTAACCATATTATTTTCAGCTTGTATAATTGTAGGGCAGCAGTGATTTGTTGTTGCAGAGACCAGCCAGAGTGCTTGGAAATACAATGACAGTAGATTAATGAGGTCATTTCAAATATTAGGATTATCAAGATGAAATGCATGTAGCCCCTTGTGTGATGTGCATGTTACCCAAAGCCAGAATGCCACCTGCAAGCAAACTTCAAATGATGAAAACTGGGAGGATTTGCAAAGCAACTAACAGATCAAATTAGCTCCTGTATATAATTATCTTGCTTCATCAACCAAGTATTGAGTGTGGTGAAGTGAGTATGGTTTCAATGATAGTGATCATACTGATGCTGGAATGAAAATCATAAATGATATTAGTAATTTTGTTTTATTGTAATTTTCATTTAGACTGATCACAATTAGTACAAGTAGTAAAAGTAGTAGTAGCAGTAGTAGTAGTAGTAGTAGTAATAGTAGTAGTAGTGATGGTACTAATAGTAGAAATAGTAGTAGAACTAGAAGTAGTAGTAGTAGTAGTAGTAGTAGTAGTAGTAGTAGTAGTAGTAGTAGTAGTAGTAGAAGTAGTAGTAGTAGTAGTAGTAGTAGTAGTAGTTGTGATAGTAGTAGTAGTGATAATACATTTTAGTAGTAGGAAGAAGAGGGATAAGTTCTACAGTAACACTTCCATCACTATTCCTACACAGGATCATGTTGCTGAACTACCTGGCTGAATATGGTAGTGACTGTGTGCCCTTGTCTGGAGCCATGATGGTCTCAGTGGCCTGGGACCTTGTGGAGTCCTGCAAGTCCCTTGAGCAGCCAGTCAATAGCTTCCTCTACAACAGAACACTCACCAGCATGCTTATCCGTCTCGTCAAGACGTAAGTGATGAAAAACGTGTACTGTATACGGCAAACATTTTGCAAGGCTTTTATCTTCGTGAATTTTGCAAGTCGAGTGTTATTTGCAAATTTAGAATGACACAACAATATTCACTCCAATTCCAACATACATGTAAATGGATGAGCACGCATGCACATATTTCTTTTCGGTACTGTACTCCATGATCACAAATTTAAACACTCTTGAAATTGTCAGGAAGTCTTGATTCGCAAACAATTAGACTTGCTAAATATATGGCATCTACAGTATATCAACTCTCCAGAGGGAACATGTAGGTCAGAGAAAAAGTGGTTACCCGCATAAAAAAAGATTATGTTATGCTAGAAGAAGCATATTGACACACAAAGGTTCATCAAGTACTCATTACAACACACATTTAGAATTCTACTGCAGCTGCTACTCCAGCTTGTACAATCAATATCCAGGTCTGTTGGAGATCAGGAAGCTCCTAACCCATTTTTTTTTCACAGAAAGTAATGTGGACACAAGTGTCTACATTTTTGTGGCCGAAATTCATGTTTATTTGTGTTATGCTGACCAGAAGAATGACTTAAATCAAAATACATGTATTTGAGTTTCTTTTATCAACATTTGTGACCCGCGACAGCGGTTTCAGGCAAAAGTCGCACATGCAAATTTCCTCCTAGGCCAGGTACAAAGATTTTGACCAATATTTTTGTCAATTTTAGTTTTTTGCAGAAATAGAATCTTTATTATCTTTTCTACATCTACACTAAATTTCATGGCATAAGACTAAGGTTTTCCTATCGAAAATGGAATTTTAAACACCCTATTTTGGATCGCACTTGTTAGTTTCAATCTTCTTTTGAATGTTGCGCCAATGTGCCCAGTGTTGCTACGGCACGGCGTCTCGCATGCAATTGGCTAGTGCGTCTCACACATTTATATAGTTCGGCATTCGGAAAGACATCTCACAGCGTTTTGGGAATGTTTCGTCCATGCGTGCATGCTCCATTGTTGTTGCTGCAATACGCTCGCTGTGTATTATGTGCTCTTCGTTTGGCTTTCTATCCACGCGAGCTTATAGATCACAATGTTCAACAACGGGAAGTGATGAAACAAAAAGTGAACAGCAGCGGTAACTTCCAACGTGAACACATACTCATGGGGAACATGGTTTGAACGCATCAGAGTCGCAAATTGCCACACAAATCGTGCAACATGCGATAGGAAACTCACCCGATGTCAAATGCGGCAAAATGACATAATCGTGTCAAAGAAAACTTATAAAATTCTCAAAAAACGACTGTGTGCTCGTAGTAAATATATGAGCAGGTTGACTCAAAGGACAGGCAAGGAACGGTCATTTGATGACCGATATTCAAATACCAAACATCAAGATTGCACCAATAAACAATAGCCGTGTTTGTTTTTATCTTTTTTTTATATGATAATTTTAAAACGCCACAGCACAATGCAACACATGCTTAAAAAAATTCTTTTTTTTTTTTTGCCTAGGAAAGGGTCCTCAGTTATGAAAAAACAAACTAACAAATCAAACACAAGAAAAACGCGATGTGTAAAGATGTGGATATGAATGCGCCACCCATGCCTGTTACGTAGGTGTACACACGAGCATGGCGTGTGGATACTATAGGGTAATGCGTGCATCATACACACGTACACCAGTGTAGTGCAGTTATCATATCCGCCATCTTGAAAGATGTACTGGTAAACAAACCTGAGCGAAAGGCATTGTGTATTTCGGCCCCATATGCTGAGTTCCGAACAATGCCCAGGAAATTTGACTCTCTCAGTGAGCTTAATCTTGATTGGCACCATTGTACGGATGGGTGATTCTCACCTCGCATCGCCATTCGGGTATTAATGTCTTTGAGAAGGAGGTGAATCTTCAAAGCCCATTTTTCTTGCAATTTTGTCAGGCTAACAAATTAAAAAGTGCATTTTATTTCGCTTTATATGCCCACTTATGATGACGGAGAATACCAGTGTTTTATATCAATGCAAAGCTTAGGGAATGGGCAATCTGATTCAATGAAAAAATTTTTTTTTCAAAATTCCTGACTTTTGCCTAAAACCGTTGTCACCAGTCACATTTGTTCTATATCAAAACTGCATTTATTTTTGGCCAAGTTACTTTTTCTAACATAGAAGTGCAGTTGATTTGCTCTAAAATTTGTATGAAGATGTACGTGGAAATCAGGTGCTCTTAAAGTGTATAACAATAGTGTCTGCAAGCCCATCCATGCATGGTTTATTCATAATCTCAGGTCAGATCAATATTTCCCATTGTTCGATGGCACATGCAGTTGATTGCGAAAAGGGGATAAATGCTTGACTACTTTCGAACAGATGTATTGCCAACCTGTCCATTCTGTGTTGACGGGTAAAAAGAATCTTATTTGGAGGCCTTGATTGTTCTCAGATTCTTCCGTAGGGAATGGGTTGATATATCAAATTAACCTGTTGCTTTGTGGGACTGTACCATTATAGGTGATTGGCAGTGTTTAAGTGAATTGTTTCGTAGATATTCCTCATTTTTGTTCATTATGTCCACATTGCATGTTACTCTTCACGCTCATCTTTAAAGTGTACAGTGGACACTCCCGATATAACGAAGTCCTCACGACCGGCAATATTCTTTCATTATATTGAAATTTTGTTATAACTCAACAAATAGACAATATAAAAAACATAGAGCGGATAATGTTGCAGCCTGAATTTTTGCTTCGTTGTAGCCAGAATTTTGTTATAACGTATAATGAGAGTGCACTGTAGGATGTCATTGACATCAACCTGTCTTACACAATCTCACGTCTCTCATCTTAAGACTAGGAGTCTGCCATAGATATCAATGAGAATGATTACCTTGTATGTCAAAGCAAATCATTGTTTTAAAGGGACATTCCAGACGATTTTCATAATTTCACATCATGTAGTACATACATCGACAACTCCATGTATAGATTTGTGGAATTTATAGTGGTTCTAGGGCAGAGAAACAATACTTTGAAAACCCATAAACAAATTGCACTGAACCAGGATGATGACATAGGAGGTTCACATATTTCAGAAATGCAGCATTGTAATTCCGTTACAATACCGCTTGCTTGCGAGTTCACCTGTGTATAATCAGTGCATGCCTTCTTCTTTTGTTCTGCTTCCTCGAGCCCCAACTAATGTATTCTTATGGTGACTCTGCTATGTCATCATCCTTGCTCATTGGAAGTTGTTCTAAATTTTGAAAATATTCTTATTCTTTATCCTAATTTTCACGAATTCTGAAACTCTTTCCTCGATATAACTAATTTATAGTTGTTCAAATGTAAAAATCTGAAAATCATCCGGAGGTCTCCTTTAATGATGTTAAGTGTTCATTTGATTTATTTTAGGAAAGGAGTTGCCTTCAGAGAACACTATGACATCAACTCTGTGTCCAAGGTAAGACTCGAAGACAAGAGATTCATATTTGCCATACACACTTCTTATCTGTGATGTTGGCAAGACTTAGTGATCTGGGTTACTGTGGAAGCAGTGTAAAATGGCATGTACAGATTCTGCATTATAAGCTCTCTTCAAGCTACTGCCAGGCTTGTAATCATACTTTCAAAATCACTGTTGCACAATGGCAGATGATATATTTTCAGCGCATATGTTTGCCCAGAAATGGACCCAACCCTCTACATGCAATCTAACATTAATCTTTGACATGCGCATTGTTTCTTCCTGTTGAAGGACAAGTTCATCTTTAAATGTACATGTGGATTGTGAATGACAATCCATTCAGAAGTAATGAATTTTTAAAGGGAAGATAAACCCCAAGAACAATGTGGATTGAATGAAAGCAGCAACATTAGAAGAACACATCAGTGAAAGTTTGAAGAAAATCGGACAATCGATGCAAAAGTTATGAATTTTTAAAGTTTTGATGATGGAACTGCTGGATGAGGAGACTACTAGAGGTTATGACGTATGAGTGGACTACAATATCAAGAAAATATAAAGAAAATACTACAAAAATCCATTTTTCATGAAAATTACAAATTCCATCAACTTGATATTGACATATGTTAAGGGTAGCAATCATTCCCCCTGCTTTCTGAAAGCGGTTGGTCCACTGCTCTTTCATAATTCTAGAAAAGTGAATTTTTGTTGAATATCCTTTATATTTTCTTTGTATTGTTGTCCACTCATACGTCATATCCTCTAGTAGTCTCCTCATCCAGCGGTTCCAACACCAAAACTTTAAAAATTCATAACTTTTGCATCGATTGTCCAATTTTTCTCAAACTTTCACTGATGTGTTCTACTAATGTTGCTGCTTTCACTCAATCCACATTGCTCTTTGGGTTTACCTTCCCTTTAAAGTTCCTGCGCAGTCACTGGTGGATGATGAGTAGACTACTACAGTTGATGATGTTACATGTGTTGATTGACAAAAGGGTAATATTAGAGAATTCCACAAATATTCTTTTTTTTTTCTCTCAATGCACACATTCCCTTGTCTTGCTACTGACATATGTTAAGGGTAATTATATTCTCCCTGCCTTCTGAGAGAGGCAAGTCAAGTGCTCTTTTGTTATGAGAGAAAAGTGAAAATATGCTGAATATTCTATTTTATTTTCTTGATGTCATTCTATGCATGTAACATCACAAACTGTAGTATTTTAACAGTTGAATGGCTTGTCCGATTTTCCTCAAACTCTCATTGATGTGTTCTACTAATATTGCTGCTTCTCTCAATCCACATTTATATTAAGGTAAACTTGTCCTTCAAGCATAATCCAATAAGAATTTACACATGTTATATTTAGGAAAGAGAGCATGTAAAGGAAAGAAAATTTACAGAAAACCAAGTTCTTTCCCTTTCTCCTTTTGGGGAGAATGTATCATTCATTGCCGGAATATTGATACAAAAAGTCACAAATGTATATTCCAAGGGTGTACATAAATGCCTCCCCATGATCCTTTGCTGTGTTGTTTCCAGTCTCGAACCTTGCGAGAATATGACTCCCAGCTGACCGTGAAACTGTTTGGTTATCGAGATGTCCAACACTATTACACCAGCTCCAGTCCAAAGGGCAAACTGGGCGAGATTCTGGTGCCTACACTGTGCCTCAATGCAGCTGATGATGCTTTCTCACCACTCTACAGTAAGCCACAGTGTAGAATTAAGCATTAAGCTGATATTACAAACATATTGCAACTGCATCTTTATACTGATTTTAGCTGGTGTTGTGATCATTGCATAGGCAGTGAGCTGTTATATTTAACCCTAAAAAGACTGGGGGGGTGGCTTTTTGGGCCCCCCTCGACATTTTTCGCGATAAATCTGGAACGTAAAAATCTTGCGCCGCGATGTTTTATGACTCTTTTCTTTTAAGTCTTGCGCAACTTTTGAGACCAAATTTGCGACGCCCGGGTATGCGGTTCTAAAGTTACACAATATTTTGTAAGTGCATGTCAGACCCGAAATTGCTCAAAAACGTGATTTCATATACAAATCCAATGCAAATTCTGTTTCTGACCAAAATTCATAAATGTATCATTATTTTTACTTTAACTGATCAAAAGCAATTAATTTCATGTTCTTTAAGATCGAAATAGTGTCGCCGATGATTTCCATCGAAAAAAACCAATAATAAACAAAAAGTCGAAAACAATGAAATACATAAGCAATTTTAAAAACAATAAAATACATAAGAAAAAAACGTTTTGATACTGCCATTTCTTTTATGTACATTCAATAAGAATCGTACACAGAGTACCACCTAAACCAAAAATTAGCACTTTTGGACCTTAAAGTAAAGATTTATAGTCATTTTTTTTAAAATCATGCATAAATTAGCATAATTAATTTATTAAAAATAATTTTGAATATTTTTGAAATAATTACCTATTTAGTTTTGTAGATTACCTTGTGGGTGACGTGCGTGCCAATTTTCCTTGCGATCATGCGGTCAAGATCTTGGGGGGGCCCAATGAGCCCCCCCAGTCCTACGAGGCATCAAAATAGCCCACTCTTTTTAGGGTAGCCACTATGTGTATATTACAGGAGGATGTACAACAGACAGAAAGTAGACAGGTAGATAAAAGGACATAGTGATCAAAAGTTAGATAAGAAGGCTTAAAGGTACAAATATAGATCAGTGGATTAATCAGATTGATTGATATATAGATAGATAGATAGATAGATAGATAGATAGATAGATAGATAGATAGATAGATAGATAGATAGATAGATAGATACACTGTAGATACATTGCAGGTAGATAGATAAATGGATGGATAAAGAAGATGAGTAGAAATAGAACATAACAGAAAGGTCACTGCAGAACACACCACAGCATCAATCTGGGCATAAGTCATGAAGAGTCGGGACATGGCTTACTGCACTGATTACCTTGACCTAACCTCAGAATGCATCAGACCATGTCCAGAGATGGACAGAACTCATGTTATCAGGATTGGGATGTGTGGATATCCTCTATATCTCTTCAATCCTGCCATAGGTTTGCAGATATACATTTGAGCCCATTGTATTTTCTATCCTGATATTTCTAAATGTCATGAAGATCATGATTAAATGTACTTACATATCCAAGAGCAACTCGCTGAAATCGCAGCTCAATCTGAAGAATATGACAATCTTCATAAAGGTATGACTTGAAAGAGAAGACTTTACATTTAACCAGGAGATTTGATTCATCCATGATATAGAGTTTGCTTAATCTGGAAAAGTCAAAATTTGACCCATACTGAAGGAAACTGTTTATTAATTCCTCTACGTAACACATCCCACATCCTTTATTCTAAAATGTGTGGATACCTTTGAGGTTTGGTATGAAGGAATGTTCCTGTGCATTAAATTTACACTGATTATCACTCTACAGCAATCCCCCTCGAGGAGGCCGAGCAGTCCAAAAATGTTGCCATCGTTGTGACAGCACGGGGTGGCCATGTTGGATTCATGGAAGGCTTCCTACCCCATGGTGGCAAGACATACATGAGTAAACTCTTCTCACAGTACGTCACTGCCATCTTCAAGGAGGGACAAGAACTTCTTGCCCATTGATGATAGCTGTCAGCGTGAATAGAAGGCTTACTGGCAACACATAGATATTCACATTCTCCCAATTTATGCTTGATATCTACAGGTGGTAGATGTTTGTGATTGGTGTGATTTTATAGCTCTCAGGTGATATTGCTGTCCCTAATACAGGAAGAATGGGAGTTGTAGGTGGAGTTGGTCACAGATGGTAAGGATGTTTGATTGGCAATCTCCTCATATTGTCATTTGTGTTTATATGAATTGATAGATATCAACATGCATTACTGAGATGAAGTTTTAAAAAGTGCTAGAATGTATATCTGCCTTTAGTGACAAGTTTGCACAGTAACTGCTTTGAATTACATGTACCTCTACAGAACACACTTACTTCTTGTCCTAGGTAGAATGATGCCTTTGTGAGCAGTGGAAGTCTAAGTAGTAATTGGCCATACTCTGGTTGAACTGCATATATCAAATTCTGATTTTTTTTTTTAATTCTTTTTTTTTTTGGGGGGGGGGGGGGTAATGTTATTTAAAAGATTGTGTTTAATGCAATCATGGTGATGGATAAAGAGTTTTAATAACAGTAATCTGGCAAAACTGCATATTTCAAAGTTTAAAAGTTTTGACAGGTCATTATCTTGTTGAGTATCCAGAATTTTTCTGGCAGCACTATATATCCTTGCATAAACTGCAAAATATTTTTAAATAGATGATGATGAATTTGTTTTGATGATATGAAAAGTAACACTTCAAATTGTGAAAATAAATATATGATAAACTGCAAGCATTTTAAGATAAAATATTTCGAAATCAGCAGAAACAAGATACATGGTTTTGCGAGATCACGAATGTAATGAAGTGATTTCTTTTTTTACAAGATGTTTTATATTGCCAGAGAGATGTAATTATATGGACATAAATATGCTTTTATCAGTGTAAAAAAAAAATCATTATAAGTTCGCATTATCTAGTGTAGTAAGAAGATGTGCAATGATTTGACATGAAGTTGAAAGGTGATGATAAAAGGCAATGTTGATGTGAAATTTTGTCATGTAGAGCGAAAGGAAAAAGGACATAAGTGTTAGAGATTTGCTTGCCAGGATGCAGAATATGTCTGTTATGGATCTGAAAGACTTTGTTGTTTGTTGTATTTAAATGGACAATTGTTATACCTCAGCAGCATATTACTTGTTACAATCAGTTGCTATTTATTGTTTGTCATGGAAAATTAATTTCTGTTATTTATTTAATGTACTTAAAGCATATATGTGGCTCTACCCTGTGTACTAACATATGCACTTTTTATACAAGAGAAATAACTATACAATCAATGATCTAGGTATTCATGGTACTATTGAGAGCAATTCATCGTGAAGAGTTATGTGTGAATGCTCAAAGAGTAGTTAAAGAGACTTCTACTGGAGAAAGAAAGTTAATTGGTTCTTTTGACCATAACCAAATGACTGGTTGCAGTATGAGCCAATAAATGTCCGAGGAGATATCTTTAGGGAGCAGATCGGGGGGCAAAATACTATGAAAATTCTAACTGACAAGATTTACCTTACAAGTCACCTCTTTTTGTTCATTAACACAGAATCAGCTCTATGATTACATGACATTGACATTGCTGAAATTGTAACTCTTTTAGTTTTATGATCTTTTTACTTCCTTCCCTGTTCTCTATAATAACAAAGAAATTTTAAATTAGTTTAAAGTCAAGTTAAGCCAAGTCTTATTTTGTATGCTAATTGATATTCTGACAGGCTGAAACATATAATCAGCTACGTAAACATCCTTTCTGAATAACATGGTTTTGATAGATGTGTTGAACCAATGCAATTTTGTCCTTTGTGAAAACCAGAGAAACAAGCAGTCATCGATTAAGGATGCATGATTTGAATGAATTATGCATTGGCATTGACATAGCCACATTGCATTTCTACTGTTAAGGGGAAAGGGATCATCAGCACAAAGACCTGAGAAAGTTGAGACCTGAAAAAATGTCACACTTTCAGCATTTTTGCTGTGTTTCCACTTTATTTCTTCTCATTAAACCAGCTTGGCACTGAAATGGGGTTGGAAAGCATGAGAAACACATTTATTTCAAAAATTGATAAATGAACCAACATCATAATGAAAAACTTTATTGCAATGCAGTTGAAACAAATAAGAAAAAAAAAAATCTTGATTTTGTTGAACATGCATCCATCATCATCCTGTGTTTTCCATAAAATTCTAGCTTTGCTTTGTGAACTACATTGTATGCTTCAAGCATACTTCGGTTATATCTTTCTGTAGCCTTCTGTTCACTTCACTGTTCAACTTTCCAGCCACTTTCAGCTCCTCTTGGTATCTACTGACAGCTCTTTCTCAGTTCTACAGCTGTTGTTTTTTTTCCTTTCCAGAGACTGGGTGGCTTCCTCCTGTTCTTTAGCTTCTTTTCCTTTCAAAATTTATCTTTAATTTTCTCTTCTTTTTTTTTCTCCTTCTGTTCAGATGTTGTCTGCACTGTAAGCTGATATTGGGGCCTGCATGAAGCCTGCACTGATTACCATAACATGGGCTTGGCCATGTCCAGTGACTGTGATGTCTTTAGTGTCCTCGGTGCGTTGATTGACTCACCTGAAAGCAAAGTCTTGTCTTTAGTGACAGCTCTTTTTTTGCAGACAGGGAACACTGTTCTTAAGCATTTTGCCATGAGCTAGGCCTAGGGATGCTTTCGTGAGTCTGGTCAAGACTGTGTACTGAGATGATCCTACTCAGTTCTTCTGCTCAAGAACCTCTTCCCCATAGTGGTCAATGTGTACATATTCTTTTGAATCAGTCTTAGGGTACCAGCTCTCTGGGATATCTTGTGCTTGATAGAGCTTCCACTTGCCTGTCAAGAGCCAAATTTGGTCAATAACTGGTTGAATACAGCTGTATTTGCACAAGTTGAACCCTTGCTGTTGTCCTCGATGTTATGCTATTTGTGTTGTGCTATCCATCCTGGGCTGTTTCATGGAATAGCATCACTCTCCAGTCATACAACCCAAGGGAGTTTGTTTGGTTGCCACCATGGTTGTCAATGTTCTGGATTACTGCATTTGTGAGCTTGAAATGGCTTGCATTTCAGTAGATTGGTCTACTATCAGTTAGGCAGCTATGGAGGATCCATCCATCCTGCGGATCACATAGAAAGCTGGTTCATATGCTGTTGTCCTTTTCTTTTCTTTCTTTTTTGTTTGCCTTGTTTGAGGGAGGCAAAATCTCCAACTACAAAATGGTGCTTTTTTGTGCTTGTTTTTTTAGTCTTTTGCCTCTTGAAGTCCTCATCTCTCTGTTTGAAGTTTTCATGTTTGTCTGGCCTTTTGTTGTGGTGTCATGTGGTCTAGTTTCATCTTCACCGGTCTTCACATCAGTGCTTCATAAAGTAGTGTTTTGTAGCTAGATAAAGATGTTATCTGTAATCTATCAGCATATTCTGCAATTCCATCTGGTTGGCATTTCTTTAGTGTTTTGTGTGGTTAGTTGGATGCTTATGGACTCAGGAGAATAATGGAGGAATGACTGCTTGGCTCTGGAGTCAAAATGCAAGTCTTCTTTATTCACTGTTCTCCAGTATAACAATCCAACACATTTACATTTGATACATCACTGTACATCATATTTACAAAACATGTCCCGGTGACTTTCCAGTGTTGTTTACGTTTACATCGCTGATATCGTGAGATGAGGTGAAGACAAATGACGGGGAGCGGAAAGGAAGTGGAAATAGAAAGTGGCTGTCAGCATATCAGAAGATCTTGATGAGAGAAAGAAACCAGAGAACGATAAGAATTTGTCTGTGGAAGGGTTATGTCTATATCAGTTGTAACTTTCTGTAGCCTTCTGTTCACTACACTGTCCAACCTTTCAGCCACTTCCAGCTCCTCTTGGTGTCTGCTGACAGCTCTTTCTCAGTTCTCCAGGTCTTGTTTTTTTTTTCCTTTTCAGATTGCCTCCTCCTGTTCTTTAGCTTCTTTTCCTTTCAGAATTTATCTTTAATTTTCTCCTTTCTTCTTCTTCTTCTTCTGTTCAGATGTTGTCTGCACTGTAAGCTGATATTAGGGCCTGCATCATGTCTGCACTGATTATCATAACATGGGCTTGGCCATGTCCAATGACTCTGACGTCTTTAGTTGTCCCCAGTGCATTGTTTGACTTGCCTGAAAGCAGAGTCATGCCTTTAGTGACAGTTCTCATTTTCAGACAGGGAACACTGTACTTCAGTATTGCCATGAGCTACCCGTAGGCAAAGGGATGCTTTAAAGGGGAAGGCTAGTAACTGATCAGTGGGAATCAGTGGAAATTGCTGGGAGATGATTGTTCCAATCCTTATGGGAATCATTCAAGAGTTCATTGTATATCTATTGTTGTGTGAAAATGATTTGCTTCAGAATGGTCTCATATTCAAGTAATGTGCAGTTTAATGCTTCCAGGTTAGCGTCCCTGGTCAGTGACGGAGCATTAATCTGCACATTACTTGAATATGAGACCGTTCTGAAGCAAATCATTTTCACACAACAATAGATATACAATGAACTCCTGAATGAATCCCATAAGGATTGGAACAATCATCTCCCAGCATTTCCACGGATTCCCACTGATCAGTTGCTAGCCTTCCCCTTTAATGAGTTTAGTGAAGACTGGTATTTGTGTGGTACAAATACGCTAGAAATACATGATCAGACTCGGGAACTGTTTATGGGTTTGGTGGCATCGTTTGAGTGTCATGTTGTATGGCGTCCTTCAATCACACTGTATACAATCAAGTGGTTGTATGTACATGTATGGTAGCTTTGAGTACACAATCAGTGTCTGACGACTTTCGCTATTGAAGGGTGGACCACTGTCGGCGCTAACTTTTTCAAGCACATGGAAGAGGGAAAAGATCCAATCGAGCACTGGAATCACTGCTTGGCTAGAGGTGGAAGTGACTATTTCGACTACTGGAAACCTGTAGTTGTCAATGACCACTAAGAGATTGCCACCAGATGGAATGTCGTAAAAATCGATGCTACAGTTCAGCCAGCGATCAAGTTCCCCCTAGATTGCGATTACGGGCGATCAGTGATCGCATACGCGATATGTCACAATCAATTGATTGTATGCGAGCGTACAATCAATTGATTTCGCAACATATCGCGTATGCGATCACTGATTGCCCATGATCGCGATCTAGGGGGAACTTGATCACTGGCTGAACTGTAACTTCATGCCACGGTTTGGCAGGAAGCTATGACATGATGAATGGCTCACGATGAGTATGTGCTGTGACGGACTGACATGTGGTACATCGCTTTACTCGCTGTTCAACATACTTGTGTATGCCAGGGAACCACACTTTTTCACGGATTAGCTGCTTCGTGTGAACAATGCCCTGATGACCTTCGTGAGCAATTTTGATGACGCGTTCTCGGAGGCATGTCGGTATCACAATTCGATGATCACGTAGAATGACTGTATCATCCATAGCGCTATTCATCCCATCGGTGCTTTATAGTGGTGTTTTTGTAGCTGGATGGGATGTTGATCTGTATATACTATGAGCAACTCCTGCATGGCCGTCTCTTTCTCTTGGTTTTTGTAAATGTGTGATTTGCAAGTGTTCAGTCTTGTTGAGTCCTTTTGCAAACTTTCTGCTTTAGCATTGTCTTTTTGATTGTCTGATGTGATCTACTGATAAACAAATCCTTCCTCTCTGGCAAAGTTTTCAAACTCATTGGAATAGACATGTGGTCCATAGATACTCTCCACTCTGATTTGTATTTTATGAGGAGCAAATGTCTTCTTCAGTTTGCTTTTCATGGCCTTAGGAGCAATGAAGACTTTTATCTTGACTTTAGGGCAACCTGTCCTTTTACTGTATCTATGACAACAAGGTTGTAGTGCCCATCTGGGTATGGCCTCTTAAGTCTATGGAGACAGCATCCCAGGGTTTATGTGGTGTTGATGTCATTTTGATTGCCTGCTCTGTGTGCTGTTTCATTGTGGCTTGACACTTGTAGCATTGGTCAACCAGTATCTCTGTCAGCTTGCTCTTTTCAGGGAGCCAATATTTTTCTCTCAGGACCTGTTATGTCTTAATAATGCAGAGGTGTCCCATTTTGTGGGCAGTGTGAATGACTTGTCATTGCAAAGTGCTTGGTGTCATCACAATGCATTTCAGTTTGTTTCAAATGTCCTCTATGATATACTTCTTCTATCTTATGGAATAGAATGGTGTGATGCCCACATCTTTCCAGATATCTACCCAGTCATTTTGCAAGATTCTCTGTTTCACTTTGTTCAGCTGCAAATCTTGCTTTTCAACCCAGTCACTCTTATTTTTCTCAATATTATTCCTACTCTAAAGTCACTTACTCTTCCTCAAGGTAAAATTAAAACAATTCTACTTCTCCAAAATCACAATACAAGAAACTACTTAATCTGAAAATATTATACCAGATATTTTTGTTCTGTAATTTTCTCCAGAAGAGTCATTTGCTTGCCCGCAAATGACCATGTGATGTCATCACAAGTCAAGCATTTTTTCTATGAAATACTCCCTGATTAAAGCTTTTCTCTGGTTTTTGTAGACAAAAAGACAATGTCTATGAATCAACACTACAAAAATCCCTTTTGAATTTTGTACATGCACCTTAGGAAAATGTTAAATTCGGAAAATCTTAATCAGCCATAATAACTTCATCTTGTCAGTTTTCCATTTCCTGACATTGTGGTTTACACCATGGAAACAACTCCTGATAAATGATTCTTAAGCATTAACACCTGTGTATTAGTTAACTTGGGAGGCCTGTTATCACTGATCATGACAATCTAGCTGGATTTGAATGCACCCCTGTGATGCTCCTTGCAGACCTCTTTAGTAGTTTGTCGTTGCAGGTGGTGCATCACCCATATCTGGCAGATGCTGGAAAATGCAAAGTTTGTTGACCTCGGAGTCACTTAGTTTACCCCCGGACTCTACCTGGTCCTGGGCCTCATCGCATTCTTTGTAATACTTCAGTGTTTTCAAAGGGATCTACTGTCAATAATCACCGGCTCACCCAGTTGGCATCTCCCCCGCGCGCAGGCCGTATTTCATGCACATCCTCCTCCTCGTTTCTAGCCCATGACTACAAACAGTAAATGGTAGAACTACCTTCCTTAGTTGGTTCAACACTACTGCATGTGCCCTCCTTAGCAACTCGGCTTGAAACATTACTTTGGTACTATCAATCACATTTCTTACTCCAATCTCTGTCAGTGTTCGAGATCAGTCGGTCCATGGGAAGGACTGGCTCCCTTCCAAATAGCAGCTACGGAGTGACTCATGTTACTTGAGGAGGTGTTTTGTTGTACATGAGGACAAAATGTGTGACCATTTTGGACCACCGCCTTCTCTCCCTTGGGTCTAGAGATCTTAATAGGGAGCATAGGGAGCTTCTGATTGAAGCATTCCACCTGACCATTCCTGGAAAGATGATGGGATGTGGGATGTCGTTCTGGATTTCTTGGCTCCATGCAGCCGACAGATCTCTTTGACCAACGCACTCTTAGAATTCCTTGATCCGAGTGGATCCTGGGTGGGAGTCTGTAGCTAGCAAACCAGTGCTCTCGAAAGGCAGCAGCCACCACGTACGCTGTCTGGTCCCTGCATGGCACTGCAATGGAGAACTTACTGTACACATCAGTAAGAACGAGGAGACTCTCAAAGCCCCCCTTTCCAGGATCGATTTCAGGAAATCGATTGCAAGGACCTCCAAGGGCGGAAATGTGAGGAGGTGTCTCAAAGGGGGCCTAACAGTTGGCATAGGTGTTTTTGATGTCACACAGTGCAAAACACCCCATCACATGCTCCTTTACCTGATGGTGTATACCTGGCCAGAAACATCATTTTTGAAGAATGCTGGTTGTCCTTCTTACACCCTGATGACCCCATTCGTCATGTGCCTCCTTGAGCATTATCTTCTGCAACTGCAATGGGACCAACAGATGACCCTCTTTCCTGGAGATGGTATCTTTAACTTCCAAGTACAGGACTCTCCTATTTTGAATTATCTGAACTGCTGATCAGATATGAAATATGGTGCACTTCCTACCATCATCAGCTTGGAAAAGGCATGCCGCTAGGTCACCATAGGAGGCATCCCCCTCTATAACAAAGGGGCACTCAAACTGAGGGTAGACCAGAACAGGCATCTGAGCGAGAGTAGTTTCCAATGCAGCAAAAGCCTCCTGTTGCTCTGGACCCCACTGAAATTTCTTCCCAGCAGCACTCGTCTTACCTCCAGTGACCTTATGCAGCAGTGCTGCAATATGTGAGAACTGCAGCATGAAGCGTCGGTAATACATGCATGATGCAAGGCCGAGAAAAGAGGACACCTCCCTCAATGTCTGTGGTGTTGGCCACACTTTATGTCCACTTTCTCATCATCCACTGCCACACCCTCTGCAGAAACATGTCCGAGATAGGGAACCCTGTCCTTGAAGAACTGGCACTTCTTTTCCTTAACCTTCAAGCCATGCTCTCCCAGGCTTTGAAGGATGTGGTCAAGCCTTTCAAGGTCCCCTCCTCGAAGGTGTATTAAAACACCAAAATAGTTGTATTGTCAAAGTAGAGGATGATCTGAGAGAGATTGAGATCCCCCAGGATAAACTCCATGATTCACTGGAATATACTTGGGCTGTTGATCAAACCCTGAGGCACATTTGTAAACTCAAACAGTCCTGAGGGTACCCTAAAGGCTATCTTCTCCATGGAGCCAGCATCCATCTTCATGTGAAAATATCTGTGCAACAGGTCCGTGTTATGGTATATTAATGTTCATGCTGGACTCGTGAAGGTATGCCGAGGAAATAATCTTGCAGCTCACTTTGATGGCTTTATTTAACAGTTATCCATTTTGGCAGTCTCTAGTCTTGTTTCAGACTCTACATATGTATCTTATATCAACACAGTCCGATCATTGAGCTGGCTGTAATCCACACAAAGCGATCTGGTGTCAAAGTGCAATTTGTATTGTCTGTGTCACTTTCATGATTTTCTCCTTTGCACTTTTGAAATCCACTTCCTCACAAACTTTGGCATAGAAGATGTCACTCTTACTGTACTTTGACAATCAATGACATCTCCGGAGTCTGTCACAGTTAAGGCTAAATGCTCTTACCATCCTTCCTTTTCCACATCAGAAAGTTTCATTTACTTTGGCTTCTTCTGGCCACTGATTTTGGTTTGTGAATGAAATCAGGCCCATGGCTTTCAGCTGATATTTCAGCTTCCCATTCTACACTTTCTTCCCAAAGTTTTTGCAGTCCAATATTGGCTTGTATGACAAAGGCAGCTGCAAGTCCAGTTGGGTCAAATATGCAAGATACTTGACTCAGGATACTTCCCATTGTTAATTTGTTAATGTGGGCTGCATCGTCCTATAGTTTTACTTTGTATGAGAATCCCAAAGGCTACCACCCCCTCACAGACACGATGTGGTTTCTGATCTTGCTTTTTTCTCTACAGGAAACGATGAACCTGTTGATCCACCCGGGTATCATTTCTCTATGGTACTTTTTTTTTAGATGTCAGGACCCCAAACAGGTTGTTGAGCAGGTGTGGTCCCTTCATCCGTTAGTCATTCAATGACTGTCCTTAACAGGTTGCTTAGGATTTGAATAAAATTCTGATTGGTGCACATTTCTTCTCTGGTCTAACAATGGCATGACAAGATATGTAATGTATAGGACCTGTGTATACTGTAAAACGAGGAATGTTCGCATGCATTTTAATTTCCCGAATTTCGCCAGCGCCAAGATTCGCGAAATTAAAATGCACGCGAAAGTTCTTGTCTATACTATATGCATTGAACATCAGTGGCAATTCGCGAAAATTTATTGCCACGAAAAAGGTCGTCGGCTCAAATTCGTGAAAATTTCATGCCACGAATATATCATGTTTTGCAGTAGCTTCATTTTCATTCTCAGATAGCTTCTGGGCAAAGTTCATTTCCACCATTTCCTTTATTGCTTCTCCTAGGCCTTTGCATGTTTTTGGACTTGCCAGTTTCTTTTCTGTTGCATACAAAATCCTCTCAGCTTGATATTTGTCATCTGGAATCACTGTAGGAAAACATTCTGTCTTTCAAAGCCTTGTGACTTTTCATAGAAACGTTATGCTAAACATGAGGTGAACACAGTTGTAGATAAAATTCTAAGCTTTGCTGTTATGTAAATCTTATGATATGGCTGTGATTACATTTTTCTTGCAAATGGCCAGTAGCTTCATTATTGGCCAGGTCTGAGAGGCATGACTTTTGGACACATGTGCACAACCGCGACACAATTTAAATTTTCTCGCAAAAACCTCAATGGAACACCACCATTCAATCATCACACAATGCAAGTATCTGTGAGAAGTGGAATCACAAGTGAAGCTTTCACTGTACTGTGGCATTTTGCAAATTATCAATTGGTTTGGGCAGGTAAACCTGGCACGCCATGGACTGAGTCAGGTGTGCGAATGTGGCACATACAAATGTAAAGAGTTAAAAGCTTCATTTGGCAAACTCTCTCATCAGCATTCAGTATTTCATCCAAACTGATATGAGGCAGCAAAAACAGGGTATTCCATGTTGGGACCAAGAAACCATGTCTTCTTTAGGCGATGTGTCAAAATTTCAATGTCGATTTCACAATGAAAAATCAGGAATTTTTACATGTGCCGATTGATGAGCTGTCAACTTATGTAAGGATTACTGTATGGTTGTTTGTTTTTAGTGCCAGGACAAAATTGATGAAGAATTTGCACAAAGACATGTGTCATCTAAATTAGCAGCATAGCTTTAATATCATGTAATTCCATTATTTACAATTAATATATATGTACACATTTTATCAGATTCAACTATGTAAACATACTCATATTTTGCAAATAAAGGTACACCAGATACAAGAGATACATTCTGTATAATGCATCAGTATCTTTCAAAATGGAACAGATTATGAGCAGTTTGAATTGCAATGGAGAGTTTCATGAAGGAATTCTCAAACAGTGAAATCAAAGATGAAAACTTCATGCTCACAAATACATTTTCAGAGTTATTTTCAAAAACATTGCTAACAACTATATTGATTAAGTGACTAATGCATCCCTGAAAATGCTCATTAGCATGCATTTCAAGGTGTTTATAAGCACACACATATTCATTATGAATACCCAGTACTAGTGAATTGTCCCAATTATATTTGAAGAGAGGAAATAAATGGAGCGAATGTATTACTATTGTACTCAGTGCAATGTCATGTACTGGAACTTTATGTATCAAGGTGTTTAAATTCAAAAAATTGTCATTCAGGATATATAGATGAATCGTGACTTCAGAGCACTGTAACCTATGGCGGCCATTACAGGGTTGTTCCAAAGAAGACTAAAACACTTTCAATGGGTTATGCGAAGAGCCAAGTGCGTCGCTACATGTATGTCAGTGCATAAATTATCTTTTGTTAGGCATATGTACTTGAAGCCCCCAGTTACAAATAACCATAAAAACAGTACCAAAAACATGAATTGGTCTATATCTTGCTCTTTCACTTCATTTCCAATCTAATGAACTGGTATTTCGTCAGACAAAATGAAGCCATAATCACTAAAATAATGATAGAATCATTAATGATAGAAATAATGCTACTGATCATAACAAACAGCAAAGAGTTTACATTCAGTTTATCAACAGGAAGTGTTACAGTAAATGAGCATTGATGAGACACCGCCTATCCCTAAAGATTATTATTATTATTATTACTTTTGGAAATCAATGTATAATTTGATACAAAGTAACTGCTGAACAAAGATGCATATTGTCAAGCACAGTTCCCAGCTATTTGCCAAATTTTGCTTGAGCAAATGATGCTAAATCTTGTAAGAGAATAGTTTGCATGCAGGGGATCTCATTGCAAGAGTGCAATATACCTGGACACTTTGTATAGTGAAGTTGCAACAATAGTTTCATTTTAATGATGCATTATACAAGGAGACAATTAAACATGCTTGTAACAAGTCATAATGAAAAATTCTAGTATGTCCAACAATGGCAGAAGGGAGCTGATATACATGTACTCAAGCACTTGTTCCAAGTTAATCACTGGTAGCCCCTTTACTGATTTGATGCTCACGATGTCATGGTTCTGTGCTTTATGGAGGTGCATAATGACATACATGTACGTATATGTGACCTCTTACATATATAACAGAGTGAGATGCTCTTTACACAATGTTCACGACCAGTAAATCAACATGCACTGCTGCTGATTTAGTTGGTACTTTTAGAAAGTGCCACAATGAAATATACAGTATTTCACGAATAATTATACAGACAATATGACAATATGGAGTCTGCCTTGACAAAACGATGCATGCACAGATCACATACTTACAAGGGCGCCGGAAGCGGGGGGGCAGGGGTGGCACTTGCCCCCCAAAAAAAAATGTTGGGGGGGCAAAACGAGTTTTTGCCCCCCCCCCCCCCAAAGTGCCCCCTGTAACAAATAATTAATCACTGATTTAAAGACCAAAATGAACAATAAAGGCATATTTCTTGTCTAAATGTTGTAATTTCATAACTAAAAATGCAACAAATTTCGCCCCTTACGGGGCGAAAATTATAATACACTAACAACATACATTATTGTATCTATACACTAATAGTAACTTATGAGTAAATTTAGTGTATAGATGGTAGCCTCGTGTCCTCGAGTGTGCCCGCTGAAACATACCTTTAGTAAACCTTAGTTTTTTCATTTTCTTCTTTGCTTTCCAGCAGTATAAGAATATGTTTTATTGTTCGAACGATGTGATCACGTTTAAGCTTTTAATGCATACATTTCAGATAAATTGCAAAGTGAAAGTGGCTCGCTCGTTCTGCCCGTTTTTCATAAGTTATTATCATAGTCCTTCGCAGTGATTTCTTTTACTATTCTTTTACTCAGAAATTTAATTTAAAATGCTCTATAAAAGCGACTTTTATAGTCTGTTTTTACAAAAAGTCCCTACCGTGGGAGGGGGTGTCCCCCTCCTACACCCTCCCCCGCTCGGTCGCTTCGCTCCCTCGACGAGGATCTCACACCATCACATAATATACCCCCGTATGTTAAGATCATGGTCCTTCCAACTGATATTTTTCAATATGTTAATTCCCTAGAAATTTGCTTTTTAAATGTTCTATAAACGCGACTTTTATACTCTGTTTTTACAAAAAGTCCCTACCGTGGGAGGGGGTATCCCCCCTCCCACCCACCCCCCCCCCGCTCGCTCGCTTCCCTCCCTCGCCGAGGATCTCGCACCATCACATTATTAATGTACTCCCGTATGTTATGATCATAGTCCTTCCAACTGATTTTTTCAATATGTTAATTCCCTAGAAATTTGCTGTAAATTATCTATAAACGCGACTTTTATACTCTGTTTTTACAAAAAGTCCCTACCGTGGGAGGGGGTATCCCCCCTCCCACACCCTCCCCCTGCTCGGTCGCTTCGCTCCCTCGCCGAGGATGTCACACCATCACATTATTATGTACTCCCGTATGTAATAATCATAGTCCTTAATTCGCACTGATTATATTTCACTATGTTTCATTCCTTAGAAATTTGCTTATAAATGGTCTATAAACGCGACTTTTTGTACCCTGTTTTACAAAAGCTCCCTACAGAGTGTGTGTGGGGGGTATCCCCCTTTCCACCCCCCCCCACCCCCCCCCCCCGCTCACTCACTTCGCTCCCGCGCCGAGGATCTCACATCATCACAATGTGCCCCCGCTGAGATTTTGCCCCCCCAAAACCAGAAGTGTTTCGGCGCGCTTGCATACTTAGGTATGTAATGTATATGTAAAGTACTTGTTTTTGTTCTTGAGACAAGTTTCATGCATATTGTCTCAATGACCCATAGATCATTTAACCCACCGCATTCAAGCTGTTGTAATTCCTCACAGTGATAATACTTGGTGCTCTCAGTTCCCATACCCGGTTGAGAAAGCCAATTTTTACTGAGATTATCCTAAGGCGTATTGGCATACGTTTCTTAGCCCTATTTTGGGCATTTACGCAGAGGTTTGAGAACAGCATGGTATATATGAAACATTGTGACAAATAAATTGTGTATCATTGCTGTAACAATTGCAGTTACTATGCGCATGGCAAAGCCAAGTAACAATCAATGAACATTCTATCTTGCGGTCCTAGCGCTTCTGTGAATTACAATACAACGTAATACAAGTTTTCAACAAACCAGGGTCTACCATAGTTTTCTAGGAATTATTGTATTTAGCACATTCATTTCCCATCACATCAAACTAATATTCTTTCTGATTCTTAATATTCTATGCAAATACCTAATGGTTATCGCAAAGCATGTGTTTTACGATTTTTTTTTTTTTTTTCATGTCACCAGTAGAGAGCTACTGATGTAACTTGACATACTGAATAAATTTACAAGAAGCTTTATGCAGCCAGGATTGTACCTTTATGACAGGTATTTTCATGGCTAGTCTGGCAGAATAGAAGTGAGAGGAAAAATGCAATCAGTAATAAGATATGTTACTTTCGTTGTTGTGAAGGATGACACATTGCGAGTGAAACCGTCAATAGGGCCAAGCATCAGACAGAGTGCAAACACTGTGACCAGAATGTGATTATTGAAAGTTGATATGCAAATTATGTAAAAAAAAAGTGTACTGAAATCATGTGCATTGAACAACAGGTGTCAGTTAAACTAAAATGTATATATATTCAGTTGATATCTATTCAGTTATTCATTCATGTCACTGGCTGGAAAGAAGATGAAATTACTCCATGATATTGCTGGATGTGAAGTGTAAGAATAAAGACACTTTGTCAATAGCAGACTTTCAACCAGAATCCCAGAATATTGTATTGATTACTGATATCACACCATTGTCTACACCTCTTGCACACATGCATGTACTTTTCTATCAAGGCTTTCTACATAGTAATATTGCACTACATCTGACTACAAACTCAGATTCATAGATGATGTCTTTGTCATTAAAAGCGTAAGTTTCTTACCTCACAATGGAGATTGCATGATTGTTGTCATTTTCTTTTCTGTTCTTTTCTTTTCTTTTCTTTTCTTTTATCCTTTTCCTAAATGTATGGCATTCAGGAAGTGATAAGGGAAAAAATCTGTTACAGAGTAAAAAAAAAAATAAAATAAAAAAAATAAAAATTCAAATACAAATGACTTGTGTCATTTGACAAGTACTGATAAAAACTGCTCTCCTTATAAAGACAATATTGATATTGTTCACAATAGCCTTTAGTATAGTTCTTGGATGACCAATTTGCTAATCAGTAATTAAAACAATAATTTCAGTAATCAAAACAATAATTTGAAATTGTGAATAAAATGGTGCCAATAATTCAACACACAGCCAGTTTAAATACAAATTACTGCCTTATCAAAAGCAAATTATGTTCCTAATTTCCTGCATGTTTTGATTCTGCACAGAGAAATTTTTATTAACAACAATCAGTATCAACAATGCCAGCCCGTCTATCAAAATTCATGAGTACAGTATTTATGCATTTGTATAAAGAGAACAAAAGCATGAATGTGCAAGCTTGTGTCAGCATGTCATTCTGTGTTGTATGTGTATGAGTTTGTTTTGACAGTATATTGTGTTTCAGACAGAAGAGTTACAATCACACTGATACAGCAAAATGCATCATTTATTGCAAGGCACAGACTCGCTGTGCTCGTACTGTTAATAGAGAGAAAGAGACATAGTACTTAAATCTGGTTTCAGTCCAGGTAGGCCCGTCTGGTCCCACACTCACAGCAGAATTTGGCATTGCTCACTGGATACTTGGTGCCACACTCATGGCAAAACTTTGGCAGCTTGCGGCCATTGATGACATCAGCACTTGTTCTCCGGCTGCTGCTATTTGAGGATGGTCTAGATGAGGGAGGTGTTGGTGTTCGACTGCTGGACAGTGCAAACTCACTGTTAAAAACAAAGATTATTCCATAGGTTGGTACAGGAGAAATGAACAAAGCATTGTTGGCAAATGTGTGAACTTCCTTGGTGGGGGTAAGGTAATGTAAAGAAAATTGACTTTCATACTAATAAAGTCATTAAATTTGCCAGTCTTTTACAAAGTTCTGCATATCAATGTAATTGGAAACACTAATCATGAATGCACTGAACATGTACATGGTATACTAACTGTGTTTGAATATACATTACATGCAGTAGTTGAGAGGAACTTTAATACAAATAGCTCAATGTGACTTTGCATCACAAATCCAACAAAAATTTGTCACATGAGATTTCAATAAGTCAAATTTGAACAATGGGATTCTACACTTCACAATGGCATATAACTCATCAAAACAGGATTGTCCTTACTTGCCATAAGATGTGACAGAAAATCAAATATGTATAAATGCTACTGTCAAGTAAAGGGGCTTTGAATCAAAGGGTCTCTTCAAATATATTGTAGTCACTGTTATCAAAGCTACTGATTGCGTGTAGAACAAAAAGGGGAATTAAAACTCTGTGGAAGCCAATGTAGAGAGATTATTAAATTAACTTTAACACTCATCAACTGCTGCATTCTACTCATGAGTTCTTCAAAGTACATGTATTAGTGCAACTGCATGCTCTTTTTTCAGCTTCTGTACATGTCCACAAACCTTATGCAGAAAGAAAAATAAAGCTAGGCAAAATCTATTTGAATCTGTACTAATCATATTTATATTTTATATGTCCACATTTTTTTTTATGTCAATAGAAAGAGGGTAACATCGTCAGGAAATACCCAAAACCTCAATCATCCCAAACAGCACATTTCGAAGTATACTAGAAATCAACCAATGTAATGTTTAGTGGGTTTTGTGACATACAATTTGAAATGGTCACTGCCTAGCTACATGTACCTGTCATCTGAGAGAGCCTTCAGTCGATTGTGAGGAAGGGTGTGGTTCTTAGATATTGGTTGAAGCTTCCTCCCTGCTGAACCCCGTCTCGAATCGGGATAATCCTCGTTGTAGCCATAGTCATCATAGTCATCATAAGGCTCTGTATATCTGTTGTCACCTGAATGGTAATTCCTGCCATTGTATGATGGTTCTTGTCTGACATGGCACAACAACAGAAGAGAATAAAAGAACTTTTCTTTCAAATTTACTCAGCATTTGTAGGGAAGAAATATTACACACAAAAGAATGTGACTGATAAACATTCATCTTCAGTCACTTCAGTGATTTGTGTCTCTATCAAAAATTGGAGTGATCTCTATCACCTTTGGAAACTGGATTTTTGCATTTCACCCATAAATGCATGAAACATGACTGACTGCCCCACTAAACATGAGTCTGTTTTGTCCCCTGGAATTTGAAACAGTCCATTCTTTTTTTCTTTTTCTTTTTTGTTTCTTGCAAACAAATCTTTAAAACTCCTCACAAAATACTGTCATCAATCTTCAAAGCACATGCACATTCTTCTATCTGACAGAATCACAAAATTAATGCATATATGCTGCTTCCAGACATGCAGTCTTTACCAAATCTTGTATCACTTCAAATGACTTCTCTATATGATTCTATATCATCAAACTTAAAGTTATGGTCTATATCTCAGCTGTATGATAGAAGTAGAAAGATGATTAGTGACCATCCTGGGACTTCTCACCTTCTCCCTCTCACAGAGTCTCCACTGGAGCTTCGAGACATTGAGTTGGATGTAGCCTTTGGAGATGGTCTCTCCAGGCTTGCACTTCTTGCCTTGGAGCCAGTGTCTGACAAGGAAAAAAGTAGCAGGGAACATCCAGGATATATGGCACATGCTGTTCTACAAATAAGATTAATCTGATTTCTACACAGCATTATTGCTTAAGATGTGCCACTTGTTTACATGGGGGTGGACCTTCCTTTGAAACAATAAAGCCTGTAATCTGTGGTGACAACAATCCAAACGATATACATTCTATTTTTCCTATTCTTCTATGGTATTGCTAAATCCCACATGTTTCAAGTGGAGCAACTGCATCAGGTTGAGATATGATAACAGGAAACTTTTCTTTCTTAGTGTTCCAGTGGTGTGACAGTGTATATCATCACATTAAAACTTGCTACAGTGTAGTGTGATTGAAACAAAACATTCCCAAAGGCAATCTTCACAATTGACAAGGTCAAAAGCATGGATTAATATCATATGAGACCTCCTTCAACTATCAAAACACACACACACACACACACACACACACACACACATACACACACACACACACACACACACAAAATGGCAAATTTCTATCAAAACAAGTCCTTTTTTCTTATCTCATGACTTGTCCCTGGAGAAGAAGATGGAAGATGTTCCCAAATATTGAGATAAAAACTTTGGAATATATTCACTTGAATTGGGCAGAGCTATGAGAAAACTATGAGAGCTACGAGTTAAAATTCTCACAGGATTTGTTTCTGGCAGTGGTCCTGTTCCCTATTCTCATGCCTCCATTCATACGGGACTCCAAGTCTGACATGTCATCACCAGTGCCTCTCTGTGACCTGGCTCTACTCTGTGGTGTCCTGCTGGCTGGAGATGCCTGCTTCTTTTTGCTCCCTGGCAATGGAGGCTTGTACTGGAGAAACATGAAATATCACAAACAATCATCAAGTGTCTCTGATACTGCAAGTTTTGCAAAACCAACCAGTATGCTTCACTTATTTTGATGTTGTCTATTTAAGACTGAAACTTGTTGAATACACAGAATAGTTTCACTCTACAAAATGACTCTGACAGCATAAATAACAAACTTTTCATTGATACTCATCTAAATGCTACACTATAAAGTTCTTTACTAATATTTCTTTCTCTTTTTCTTTTTCTTTTTCTTTTTTATGGGGCGAGGGATATTTCAGAAACCTGTAGTGTACAAATTATTACCTTTGTATTCCTCAAGAATTGAAGGTTTGTATTTGAATACAAACCATACTTGATGCAGTATAAAGCAAATTACATAGTGAGAGACATAGCTAACCCTATGCCATGCAGTAGATTCATGTCTTGGCACAATGCATGCCCCAGCAATCAACTGCACTAGTGTGATTATGAATGGTGGATATAATGGCCAACAATATGCTCCAGATAGACTTGTTATGATGCATGGCCAAACATTGGGAAATTTGGGGACATCCACATCTAAAGTTTATTTCCCTCTTCGCAAGATATGAATGACCTTCAGAGCGAACATTTCAATGTGTCTCCTTTATTCTGCTGGCTATAGTAAAGTAAACCAAATATTTGTACATATAAGCATAGGGATGACCACAATGGATGTGATCAAAAGCAAGCAAGGACAGCTTACACCCATCTTTTGACAAAACATCAAAAAATTTCATCTCCTTTAAACAGAACTGTATCTATCAGACAATCTGGAATTACCTCCGATGTCTGTGTGACATACATGTTCAAGCAATATCACTTCACACTTGTACTCCAAAGTCTGTTCTACAGGTCACACATTCAACAAGATTCTTTGCAATTATGAACATCTACAAACTCTGTTACTTCTGCAGGGGTTCTAAGGAGACTTTGGATGACTAAAAAGCTCACTGGCCAAAGGATTACCTGTGTTCTTGCACTGAGCTTATTTTTGTCTGCTGCACTTGGAGTACGCTTGTCCATCCGCTTGTTTTTCTCTTTGCAAAAGGATATATGCCTTTCAGCTGCAGTTTCACTGAAGTGCCTTTCACATGATGGACATTGCACATAATCTGGGTATTATCAAAACAAGTGAAAACATTAATATACAGGTGTTTATAAAACAAAACAAAAATATCAATCGCTGCTACTCACATATTGGTATCATTGAAGAAAAAAAATATCATACTCTTGGATGGATTGTCATTACATCACTTTCCTTGTTTCTTAACAAGGCAAGTGCCATAATGTGTCTCGCCCATTCGCATACAAGAAATTGTACGTGAATGGGATATAACAGATTAAAAAAAGAGATATAACAGATAAAAAGAGATATAAAAGGGTAAAAATTTATGGCAAAAAAGGAACGTGCCATAAAAACTTAACATTGGGCCCTTAAAGTTCGTTAACCCCTGCCTGTGACCTTTGACCTTGTGGCGACCATCCACTCCCCAAGGGACATCTACCATCCAAGTTTGGTCACAAACGGACCTATGGATCAAAAGTTATGACCCATAATAGAAACGCACCATAAAAACTTAAAATTGGGCTCTACAAGTTTGTTGACCCATGCTTGTGACCATTGACCTTGTGGTGACCATCCACTCCCCAAGGGACATCTACCATCCAAGTTTAGTCACAAATGGAGTTATGGATTAAAAGTTATGACCCATAATAGAAACGCACCATAAAAACTTAAAATTGGGCTCTACAAGTTTGTTGACCCATGCTTGTGACCATTGACCTTGTGGTGACCATCCACTCCCCAAGGGACATCTACCATCCAAGTTTAGTCACAAATGGAGTTATGGATTAAAAGTTATGACCCATAATAGAAACACGCCATAAAAACTGAACATTGGGCTCTAAAGTTCATTGACCCCTGCCTGTGAGCTTTGACCTTGAGGTGACCTTCATTTATGGTAAAATGTGAAACTTTGTATGACCCCTCTTCCCTCGAAGTTTCATTGCAATTGAAGCCCAGAGTAAAGAGTTATTGAAGTTTTTGTAGCGTTACGGACAGACAACGGACGGACGACAGACGGACAGACGCCACAGGCGATCCCTCAGTCTCCCCTCACCTCGGGTGGGCTCGACAAAAATCAATGGTGACACATGTACACTATGTAAGATCTAATATCAAAGAGTAATTTTTTTTTTTTTTTTTCTTGAGCACTTGTATAAATCCACAGGTACATGGTATGAGTTGCCTACCAAATAAGTCTCAATCAACAATGTCTTTCACAAACAGAACTGGGCCCTGATGCATAAAAGTTGACATAAAACATAAGTCAGAAAATCTAAATGTAAGTCTCTCATTACTTAATTCTCATTGGCTAATACCTGACTTACATTTGATTTTCTGACTTTAATGGCATCGGCGACATAATGTGGCATAGCAGGTCATTAACACTTGCTAACAAAGCTAATCACAAGAGAAAAATCATACTGAATATTGTTCATCCCAAAGTATTTCATTGACAGTACACAAAAAAGAAATAAGTAAACCTGGAGGTGACTGAAAATGAGAAACGCAAACAGAAAAAATGACCAGAAATGAATATTTATTAGTGGAAAATTGAGCAAAGAAAATGGGATTCCATCGGGATCCCGATAGATTATAATTTTCTTTGCTCAATTTTCCACTGAAAATGAGAAAGTTAACTTTTGTTGAGGGGTGATACAACATTTGCTCCTGCGACAATTGCTCCAGTGTTATTCTCTCCAAGGTCTTTAGTGTTGTGGTTAGGGTTATCGGTTTAATTTGATGTGAGGATTAGGGTTAGGGTTATGTTTGGCTTACACTGTAGCATGCAGATATTTCATGGGAGCAACTGTCACAGGAGCAAACATGATGGAACCATGATGAGGCAGCTGCATGACTGGAAATTTCCATCACATAGATGCAGAGGTGCTCACCTGGGTTAACTCTCTTTTGTGATGGGGGTGGGGGTAAAGGCGCTCCTGTCTTGATGGCGTGGGATACACCCTTTGCTGATCGCATAGCCTCAATGAAATCTTCATGCTTCCTCCGCCAGTTGTTCTTTTTCTATGACACCAAATATTAAACATGGCAGTGTATATACTCATGTAACATCACAACTCAATCTGGAAGGTATCATTCACATCAGACTTTATCATTTCTACCTGAAAAAGACTCCTAAATGCCTTCAAAATGTATTCATATGATGAAATGAAGTATTCTACAAAATACATTTGTAACATTAAGTCTTATGACTAGAATATGACTTAAAGATTTGACATCTGTCATATTCTCTACAATAACACCAATTTCTATTCATACTCCTTTTGGGGAAGGGAGGGAAAGCGAGCTCAACCACAACTAGCTTCTTTCTGCAAGCCATTAAAAAAGAAGTTCCTCATTAGCAATTATGGCTTAAATTTGGCTAGACATATCATAGAATCACTCTCTGTCTCACATTATCCATGATGGAAAGGCGGCAGATGCTCTCCCAGTATTTACAGTAGCATCTAGTTTGATAAGAATAGTGTCAAGTTTACAAGCTTCCAGTATTTTTTAGCCATAAATATCCATCCAGACGAGCTAAGGGATGATCATATTTGCAAAAATCAAAATTTACTTTGCCTTGACTGATTCCTTCCTTTTGTTTGTAGAACATAGCTAAAGAGGAAAACATTTCACAATCCTCTGTCATAAAATCATATAATTTGAAATGTGACATTGTTTGTACTATAGTAACACAGAGTGCACTGTAGTCGTCACTGTGCAATTGCACAGAGCTTATACTGAAAATTCTGGAATGAACCGTTGGTACATACTGATGGTGGCAGCTTCACTTCAGTACGAGGAACAGAACTGATGTCGGTGCCTTCTGCTCGTTGCTTGGCAGAGTTAAACACTTTGCGCTTCTTGTTCTGACTCTTCTCACAGATCCTCTCATGACGAGCCTGAGAGGTTAGAAAGAAAGAGTGCCATTCCATATCCACTACAAGCTTCTTTGCACTATTCTAATGGTTAAGAAATGACTGTTTCAAGAATCACTATAAATGATGATTTGGGCTAGATGTGGATATACACAGTACTCTTCAGAGTCTTGACACCTGTCAGCCTACAGGTGAGGTGAAAGTGGTATATCAAAATATAGTGTATACTGTAGTGTGAGCTTTCACTGAAATCTGAATAGCTCATGTGACAAAAGTGAGTGCAACATAGTCCTAATCAAAAGTAATTCTATTCTTCATAAAAATGAAAGAGAGCTACATGAATATGTCAACACTATCACCTCATGTCAGGCAAATAAAGAAGTTTGAGCATCAATAACCAATACCACATTTCTCTTTAACAGCACCTGTAAGAGAATGATTGCAGTTACACGTATGTAAACATGTACACTGTACAAGTGTATTAACATACACAATATCACATAAACAAGAAAAATGGAAATTACAGGAGACATGTATACTTATCAATCACCTGAGTCAATGTTCCACAGGCTAAAAAAAAAAAAAAAAAAAAAAATCTGGTTGATTGTGATGCAGTATCTTGGAATTTGAGTTCACTGTAGTATCTGTGAAGGTCAACTGCCCAACTTATCAAAGTTAATGTAGATTTACACAGCATTTGTTACAGAGTACATGATAGGTGATGAGTATCCTTAACGCAGTTACTGCTGGAAGTTACAATGAGACAACACGGTAACTAAACACTAAATGTAAATTTCATACTTATCACAATGTCCAGCACACATGTTTGGTGTGATCTCTTACCAGAGAGTCTGGCAGAAATGTTCTCCCACAAATGTTGCATGGTGTCATGTCATATGATGTATCTGCAGGCATGAAAAACAGGATATTGTACATATTTGTTAAAAATGGCAAGATCTGCTATCACTGCAGGCCACTGTCATTGCACTATGCAATCAGACTGCAATTATGTAACCTACACTGTGGGTTCTTGAGAACTGGAAATCACAAGGAATATAATTTCAGGTGAAATCAGGTAAAAAAAAAAAATTAAAAAAAGACAAAGTGAGTATCACTTCATATATATGCATCATGTTATACAATGTGGAATGTCAATCAATCATTTACTTCAGCATCAAGTGGACACCTTGAAGATATTGTAAGCAGTACATTTGTTTTCTTCAACAACTGCTTGTTTTCTAACAACTGCTGAGTACCCTTATACATCTGGTGTGTCGATCAGTAACACATAGGATGCACAAGTAAAGTTGTTTTGCATACATGTATGTGTTGGCAATGTAGGTTGGTGCACAAGTTTATTTCAAGGTGTGTATCATGGGGCAAGGTTGGTCTACAAGTTGTATAAGTTTACGTTATTTAAATTTCGGCAGACGATAGACAGAACATTAGGCTTAGACTACAAAATTATGCCAAAAACAGAAATTCAATGGTTTTTGACTGATTTTAATGATCTGATTTCAAGCTTGATTTTCTCAGCAGTACAAAATCGGACTCAACTTCCAAATTCTCAGTTTTAATTAAGGCTGCCTTTAAATTAAAGGCTTTAATTACAGTGAAAATAGGAAATTGAAAACTTTATGTCTCAACACCAAATTTCTGCAGCTAGGTCTCTTGTAGTTATAGTTACATTGGGTAGCTTGCTTTACAATAAAAGCTGAAGACAAATTTGACAAGGTAGAGTCATAAATCTAGAACTTTTTACATTCATGATTCAGGGACAGTCACCAGTGCAGCAGTACTTGATTGTATCTTTTTTACGACTGACCATCCACACTGCACTGCTAGCTGCTGCATGTATCTCGACTGTCCCCGAGCTGCACGGGCAATATAATGGGGGCAATGGGGGATTGGGGCAAGCTCTGCTAATTGAAACCAGACATCGCGCATGCACACATTCGATGACCACAGCTGGATGCTATCAATTATGCTCCAAAGTCATTCTCCCCTCCAATTTTTGTCCCCAGACCCGACTTACTTTGTAGCTTGCTTCACATGGACAAGGCAAAGGAAAGTGGACAAGTCCCAGCAATTAAGCCCGTTATGCATTCGTATTATGTTATGCCAATGGTTTTCGAGGAGAAAGTCTCATGCCATGGCATAGCGTACAATGTACATTGTAGGTACAAAATTGTATGTACGTAGCAGTCGTAGGACTTTCCCCGCATCGCAGCTCCCAGGATTCTACCTGAATTGAACTTGGGGACTGTTGATGGACAGAGTATGTATAACCTTGGAGAGATACTTAGAGACAAATGAATAGAATTGACCAATTCCTCAGAACGACCCCCCCCCCCCCCAAAAAAAAAAGGAAGAATAATAATTATAATTATAAACTTAAAATAGGGAAAAAAATAAAAAGCCACTGACAGAGCAATGAATACATGGGACTACACATTATGCCACCTTCACTTGTCAACAATCTCACCACGCACCAAAGCCATTGATTATGCTATTATTTAGCAATATTCTGTCAAAGTCGGACTTGAAACCACAAGTGTCGGCCAGTGTCATTAAGTATACCTGTACAGAAAGTAAACTTACCCGCATATTCAGGTATGTCGTCCATTTCTGTCCCTTCGGCCTCAGGTTATCACGCTCATGCCAGTGACAGTGTATCGATTTTGTTGATGGCAACCTATTTGTACGCAACGCACGGACAGTTCGCAAGAGGACGCTATTCAATTCAGTGCACCTGTACGGTGATGCGGCCAAAGAGATTTTTTTTTTTTTCTCCTCCCCAGAAAATCTCTTTGGACAGTTGTTGGAAATTGGATGCGGCAGTGTGGTTCATCCCAATGATCTCTTAGAGAGTGGTTTCTATATAATATTCCCCCCTTTTCTTTTCTTTAATATTACAGCTGGAAATGCATCATTGAATCGTAACACAATCGTTGATATGTGGAATTGGCTGCATTTTTTGATGATAAAACAGAAACTGACGGGGTAAACGACTGCTGCTACGTACACTGCAAAAAGTCCGGTGTTAAATATGAAACACCGAGCTGGTGTTAAATTTCCGGTGCTCATTCATGGTGTTAGATTAACACCCCCGGGTGTCATTTCAAAATACAAAATTGTTTTTTAATAGTTTCTTAATTACTGAATTTTTTGTTAATTCTGAACTTCAACAAGGCAATGAAGAATTTTCCGATAAAGTATTTGATTTTTGAAAAAAATGTGTAAATACATTTACACCACAGTAACACCAGTTGGTGTGGTCTATTGAAGCTGGACGGGTGTTATACCATTGAAATTAACACCACCAATATCAAATCAACACCATGCGGTGTCATTAATGAATTAACTCTAGCGCAGTGTCAAAAATATCACCAGCCACAGTCAAATTAACACCACGAAGTGCCAGGTGAACACTTTTAACATCGTCACAATACATTTTCTACACCTGTGGGTGTGGTTCTCTATTTAAGCTTAATCGGTGTTAGATTTAACACCCCATGATGGTGTTAAATCTAACACCGATGTTTTTACAGTGTACGTAGCAATCTTCCAGTATCTTTGGTAAGTATGAGGTAAAGGTAAATAACCTATCTTGCATGATGTCACCAGGCTTATACAAGTTTTACTCTAAGCACACCATAAGGGAAAAACTGAATACATTAATTTTTAGCCTTGACATCATTGAAAATAACTGAAAAAGATTTACACATTTCAGCAGGTTCCTCACGACAACCCATGTCAGAGTAAGGAAGAATCAAAGCTTTTAGCAAAGTATCAAAGAAGCGTGTATGAATTGCAATCTACTTTTAAACATGAAAAAACAAAAACAAAAACATGGTAATTGACAAGGATAGATTCGAGTAAGGAAAAAGGATTTCATTCAAGATCTGGTAAAAAAAAAGTGAGGAAGTGGTGCCTTTGCAGGACTTTGTTACTTGTTGTCATGGAAACAATGAGAGTTCGCACAGCTCTGAAATCAGAATGAAATCAGGCTTTATTTGCTATATATGGCAAAGGGTGCAGTGCAGAAAATGGAGAAGCAAATGCATCAGCATACATCTGGAAGTACAAATTTTACTGGACATCCCATTGCATGTTTATGAAGAGGACATGTGGATGTGAGACTTGGGTAATAAAACATTCAGGCTGATCGCGTGAGGTTGGATGCATTTCAAATTTGGTGTAAGAAGTACACAAAGCAAATGATAAAGTAATATAATAGAGAAATTGGCTCAGGACTATAGTCATTTTCGTAAAAAGATAGTCATTCGAAACCTCCGATTGTAAGATATTTTATAAGAAGAATTAATCATATAGAAAAGACTTCTATTCGAAGGAAAGTGGAAGGAAAAAGGAGGCACGGGAGACCAATTATAGATTGGACTGATAACATGAAAAAAGTACAGTGGACTTGATTGCTCGACTTCGTCTCATCATCCGGCAACAGAAAGGGAAGGCTGACGTGAACTCATCCATGTCACAGTCTAGCGCATTGTGAAAACTGAGATGATAATGACGATGATGATGATGACGATGACGATGATGACGATGATGATGATGCTGATGATGCTGCTGCTGCTGCTGCTGATGATGATGATGATGATGGTGATATGTGTGAGCGTATGAGTGTGAAATAAACAAACGTTAATATACTAAATATAATATGCCTATAAAATACATTGTAACGAAAATGTGGACAATGAGATGAAAACAAGAAGATGATGTAATGTTATATTATTATAGGCCTACACACAAGAAAACTGACATTATTTGGAAATCCATGGAAAACTGTTCACTGACAATTTGAATACCAAAGAAACCATAGAGCATAACTTCCTAGAATTCATGAACGTATAGGCCTATAATGTTAGCATATCTTCTTGTTTTGGTCTCTGATCTTTCATTTCTCTTCCTGTATGCAGTTAAGACTGCATCTTTCAGCCAGGACCTGGCGGCAGGAGTTAGGCTACATGATAATCACATGTGTGATTGTGTGATTGTATGTGAGTGTGTCTTGATTAACTTATGAGCAAACTTTGAGCAAATCGAATTTGGTGGTAAGATCTAAGCGATGTTTTAGGAGAGAATGCTATAATGGTCATCCTTCAAAAAACCATGAGAATGACAGAGAAAAACGAAGATGAACATTACAAACAAAATCATTTGAAAAATGATTGTATCATCACGCCCTAGAGGACGTATGGAAGAGAACACCGACTTTAACATGACTCGTCATCAAGGTCAGAAACCGAGAGAGAACTAGATGAAATTTTTAGACCTCTTATAGTGATAATTATACCTGCTTCATTCTCTTAAAGTGTGCTTTGGAACCACATTCAACTCAGCTTTGATGAATTTTACAACAAAATCAAACCAATTATTTATTGTGTGAAAGAGTTTTTAACCAGCTGTGAATCTTGAAGAAAGATACATAATCTTCAAGTTTGATATAAAATTTTCACGAAACGTTTAATATTATATCAACCAATTTGATAAAGTTTAGTGATGTCATAGTCTTACAATCCTGTCTACCCACATTTCTTCATTGATATGCACTCTTTGACATGAAATCAGAAGGAAGGAAACCTTCTATCAGTCTTATTAGGTTTTGTTATGCTGTAATAAGTCTGCAACGTTTAGTGTGAGCGGAAGATTTGATGGTTTGCAAATTAATTATCGACCAAAAAAAACATGATTTTTGTTCTTTCGCACGATGAGAGCCTTGATTGATTTTATCAACTAATTTACTATGCAGTAAGGGACAATTCACACTGTTTAACCTTTGTTTATTTTATGCCCGAATTGGATGAAGCGTGTATACCTTTCTGTTCATGTCAAGAGACTTAATTCATAATTATCGACTTGAACCTATACAGTGAATGGAATATCATGGAAAAGTTCTGAAACATTTTGACGAGGAATATAATGACCCACGAAATCACTATAAAGTTTTATTCTCTTGCCCCTTATAGATCAAACTAAATGAAAGTAATTAAAAGAAAGAAACAAACAAACAAACACAATACTGTGCGGGTTTCTTTCCCGAAAACACCCACTTAAGGGGAAGGCCCTTTATGACTTCTAAAACTTCACAGGATGATGCGAGAAGCGCTGCGAGAATTCACACCACTAGACATGGGTGTTCGACAGCAAGGTAATGAAGCTTTACTTAAAAAAACAGTGAGAAGTCTCCTTCAGAGGGAAAGCACCTCGAGGTATGTATTCAGTAAAATGCTAAATTATGCACGCATGTCATGAACAGTGGGATAGGGTTACCCCAGTCGCCTGGCAGGCTCCAGAAGAAGTTGGCATGAGTCATACAGCGGTGAATTCAACACAACATTCGCCTGATTGCGAGAACTTGTCGACGAATTGCTAGCTGGCGAATGAAACACCCGCCTAACATACCTTAAGTTTTGTTGTTATTCGCGCTCCAGATACTAAATCATACTAGCGCTCGAAGGTTGCTCAACCTATTTCAGTTTTCTTGAAAAATCCGCGGGAAAAGGGATGACTGTATATAGGCAAGAGTGTTACACGATTTGCAAAACAATACACATATAATTATAACAGTGAATTTGTTTTACCATGAAATATCATGTACTTATCCATTCGATATCATCACACTATGTGGCTCATGTGATTGAGTGGTCATGCTGTATTCATGTGTGTATGTTATGTAATATCAGAATAGTTTCATCTGTTTTCCAAGCATCCATCAATATTTGAATTTATCCTCTAAGTTTGAATAAGATTCTGTTCATCGAGGAATATTGCCTTATATTGTTGTTATGTGCATTGGTTTAGCATTTCTTAATTACCTTCTATGAGGTGTAAAAGGGCGATGCCATCCGCAAGGTCATTGGGCTTTCAGATAATAGGTTTTTTCTTTAGGCACAGTTACCGTGTTGACAGTCTGCCTTTTATTCATTTTTTTTTTCGTGTCCTTCACTTTGTTGGACCACATACAGATGACGTATTTTACTCGAGTTTTTCTTTTCCTTTTATATCTTTGTAGATTTTTATCATTTCTCTTCCTAACCATCCTCATTAGTCGGTTCGTTCTTCATCTCAAACACGACAGCTTAGCTTGACGCCGTCGTGTCTCTTCCCCAAAATCTCTTCGCATCTCTTCTCAAGACATGTTTATGTCTTCTATTCAAGTCCCAGTTTTTGTTCTCTCACATTTTCCATACCCCTTGCTTGGGTGAGGTGCTGCTGGAGAGAGAGGTTTTCATCTATGCAAAACATCCCACCATCCTGCTCCCGCTGCTGCATCCCTCTTTTCTCGTCTCTGTACGCACCGGAGGAGAAACCAAACTTAAGCGACTTGAGGAGAGACAGAAGTACGGAAGATCCCTAGGAAACCGCTTTCCCCACCCATGACTCATCATGTTAAAGTCAGATTGTTAATTTACAACTGATGCCGGACACCCGACACCGATTCTAATTAACATTTACAATCTTAAACCATCTCTCGGCAGCTACGGAACATCCGGCGCCCGTTCCTCTCTTAGGACATTTCTTAGTTCTGTCAAACAGTGACAAGTGGCATAATGGGAGTTGCGTTCGTAATGAATTAGGTCAAGGCGAGACAGTAATTGGTAGATTGATTATGCACCGCGTCGTCCTTACAGCGTACATAATGTCGTCTTAAGATTTTATAATCGGATACATTCTTGATGGAAAATAAATTGATTTGCTGACATTTTCTGCAACACAGGAAAATGTTTGTAATTTGTGTTATTGTTTTCGATGGTCATATTAGATATTGCAGATGAAATCAGAGCGTCAGGTGCAGTTCCTTTATAAAATTTATAATGAGTAATACTTACACATTAGAAATTAAGAGTACTTTCTGCTACGCACAGCGGAAGTTGACACTATAATGTAATACAGAGACGACATAAAGATATTGTGTTCCAACGAAGTTTGATTTGATAGTTTCATAACCTCGATAAGATAGTACTATTGCTGTAGGCCCCATACTAGGCAAGAAAATAACTAGAGAACTAGATCTGTATCAAAAGAACCATGGCATTTTAAACGCACGTTTATTGTCACATTTTCATCATTTTTAAAGCATTTTTCTTTCGGCGTCACTAATATCTCTTCATGTCCAGCACACGCTAACAATGGGTAATGATAATGACAAATTTAATCGTGTATAGGTTTATCTTACTCTATTCGCTGTCATATATTCAGGTTGTTAAGTCACAGACCACACTGTTGTGATTCTTAATGTTGCTTTAAGAGAGTGCTTGACCCAATAAGCCATGGCGAGGCAGAGTGGTGATAGTCGTGGTTGGGTTTGGTGGTGGTGGGGTGGTGGTGGTGTGTTTGTGTATGTTCGTGTGTAGGGGAAAGAGGAGGAGATGAAAGGGGAAGGGAGCAGGAATTGGGAGCTTATTGGAGGGGAAGAATGCTGTATTATTTTCTTTATATTTCTTGAAGGGGTTTGCTTCCTTTCAACCTGGCTGTTTCCCTCGCCTCTGATGTAAAACACCCCACTCGACCCGGCTAAAATCAATGCGACGCGGAGGAGCTTGCGTACCGAACCTCTTCACGGTATACTGCCTTGACGGTATACTGCCGGGACACTATGGAGTGTCCCGACTTCTAATTTGACGTCATTACCGCAGTGCGGCTCTAATAGCATCCCCCTGCTACACGAGATCTCATTAAAGGGAGACATTACCTACGTTGCTCGGAGTTGTGCGACTACGAGTAATGAACCTGAAGCTATGTTCACATTTTAAGATGGGTAATTTCTTTTGCAAGCAAGTAACTAATTTGTTTTATCGTTGACTGAAGCTTGCTAAGCTTAATATTCTGGTTTCAACTCGGGTGGTTAGTCATGAACTATCAATAATTGTGTTTCAAAGATTGGCCTATGGGCTGCTATTAACCTTGACTCACAATAATTTCATATCAGTATGATTTTTTACAGAATGAATGGATTTTACCTACACTGTATCATCACCTATCTTTCACACATACCAAATATATATCGGTACTGGCTTGTTTAGAGATTAAAATGAATGAAGGCAATGGTGTATCTGTGTAGTTGCTCCAGCCACACCCATTCCCCTCAAAAGAGAAGAGGAAGAAAAATTAGTGTCAATGGCTAGTTCATAATTTAATCATAATATTTTTGACACCCAACGAATGTTTCTAGAATATTTTTCAGTATACGTCTGTATACACAGACTCCATGAACAAGGAAATACGACCCACTCTGACAATTATTTACCAGAGAAAAGTTAGAGTAGGACCCTATAATAAGAAAGGTATGTTGACGTTGCCGTGTTTGCGAAAGTCGTCAAATGACTCTTCTTGCTTCGACGATATCATTACACAGGCAGTGGTGGTGTGTGAAGGTCTTTAATCAGGGCTCGTCACTAATTAAACATTAATTCCCAGCGCTGCGGTTAATTGGCGGAGAGCGAAAGCCAATGGCGGCTGATCTCCAGTGTTCAGTTCACTGTGGCACCGTTCAGCGATATGGAGCTCGTAATGATTATGGCAAAACTATCATGCTATACTACGTAATGTACTTGCATTCCTGCGGGGCTGTTTGATTGTTAATTACAGACGGGATTAACAAGTCTGAGTTTTAATTTTCACTGAGTACATATATCATCGTTTTAATCTCAGAGACCAACTTATCCCGCTTCTCTTCATAGCACCCGCATGGACGGTGATGTATTCGGAAAGTGAAAAAAAAAATCTCAAGGACTCAACTTCATCTGCGTCTCATTATTTGTTCGCTGAAATGATGACTATAATGATGATGATGATAATGATGATGATGATGATAATGATAATGATAATAATAATAATAATAATAATAATAATAATAATAATAATAACAATAATAATGATAATAATAATAATAATAATAATAATAATAATAATAATAATAATAATAATAATGACAATAATGATAATAATAAGGTTTCTTTATCCAGGGTAGCCTCTTCAGTGTTGTCACTGCGCTACCATAGGCCCTGTATAGCGCTCTGAACGGAATCATATTTGTTTCATTTCATTTCATTTCATTTCATTTATTTCATTCTTTCTTTCTTTTCGGCAAACATAACACGAAATGAATCAGAAGATATAACATAGGCATGTATTCGACTTTACATGGAAGATAATGGTTAACAAATACAAAATTATACATGCATACCGGCAAAATACAAAGTTATGCCTGGAGAAAAAAAGAAAGAATTGAGAGGTCCACTGAAAAGCATGCTTGTAAATTGTGAACCACTCAAAGGATTCTTGTGAACATAATTTATTTGTTTACAAAGACAGGACAGAACAAGACAGGAGAAACACAACGACATTACATGACTTAACAGAAGGGTATACCATTGAAAGTAATAAAGCACAAAAGAATAATGGAAAGAAAGGAAAGAAAGAAAAAAGGAAATGAAAGGAAAAGCCAACACGCTGAACATCAGGATCGGACGAGGGAATTGAGGTGCTTCAGAGCTCGAGCAGCTGAGCAAAGTTTGTACAAATAAGATAATGTAAAGAAATACACAATGATGAATTCAATGATTGACGATGAACCCTTAGGTTATAGAGACCAGCTAAGTAATGAATAGTATATATCTTAGTATGAATTCAACAAAAAAAGTTTCAACTTACGCTTAAACGAAATCAAAGATAAAGAATTTTTTATATCACAGCTTAAAGAATTCCAGAATCCAGGGGCAGTGTATATAAATGTATTTTGAGCCAATAAAGTACTCAGAAGGGGTAAATGAAACTCATTAGATCGCCTGGTGGGATAATTATGAAAAGATTGATTTCGTGGAAACATTGAATTAAAGATGCTGAGAAGTGCATTTGTGTTATGATTAAATTAAATTAAATGAGATTCCCTTTTAGTAAGTTACTAAATCGTTCGCATTATTTATCCATATACGTTTTTCATTATACTTGTTACAATAATGATAATGAAAACAGTATGAAATATATTAAAAAAAAATAGTACAAGTGCTATCAAATCTGTACAATATGTACCCGAGTCTGCAACTATTATCACATTAAGTAGTCCTTAGTCTTAACTTGTCAGTAATCATGTACACACTGTTTTAGTTGGCAGGTAGGTTTTCATAAAGATTATGAATGAAACTACAAATATGTACTTTAAGGTAAACCAACTCTACTCCAACACCAGTAATAATATTTGAGTTGTCATTATAGTTTAATGATATCTCACATCATTTCCTCATGAATGGGTTAGTGCAGTTATTTACAAACGACCAAGAGAGGGAGAGAGAAAACAAATCCAATAAGCCTTGCTTACATCAAGATTACAGAAACATCAATTCTCTGTTATCATAAATGTTGGCAAATGTGTCAAGTGTGCACTTGTACAATCTTCACACTGATTTTAGTCCTATTTTCATCATTTGTTGATAGTGGAGCATATACACTGAGAACGACACGAACTGAATAAATCCCTCGAGAGCTAACCCAGAAATTTAGTGTTTAATTGTTTGATTTTTTGGAAACTCTGTGAAATAATGAAAAGGCGGGTGAAATAAAAACGCCCTGTGGAGAAATAGGTTAAATCCTCGTCATTCTATATCCCTTTGAAAATTGACTGAAAGGTAATACCAGCAGGTCACGTGCCATGCATAACGAAAGCACGGTTTGGACTAGTTGAGAGGCTCTCTTACTCGGTAAACACAATGAAGGAGACGTGTGACCTTCTAATCAATGGATACATTTTTTTTTAACCATCCTTCTTTTGCTCTTTGGGACGAACAACATTTCATTTTATTTGCGCTTATTGCAATCTTCTTATTTTTTGTATGAATATGATATATAGATCATTCATTTCATTTATTTATTCATTTATTTATTTATCTATTTATCTAGTCACCCTACAAGTACTCACAACTGGACACCAGGCCATGTAATGCAGATGAATATGAGCTATACCTAGCCATCTTGAGATGGAAATTCAATCAATCAAACAAACAAACAAACAAACAAAGACTATAGTACGTTCTGGTGATTTGCAAAGTTTCATTCATCAGTAGCCCGCCTCTCGTTGAACTTTCGTGTTAGCTGATATACACTGGTTTCCTTTGGTGATAGGAAAGCTTCCTTAGGTTTGTATTCTCTGTAAAGAAAGACCTGCTCTCAGCGTGATATTGTCCGTCTTCAAAACACGTTTATTCATCGTCACTTACCCATTAACCCTGTATGTTATTCATCAAACATTTTCAATCAACAAACGAAGTTTTGCTCGTTAAGTCATAGTCATGATGATCACTCTTTACTGCATTATTGATTACTAGTATTCACACTGTTGTCATATGAAAACATTGCATAGTTTATAGTAGTTCATAGGATCCCTATAAGGATGATTCTGACTTAGGGAAAGTAAAATGGCAAAGGTTTACAGAGGATAGCAGTAAGTGTTCAGTCTTATTCGCTTATTATTATTAACGATATAGGTAACGTAATCATTAGCTCTTGCAGCTCACCGTTAATTACCAGTCTGCATGTTAGATGTGGGGAAAGCACTTTAACATTTTACCATTCTTGTATGCATCTTGAACGGTACTTAAATGCCACCCCTAACGACATAATAGATTAAATCAAATAGACGACTGACAGCAGCAATATATTCCTTCATTAACAGGTTTCACAACCACAGATGCAAATTAGATTAGGCCATAATTGTGATGTCATTATCTCTAAAGTCTCTGACACACAAAAACACACTGAAACATACAAGAATATGTATTGTTTGATTGTTTAGCAAACACAACCTCCTCCGGGCCGACGAAAGTTATTTTTGCCAATAAGTAATCGCGGCTCTGCAACTGGAGAGGAAACAATCTAGAAATTTTCATTTCATTTAAAAGGAAAGTTTAGAGTACAGGTCAAATGGAGTTTAAAGATGATTATCGATATTATGTGCGATGTGAAACGTCAAATTCCACGATTTTTCTCCGATTCTAGTATGACACTGTAACATTCGTTTTATTTTACAATGTATTTATTCATTTATTTCAACTATACAGACTAAAGAGTTGGGTTAATTTTTTTTTTTTTGGGGGGGGATTAAACGTTAGGTCTTGTATGGTACAATCATATCTGAATAATATAAACATCAGCTAGTATAGTAGGCCGACTGTCTCATGCTGTGCTATACGTGCATGATAAACCTACAATGCTCGCCATCGCCAGTCACAGGACGTGTAAACAGACAGAGTCCCTCCCTCTTTCTTCGGAATCCACCTTTCTTCAGCCTTTCAAAATATTTGGCGTAAAATGAATTGTCTATTCATACGACCACTGGCCGAATATCTATACAGAACGTGTGTTATGTCAATGCATGGGTGATTACTACTCAGACAATTGTGATAACCCTTGTCCGGCGACCAGAAGATTTCTTGCTTCTTTCCATGTTGATCATAGTGTAACGAAACTATCACTGGTTATTAACCCACTCCCCCAATTAAGGAAAGTCCTGGAAACCTTACAAATAGTCCATCTTTATCCCTGTTTTTCATTTTTAGCCTTCAGAGAGAGGATTATTGTTTGCCCCTTTCAGGGCGTGCATGGGCCCTAATTGAGCTCTTTACCATACACCTGTGCTACCTGCGGCAATAGCCAAGCTGGCGTGGCTAATAGCCATGATAGAGAATTAGAAGGGGGAAATGGAAAAGGGTGGGGGGGGGGGGGGAGGGGGAGGACACTGATGATTGACGCAAAGATATGCAGTTTGATACACAATATGGACATAGCCAAGATTCCATGTATACGTCCTAACTGGAGAGGGAAAGATTTGACCCCACAAGGAGGAGAAAACGCTATAGGCAAGTTCAAGTGATTTCTGTGCAGGGTGAGGGGGTCGAGAAGGAAAAGGAAAAGTGAAGTGGACAAGAACGGCCCTCAAAGAATAGGAAGAGGGGTGTGTGTGTGTGTGTGTATTTGTGTGTGTGCTTGTGATAGGTATAAACGTATTCACACAAATACATATAATCATTATACAATAATATTTAAACAAAGACAAAACATTTACACAAAGACTAGAAACACACTTAAAACACAAACAATCACATACACACTCACAAGTTCACCTCTGAATCCTCAAATTCCATTTTAAATCTTACTATCCTGTTTCATGCCTTATATACTGAAAAAAAAGAAGAAGGATTATTTCAGCGCCCACTCTCCACCCCTGTTCCATCACATTCCCGTCATTTTAGGCTCTGCAAATACCCAGTGGCTTGCAAAAGCACACCCAATCCTCCCCGAGCTCTTGGCTAGCTACTGCTTTTGTCATGCAATCCGTCATTAGCCGCCAAATCTGTTGACGGCGGGCTTCCCCCTCCCGGACTTATAGGCCTTGCGGCGGAGAAGGGGTACGTTGGGTAAGGGAGACTGCATTGTCGTGACCCTCGGTCTCCGTGTGACAGGTACTGATAGCATCCCTTCCTTTCGTCATCTTGTATCCAAACCATATATTGAATCATAAACTGCTGTGATTGACGTGCCAGCAACATTGTGTCAAACGTTGCTGTTCGTGGTTTTGGGTTTATTTTTGAAGTTCGATAATTTTTCTTGTTTTGAGGTCAGGATCGAAGCAATGATGTCTGTACTGAATATCTCCATTAGAATGACCACGACTTGTTCTAACACTTCCCCTTTCTCTGTTTCTCTCTCGCTTGTAAGACTAGGACCTCGACTCTTCCGCACACTTGAAATTTCTATAAAGAGCAACCTTGCATCCTCACAACTTTCTCCGAATATCAAGTGATGCTCTGCGAATGGTCAAAATCTCAGATAAAAATGGCTTCTTCTTTTGCTTGGATATTCACCTTTGCCTTGTTCGCTTGGTGTTACACATGCATGAAGCATGCACCCAACTATGCTCGAGTAACACTCTCTTTTAGTATATCCATGTTGACAGGGGATATTCAACTTCCTATGTACGTGCGAAAAGTGAGAAACATGTGATTAAGAATAGAAGATTGGGTAGAAGAGATTTGTCGGTACATACACGACATACTCCTTTTACCACGTCACGTGTTTTCGTATGCGCTTCCTGCTGTCGATGTTTCATGATTTCTCGAGACCTCCAGGCATAAATCCAGATCTTGGGATACATGCTCCCAAGAATGTTTCCACATAGCTGACTGGATGCACTCCGTAAGACAGCACCAGGCAATATGTTGATTAAACCTGCCCACCTGGACCTTCTGCATGGCGTGAAAAGAGACATTTCGCGACGGGAGGCAAAAATTAAAGATGCTAGTCGGTACCTACCTAGATGAAAATAGCCGCTTTAAAAACGTATCGATATTTTCACGATAACTATAGTTAGTACATAAGAAAGTTTTACGTCATGAACGCTGTAAATGTACATACATTTAGATAGATGTTGGTATATAAAGAGAGGGAGAGAGAGAGAGAAGGGAAGGAGGGGGAGAGAGAGAGAGGGGAGAAGGGGAGGAGAGGAAGGAGGAGCACAAACAGCACAAAGTATATAAGATGTACAAAATGTTGGTGCATATTATTTGACCACATACGATATACTTGTACGCTGTTGACCCCTTGGCACTTTGTATCTGTCAAACGTCGTAAGAGGGACTGACATTCTAGGGACACGAAACAGAGTGAATGGTTAAAACCGGAAAGTTTGTAATTTATTTGTAGGAAATATTATAATCAGAAAAAAAAAATGCGATTTCAACACTACCGGATGTAATTAAAAAACCGTAATGACAATGTTAAAGCCCAGTAGCTATATGTGAGAAATTTCTGTCCTGTCTGTTATTTGCCTGTATATATAGGTCTCGTGACACAAACGTCAAACTACACTGCTGTATATACAATCAGAATAACACAGAGACACAAACATGCATAAATAACACAGCTATAGAGTCACATCATAGCTTATTCTTTTCGGAAAACTTCTGGGAACAATCACGTGGTAGAATATACCGTATACAATCACCAATCTCAAAACTTTCTTAGCATTAGAATTAACACTCAACCAGTATATTGTTTTCTAAAGAGTACTTTACTTGTCAAATATACGCACACATCAGGTTGAAATAAACACTGTACTGTTAGTAACCACTGCATTCATTATTTGGTAACACGTACGATAGTACAGAATCATTTTGTTTGTTTGTTTGTTTAGTTTATTTATTTCCATTTCTCATAAAAAAAAAACACACACACAGAAAACTTAGATAATCCATGAATAATCAAAGATTACAAAATGGATGAATCTCAGATTCGTTATTAAAGACTTAGGTTTTCTTCAGTATAAAAGACAAGTTGCTTGTTTTTACTGAAAAAAAAACAAAAACAAACAAACAAAAAACATTACTGCATGGCTATCGCAACAATCTGGAGCGGTCTGCAAATCGTTCTCATGTCATGAGTAAACCAGATCCAGGCCTGATCGCATGCTGTTTTAAATAAGACCGGAAACGATTACAGATTTCATCATTTAACCAACGGGTTTTGTTTGTCTCCTTTTTGCTGTTGCTGTCCTCTCTCCGTCGCCGATCGAACTGCGACATTTCATTAGATTTCTCATTCGAGCTAGCGAGAGGGAGAGAAAGAGGTGACAAAGTCAATTATGCCATATTTGCTATGTTACAGTCAAGTTTTAGCTTGACATAAGCTAACAAAGTAACACGTCTGCACTTCTGGATTGGATTAATGAGAAAACCAGTTATTTGTACTTTACGCCAAGACCACCGCGAAACACAAAGAAAGGACAAAGAGTCAAAGACTTTTTTTTTTCGACAGGAATGGACGAGGTGAACATGATCGAGAACATGAAGAGAATTTATTTTAATCTGAAGCACTACACAATATGAAATAATTATGTTCATGTTTAGGGGAAAGGTCTCAAAAAAGATTGTAATACTTGTAATATATTGGTAATGTGATGATGCGTTTCTATACAATGTGTACATTTTTCTATATCTCCTGGCAGAGACTGTGCGATACGCGAAATAATCATTGTATTCTGAAAACATTTTATCGGTGAAGCTGCTGTCTCATTATTAGAAATCCGATTCCTAACACAAATTGCTCTGAAAAAATGTTAATATTGTATTAAGCACTTGCTTAAATTCACACAAACTACCTTGAAATCATAGTATATTTTGAAGGATAAATGCCTGTGGTAATAATAGTACTTGTAAGGACTTACTCTAAGAATACTTCGAAGAAATATATTCATCAGAATCTGAGAACCACATAATAAAACAATTTCTACCCGGCTGCATTTCAATTTCCATAATCCTAAACATCCTTAACGAAAAAAACAACAACAAAATCTCTCGATTATAGCCATTACATGATAAGGCGTGTATAACGTTCACCTTCTGGCAATAATTGCAATTTACATCTCACCATGTTTTTTTTTTTTTTTTAATTAATGATTAATACAATACCAGGTATCATATTGATTTTATTCTACCGCGAAATCGCACGACTAACGACACATTATTATAACTTCAGTATTTTACAATGGCTCCTCTCCTATGAATAACCTAATTATCACTTAAGATTATGTAGACCTTAGACGATTCTAATGTATATGTTTGAAAGAAAACTTAGTAACATCATTCCAAACACTGGCCAAGCTTGATTTCTCTTTCTCGCATTAAGTCATTGTAGACTGCTGTTAATTTTACTCTGTACAATATTGTGCTGTTTTAATCGTTTTCATGCCACAAGCTCTGTGATGCTTTACGTTATTCCACCACTGGTTGAACTGTATGTATTTGTGTACAAATTTGTGATATATTTACTAGTTTGGGAAAACGCAGTTGACGAGATTTCACACACAAGACACCGAAGACCTGAACTTTGTGATGAAAAAGACTCGAGATGTATCCCGTTTACTGTTTGGTCTCAGCACCTCACCCTATTCCCCACCAGTGCTGTTCTGTACACTGCAGGGACAATATTGGATAATGTGGCTCACATACTATATTCAGAGACATGAGCAACAGCAAATCATGTCTGGAAGGCAGATAACTTCGAGAGTCGCAAATTCAGTTTCCATGTACAGAAATGTTTGGTATGCCATCATTCACAGCCATTGAACATGACTACAATGGCCGTTATTTCGCCTTTCAAGAGGGATTATTGTCACTGATCCGTATAAAATCACGTAAGATATCAATACATGCTACCATGATATTTCACCTCAATTCCGACAACTAAAGGTGTCATATCTAACTGAGCCAAAAAGTCACGCGTACTTTTTTCCCCACATGTCTTTCGAGGTGAAGCTGAATCCTGCAAACAACAAGCCGTCAATATTCGAACCTGGCCTCCAGCTCCCGTGGAAACGGGCGGAATCTCTTGTAGAATTCGTGGGTACTTTTGATTCATGCGGATTTCGTTTTCATAAAGAACAACACGAGAATGCCTGCTTCAAAGACCTGGAAATCCCTCAACAATAGCGAGGGAAGTAATGAGGCGTGGCGTAATAACAAGATTTTTTTTTTTCTCAGAGTTCACATATACGCGCGCTTTTCCTCAGCTCTGTACTGAAAGATAGAGAGACAATGAATGGAAAGATTGATGGATAGATAGATAGATAGATAGATAGATAGATAGATAGAGAAATAAATAAATAGATAGATAGACAAATATATTGACAAACTGATTGATTTGTAGATAGACAAAATGAATTGATAGAAAAGAGATGAGAGACGTCTCTTTCCCTCTAAACATTGTAACTTATTATTTTGCCGGTATAATATGTATATCTCTGTTTTGTTAATTATCGTTTATCTTTCTCACATTCTATATTGTATTGATATATCCAGAGAGAGAGAGAGAGAGATAGAGAGAGGGAGAGAGAGGAGAGAGAGAGAGGGAGGACGGGGGACAGTAGCAGGGAGATATAAGCAATAGTTTTCTTCGTCAAATGTTTGCTAGTAAAAAAATATGGACATCAAAATTCGTGGGTTTTTTTGGTGTTTTTTTTTTCGCTGAGTTAATCCACCACGTCAAGAGCCTTACAGACTACGTACACATACTAGAAACGGCACTTATTGTGCTCTGATAACAATATACATGACACTGTAGGCTTGACTTCGCTTTGGTTTATTGAATGTCAACAAAAGTTGATGGCAAATTATCCAAAAAAGATATAAAAGAAAACGTGTACAACCCGACAAAGTGCAATCTCATCAGACATGCCGATAACTATTCAGGATATACAATGCCCCAAATACAACCCTTCTCGTAACAGTAAAGGCACATGTATTTGTCATGGACACAAGTATGGTTTGATGAACTTATATCCTATACCTAATTTTACATATTTTTTCTTTCTTGTATAGTTTTAGAATGATAATTATTTCACCTCTAAAATCGTTGTAAGAGTTGTTTCTTCTTATTCAATGGAACTGGTAGCCGGCGTTTAATTCCAGGTATCTTCAACATTGGGACAGAGTAGTTGTATAAATCGTGTGTCACACATTTACAACGGGTCTGGTATGGAATTGTATTCCATTTATTAAGCGGATGATGGCGTATACAGCATACTTGTACAATTAAGTGCACAAAATTAACACTGCAGCCGTCATTGTGGGCAGACAAACTCGAGCCATGCCAGTCATGCAACCGGCTATTGACAAAAGACGATTATGGATGGCGGTTTTCATATGGAGCATTCAGATGTTACTGTAATTCATTATCTTGTTGCGAGGTGGTGTGCAATGAAAAAATGTCATGATAGCATCGATGTGCTGCTCCCGCAGAACACTATATGTAGAATAATTTCCTTCTTTAAAGCCAGGATTTAGATATCCATTAGTCATTGACTGGGAGATATCCACTCTCATCGTACAAGAAGACTTGTGAACTTCGTCTTTGGCATCGGAAAAATAACTTACCAGCTTTGAATGCATTATTGTACACCGCTGTCTGCTCTTCTTCAGAATTGTCATCGTATATAAGGTATTAAGGGGTTAGTTGAGCGTGAGAGGTATTATACGCCAGTGTGCTGAGAATGCGACATTGCTGAAAGCCACCCATCGGTTACAAACATGCATTGCCGAATTTTAGAAAAGATATACTCAACAGGTGATATTTTACAAGAGACAATATTTATCATCCGCACAGCACTACTAAACAAGCATGTGCTCGAACATGATAGCATCAATGACAATGATCAAAACAGTAACAAGACTGTAATAATGGAAACGTGGAGGTAGTTATATCGATATTCGTCTAAGATCACTCAAGAGGATGTACTTTAAAAAATTATTTCATGTCCAAATTGGTTTTTTTTTTCTTGTCTCTTGCAATACATATTTTGACATTCGTCGCATAAACACAGACAAAGTGATCGAAGAGCAAAATAGCAGAATGGGATCATACAGCATCCATAAATCATTTTGTAATTAGATCAGGAGACGGATTTATAATCCAATGCATTCCTGCTGAAACTTCTGTTACACTCTGCAAAATAACACGTCTGCTACAACAAACATCGACCCAGCTTTTCGACACAAGGTATAAATACCGAAAAGAACGTCGACCAACCTTTGACACCATTCCCTGCTGTGTACAAATATTTACTATATTTTCTCCGGAACTGTGAATAATACGGCATTCCTTCTAAGCAGCTCACGAAAAAAGCTGTTGTTCTCCCTCTCCATATGTCTCCACGTTTATGGGCGTCAAAATCATAACGTAAACTTTGAACAAAATACCCCTCGCCAAAAAAAATTAAAAAAAAATAATATGCTAAAATCTGAAAGCTAAAGGCATGAAATCAACACTTGCAAGGTAAAAAGGAAAGTATGGGGGGAAAAAAGGAACGAGAAAGATTAATAAAAGCAGGCAACCAACTTGGGGGGGGGGGGGGTCAAAATCAAATTTTGTAACCAGAAACGGAATTCAGATACATTTGTACCAATTAATAACACTTCGACGGACGTTGTGTGTTCAAAATGTCACAATTCTACGAAAAATAACTATTTTTCAATACGAACTGACTATAAAGCTCCAAAATATAGACGGAAATATGTGAATAAATAAAAGATTACCCGTCTGTAATAGGTAGACCGAACACATACAACTATTTGAGATACAAAGTATTTTGAAACTGGCAGCTTGGATTTCTAGGTGGACATGTGTACTATGAGAGTTCCTCTGCCTACGAAAATGTTGCAATGCATCTGTGTTGTACCGTTACACTTCCACATCAATCGCATACTCGCATCACTGAATCTTCTGGCATCAAACTGGTCAACGCTGAAGGTAAGATGAAGGGGAAATGAACGTTTAACAGTGGATGCTGTACTATGCGGGACTCCGTCGCTCTGAAGGACATCAGCGTGTCATTAAATTGTTTTCAACGCAAAATGGTCAGTGGTCGCTCAGGTGTAATCGGATTTGTGAAACTTAATTGACGAGACCCGAGAGATGGATGGAAACGGCAATGACCAAAAAAAAAAATAAATAAATAAAAAAAAAATAAATAAATGATAATAATTGTCCTCTAGTTTATTACTGTAGTTTTCTTCCAACTGTGATAACGACCTAGAGAGTCCATGAGAAAAGTACAAAGCTGTTTTGAAACGTGCTTTGGGCATCACTCTTTTTATTTTTACTTCATGCCTCACTGCAAAGTCATAATTTCCGGTGACGGTCCTCAATTTGAGACAGCTTCAAACGATTCTCATCTGACCTGGGCTTGTAAACTTGCCATTTTTTTTTTTCAATCCAAGGGCATGTCGGGATGACGACTGATGAATAAAGTGCAGCATGCATCTTAACTTTTATTGAATTTAGTCAAATTTATATACATTGTACTTGTACTGCCCTGTTTCATCCTGTATCTGGACCGAACGGTGCAAGGAGGGACGGGGTGCATTACACAGACAGTATAGCACTCATCTCAAAACCATCGTGGCGAGCCATGAAGAGAGTTGCTAAATTGTTTACCATGGATTTTAGACTTAATGTATATAATTTGATAACAGCACAACATTGAGTACGTATATCAGTGTTCAGTATTCTGTTTCCAGACGTATCAACCAGAGGGGATGAATAAGTAGCATTCAGTGAAACAAACAAACATTATTAGAGTTTTTTCTTTTCTTTTTTATTTGTCCTAGAATTCATAGAGAGCACGAAAGCAATACCTTACCAAAGTATTCTTCCAACTCTCGTATAACACGAGCAATATGCGAGCAACTTTGAAAATCGCCTCTATAGGCGTGCAATGACAAATCAATGGAATGACTGTTAGCATGATGTCGATTATTGCTCAGTCCCTAAAGAGAGCTTTTGTTAGAATTATGTGGTACATCTCCAAGAATGTGCCTTCAGAAAAACTTTAAATGGTTCTCTCGGAGGGTAACATTCTGGGGGGAAAGATATACGAAAGATTTAAAAAAAATCATTATTGTGTTAACTTCTAGACTGGCGAAACAGATTATTGTCAAGCAGGAATTCAGTGTACATATTTGTTGAATTATTCGTTTAGCTCTGTATTCTAAGAACAATATTTAGCTTGATGTTTTGTAGTTGTAGGCTAAAACACGTTCATGTTTCAGCAAAAGTTGGAGCAGAGAGGTGATACCTCCCTGGCTGGAGTGAATCGGTAACCTATTCGAGCGTACAAACCGATACAGGAGGACTCTTTTCCACCTCCCTGCCGATTATCAACTGCTGTTTATTTAATATTGTGTATAGCTTTGTCGAGTGCCCCCCGCAACCCCCCCCCCCCCCAAATCGTAGGGGGGGGGGGGGAGTGGAAGAAAAAAATATTCATCAGGGATGCTCAGTTGTTCAGCTGCGCGTGAGGTGGGCGTGACATACCATGTGATTGGCTCTTTACGACGGAAAACTCTCAAATGCATATTCATAACCCCATTGTGCATTCTTACGGCAGTTCTGTCACTCAGATGTGCACGTGTGAGTTTGCTCTCGACGAGCAAACCTCGTTCGATTTGTCGACAATCGGCCCGATCAGGAGCTGCGCTGTAACACTGAATGAGTGGCTGAATTATGTGCATCTCGGCCCGACGGTGTGCTGTATGCTGATGGCTCCGGTGGGTGAAACCAGGGAGGTGAAACTTTGGTTGTTCGTCGAGGAACGTGTAAGGACTCAATCGTCTTTTATTGTCGGTATTTGCTGAAAGATACCGAAAGTCAAGACCAGGAGGGAGGTTGTCAGAGGAGGTACCATTTCAATCAGAAGGTAAGTTTCGAATGTGGCAGACATGTTTGTTGTTGTGAATGATTTGTTTATTCTTCTAAGTCTGCTATGCCGTTTTGGAATGAATTGAGCATTGTCATGATGGGGGTCGCTTGAAGTAATGTCAATGATGACAAAGAGAAGATCCTTAGATTTGACGAAAAACTTCCACTCATTATGAAGCATAACATGTAATGCAAACCAATTTCACTTTTCTGGATTAATAAAACACATTGATTTTGGTTGAATAAAATGCGTGGCTTGAATACCGGTACCTGTATTTCTTCGCGGATAGTCGTAGACCTAGCTGTAATTGGCGCCGGAGCCTCGGGCGTGCTATTCTGAAACTCCACTCAGTGAGCACCACACCTCCTGACCACTCCTACTAGCCAAGAAACTGACTTTCTTTGAGTATTCCTTATAAAATCTGAAAGTAATTATATTATTGTAAGTGTGAAGATCACCTTGTTCACTTATCAATGACTCACTCCTTGCTAATGTAATATGTTATATTATGGCGGATATTTCTGGTCAGATGTGTATTGTACACAATTCATAGAGCTATTGGTAGGCCTATGGTCTAGATTTTCACAGGAGCTTTGGGTGTGTTATTCTGAAACTTCACTCCATTTAAAGCTGTACTCCTAGAAGAGAAACTGATTGTCTTTCAGTACTTTCTTTGAGTATCATCTGAAAGTAAATATTGTTGTATTTGTAGGATCACATTGTTCACCTGTCAATGACCCAACTCTTTTCTTATTTGACATCTTATATGGTCAGGTATGGAAATATGAGCCATTAACATTGTGTGAAATCATAATTGATTTATCAAGTTTGTTGAGATGTTAGAAATAATATAGCAATGAAACCATTTTTTTAACACTTTAAAGGGACTGTACAGTACTGGTTGAGGTGGGGATTAATGTTTTGAACATTCCTAAGTGAGATGATAAGAAACCTCTTATGAAATACGAAAGAACATATGTAATTTCAAGAAGGATTTAATGTTTGTGTGATAAAAATTGGTTTTCAGATGGCTGAGATATCCAAAAAGTGATAATAATAAAAGGCAACAGGCCACACCTTTTATTAGGATCTCTTTGTTTCACCTTGTTTTTGGATATATCAGCCATTTCAAAACTGATTTTCATCAAATAAACTTTTGATACCCCTTAGAATTGCATGCTCTTTGACATCTCATAGAGTGGTTTCTGAATATCTCGCAAAACGTTAAAAGCTAAATCCTCACCTCAACCAGAACTGTACACACCTTTCCCATCAAAGTGGGTCACCTCTTCCATCCAGAGATGTTCAGTGAACCCAAACCATTAATTTCTGAGACTAGCACTCTGCCTCATTATGAATGTACATTATAATAGCAGTGAAGGTTTGATGATGAATAAATGTTGAATCATTGTTACTCAGCTTTATAATCTCTTGAACTGCTGGTCAGACAGTAACCAGTTATCAGAAGTGAAAGCAAGCACCAATCTACATTCATTTTTACAGGCTCTTGGGTAAAGTTGTAGGAATGCCATAAGATTACAATCGCACACCAGTTGTATGCACTTTTTTATGCCTCCAATCCGCAACGAAGTGGCCGGAGGCATTATGTTTTCGGGTCGTCCGTCCGTCCGTCCGTCCGTCCGTCCGTCCGTCCGTACGTCCGTCCGTCCGTCCGTCCGTCCGTCCGTACGTCCGTCCGTCCCGTTTTGTTTTTGTCGATATCTCAAGAACCGTGTGGTGGTTTTACATCAAACTTGGTATGAGGGTATATCCTTGGGGGATAATACTTTGTGTGGATTTTAGGGTCACAGGGTCAAAGGTCAAAGGTCACAGGTTATTTTGTGAAAAAAAAATTGAAATTCCACATATTTCTCCATATCTCGCAGATGGTTCAAGGTATCTTCATAGAACTTAGTATATATGCTTGTACCGATGGGCAGTGATTATCTAGGGAAGTTGGGGGTCATGGGTCAAAGGTCAGGGGGTCAAAGGTCAAGGTCAACTCCTCAAAATATCACTACTTTCCTTAAAATGCAATATGCCTGAAGGTTTTTTTTTTTTTTTAAAACTGGATGTATGGCATGTATTACCCAATATATATTTTTTGGGAAGTTTCTTGCCAAAAGGGCAAAGGTCAAAGGTCAAGTGAAAGTGCTAAATTGCACTTTTTCCTCCATATCTCGAAAGTAACTCAAGGTATCATCATGAAACTTACATATTTATGCATGTTCTACCTAACAGTGATTCTCTGTGGAACTGTGAGGTCAACGGTCAAAGACCAGGTTTAGATAGAATGCTATTTTCCCATTTGATACTGAAATTATACTTTTTCTCAATACCTTGAAGATTACTCAAAGCATAAACTTATAAAAGGGTCAAAAGTCAAGTAGAAATCATTAGTTCCCCAAATACCTGCACTCTGACATTTGAATAATTCATCCAATTGAACCTAGTTCTAGGAAAGTGAACATTCAGCACATTTGTGGCAAACCTGTCATTTTAATATTTTGCCAATTGTGTGAAACTGTCATCACACATTGTCAAGACATTGTACTATAGACCTATTAGGAGAACCATGCATGATGGCGGAGGCATATCAGTCGCCGTAGCGATATATCTAGTTTTACTGATATTTCTGAACCATGACAGTTTGTGATTGCACTTTCAAATCTGTAAAGATATGGACTGAGCCACCATATGCTTCTGTGTATCAAATTGAACATAAATAGAAGAAATGGATGAAATTTCAGATGAAATTTTAGACATCCATAGTTTCAATTCTGGTTGTTGTAGACAGGTGCATGGTAATAACTTGCTGACCTTTGTCCTTCAGGAACTGAGGGTTTAAAGCAAATCAATACTCGTTGCACATTGTACTGTTTCAGGGAAAAACCATGCAGTGAATAGAATCGTCTTGATTTTTTTTTCTTTGCAAATGAAAAAGTGGGTTGGCTCAGAGGTTTAGTCTTTTCTGCAGATTCAAGCAGGTCTAGGATCCAATGCCCATTGATGCACAAAAGGATCTCATAAAATCCCTGGAGTAAGCAGGTGATGGCAGTGGCAATATATACAATTACATAAAAGAAGAATTTCTGTCATGTTAAGTCTTACCAAAGAATGTGGCAGCTGTGTGATTTCCATGGCAACAATCGCACAACTGACAATTGCAACCTCCAAAAGTGCAAGAATCTGTGAGCATTGGAATGGAGAATGAGCAGAGGAAGGCAAATACTGAAATTGGTGATAATAGAGATGAGGGTTTTAGGTTGATAGGTAAAATGATGAGGAAGTGAATATTGAGGATAAGGAGGTATTATTGAAGGAAGAAGAAAAAGAATAGGAGGAGGAAGAAGAAGAATATTAGGAATGAAAAAGGATTGAGAGCAAGAGGAAGATTGAAATGAAATGAAAGAAAAGTGACATCAGAGAAGCAGTAAAAGAATGATATACAGAAGGAGATGGGAATGAGGATGACTGTTAGAAAGCAGAGAGATGGAGTGAGAGAAAAGAAGAAGGATGAAGACGAGACTAAGTAAGAAACATCAAAAAGATGCATGAAGAATCAGAGAGGCTACCTGGTATGCACATGGCAGCTTTTAGAAGTCCTCAAATAGGGAGGAGACAAGAAGAGAGTGATAGAGATGATGTAGAAAGAGAAGAAGAGAAAATAGATGAGGTATAGAGAGGAAGTCACTTACTTTACACATATGTATGTGAGTCCTGTACAGATTTCACAAGTCAAGTGTGATTGAGTCTCTCCCAAAATTCAATTATTGCCTGGGGAGTCCCCGTGGAGATGCTCTTACACATGACATTTGTTAGAACAACACCACACACATGTCTGGAGGAAGACACATGATGGGACAGCTGTGAGGAAAGACTTAAAGGACAAATCTGTATCTTTCTACTGATTAACAAATCACCTTTCATCAACATAGATAAACACTAATTATTCAGTATTTGAGTATTCAAATAGACATGATAAAAAAAAATAAAATCATGGGCATAGGCCCTACATACATTGTGCATCATCTAAACTATTAAAAAAAGTCAAGGTGGAACAAACTTTTGAAAAAAATGTGAGATTTTATGAAACATTTCATGTGAATCACATAATGTCGCTGGGGCAACAGTAAGACCTCGTATCTACAAAATGTTAAATGTTCAGGAGAGCCAAAAAACATGGCGGCCAAAACACTATAGCGAATGGGAAAGCCTTTCCTTTGACATGCTGTGGTGGCTTCATTTTCGGAGTAAGACAGTTGGGATTTGGACAGGACATTACTTAACCCATTATTTGACCATTAATTCAAAAAAGTCATTTTCACCAAAATTTCAGATAAAAGGTCTTGTCACCCCAGCAACTTAAGCTGTTTGTGAATTAGCAGGTCAAGCAAATGTAAAATAATCTTTACGTAGAATTTCTTGATATATGTGAGACACATTCTGACATGGCTTGAGTTTGTGATGCTATTAACAGTAAGTGTTAAGCTAAAATGTGATGATATCATCAATTTCACAGTTTAGATATATTCCATTAGATTGTTATCCATGTCTTTGACAATATTTGTTTTATTTTTCATATTCATATTTCCATTCTATTACTTGTATCATTGTGCTCTGTATGATGCAGTCAGCCTGAAAATGGCTTGTTCTTTAACTACAGACATTTAAGAAGAAAGGGAGATATGGAAACTGGATTCACTTATGCATTGTTACTTGACACTCATCACTGTCAAAGAAACAGAAATGAGGAGAGAAGGATAGAGGAAGAGACATAGACTTGGGGAGAGTGAGAGGGAGTCAGAATTGTTGAATGTTACTAGACTAAACACATCACACATGATATGTACAGGCAAACCATGTATTTACATTGTGCTCTACCAGCCTTTTTTTTTTTTTTTAAAAACATGATAAAGCAGCCAAATACAGCTGTAAAGAAGGTGAATAAAAGGTAAAGCATATAGAGGGAGCATGGTTGCCATGACTGTTGAAGTGTAAAAAAAAAAACCTGGGGATTCGAATTAAAAGGGACAGACAAAGTTTTGCTTGAATGTATTGGGATAAACATGGTAAGAGAGAGTCAGAATTAGAGAGAGAGAGAGAGGAAGAAAAAGGGCAAGCAGAGCAAATTTAATAAAGAAAAAAACAGATCTTACATTCTGTGAGGAATAAATTGGTTGTGTCCTGTTTTTATATGTGAATACATTAAGTCTCTAGTCTGTAATATATTTGAATCAATTTCATTAACACCAGAGTGCATAGAAATAGCATATTACTGCTGGCTTACTATGGTCAAGCCATAGTAAATCCGGCAAAACAGTGTTTGCGCTCAAGCCAATAAAGCTCACTCAACTCGACTTAATAGTTCTCCCCTTTCTATCTGACTGTGCCGGGTGAGAAAAACACCATGAATATGGCAATTGAATTTCACTGAAGTGCTTCTTTTCAGAAGCATTAATGCAAACACCCGCCCCATTGTTGGTTCGCTGGCAACGGAGGGAGGCTTCTAACAATATTAAAGGTACCTTCCCACTGCATTTTAGTGGCTTGCTGACACTGATTTCTTGGTGGATTTTGTCAAGCTATAGTCTCTGTTTAGATAAGATTGTGTAAAGAGTACATGCTTAATAGAGAAAAAACTAACAGAATGTATTATCAAAAGCACCATATTTTCTATGTGTACTATCCTTTATAATATTGAAACATGCTTTACATTGTTATTTGATTTTTTTTATTGTTTTGTGGATTTAATGTTTATCAAAATTCAAGTAGGAATTGTTTGATTGGGGAGCATACCATAATGAGCAAAAGGACTTAAAAACTGCTTTAAAAAATGGGAATAGTACCATTTTGCATCTCGATGGATAATACAAATTGAACAAGACACTATCAATTGGAATGATCCAAGATCCAGCAAACATTGTTCTTCTCCAAATGGTTTCATGAAGAAAGAAATATTTTAGGTGCCTATACATGATTCTATATTCATTGCTTCCTACTTATTGCAGATTTTGTAATCTCAGTGAGAGTATTGGGAAATTGATAGTCTCATGAATTGACCACAACTTTGCAAATTACAGTCACATAAGGTGAAGTTAAAGGGATGGTATATTGGTGGAGATAAGTAAATGGGCTTAAAGTTTTTTTGCGAGATACTGTACGAGCTGAAATTTTTGCGGTAGTTTTATATTCGTGAATTTCGCGAATCGCCTTTGAACCGCAAAAATAACACGCGAATAACTAAGTTCAGTTAGACCCTCGCAACCGCGAAATTAACAACATGCAAAAATGTCCTCCAAGTAGCAATTCACGAAAATATCTGTACGCAAAAATTTCAGCTCGTACAGTTCTAAGTAACCACTTATGAAATGATACTGAACATATAATATTGTTATAAGAGGAATTCAAAGTTTATTAGATGAAAATTGGTTTTGGAGTTGCTGAAACATCCAAGAACAAAGTAAAACAAAGTAATCCTGATAAAAGGTAGGTCCCACTTTTTATTAGGATTGCTCTGTTTTGAATATCAGCCATTTCAAAACCAATTTTCATCAAATAAAATGTTCAATCCCTATTGGAATTACATGATCTTTCAAATTGCATAAGAGGTTTCTCATTATCTCACCAAAAATGTTAATAACCTGAAGTTAGGTCTCAAGTAAAACTATATATCCCTTTAATCGATGGACGTTAATTAGTGAATCTCTTCTGTACTCTGTGTGTAGTGAGGTTTGAGACAAGATGCCCAACCTGGCAGGTTTATTTGAAGCAAGACACAGAACCTCATAATCACCAATACTGTCAAAGGGGTAATTCCATCTGTTTAATTGCAAACAGTGAGAATACAATGCAGACATGGATGGTACAAGGGCCTCATCCTGGTGAAAACTTCTGGTTTAAAATATCTCCTCTTGAGAGATATCAGTAAGAAAAAGAGTTGTAAGAGTTTCCACCAAGAAGGGAAGAGGAATCCCATATTTAAACCCATATTTCTGCCAGTCCCTGTCAGCTGCCACAATTAGTGTCACAATAGGGAAATTTTCCTGCCTGTGAAATGCACAGGACAGATGCAATAATGCTCCTAGCAGCAAAATGCTAAAATACTCTGTGTTATACTCATTGTGACATGGCCAACCTTAAACAACAATAAAAAAAAAAATATTGTGGCTACTCAATAACTGTGTTTTTCTGGTGACAGCCACACAAATGTAATGCATGATCAGGTGGCATGGATGCCATAGGAAGTTAGGAACGCAGCATTGGACTGCTGATGTTGATATTCATGTTAATACTACATGTATTATTTTTGTTGTGTGTCCAAGGAAAATACCCAAATATTTTCCCGAGATAACTACATTTGTATTTTGAATGAAAATTTTTAGTGAATTTGGTTTGCAGATGGCAATCAAAGTAAATTAGAAGTACATCAATAAGATGGCAATCCTTCAGCAAACCCTATTTATTTCACTTGTGTTTTTAAATAATTTTGTATCATTCTCTCATAGAGTCAACCATGTCACTCCAAAGCTCGTCCAAGGTTTTCTTGAGGCATCCATGACAGAGCAAAAAGTGATAAATGTGCCAAGAAACTTCAGCTGTATAAAAAAAAAAACAACAACACACAAGTGGAATGATGCAGGGCATTGACAAGTTTATTGCCAGATTTGTAGGTCAGAAAGTATCCCCATATAGGGCACATTCAGGCCCTACTACACAGCTGGTAAATGCTCTCTCAGCGAACAGCACTCACACACTGCTTTTGCATTTGAACATCTATAAATTGATTAATACTGGGTTAGAATTGTTAGTGATTGTGATAAGGAATAAGATTGTTTTTAATATTCATAACAAATCACAGTGAACAAGGATGATGACGTAGCAGCTTCACACAAGAATGCATGATTGGGTGGCTCATGGAAGCAGAACAAAAGAAGGAAGTTTGTATGAATTCTACACAGGTGAACTTGTTAATTAAGCAAGTCGCATTGTAATGATATTTCATTGCTACATTGGTGGGATATGTGAGCCTCCTATTATGTCATCATCCTTGTTCAGTGCAGTTATGGGTTTTTTCCAGAGCAATAGTTTGTCTGCTCAACTTACTCAAGAACCACAATAATTTCCACAAATTTATACATGGTACTATAAATTTGTGTACTAAATGATGCTATTATAGGGGTAGATATTAACAGATTTCAAATAATTTTTATACTTGCTTATGTAAGGAATGATGATCATAAACATTTACATCACTTGTGATGATTGTTCACCACAAAAGAGACAATCCTAGGTGGACATAGAGAGAAAGATACCAATATGGTAGACCTACATTGTGTGTGACTTTGTTCATAGTAAAATCAGTGATGACAGTAATGAGAAAAAATGCAGACAAGAAGAAAACAAGAATTATCAGTAAGTTTTTGGCCAAGATGGATGTATGAAGTAATGCTGTAGGCATGAAAGCTCATGATAAGTGCAGAAATTATCATCTGAAAAGTCTTTCAGCCTCCACACTAATGCATCAATTCACCGGTACGAGAAGTGATGCACTTTGTCATTAGAAGAGTATTGGAAGTCAAAGGACATCTGCATTCTCGCCTGGTGAGAAACCAGAAACTGACAGTGCAGTGAGCACATGAGCACAGCGATTGCAAATGACTAGATGCTGAAAGAGAGTAGAACCATTTTACCTTGGAGTGCACAACTGATGTGATGTAGGCAGTGATTATAAAGAGAGTAGATGGAAAGTCTGTAAGAAGGATCTTGGGGATCCCTGCGGAGCAGCATTCCTCTTGGATTGGCACCCCCAGGCACACCCATGTAGTAAGATCTTATCTCTCTGATTGCTTGCAGACAGCAGGTCCTGTCCTGTTGACCTGCTACTTTATTGGGATAATAGAGTGGAAAATAATCATTCATACAGTTATCTTTATGATAAGTAGTCTTCTGTCCAGGCTGAGGGTCTCAGTACTTTTTTCCTCTTCACATTGTCTCTTCACATTGAAATTTCTCCAGAGTAGGCCTACCTCTCTTTGCAAATTAAGATAAGATGTCAGTGATCAGAAAATGGCTATCCCCTGTCACAGGAATTTGTTTCATTTTCTGCATAAAAACCCAGAATGATGAGCATGCACTACAGATGTGATTCTTATCAATTTTTAAAAATGTTCTTTCATAATTTCACTCATCAGCAGAAAAAAAGAAGAAGAAAAAGAGCAATAGATGAAAGGAGTGATCCAAAGTCTGAAACACAACCTATACAAAGGTATTTGTGTACATAGTATGTAGAAAAATTGTTTGGCTCTCGTAACATGTACTCGAGCAATGTGCATTCTTTTCTTCTTGCAAGCGGCGGCCTAATTCAAAGTGACTTTTCATCATGACTGGTGTCTGGATGCAAGACACGAGGCGTTCAGGCATCATTAAGCATTTGTGAAAAGTGCAGTGCGGTTGTTTAGTTTCTTGTTATCTCTTAGTGGTAAATTTTGTTTTGCAGAGGCTTGGGTTTGTGGGACAATACAAATTATGATCCTGTGGTACAGTGGAGGGTATTTTGCAGCAGTATTTGATGAATAAAAAACAGGATTGCTAAGTGGAAGTGTGGTTTTTGATTGAATGATCTGATTTGAGATGGTATTTAGGCTTAGAGCGGAAACATCCAAGGGGCAGATAGGAGTCATAAATCATGTCTATCATATTGCACAACAATAGAAACAAGGTGGTGGAATGTGTTGAAGCACTGGATCTTTGAGGGGCCGCATGCCAATTCTGATATGATAAACAAACAAACAAAACTGGTATTCACTCTGGAGATGAATCTTCAAGCCAACAAGTCATGTTCAGCTTAGTTGCACTCGCTGAATCCCATTTAATTCCTTGATGTGATCATAGCTGATCTTTTCTCTATTTTTTTTTCAGAAGCTTCATGATAAAAGGTTTTGCTCAACTGGTTTAACGTACATTTTGATTAATTTTGATGATTGTGACTCAAACATGCTGTCATTTAAAGTTGTAAGTCAAATTTGAGTTAGACTCTGTTTAGTGTGTACATGCATCAAGTATGTGGTGTTCCATGGTGTTATATCCATATGGGAGATTTGATCTTTCTCTTTTTTTGGGGGGGGGGGGGTGTTGGTAAAGGAAAAATACATGTTATCATATTTACATGATTTTCTTAACCAAGGATTTGTAAGTAAGGGAATGATTGTCACTATGTCAAAAGAGAATTGAGAACATAATGTTGCATCAATTGTGCATTTAGAATAAACTTCATTACGGTAATTTTCTTGTGAAATGATTATCAAATCTGAACTCTGACTTATGTCATTTCAATATGGGTTGAAGCGCAAAATCCATGTCATGTTCAAAATGGCTTTGATGAGTAAAGGTAAATCAAAGAAATAGCATTGAAGCAGTTTTATATTTTATTATATTCTGGCCCTCTTTTATGGAAAGACTTACCAGATAATTTACGTCAAATGTACCATTAGTCTTTTGTCCTTTAAAAGAAAGTAAAAACAGTTTCTCCTGAATCAGTAACTTTGCTTGACACGTGCCTGCGTGAGTTGAAGATATTATTTTCACCTAATCACCTGCTTCTGGTAGCAGAGACTCCAACTCTCCTGCCGAAAGCCCATTTTTGCCAAATCTTCCGTTCTCCCGTTTGAGATTTGATTTCTCCCGTCCTGGCTCTGTGTCTCCCGCCGAGTCCCGGTGGAAAGGATTTCTTACTTATTGCTATCGTATGTTGAAAAAATAAGCCTTAGATAGCACCAGAGAACATCTAGAACCTTAGGAACTTCGCGCTTCGCACACATCAACTTGGAGTCTCCCGTTTGCTAGGGGTTTCGGGCGGGAGAATCTCCAGATCAGAAGGTGCTTGGGGTTGGAGTCTCTGTGGTAGTGTTTTAATAATTGTACCTTAATTATCTGACAGGCTTTTAGGCTTATTGTTGATTCCTTCAATTTTTCATTTATTTATAGTACTGTATCTTGCATGATGTAAGTTGTAAATATTGTAATGTTTCTTTTTACTTACTATGTGGAAATAAATGAATTGAATCAAATTGAATTGACTTATTGTTTTACAGAACCATGACATTGATTGTGACCACATGGGTTATGCAAATTGAATAAAATATGAGATCATAACCTCACAAGTCTCCCATAAACTTACATTCCTCCCTAAATTCCCCCATTTTTGTTTACTATGTGCATCAAATTATGTGTTTAATATATTGTTGTGATATTGATGACTTTTAGGAGGTAAAGGGGGTTTCAGTTGGAAAAGCATTGACTACCAAATCATGACCTTTTGAGTATCATTGTGCACAAAACAGTGGAAAAGTTTTGAGTTTAATTTGCACATGCAGTTGGTGCTAAATATACTTTCTATGAAAATGTGTGAAATTCCGTGTTTGATTTTGATGAAACTATGTTTGAATTTCCTTATTTGATATCAAATGAAAATTCCACTGTAAGGTTTTGCCAATAGAATCAATGCTTTGATATGAAGTAAAGAGCAGACCTAATGGGATCCAATGAAATGACTGGAGGCTTTCCTCCATCAAACTGTACTTGGTACATGTAAGTTGTCACATAGTAGAATGAATGGTTGCCTGTGATTCACTGATTTAAGTCAGTGCAAAATTGGTTGTTATGAGTTACTTTGAATCACAATAAAGTAATCTCTTTACAAGACATATGTTCTCTATTAAAGTAAATCATTTTTGAGAGCAAAGACAGAACCTCTCTTACATTTCCAATCCAATGCTATACCAACTTCTTGGGATCCTGGAAACTTACCAGACTAGGGATCAATTGACTTGTCAGATTGTGCTGTGTGATTAGTGAGCTCCCTGATGCTCCTCTGGTCATACACTTTCCTTTAACCAGCTCACTTTGAAAAAGGATCATAAGTAGAAGGAGTAATGTCCCTCATCCACTGAAGATAAATCATCTCCCTTTTATTCAGTGCAGCTCCATCTGCTACACCTATGATTGCTCTCCTTTGCAGTTAGCTCGTTAAAGTCCTGCAACAAAAACAATATTGACAGCGACAGTGTTGTAAATCTGTTGGAATGGTATAAATGAATCTGGAATCTTCCTTCTTTGCGGGAAAGGCTTAGAGCCTGAAATGTAGTAATTGATGGCTAAAGGGCGTCAGCATGAAATCTTACAAGCTCATCCAGTGTGAACACTACAATTCTTCCTTGCCAGTGTAATGTCAGTGATATACTATAGTGTCGAAGTATAAATACCTTTGTTTTCTTTGGCAACCCTTTATACCACTCTTCTTTGTATTTTTTATGCAGCCAGAGTAAGGGGTGGAGGCATGAATAGGGATCACCTGCAATGTGCTTAATACCCAAGAAGATTGGATTTCAGCCTCCTTAGAGCAGGAATAGTATTAGGGCTACCATCAGGCTGATGAAATGCAAAGAATATAGAGAAGTTAAAGCCCAGTGACGGAAGCCAGCAAATTATACTTAAGCCGTTTATTTAGCATACAAGCCTCTCTTGCAAGTTCTCTCTATTTGAAATAACAGTTTTCTCTTCTAGAACTGGCATCAGAGGGAGAAGTTTATACTTTTTCAGTTTACTGCCTTCTTAGGAAATGATAACTTAAAAAAAATTATTCCTGGAATTCCTTCATATTGAGTGCTCTGAAATAATTTCCTTTCATCACAAGAAATATCATATTTCATTTCATATGTGCAGGTTTGGGAGGTTGATCATGACTTGAATGCTCAGATATCTGACATGATTGTTGGCAGTCTGAGCCACCAGGGTTTATATCTTTTTATTATCCACCTGGTTTCTTTCAAAAGAGGATGTTTATCTCGAGATTCTTTGCCTTTGCCTCAAAGGATCCTGGAGGCATTATTGTTTTGGGTTGCCTGTCTCTCTGTCTGTGTATCCATACGTACCCATCCATATATCCATCCCAGATCTGACAGTAGTATACCAGTGTGATGTATACTCAGTAAATGATAGCAACATCATTAAAGGTTTGTAAGGATGGAAGATGGTTTGAAGGATTTACAGCAAATAATAGCATGTTTCCTCTTTTCTAATATCCACATGGTGTCTATTTTGTTTAATACACTTGCGTAGTGTGAAGATAATCACATCCCCGGTTAAACTGCTTTGCTCTGTATGATTGCAGAGATGATCAACTTGTTTTGAGAAATATCCATTTTCAGACCTTCTAAGCTGTGGGCTTCTTCAAAAGGACATACCTTTTAAGTATCATGAGAAATAGTTATATACTGAAAACAGGACATTAGCATAATTTTCTCACAAGTAATCTGATATGCTAGTCATCCTAAAAGGACAAGAATTTTCAAGACTTCTACAATATTTAGTCAAGGACTAGTCACAGACAAACAGCTAATGATCCTTGACCACAAGTGTTGAGGTACTAAAGGGCCTATACACATCATATATTTAGTGAGTCTAATTTTTTGCGAATCAGGACTTCCTGACAATTTCACAAGTGGTTAAATTCTCAATCATAGAGTACAGTAATGAGCAGAGAAATGTATGCATGCACATCACATTGATGTTGATAGACCTGTAACAGTTGATATTTTCACATATTTTTGCAAACTTGCAAAACCTTGCGAAATGCGTATACATCAGTAAGTTTGAGTAGCCAACAACACGATAAAAAGTGTCATATCACTGAAATGACTTAGTGGAGACTGGACACTCATATGAATTTCCATTTAATGTAGCGGAGCAACAGCTACAAAACAGTAAAAATGACAGCAACCTATGCTGTGATCAAAACTTAACAATCTGACTATAATATCTGAAGTCATCTAATGTTACATTCAGTGGGTATTTGAAAATTGCAAAGAAACTTCACATGGCACAAAGAGTACCAGCACTTCTCGATTTTAATGTTCACATTCATCTCGTAAAGGCCATATTGGTTGTATAGATATCATTTGAAAAACACTTGAGCAGAGTGAAGAATGAACTCCATTGTAGCATGATATAACAAGTCGTATAGTAAAGATTACAATTTCATGCAGCATGCACCCCTAATTCAAATTGTAAGATTTAGCTTGAGATATTTTTCCAATTCTTCCGAGTTTACCAGAATGTCCTGATATTTATTGATATACAGTCAAACTCGGATACCTCGAATTCGTCGGGACTGAAGAAAATGGTTCGACGTACGCGAATTTCGAGGTACGCGTACGTCGAATTTTCTTCGACTTATCCGATGTTTATCGATGTTCGACGTTTATCGATGTTCAACATGGTGTCTGTTATAGTGCCTACTGATTGTTTGCATGCTTGTCAATTTGAATTGAATCAACTTTTATATGAATGAATTGAGTGAAAATCGGAAATGAAATCAAAATTTCAGAAATAAAGATTTTGGTGGCCCGATCGCGCCACCAAAAAAAAAAAAAATAAAAAAAAAAATCGGATGTTTGCCTTTACTTTTGAAATGAACAGCGGTAACAATCGGCTACGTAAGATGCTAAAATAAATGTCAGGGGTTTGCGTTAATTGTGGAAGTGAATGACGGCAATATTCGACTCGGTACGATACTAAAATAAATGTCGGATGTTTGCTCATACTTTTGGAAATGAATAACGATAAGACTCAGCCCCGTATGATGCTAAAACTAATGTTAGATATTTGATTTTGCGTTCGGAAATGAATAAGGATAACATTCGGCTCCGGAAGACGCTGAAATAAATGTTGAATTTTTGCTATGACGTTCGGAAATGAAAAACAATAACATTCAACTCCGTACGATGGTTAAATAAATGTCGGATGTTTCCTTATACTTTCGAAAGTAAAAAACAATAGCATTCGGCTCCGGAAGATGCTAAAATAGATGTCAGATGATCGTTTTTATGTTCGGAAGAAAATAGCAGTAATATTCTACTCCATCATGTCCATATGATGCTAAAATAACTGTCTGATGTTTGCTTTTAAATTTCGAAATGAATAACAGTAACATTCAGCTGCGTTTAATGGTAAAATTAATGTTTGATGTTTGCTTTGACGTTCGGAAAAGAGTAACAATAATATTCAACTCCTGACAATGATGAAATAAATGCTGGATGTTTGCTTTTACGTTCGAAAGTAAATTGCAATAACATTTAGCTCCGGAAGATGCTAAAATAAATGTCGAATGTTTGCTTTGATGTTCTGAAGTGAATAACAATAATATTCAACTCCGTACGCTGATAAAATAAATGCCGGATGTGTGCTTTTACGTTCGAAAGTAAATGTCAATAGCATTCAGCTCCGGAAGATGCTAATCATGTCGAATGATTGCTTTTACGTTTGGCATGTTTGGAAGTGAACAGTAGTAACATTCTGCCCCATACGATGATAACAAATATTGGATATTTGCTACGGTACATTTCGAAATAAATATCAGTAACATTCAGCTATACGTTTCATGGTCCAAAATGTCTGATGTCTGCCTTGACTTTCAAAAATGAAAAACAATAACATTCGGCTCCATGCGATGATAAAATAATTGTCAGATGATTCATTTCACTTTCGGAAGTGGACAGCAGTAACATTCGGCTCCGTTCGATAATGAAATATATGTCGGATGTTTGAAATGAATAACGGTTATATTCTGCTCCGGACGATGCAAGAATAAATAACAGATTGTTGCTTTAACATTTGGAAATGATTAATAGTATTAATCCGCTCAGTTAGATGCTAAAACAAATAGCGGATGTTTGCTTTCACGTTTGGAAATGGATTAGGATAGTATTCAGCTCCGTAAGATTCTAAAATGAATGTCGGTTGTTTGCTTTTTCATTTAAAAATGAATAACGGTAACTTTCGGCTTTTTACAATGCTAAAACAAATGTCGGATGCTAACAAATGTCAGCAAATGCTCCCATTTTCTCATTTCAAACGTAAGTTTTGACCTCCTCAATATAATGGGCATCAACTTTTTAAATAATCTCTACGCCTATTTGTCAAATCTTTAAACACAGAGTAAGATGATTGAATTTTCTATTCATTTGTTTTAGACATGGGCATCTGTATCACTTCAATAATGCTTGATATTAATTTGTCTATGTTTAGTAGGACCGATTTAGTTTTTGTAATGTTTTTCCTGATTTTTTTTTTTTTTTTGTACCAGATTTTACTTTCGACCACCAGAAAATAAAAATCAATGATATTGGTGGCCCGATAAAACTTAGTGCGGAGCCCTGTGTATTCTATTCTTCATTGTGATCGGCCTATACTTCCAGATTTTCATAATCGCATTGCTGGGAAAAAAAAAGTTTCAGTGCTTGCGTTCTCGGGGATGTAAACTTCGTGAAAGGCAAAAAAAAAAAAAAGTTTAGAAAAAGGCACTACGAGGGAGATTGATGTTTTGACAGTGGAGCGTGATTAATGGCAAAGATATAACTGTCAACGTAAGCAGGTGCGCCCAGACGGTTGAGAAATCTACGCGCACGGTATGACTGTCTCGATCAAAAATCAAAACACAGTGGTTAAAGAAAAGCAAATGATGGGGCAGCGCATAGTGCTATCGTAAAGCACTCCATTGGCACGGGTGCTATGTGCATACCATGTACGTGTGTTTTTTGGTAGGTGTTGGGTATTTTCCTTGTCAGCTGTGTATCGGGTATTTCTTCTTGGGCGCGCGATTGTTCTGGTCTCAGAATATTTACAATCGAGTGTGAAAACATTTGTGACATGTCTTCGCTGTCCACGCGCGCGGAGATACTGAGTGATGTTTGCAATTTCGATTCGAGCAACATGCTGGGAAAAACAATAAGTTAATTAAGATCGGGACATTAGATTTCCCTTCGAGGTAACCGAACTTCGAGTTATCTTTTTCGAGCTACGCGAATTTTAATACACGGAAACTCCATAGGAACAATCGGGACTTTCATTTTGCCCCCGAGGTAAGTGATATTCGGCTTATCCGACGTCGAGGTATCCGAGTTTGACTGTAGTTTTGTTGTTTTGTCAGGAATGTTTCCATATTCACATTTATGGTTTCTATGTATTTGCACTCTATCTGGTTGTTATCAAATTGTATGATAAAAAAAATGAAGTGTGATTTGTTTTGCAGGTGGATTTCTAGTAGGCATTTAAAAAACTTTAAAGTCACAGACAAGTTCTCCTTGAAAAGGAAGTTGTCATATTCAAACCCTGACAGAACCTCAGGGCTATTTGACCCTCTGTGTTTTCAGTGCTTTTATTTGAGGAGAAATGTGCCAAAGGGTTTGTTGTTTGATGTCTTCAGAGGTCTCCATTTCTTCCTCATCCATCCATGTCTAAATCACACACAATAAGTTGTCTGTCAGACAAAAAGTTCACCGAAAGATGTGTCCTCGGAAGACTCAATAAAGTGTGCAGGCTTCACCACAGACTTTGTAGCTTTCCACAATGTTTACTGTCATTGATAGGTATGCAAAGACTAACATAGAAAACAGATTAGCACGAGACAGTTTGTCTTGCATGCAGTTCAAGCCCCGTTCTCTCGGCTCATAGATTCATCTTGATCATTACTCCAAAACTCATTTTCTGAGTCAATACAAATTGACAAGATTATATCTATGTGCTAGAATAGGAGGACTCTGTTAAGTAATGTGTATAGTAGACTCATGAATGAATCAAGGGAAGTAATCGAAGCAGAATGTGCTGTGAACAATAGCTCTAACTAAAAACATCTTATTACCAGAAATTCCTAGGTTTGTTTTATACATAGGCCTACTCTTTTGGGTAAGGAATGGGGTGTTCTTTAATTATGTTTTCTTTATTATTTGTTCATTGATTCACATAAATACGTTTTTACTTGTGATCACATATGCATCACATAGTGAGACAAACAAAACACTTAAAACTTCAATACTAATGTTGAGCTTTGCTGAACCAATCAAACACCAAAGATTTCCTTTCAGTTCTTCAGCAAAGCTGTAGCATATGGCCTTCAGGAATGCTCAGAAAGAGAGCATCAGCAATAGGGCTAATAATCTGCTCTGGTATGAAGGGGGAACAAAACTGCCTTCTCATGCACTCAGCCCTGATAGTATCTCAGCTGCATGAGTGACATGTTGTCCAATAATCAAAATTAACTCTTGAAGGATTTCACAGTCGATTTATTTCTCGACTACAAAGGTATTTTCCCCTTCTTTCATCCTGTTTTTCCCCATATACTATACCAAAGGTGTCAGTGTATATGAGTGACAAAGTGAAAAGACTGTTGTCAGGTATTGGAAACAGGATTGGGGGGAAGACAGGACTGTTAAAAGGCAGGTATTGTCTTATTTATAGACTGAAAACAAAAGCTGTGGGATTTGGAATTTGGATTGCATGCTTCAAGGTAAAGGGTACTCCTGCTACTGCTCTTGATACAAGCACTACTTTTAGAAGTTTCATGATCCCTTATCCAGCTATGTAAACTTTTTACAATTATTTATTCGAGCATCAGCTTTTTCAGGAATGACATTTTGTTTGTTCCTGTACATCTTTCTTTTGGTACTACTATTAAAGATAGGCACAATATATTAGATTTATTCACAGAATGCAGAACAGCCAAGAAACATTAAGTCACAGCATAATTAGAAAGGAATTTTATCATTATAGAGTTAAGAATGAAATGCTCAAAAGTGCAGCAACAAAATCTGTCAATAATGTCAGCTATGTGAAGTTCATGTGGTCATCAAACACTAGTATTACCACATGTACTAATCTAGAGTCAGATCATGTGACATGGGCATACTAGATTCAGGTCATGTGACACTGCATAATCATGTGTGAAGAAATCCTAACCTGCTTGGTATTGCAAACAAAAAACAAAAACAAAAACAAAAACTGCCATCAAAGTGCATAAAATAGAACTTCTCTTGATTTGGTAAGAAGTATACCAGTGTGTCATCTCACATGGAAAAGAAGTACTGTTTTGGGTCCCCATTTTTTCTTCTTTCTGAGGAAGATGAATGGAATTTGATCAAAGAACTTTGTGCCTATCTGTTTGTAGGCTGCACTGAATCATACAAAGTATCCTCCACAGGAAAAAAAAAGACCAAACATATCTGTCATTATTCTTTGTATTAAATGACTTCAATCTCCAAGGAGCTGACTTTGAGCTTGGGACCAGTAAAGCTGTGATTTTGGTCAGTCGTCAGAGGAGAAATGAATTGGCAAGGAAGAGACTTAGGCATAAAGAGAAAATAGACTGTGAATTTACAGCTTGTGGGAGTTCTAGCAAATAGCCATTTGAAGAACCTGTCACTGTCAGTCGTTTGACATCAGTGCTCAGGTGCAGATAAGCTTTCCAGTTAAAGGTCCAGTTTACCTTTGGGAGCAGTGATTTTAAAAATGTTCAAGATATCACATTTGATGCATATGTGTAGGTCAGTTGTATCACAAAACAGCCTGCAACGGAAAAATTTTGCAATAAAGGCTAAAATATTAGGAGATATCACTATTTTGACAAATTATAACTGTAGACGGTTTAGTCTAGGACCATTTTTATCACAACTGTTGTTCTTATTTTGTGTATTTAACAATACTTAACGTTGATTATACGGATTCAAATTTTTACAGTGGTTGTTTTTATCTCTAACTCCCATTTTAGAAGTATTTTGAATCATAAAAGCTGGGTTTTTGTTTCATCTGCAAATGGCAAATTATGCCTTTAAACTGGGCAAGTTCAGGTCAGACTGTTGGAATACTGACATAGGAAATGCACAAAATACCTTGACTGCCCTCAGAAGCCCCCAGCATCTTTAACTGCTTCAGTGGCAAGATGGATGATGACAAATGCAGTTATTGATTCTACTGACCCTTTGCATATCTCCTTAAACTGAGCTATTTCAGAAATCTTTCTTGTACCTCCCTGACTGCTTTTATGCAAAGCTTTCGTGCTTCTTTTTCTTTTGTGTTCATGCAATGAGATGAGAACAAGAAAAGCCCAGAGAGGCTAAGCATTGTGGGGGGTATTACTTTTAGTTTGACAGACAATCATCATGCACAGATTACAGACAAATGAGGTCATGTCAATATTTGAAAGACGAGGAAAAAAATGAGGGCTACTTTGGCCTGATACTCAAATCTATATATGCACAGAATATTTTGTAAATAGTTAATCTGTTACCCATGCTAGAGCAACTTCTAAATTCTTTAATGAGTTGACTTCCTTGGCTTTGATTTTCCTTAACAGGAATTATCTCACTCTATTTCAAAAGAAAAAAAAATCTTTACTTTAAAGAGAGTAGAGCTACAGGTGGTTTTTACCGGTTAGAAGTCACACACGGGAATGAGGAATATGAAGAACCAGTATAGGAGGAAAAGGAGGTCCAAATATAGGAGGGGGAAATGGGAGAAGAGGGTATGAGAGGAAGGAGAGTAGGAGGAGAAGAAAAAAAGAGATGAGTCAGAAGAGAAGAAGTGAGAGAAAAAAAAGAAAATGGAGAGAAATAGGATGATGAGGAAGAGGAACAGGATGAGAAGGAAGAGAAGGAGAGGAGAGACAGAGAGGTAGATGGATAAGGATTCAAGGAAGAAACAGAGTGACAGGAAGGGAGTAGGACTAAAAGGAGGAGGAAGAGGAGCAGGGTGAAAAGGCAAGAATTAGGATTAAGATTACTTTTGAAACAGCCAAGTGACTAGCAATATCAACAAGGATGAGGAGCAGTAGATCCACTTTTTCTTGGGAACAGAAGGCCTAAAATATAACCACTGTATACAAATTTTGATGTAGACACAGGATGTTGCTTCTTAGTACAATCAGTCCTGATAGTTTTGATTGGTTTTGACAGGTGCAGTGTCAACTCCTCAACATCCTTTCCCCCTCTCTGTGTTTTCTACCATCAGCAGTTCCATCAGTCATTTGTTTTTGAGGTCATGTCAAGATGGATGAAAATAGGAGAAACTAGAGGAAGAATTTGCTGTAATGACAAGATTTGGCAGTCATTTATAAAAATATGCACAGACATAGTGATGGCCATGGCGAACAGGTGCATTGTGAAATTACACATAGCATCTGTTATGCTGAGATTTATTTTGATAAATCATGAAAGCAAAAAGAAATGAATAGCATAGTCAAAGTCTTCACTAAAAACAGTATAGAGTGCATTCGTGGTTGAGGAATTACTCAAACAGGGTATCGATTGTTCCCCCAGCTTCATTTTATTTCTTTCCATGAATTTGTAATTGAAAGAGAAGGGATGTTTGGTGCTCATTGGAGCTTTTATAGGACAAGGGGTTTATGTGTCTAAAACAAGCGCAAGCCACAAGGTCTTTGCAAAAGAGGTATCAGTGTCCATGTACTGATATCATTATGAACCCTTATTGGGCTCAGAAAGCTGCAAGGTCAAAGCCAAAATTACTGTTCACTGGCAGTTGAAGTATAAAGAAATGTTTTGTGCTCAATCTTCAGTATTAAAATCCCCACTCATTTTACATATGTCAAAATGACAGAGAGATGCAGGTAGTTATCAGCAAACTAGTGTGTACATCACCATGTATACAATGAAAGAAGTATAGATGCAAATGAAATGCACATTTTTGTGCAATTTTTCTTAGCTTTATAGTGGTTTTTACCATTGTAGATATAGTACATCTGGCAACAACTGTGGTCAGTATTTTAAGCTTCACTGCTCATTCTTTAGCCTTTCCAAAAATTGACAACCTTCTACCACTGAGAATCAGTCAGAAAGGAAACAATTCCCTGACTTTCTTTGTAGAAAATCCATACCATTTTGCCTGTGTCAAGTGTTTATGAGGACTCAGGAGTGTGGGATTTGCCCTGTTTGATATGGCTGTTATTTCTAGTGATATGAATTCAGAGGAGATTCCATAAAATGCCATGCTTGTGAACCTGAGGGCTACCACACTTGACTAGGGAATGTTGCTCCGTTATTACATATCACTCTGCAGGACAGAACTTCTCACTTGTTGACCCCCTTATAATTTTCTCCTTTTTTAACATAAAAGTAATGTCCCTGGTAAGGGAAAAAATGAGGCTTTTAGCTTTGACATTATACTCTATCACAAACAGTTCATTTAAATTTCAAACAGAAAGCCAAACAATGACTACCATTGCTGATAGATCCTGTAGAAGATTTCCCAACACAATGTTTTAGGCTGCAATACCGTATGTCAAAGTTTAATTTTGATGCTTTTATTTCTTTTCATCACTTAGGTAAACCAACACTGAGAGACTCATTCTGATGTCCATCATAGCAGTTCACCTCTGAGGACAAGGCGAGGAAGAAAAGGAAGGATCATTGTGTGTCTGGTGTAATGTGTGACATTGAAGTACTGTGTACTGAGGGGGATTTGAGATGGAACCTGTCATCAAACAGACATTGATTCTGCATATTTGTAATCCCCTGTGTGACAAGGATACTGTTTGATCCTCTTATAGCTTCCTTGGGATTTCTTAATCATCACTTCTTTCACTAACAACATTTCAGCTCACAGAAAAGTGACAATTCACAAAAATGGCCTCAATATTTTTGTGCTGCCATTTAAAACACCTCTGTCCTTTAGTTAAGTAGATGATTAATTTTTCTTGCAGCAATTTGTTAATTGGCAAGTTGACAGTCCATGCACAAACATATGAAAACTCATAAGAAATGAGTGATGCTGCATTTCTTTTAACAGTCCCACTTGAACCCCACTTGGATACTAGGACCTACATCTTAAACATTACTCTACAAAGAACTCAAAAGTGAATTCTTCACAGCAGTACTGTCATTCTGGAGTACATTGGAGAACAGTCCATGGACCAGTCAACAGTATAGTCTGCAAGTCCACAGAGCACAGTGAACTTTGGTAAATCTTGCAGCAATAAACTACCACTGACTAGACTTCCCCAGGCAAGCGTGTCAGGATGATGCACAGAAACAGACTTCTCTTGCTGGTGACCACCCTGCTCTGCCTGATGGCCTGGGCAGTAGAGGGCAGGCAAAGGACACAGACCAAAGCCAAGTCCAGGACCAGAGGTCATCAGAGGTCAAGCTATCTGCCCAGCAGTGGATCTAGGAAACCCAACATCATCCTTATCCTCACTGATGACCAAGATGTTATTCTGGGTAAGAAAATGATAAGGAAGTATGAGAGATTCTATAGTTTAAAGATGTATGTTGGAAGTAGTGATTCTGAACACCCTGTAAATCAAAATTATCTATCTTGTCCTTACTTGCTCTAATAATAATATTTAATTACTTTGATGACCAACAAGAGAAAAGTTTTTCACATGGAAAGCTAATGTAGATTAAAGAATTAGAATTGACACTTTGTATATTCTGCTTATTTCTTTTTCTTTTAATGGGCTGATTGTGTTAGCTAGTTTATAAACATATCTTTCAGATTTTCAGTTTCTTTTCTTGCTGAGCAATATTATAATACTACCAGTTGCTACATAGAGGGTTTTATGTGCTCAAATGTCAAAAATTAGATTAAATCCATAGAGATGATTTTTCAAGTATTATAATCTTGATGAAGAGGAACAGTAAAAAGTCAAATATTCATGTGTAATATTATTGTAACTTTGATCCCTGTATGCTGTTAGGTTCAATGACAGCCATGAATAAGACTCGCTACCACCTTGGCAGTCAAGGGGCGGAGTTCACCAATGCCTTTGTGACCACCCCCATGTGCTGCCCCTCCCGGAGTAGCATCTTGACAGGCCAGTATGTCCACAACCATCAGGTCTTTTCCAACATCCAGGAGTACTGTGGATCCGACCAGTGGCGCATGGGCCCAGAGCTGGCCAACTTTGGTACCTATCTCCAGTCTGCAAACTACAGGACAGGTGAGTCAGAAATGACTTGTTTTAAGATGAGTGACCATGTTACTTTGTGTGTCATGGTTAGAACCAACTACCATTGTGCCATAGTTCAACACTGCTTGTATGGGAATGGATGTTGTTATATAAGAGATTTGAACTGGCTTTATGTTCAACTCAACAAACATTTGCACCATATATTGCAAGCTGAATCTAAGGGCTCATCCAGCATATTACACTTGAGTCTTTAGTGGTGAGCTGCTCATGATGTCTTAGGTATGTATTTTGCCATGTTATCATTTTTCCTGTCCTCCATTATTTCTATGAAGTGTATTGTGCAAGACATTTCAAACACTTATATTGATCATCAAATCACTAAAATCTAATGTTGACTGAAATTTGCACTCAAAATACAGTGAAATTAAAATCACCTCAAAACAACATCTTGAGATTTGAAATTCTCCAATGTCAAGTATCTTGCCCTTCACAAGTAAGTCTACATGAGGAGGGCTCAAAGGTTATTGAAATATGATGCAACATCCGAGCAAGAAATGTTAGAAGTTTTTTGGCAAACAATGTGAGTGGTGATACACTTGCCCCTTCTCAACACTCATCAGTCATGAACTTGGCAAAACAATGTGTCTATGTGCAATACATTGTTTTGCCATCCACATGTTCATACAGTAATAGGCTGCGGGGCTGTGGCGGCCCGCAATACCATGCACAGAATGACGTTGTGGGACATGTACGTGCCATTGATGGAAATTTACATTGTTTCGCTGTAGCAATAGCTTAGTTAGGTTCATGCAGTAAAACAACATAAAATATGTTTACAAATTGTTCCAAAAAAAATGGGGCCTAGCAAAATCAGTTTGCATTCAGAACATTATAGATACTGTTGGTCCTTGAAATGGTAAAATATATAATATTAAACAAAAACACAAGAAGAGCTGTACATTTGCAAAACTGTTAAACAAGATTTACTGGGAAAGAGGTTGCATGTAGATATCATATGTTTGAGAACATAGATCTTTTGTTGAATTTGCTATCTCAAGTTTGTTTCATTATTTGGCTCATTGTCTAGCATGAACCTTGAAGGATGACACTTAAAAATCTTACAAGTTTCTCTTTGTCTGGAACTACACAAGAAAAATACAGAAATGGAACATGAGGGGAGGAGGAAAATGCAAGGGAAAAGAGATAGAGAGAAGGAGAGAGAGGGCTGGATGGAAGGGGTGGGCTCTGGATGTTTGTATTGATGGCTGATTGATGATGTAGCTGCCATGCCATTGTGTGATATTTAAATTCCTATCCATCAAACGAGGCAGGGGTACTATGGATCATGGCACAGACCTTACCATGAGAAAAGAAAAAAAGGGGGAAAACAAACTCTACCTGCATATAACAACATTGTTTCACCGAGGAAAGTTTGTTTGAAGAATGTGGTATCAAATATCCTTCTTCTGTCTTGTTGGACTTTGGTTCTTGTATGTCTTGTGGAACTAAATCTTTGGGTCAGGTGTTTTGATCACAGTTTTATGACAATGCATACAATCTTCAAAGTATTTGGTAGACCCAAAGAGTAGCTCTTTGGTAGACCACAGAGCTCACATGTGCTCCTATGTCCTTGTTTAATAGGTAAAGAGATGGAACAACCAGAATGATTGATGAGAGAATGAATGTTTTACTATGTGACATTTAAATTTCCATCCATCAAATTTTGGGCCTCAAGGGCCAACATGAGTATCGCACCTGAGAGTGTACTTATTTTCTTGCAGTTTCCTTCACTATTATGTTTGTGAGTTGCCCAATGTTTGATGACAGTCTGATCTACCAGGCCTTGATCCTTGTCATTTGTGCATGTTGGTGTGCTTAAATGCATACAGCCTCATACATGGTTGTATGCATGTGTTTGTGAGAGTATTTGCAATTGTGCATTCTAATGTTATAAAGACAAAATCTTCTGGCGTCTATGTAGGCTAACTTGAAGAATAACATGTCCATTTATTCTTTTATACACATGCAAGAATGGTGTTTGAATGTTTGTGGGGGTTTTTTTTTCTCTCTGAAAGTGCTTGTACCATTTTCCCTTCTTTGAAGAAAATACCTCTCCACTGACCAAGTCTTTTAATGGAAATGGTCTAAATTTACGCTAATATACAAGCTTATACCCATACTCAAAATTAAGCAAAGCTTAATTGTTCTTTGAATGCAATATACAGGGTACAAGCATACTTTGCATTCAAATATCTTGCGGGTATTCATCAGTGACAGATAGGTACACTTGTAGTGACAATGAAGAATGACACAATACTTGATTAACATGAACTCATAAACATACAATGTGGTATGGGTGTACTTATTGATGCATTCATTTGCATCTCTAGAAGTCACATCCAACTGAAGAAGAGATGGTATAATCAAGGAAACTCAAGAATGTTCCGGTTGCTTCATGCTTTTAACATGCAAATGTGTGTTAAAAGTATGTGTCATATGAGTGTATGTGAATAACTTAATGTGAAGAGAAACTTCTTGAATGGGGGATGGATATGAACATGATGTAGGCCTATTTTTTTTTATTTTTTTATCTTTGTTTGCTTGAAATACCTACAATGGTTGACCTGCACTGGCACCTGTTTACTTAGGAGGTATAAGATAATGTCCTTCATTATTACCTGGTGGTTAGTCTTTTTCTCACCATATCACTGTAAAGTTTGTGTGAGGCCACAGCCCCTATAGTGAAACAGTAAATTCAGATATGGACGCAAAAACACATTTCAAATCTGTTGATTCTGATTTGAGCCATTTAACATCAACAAAGAATTATGTTACTCTTCACTCCAAGTCTTTGGTAAACCACTCTGCATGTTTCTTGCCTTCTATATTCCATCCTTCCACAGAGAAGATTTTATAGAAGCCATTGCCACTGGCATGTGATTATATGTCACAATTATCACAGAGTCATTTTAAGCAAAGGATAGTACCCATTTCCTTTCCTTTGAAGTTGAAACCAACAAATTTTCTGTGAGCATCAGGAAATGTGGCCGAGCTCTCACCACAAGATCATGAGGTCATATAACTTTGCTTGGTTAGAGACAAAAGGTCTGTAAGAGCATGCTTACTTTTCACATTAGGTTTAATAGCAACATTCCTTTGTGGATTTGGTAAATTCTCACGACCCCAAAATCTTATTTCTGTGTTATGAATTTTGCCCTCTCTATTTCCCAAAAAACTTGTCGAACATGTTTTTGAGACTATGTGCAACAAGTTGAAATTCAATCAAATGCACAGGGGACTAAAAACATCAAAGAAATAATCTTCATGAAAAGACAAGTTTGAATTTTTAAACATATAGATTTCCACAGATTAAGAAAAGGTCTAACAGTAAAACATCAAGCTTTAGATTTTTGAACAAATATTAATTTCATATGCCCTTTTTCATGCAAGGTCACATGAACTTGTAGTTTTCTTGACTCTGATGTCTTGGTAAATTGATGACAGGTCACTGAAATGTGTGTGTTGGTGTCAGAAGACTTATCTGTCAAAATTTTAAAAAAAGATCATTAAGCACCTAGAGATTTTAGCCAGATTGAGAGCCAAATTCCACAATCCTCAACTTTGATCCCATGTCTACTGGCACTTCTCTCATCCATTGAAGAATAAAACAAACAAGAACCACTAAATATGTCATCAAGTTGGTATATCCTTTTGGTTTTGTGACTCTCTCTGTGTGCCCATACAGTGCGTTGAATGTCATCCTACAGTTCATTTTGCTGCAGGGCTTTGGGCATCTCAATTATCCAGAATGATTTTTGTGGTATCCATTTCCATTTCTGCTGATTGTTCTCTTCTCCATTGTACCCTCACCACCATGCAAGTTACCATTCTTGGAGGCAGGTGCTGAAATGTTTCCTTCTTTTCAAGGTCTCTATTCCCCCAAACCTGTGACCCCCTTCTCACCTTAGGACAAGTTCAAGTTTATTCCCCCAAAGGAGTCAAACAATTCTAGAACAAACCTTTTGAACCACCACCAAAAAAGAAAGAAAGAAAGAAAGACCCACACAAACAATTAAACCCTAGCAACAACAACTTCCAATGACATACTCATTGCATTAGTTGATAATGCAGATTGATGGACCTAGTTTGTTCTGCATTGCTAACATTTGTGCCTTTGTTCTTGTTCAGACAATGTATTTCTTCCTAAAATGTGTAGCAGGTGAAAAGGATAGTGGGAATTGTCATTAAAGGGAAGGTAAACCCAAAGAACAATGTGGACTGAGTGAAAGCAGCAACATTAGTAGAACACATCAGTGAAAGTTTGAGAAAAATCGGACAATCGATGCAAAAGTTATGAATTTTTAAAGTTTTGGTGTTGGAACCGCTGGATGAGGAGACTACTAGAGGATATGACGTATGAGTGGACAACAATACAAAGAAAATATAAAGGATATTCAACAAAAATTCACTTTTCTAGAATTATGAAAGAGCAGTGGACCAACCGCTTTCAGAAAGCAGGGGGAATAATTGCTACCCTTAACATATATCAATATCAAGTTGATGGAATTTGTAATTTTCATGAAAAATGGATTTTTGTAGTATTTTCTTTATATTTTCTTGATATTGTAGTCCACTCATACGTCATAACCTCTAGTAGTCTCCTCATCCAGCGGTTCCAACACCAAAACTTTAAAAATTCATAACTTTTGCATCGATTGTCCGATTTTCTTCAAACTTTCACTGATGTGTTCTACTAATGTTGCTGCTTTCACTCAATCCACATTGTTCTTGGGGTTTATCTTCCCTTTAAGAAGAGAGTTTCTTTTGAAGAAGTATCAGAGACAAGGAACAAATGAAAGATGCCATGTGGTATGATTCTATTTTTCCACATTTATGTCTCTTTCAAAAGAAGTCAGCAGTTATCCAGCTTTGAGTGATTATTCAATTGACTAATCCTTGGTAAATTCAGAACTATGCAAAAGACATAATATCATCTCTATGCTGTAAACAGAAATATGATCAATGAAAGTGCTGGCTCACTACCCAGGATAAGAAGGAGGGAAGCAAGGGAGATTTTGGAAGAAAAAGGATTTAAAGGAGACCTCCGGATGATTTTCAAATTTTTACATTTGAACATATATAAATTAGTTATACTGGGTACAGAGTTTCAGGATTTATAATGATTGGGATGAAAAATAAGAATGTTTTCGAAGTTTATAACAAATTGCAATGAACAAGGATGATGACATGGCAGCCTCACCATAAGAATGCATGAGATGTGGCTCAAGGAATCAGCACAAAAGAAGAAGGCATGCATAGATTACACACAGGTGAGCTTGCAAGCATGCGGTATTGTAATGGAATGACACTGCTACATTTCTGAGATATGTGAGGCTCCTATGTCATCATCTTTGTTCAGTGTAATTTGTTTAAGGTTTTTGAAAGTACTGTTTCTCTGCTCAAGAACCACAATAAATTCTACAAATCTACACATGAAGCTGTTGATTTATGTACTACATGATGTGAAATTATGAAAATCGTCCGGAATGCCCCTTTAATCAAATATGAATTAGACTAAAGCACTGTGAGACAGATGTTTATGGTGTCTTTCAGCTATAGCTAAGATGTGACATAGGTAACTGAGAGGAGATGAAATAGTATGCAAAATGCACTGGCTGAAACCAAATAAAAAAACACACACACACACACATACACACAAAACAACAAAACCTGAGTTTTTCAATCAATAGTGTTTTACACCCACAGAAAAAAAAAAAAAAAACCTCTGAAACGAAAGGTTTAGAATTTATTTACTTGCCATCATGACTTTGATTTTTTTTTTTTTTTTGGAGGGATTGCAGATGTGATTTGATGGACAGCTGGAAGAAGAGAAGAGGAGGATGACACAACCACTTGATATCCCACATGATGCAACAGACTGCCATTCTTCCTAGTCTTCATGTGCTTATGTTAATAATGTGACTAGAATGACTGCAGGAATATGTGAATGCCTGCAGTATTTTTTTCCCTGCTGGTAAATGGTTTGCTTTGTCATCAAATTAGTTTTAAAGCCATGACATGCATAAAATGCTCAGAAAATCTGACTGCATGGTTGAGCAATTTCTTCTTTGGCATCTTTATTTTGTTCTTTGTTTGTCAAATTATCAGGATTATTTAGGTATGAAATAAGTTTTGAAAAAAAGTACCTGAAACATGCAATAGACCATTTCTGTAATGTATCAAATCTATGGATGTTTCTTTTCCTACAGCCAAGTAACATAGCACTTCATTCACCTGTTCCCTTCAATTAAGTTCCCTAGGCAGGAATTCACTTAATTGTTGCTAGGTAGGGCAAGCCTCTGACAAGCTTTGTGGTTATTGAGGGCAACTTTTGTGAGCAAACCATGTATAGAATGTAAATACATTACTGAAACGGTCTGTTGATTGCAGTGATGGGCCAAGGACAGTTTGTGGTAGACATGTTCACACCGCAGTGCCGCGTGTCTGCTTAATGAGTGGTGACGTGATGTGGGTCACATTGCCTCATTACAATTGCTTAAGCATGCTCTGAAAGGGAAGACGTAGGCTGCGTTTATCATCTTTCCCATGTTGGTAACACGTTTTCAATACCCAATATCAAAACCATTTGCAATGGCCTTTCGGATCATGCTTCTCAATTTGCATCTATCATCTCTATTGTGAACCAAGACAAATGTAGCTCCACTGCACTGTTTAACCAAAGGCATAGATGTCATGTAGTTGGCATGGTAAGTCCGAGCTATAAACACATTTTAAAATGACTTTGTGTTTATCATCTCTACGGAAATACATTTCTGGCTCAAACATATTTGGGATCACACATTTCTTGAAATTTCAGAAAGGTGTTTCTAATCCTGTTATCAAAACAGCTCTGCATTTGTCATCTACCCAAATCTCCCTGAAAGTCATTTGGAAACCTTAATCCTACACCTGAATAGGTTGATAAATGCACCCTTTGTCATCAATATTTTTTTCCTTTTTTACACACAGACAAAGATATCTTTATGTCCTACAAAATGTTCTATCCCCAAACATTACTGCTGCTGTATTCACTGAGTTTATATCTTATATAGATTCGCCTACACACCATGGGATTCAAGAGAAATAATCAAACTTGGGAGCTCAAAATGGGTTAAGTACACACAGAGTTTGAAAATTACTGTGATGACTTGATATGAGCTATATGAGCAAGTGCCAAGAAATAAGGAACATACACTAGCATCACAAATGATTAATTGTATTTCCTCTGTTCACTATGCTGCTATATACCTCACAGACCTCTGAACTATTACCTAGACTTCACCATGAAGGCAATGTGAAATGTTCAAAAGACTTTGATAATCTCTATCAATATACATGCATAGGCCCTGTAACAAAGTATCTTGCCATTACCAGAGTTCAAGATAAGTTCACCATATTATAATAGCTGTCTTTCCTTCTACAGATAACCTTGACACACAGATGTTTTCTGCACTAATTCCCATAAAAATTTCACACCTTCAGGAGAATCACTGTATCTGTTACCCTTATGTGTTTCACCCATACCATCTCTTCTGCTATAACAGTGTGTTTTCTGACCATCTATCATATTAGCAAACGGAAAGGGATGCAAATTATCCCCTAATTGGCCTTCCCTGGGAACAAAATTTTGTTATAGCTATGAATAGGTCCCCTAGGGGCAGTATATGTTGATGCAAATATGAACATAAAAAGATATATGACAATAACCCAGCTGGAATAACTATTATCTGCTGTAATTGCTCGCAAATTGTCCCTGTCACCATGCAGGAGTAGCAGGTCTGTATGTCTCAATCAGATGCCGAAGCCAAAGCTTAAAGCTGCATTACTGGAGCTTGCTGCTTGATCCATACATCAACACACATTGTAGTTTCTCTCTCACTATGTATCAAATAGCAAAAATGATTTTTTTTTTTTTTTAAACAGTGAAAGTGTCTAACAAAAAAAAAAAAATATTTGTGGTAAAATAAAAAAATGTGTTGTTCATGTATGCTTCCCATTGATACTATGTGAGAATTGAAATAGAATTTGTGTATCTAACGTATGGACCAGAAAATTATTGCAAGACAAACTTACATTCAAATTATTTCTAAAATTTTACAAGCTGTAAAATAATTGACTAATTCTGCCCTCAATTTACCCCTTATTGTAATGTGTAACTCTCTTGTTGACAAGTCTATCCAATCTTTGCTTTGGCTTTGTGCCACCCACATACTGAATGATAACTATTACATGTGTAAATGTGTATTCATCCATGTAGAGCAAATTCAGTCCATGTCTCCTAAAGATGGCATCAACAAACCTGAATCATAGGTCTCTCTATTCTATATATGACTTACTATCCATCACAATTTCCTCATGTAGTGTCTGAATAATGCAATTCTGAAAGCAAAATAAGATTACAAATTACTTCTTGTGTACGTTTAAATCATTCTCCTGTCTGCTCACCATGAATTATCTGATATTCCATTTAGTTATCACATATCGACTAAAAAATTATCTTACCCTAGTCAAAAGCACCATCCTAAACTGCTTTTTGCATTATACTATAAACATGTTGCCAACATGTCTGAAGTTGTAAATATGCTAAAGCAATCACTGGGTGAAACAAACTGAGGTATATACTTCAAGTTAGCTATCACAATATTTGCCTAAATTTATTTTTAGAAGGCATGAGATATTTTGCTTGCAATCGCATTTAAAATGTATTTGTCATCATGTTTGGAGTCTTTGACTATTCAGATGGCCCAAGTTGACTGTAAACCACTCAAGAAGCATTTAGTCTCCTCTCAAAGCACACTCTGACCAATTGCATCAGTAGGTCACTCTGGTTCGCTCAGTAATGCTTGGAAAAATGAGACTGCAGATACCCATAGACTATTCCACTAGCAGAAGTCAGTTAACTTTGACATTGTACTCAGTGTAAACGAGGTCTGCATGTTGCTTTAAAGGGATAGTACAGTATTGGTGGAGATGAGAATTATGCTTTTAACTTTTTGCGAGATACCGAGATAACACTTATGATATAGTACAGAGCATACCATTTTAAGAGGAATTCAAAGTTTATTTGATGAAAATCGGGTTTGGAATGACTGAAACATCCAAAAAACTAAGAAAACAAAGCGATCATAATAAAGTGTGGGTCCCACACTTTATTAAAATCGCTCTTTTTGGATATCTCAGCCATTTCAAAACCAATTTTCATCAAATAGACGTTGAATTCCTCATGGAATTACATGCTCTTTCATATTTCACAAGAGGTTTCTCATTTTCTCACCAAAAAATGTTAGAAACCTGAAATTAGGTCTCAACCAAAACTGTACGATCCCTTTAATCTGTGCTGTAAATGTAGCTTGGTCTCATAATATCATGAGAAACTTTCACATTTTGTTGTATAATGCTCTAGCAGCCAAAGCAGTTACAGAAAGCATAGGATCCTGATGAAAACATACATACACTTTTAGATACATGCATGCAGCATACACATATAACTATATATTCATTGTATAAATTCAAATAGTATAAATGTATGTGTATTTTCTCTGGGAAAATGATTGTGTTGTTTGAATAGGAGGGAAACAAAAGGGATGAGCCTTGCTTTTTATGAGGTATGACATGGTTAACTTATGCTGCCAGTCATGATATAATGCTCACTTACTGAAAAGGCCTCATTAAAAACAGATATGTGAAGTAATGAAAAGAAAGCCTTTGAAAACACTGAAATGACAGCCATAAGATTTCCTAATTGAAGGTCTAGACAAGAAAATTATCTGTGAGATTGATGTTTCATTAGAAGGTACAGACATCTGAAAATTTCATCAAGCTTTGATTTGAGTAGACTTTGCTGATTATTGTCTCTGAGACTACTGATGTGTATGATTTAATGACTGTGTCCTTGATGACATTGTGTTGATGATGGTTTGAGGGGTTTTGTCCTGGAGGGTTCATGTAACATTTTTACCCAGGGAATGAAAGTGAACTAGATTGTAAACCACATACAACAAAAGCACAGGATATTTCCATAATGAAGAAATGGGTTGTCAATCACTGTCCATAATGTGATGCATATGCCGAATTTGTAAATGTAGGTTGAGCAGTTTCTTTTATCAGCTCTCCTAATATCCTTCAAATATTGCATGAAGATGACTCTTGTCTTGAGAAGAATAATGTCAGCAATGAATATTACACACATACTGCTTATTTGCACTCAAACTACCCACTTATACTGCCCACCTATGCATTACTTTATCATTGTCAGGATGATCACTATTGTGAAATTCTGTTTGCTGCCACTGGTTCATTTCTTTCCTTAAAGGCGGTGTCACACCTGTCCGGGCAAGCTACGCGGGCTTGTGGCGAGGAGGTAGTTTAAAGCACGTAGAAGATTTTCCGCGGGCGGACAAGAATGTTTGCAATTTTCGCACTTGTTTCTTACTTACTAGACGCATGCTACTTATCTTCTACTTGCGTGCGTTCCGTGTGACTCGCGTGAGAGCTTTGAAACCGATCCATTTTCTGTTACGAGCGACTTACGGGGATTGCGAAGTACCTGCTTTGGAGTTGCCTGTGAGGTGCTACCGGTAAGGGTTTCCTACTTGTGTTCTGCGCGTACCTCTACGGGCAACTCCCGTGACTCTTCCGGAACAAGTTTTGAGCATGCTCAAGGCCTTGTCATGCCGTATCTGGGGAAGTTTTGCGGCTTGACTTGCGGGGAAACAAATTTGCTACCTGGAGCTCTCCGCAGTTGGCCCGAACTTGACAGTACCTAGCACTTATCTCGTCCTTAGTTGCCCGAAGGTGCACACGCTAGTCCAATTTTCCCGCAGCAAAGTTTTGAGCATGACCAAAACTATTTCCGGATGAGTCGCGAGGATTGCCCGAAGAGTTCCACGCAGAACACCCGTAGGAGGGCCGTAGCCGCCGCAATTCACAGGCATTTGACCCACTTGAAGTAGGTAAGTTGCCCGCTGATCTATGCCTATGTGAAGGGAGTGCGTGCCATTTGTGGGCTCATTCTCTTCTTTGTCCTCTGTCCTCTGTGGCGTCGAGGACTACCTGGTCCCTTTCGGACAGGACTTCATCCGCCGAATGGACTTCAGCAGCAATTTGATGCATTTGCTGTTAATCTTCCGGGCTTTGTGGCTGTCCATCCACTGGACGTTCTCTGCCCTTGTGCACTTTCCGTCTACGGGGCATCTTCACTTCTTGAAAGCTAGTTGACAAATGATTGTTTGCCCATCCACTCGAACCAGCCTATTGTTCAGGCTAGCACTCACCTCGCAGGCGACTAGTACGCAGATAACACGCAGTTGTGGCGCAGGTACTTCACAGAGCCCGTATGTCGCCCGTAACTGACATAAAAGAAGCTATCACAAAGCAATCACGTGACACCCACGCGCCTAACATGCAGTTCAACGGAATACACGCAAGAAGGACTTAGGTATCACGCGTTTATCATGTAATACCCACGCCAAACTCGCCCTAAACCTTGTCCGGCCGCAGAAATTATTCTGCGTGCTGAAAAATCCCCATACGCAATAAGCCCGCTTAGCTGGTGTGACAGGGCCTTTTTTGGCAGCGGGTAAATAGAGCCAGCGTGCGCACCTCCGGGTAACTACTTTTGAGATACATGCTAGGTACTGTCATGTGCGGGTCATCTGCGGGGACCTTCGGATAGCAAAAATGTTCTTCGGAAGTCGCACGCAAGGCTGGTGTGACACGGCCTTAATGAATCGCTGGGAGAAAATGTTATGTGCTTTCACAATTCATTGATGACAGTGAATGATACCATGGTCATACATTCATCAGTGCAACACTTCATCATCTTGCCCTGATATTCATGTTAGTCTGGTAGCAAGATTAGGAATTGTAGATCATTGTGCAGCATCATAAATCTGTGAGTGATAGCAGACTGTCTTCAAAGCTTAATCAATGACACAGATATTGACCTAATTGGTAGAGAAGGATTCTTTTTCTCTCAAGAGAGTCACATTTCAGTCAAATATCCAAGCTACAATGAACCATCCCATTCTCTTCTCTGACTTGCTGCTCTCACATTTACTTTGTATGTTATCTTCCACTCCTCTTTTAGCTCTTACCTTTTCATGTCCCCCCCCCTCTCTTTTCCTCCTGCCCCCCCCCCATCTCTCTCTATCTCTCTCTCTCACTTTAATTTACCTGCCTTCTTCTCTTTCTTTGATCTCATCTCATCTGACATTCTCCGTTTCTCTATCTTGGTCCACATTACTGTTATTATTGTTTTAAGAAATACCTCCTCTCTTTTGCCAGGTTTCACATTTTCCTACTCAACTTTTAGTCTCCAGCTAGCCTAGGATTCATGATGAATCTTGTCTCAAGGTCATATGATTGATTTTCTAGACAGCATGATGGACTAATATTTCCCCTGGTTTTTAAAGATCTTTTCTTTTCTTATTGTTTGCTTAGCTGAAGTGTAACCCATTTTGCCTTCCACACCAATACATGCACATTTCATGCTTGTTAACCATTACATTAAGAGGGGAGGGGAGGAAGGGATTCCTGATTCAATCTGAATTTCTGTAAGGATTGAAAAAACTGAGTAAATCAAGTCTTTAATGGTTGTCGTATTGATTTTTTTTTTCTTGTGGAGCTCTATGTTTACAGATCTCAAGCTGGCAAAGCCTGTGAGTGAAATTAATTAGCAAGCCAATTAAGAATGAATTTTAATTGCTCTTCCAAATCTTCTATGTAGAAACCCTCTGTGTTTATCTATCAGTGATTTTTTAAGTGTAGATGATATGAGGAATTAGATAAGCCTGAGTCACATTGCGTTGATATCTTTGGAGGTAAATTGCCTCTTTAGACCACACAGAACCTTTTCTTTACAGGCCCTGTAAAATTCTGAGCAGTTGTAGAAGTGAAGATTTTAGCCTGTTGCCAAGGTTTAGATCAAACTGCCCCGAAGTAAAAATATCCTATGCATTTCTTTTTATCTTATTTTTAGTAGGAATGTAAGCTTTCAACTTCACCTTTGTGCAGATTTGTATTTTTTGTTAGAAGAATTTGATGAAACAAATGAATCTAGATTCTGATATGTGTGCAATGTTTGTAGGTATTTGTAGTTATAATGGAATGAATTGTGAATGAGGGCTGCCATCTCCGAATGCTCAAAGAATCGGTCACAATTTGTCAGGGGACTGTCCAAGGCCTTGTGCATTGCGATCCCATTACCTTCTGAATAGACAGGCAGATTTCAAATCTTTTTTGCGTATCTACATTGTAATACTTGCCATTAATCTCATGGGAAGGGTCTGTTCACACTTGGTATTAATCTTTCATATTATCTATTTCAAAGGTGGCTCACCTTAGAATGAGATAACTCACAAATTCCACACATTTTCATTGCAGAGTAAGGAAAAAAAAAGAATTGTTTGCTTGCCCTTAATTGTCAAAACCTAAGAGGGTCGGTAGGTCGTTTTTTGTTTTTTTTATACCCTTTTTACCCATGTAATTGGCAGGGCATCTCGTAATACACTCATCCTTCTGGCAATACTTGGAGTTCTAGTTCAACTTTGCACAGGATGTGGCGCAAGTTTAATGCACTCAAAACTCCAAGGGATTCATTCAAATTTACGTCTTGCCAGGGCCCGGTAGGCGAGGCAAAAACACTGACAAACACTTATAACGTTCAAGGGTGCATTTATCAACTCTTTTTCTCGGCAAAAACAGGTTTTCCAAATGGCTTTCAAGGAATTTTTATGAGTTGATAAACGCAAAGCTGTTTTGATTATGGGGTTCGGAAAGCCTTTTCGAAAGCCGCAAATTTGTGCCTTCAGAAACAGGTTTCCGAAACAGGTTTCCAGAAACCTGTTTCTGCGGTGACAGTATATGACCCCTTCTCCTCTAAGTCAAATTGTGCAATGCAGCTGCAAAGTGACAAGGCCAGTTTTCATGTTCGCTATAAGTTGATAAACGCAAATGTTTGGAAGCCTTTTCTAAAGGGCTTTGGAAGCGGCTTTCGAAAGGGCTTTGGAAACGGCTTTTGAAAGCCATTTTAAACAGGGGAAAGATGATAAACGCAGCCTTTGTTAAATTTGGCAAACAGCTCCAAAAAAAGTACCTTCCAGTGAGATGCTGGCAACTGAACTCCAAACAGCTTTGGTGCCATGACAGGTGGTAACGGATGCTGCAAAAGTAGCCATCTTGGCAGTCACGCTGCGCTGCGCAGCGGCCAGTACGGTAGCTAGCTAGCTAGCGCACTACCTATGCACGTGAGCCAAAGAGGTAGCTAGCATGCAATGTATGCTATAAAACGTAGCCTGTGGCCCCGCGCGGCCCGAACATGATTACGACGGGTCGATGAGATGAAATAACATGATTACAACAGGTCGATGAGATGAAATAACATGATTACGACGGGTCGATGAGATGAAATAACATTTTTAGACTTTTTTTTTTTCATTCTTTCTTTAGCTTAAAATGGATAATTTTGGGTTTAAAACCGTTCAAAAATTTGCAGAAGATGAAATTTGTGGAAAAAAATAAACTTGAAAGAGAGAAAAAAAAGGAAAAAAAAACAACCCCGACCTGAAATTTCCGTGATTTTCGGTCGGTCGCGAAGGGCAAACAAACCATTTTTTTTTTTTGGCTTAATGATTATTCATCTAACCCACAAGAAAATTACTCTGTAACGAAATGTCACTGTCATATGTCCAAAAGACATAAATGTCCATAACAATTATTACAGGTTTCAGTGACATCAAATGGCATGATTCTTGATGATGCATCTCCATTATAAATGCCATGGAATTATGCTGCCTTTGGCATATAATGATGGAAGAACAATTTAGTCAACAAGGTGCTTGAGTTTCTTTTACTAAGTGAGATTTTTTTTCTGATCTTGATATTTTTAATTGTCTGATGAAAATTTGAGATGAAGTAAACTGAAAAGTAGCTCGTTTTCAGAAAAGTTTTTTACAATGAGGCAGTTCAAAAGTTCAAAAAAATTTCATGAGTGAGATTTTCATGACTTGGCGTCTCGGTGCGAGCGAATGAGGGAGCGAAGCAAGAGAGTGGGGGAGGGTGAAACCCCTCTCCCCCGGTAGGGAGCTTTTTCAATTTTTAGCTCTTAATGGTGCGATCTGGTGCATACATAAGTGACTATTTTTCACTTATTTTGAAAGGCAAAAGGGAAATATACCTTCAATTGCAACTATCACTTTAATCCTTTGATCTGTGCTTGGGAAAAATGGGTGCCATGCGTGAGATCGTGAGACGTACCCTAAATATGTGAGTCTCACACAGAATGCGTGAGACTTGGTAGCTCTGATGAGGTGGAAGCAATGTTAAGTAGCAAATTAAAATAAACCTACAGTCCTTTTACTCTAATACTGGAAATCAAAGGTGCTAAAAACATAATTTGATATACACATTGTGACTTTGTGTTCATATTCTTCTTTCTAGTTTAAAGTTCAACTATGAAAATCACATTTCAGTAGGCAGGTGAGAAATGATTTATCTCGGTTGGTTCCACTCAAACCAAGATGACAAGAAGTAACAAAAAATGACTAAATTGAGGAGATTCAGCTGTGAACTCTGCCTACATGTCCCCCATGGGATGTTGTAGGAAAGGTTGGTATGAGTCTGGGGAAATGGTGCAGGGAGGAAGGTGTATGGGCAATGTGGCAGAGAAAGGAGAAGTCCTATTGTGGTGAAAGTGGGACTTTGGGTTGGAATGGAAACCAGAGGGTAACCCCTCAGGAGCTGGCAATGAATGTCTCATTAGCTGACCTTTGACCCATAGTGGCACACTTGTGAAAACATTTAGTCAAGAGCTTGGGTACTTGAATTTCATTGCTCTATTTCTTTCCCCTTCTCTCTCTCCTTCCCTCTCCTTAAAGTTTGTCACTTCAGGTCTTTATGTGACTGTAATTGTGAGATTAAATGTGGATAATCACGTTTCTTGGAGCCAGGTTGTAAACTGTGTGATATTTGTGTGTCTTGTGTCATGAAATAAGTTGATGTGTAATATACTGTGAAATCAGGCCTCTGAGTACTATATAGTATACGCTGAATATTTTGTGAGGTTTTTATTTTCGCGAATTTCACAAGTCAGGTGCTATTCGCGAAATTAAAGACACACAAAAATAATGACTCTGATCCCGATATGAATGTGACATATGTGTGTACATATCTCCATTCAGTACAGGACTCAACAATCGCAAATTTAACCACAAGTTTGCGAAATCATCGGGAAGTCACAATTCGTGAAAATTTAGACTCGCTGAATGTATGGTGTATACATTACACACCTACAGCACATAGACTAATTTTCTTTCAGTAATCACTTATATCCATTGTATCTAGAAACAATTGGTTCTCTTGAGAATTTACAATTTCATGCGATGGCATCGTGCTGGTTCTGCATTATTACAATGAGTAAATTTTAAAAAAAATGTTCTGGCTAAATGGAAAGTTTGGCATATATATATATATATATATATATATATATATATATATTTATAAATCCTATCTGAGACAGTTGAGCATTTTCTTAGATACTCTTTGTCAGTATGTATCTCACTCAGAGCATTTTCCTTTTTTTCTGAAGTACCTGCCAGCAATGTTTTTCTTTCTACTATCATGACAGGGAATTCTTCATGGAAAGTAAAAATGGAAAAAGTCCAATTTCTTACTGTCTTTAGCTTTCAAATGGTTTCTCAAGATTTTTTAAAATATATATTGGAGTGTAAGTGTTTGTCTCCTGGAAACCAAACATGAGGTAGACACACTCCTAACAAGGTCTGAGTGGCATACATTGTCTTGCCTCTAGGATGTGCCTGTATTTCTCTTACATTGTTACCGAACCTTTTTGACTGGATTTTGATGATCCTACTGTGAGAGGGATTCAATTCCATGTCTTTATGACTTTTGATTCTTGAAACCTTTGCTGTCTTCAAAAACTTTTAAATATCATTTCACCACAGGATACCATAACTCTTCTCAGTACTGTAAGATTGTATGTTTGAAAGCACAGATAATTTGATATGATGCCAGCCCCTACCATTTGTAGTTCTGTAAATGTCACAAGAGATAGACTTTCTGTGACAAGGCAGAGATCAGCTTCTAACAGCCAGACAGCTCTTTGTTTATGTTGTTCATGGCATTTCTTTGTGTGTGTGAGTGAGTGAGTGTGAATGTGTGTGTGTGTGTGTGTGCCTGTGTATTATACTGTATTACATGTATATTATACATGACCTGCAAAACCAGCGTTTTTGCAGGTCCCTGCTCTACAGCCCTATGGTAAGATTTTTGGCATTGGAAAAAAAAAAGAAGATGATAAAACTGTATCAATTTGCAAACCTTCAGTCACTGTTTCAGGTTGCTCACTCTACATCCCATATTTTCTGTTTCCAGAAGTTGAGTGATTAGACAGTAAGCACTTAAATCATATTTCTTAATTAATTTTAACTGGCATGAAATTTTTTATATCATGTTTCTATAACAGTAGATATTTAGGCTCTCTATCAAATTTGTAAAAAAAAAAATACAAAAATCAGTGTGCTTCACAAGTGGTATCACACCCATCTGACCAAGTTGCCTTTGTTAAAGTTGTTAGAGAGCACAATATGAGATGACCTACCAATGCTCATAAATTCTGTGCACACTTTTATATCTGTGCAGGCCTACATACTGTCCATACAATTACCCCTCTGTCCAAAAATATATTGAAAAAAGCCAGTGATTTGTCTGTGTGGTATTCCTGTTTAATTCAGTTCAATTCAAGTCAATTCAATTTAGACAGATTGATCATATTGGGTGTTATCAATTCGAAAATCTGATTGTAATTTTGGGGGCGACTTACTGCAGTATTTCCCCATAAAAAAATTACAATCAGATTTTCGCATTGATAACACCCAATATGATTAATTTTTTCAAATGCTACTTCAGGGTCTTAAAATATAACATCTTAGCTCTGTTTTGCAGAAAACCCCATCCAATTTGGTTAAGCAGTCACAGAGAAATGTGGATTGTTGTAAAGCATGTCATGAGTCTGATTCTTCCAATTTTAGTAATTCAATGCTCTTGTATGTGAATAATAGACAGAATTTGGACGGAAGAGATTCCCGACATCCTCTACAAAATTCCTCATTTCTCTTTGACCACTGAAGCAAATCGAATGGGGTTTTCTGTAAGATGTGAGCAATGAGTTAGATTTTTAATACCCTGAATTTGTATTTAGATTGATTTACTATTTTTAAAGATATCATTGCGGAGGGCCCCGTAGTAATTTTTTTTTGGGACATACGGTATATTATTTGGGGTGTTTTGTGATAGTGTCAGTCTTAAGATGAGATGTAAGGTTTCATCATTCAGAACTATATTTTAATGCAACAGATATTGCATGGCTCATTCACAGTATTGTGCATGTATGGACTCAAAACACAGGAATTTAAATTTAAAAAAATAACAGATCAGCTTTGTCTCGTGTTTCAAATTAGGCCAAAAAAAAAATTGTTTGTTTGCCCTTAATTGTCAAAACCCAAGAGGGTCGGTAGGTCGTTTTTTTTTTTTTTTTTTTTTTTTTTTTTTTTTTTTTTTTTTTAACAGGGTACCCTTTTTTCCATGTCAATGCACTCAAAACTGCAAGAGATTCATTCAAATTTACGTCTTGCCAGGGCCCGGTACGCGAGGCAGAAACACTCACTGACAAACACTTATAACGTTCATCTTTGTTAAATTTTGAAAACAGCTCCAAAAAAGTACCTTCCAGTGAGATGCTGGCAACTGAACTCCAAACAGTTTTGGTGTCATGACAGCTGGTAACGGATGCTGCAAAAGTAGCCATCTTGTGAAGGGCTGCACACTAACCCATTTTTTTCTGCCGGTCCGACCTGTCTCTGTCGGATCGGTAAATGCCCCGTTTTACCATTTTTACAGGTCCGAACAGAAAATTTACCGGTCAACAATGACCACATAAAAAACATTAAATGATTTGCAAACTTATTTTCTTGTTTTTTATGGATGTACCCCCCCCCCCCTCATGTACATTTTACAGATTAATATTTTTTTTAAAAAACTTGCATTATTTATTGCACAAGAAATTTAAAAATAAAGACAGGAAAAATTAGAATGTTTGTTTGTGAATTAGTGTAAAATGATAATGAACAAAATCAGATTGCATCAAATGCGTTTGTGACTTCTTCTAAACATCAGCGCACGAACCTGCTGTGTAACCTGCTCTTGGTGGTCAGTTGGATTGCGATGATTTAATGAATTATTTTAGCTGTGATATTTTCTGATGCACGCGATACAAGGGGTTCTTTATTTTTCTCCCGATAATCTCTTCGCATTTGTGCATGCGTTCTTGAAAGGTACACAACATGCAGGGCCGAATTCGCAATCCTTTTTGCGCCCATTTCCACCTCAGATATTAGCGGGATTGTGACGATTTCATAAATTACTTCGGCTGTAATATTTTACGATGCACGCGCCAAAAGGGTTTGAAAATGCGTCCTTCATTTTTTCCCGATAAACTCTTCGAATTTCGTAAGTGCATTCTTAAAAGATGTACCACACGGCCGAATTCATGATACTTTTTTTGCGCCTATTTCTACCTCAAATGTCAGCGGGATTGTGACGATTTCATAAATTACTTCGGATGTAATCTTCTGTGATGCACGCACCAGCTAGAATGGTTGAAAATGCGTTCTTTATTTTTCTCCCCATAATCTCTTCGCATTCCGTAAATGTGTTCTTAAAAGATATATGACACGGCCAAAAATCATGATTCTTTTTGCGCCTATAATTGTTTCCTCAAACTTCAACGGGATTGCGATGATTTTATGAATTATTATTCGGCTGTAATCTTTATGATGCACGGGCCAAAAGGGGTTTCAAATGTGTCCTGTATTTTTCTCCCTATAATCTCTTCGCGTTTCGTACATGCGTATACGACACGGCCGAATTTGCAATCCTTTTAGCGCCTATTTCTACATCAAATATCAGCGGGAGTGCGATATTTCGCTAATTATTTCGGCTGTAATCTTTTGTGATACATGCACCAGACGGGTTGAAAATGCGTTCTTTATTTTTCTCCCGATAATCTCTTCGCATTTGTGCATGCGTTTTTAAAACTATACACTGCATGCAGGGCCGAATTCGAGATTCTTTTTGCGCCTATTATTGTTTACTCAAATTTTAACGGGATTGCGAAATTTTCATGAATTACTACTCGGCTGTAATCTATATGATGCAAGCGCCAAAAGGGGATGAAAATGTGTCATTTATTTTTCTCCCGCTAATCTCTTCCCATTTCGTACATATGTATGCGTTCTTAAAAGGTATACGACACGGCCGAATTCACGTTCCTTTTTGCGCCTATTTCTACCTCAAATATCAGCGGGTTTGTGGCGATTTCATTAATTACTTCGGATGTAATCTTTTGTAATTCACGCACCAAAAGGGTAAAAATGTGTTTTTCATTTTTCTCCCGATAATCTCGTCGCATTTGTGCATGCGTTTTGATAACCAACAGGGCATGCAGGACTGAATTCAAGATCCTTTTTGCGCCTATTATTTCCTCAAATTTCAACGGGATTGCGTTGATTTCATGAATTTTTATTCGGCTGTAATCTTTTATGATGCACATACAAAATGTGTTCTTTCTTTTTTTTTTTCTCTCCTCTATAATCTCTTCGCATATCGTACATATGAGTTTTTGAAAGGTGTACGACACGGCCGGCCGAATTCATGATCCTTTTTGGGACGATTTCTACCTCAAATATGTAAGCGGGACTGCGATGATTTCATTATTTTTTTTTTCTCCCTAGTATTATCTCTTCACATTTTGTGCATGCGTTCTTAAAAAGTACACGGAAGGGCCGATTTCGTGATCCTTTTTGCGCCTATCTTCATTGTGAGATCATTCTGAACGAATGAAAATATTCATTTGTGAAATGACTGTGCAAAATGAAACTGAACGCAATCAGATCCATTTACTGTATCGCTGAATATCGAATATGTTTTTACTTTTCTAAAAATCGACACAAGTAAATTAGTTCTAACATGTCAACTGCCACGCTGCTGCGAAGCCGGGATCGTATCGTGAGTAAAATGACCCAGAAATGCGTGCGCTTCTAATTCTATCAATGCTTCTTGTCTGGCATGACCGCCGATCGCAAGCAAACGAAAAGCAGTTGGGCAATTCCGCAGTTAGGTGGACATGACATGGATAAAAGAAATGTGCCTCTTTATCTTACCCTTTAATCTAGGTATCAACTAATGCCATGGATGTTCACCAATCATTAGGGTCTTTCAAATTCAGTAGATTTTATTTTTCGTATTCATTGATTTTGTGAGATCTAAAACCATCATTTAAAACGTACATGTGGGACTGGGGACGCTGAAATTCACTTAAATGCAAATTACAGTGGGTTCCTTTGAATTTTTTTCCTCAAAGTTTTGCTAAAGGGTAAAAGATGAATACATTTAAATACTCCAGAAGTCATGTGACATTTTGTCAATTACAAAAGGGTGAAATGACCTGCGGAATTACTCCGGACAAATGTAACGTTACTAACCGTAACGTTACTAACCATGCTTTTGGGGGTCTAGCTAAAAAATTATTGGTCGAACTGCTAAAAAAATTTGCATGAACATTTGTCATGATGCAATAATTGAAATTAATGCAACACTTTGTTTGAAGTAACTTGAATTTTTGCACACTTTTTGTTACAAGACATTGATTTTTTTGTCATGTCCCTTTTTCGTAACGTTACTAACCAGCCCTTTAAGTTGCTATAGCAATTCTAATATTTCTTGGATTGTGTTCATTCTTTTCTGTATCATAAACCTGGGAAGGATGAACATGTTTTTGACATAATTTTGACTTGAAGTGAATAAATGGTAATTTAGTGGTAAAAACAAATATCTAAATTTGTTCAAATGTAACGTTACTAACCGCGGAATTGCCCAGTTACACTGTACATGCTTTGCATGTATTGCATGGCATGGCAGTGCGTGAGCAGCGCCAATGCGCAAGCTAGCGCGAATAACTGGTCGCCAGTGTGCAGCCCTTGTACTAAGTGCATATATACATGCATTGATTGGATTTCGTGCGCGTGCACGCATGTGAGCCAAAAAGGTAGCTACATTGTAGCATGCAATGCATGCTATAAAACGTAGCCTGTGGACCCGCGCGGCCCGAACACAATTACGACGGGTCGATGAGATGAAAATAACAAACATTTTTCGACTTTTTTTTTATTCTTTCTCTAGCTCAAAATGGATAATTTTGGGGTTAAAACCATTCACAAATTTGTAGAAGATGAAATTTGTGGAAAAAAATAAACTTGAAAGAGCAAAAAAAAAAAAAAAAAAAAAAAAAAAAACGCGACCCGAAATTTCCGTGATTTTCGGTCGGTCGCGAAGGGCAAACAAACCATTTTTTTTTTGGCCTTATAACCATGCTAATCAGGCTGGTCTCAATATTACTTGCATTCACCAGGAGCCTATGGGACATTTTTATTCATTGTTTCACATGTAGCCTTTTTGTTAGTTCCATTGCAAGACATTTGAGATTCACAGTTGAAAATACTAGTGTCAGTTTGTTGTTTTAACAGATTGCTAAATAGTGTTCTGTTGTAGTTTTACTTTCTTTCACCAAGTTCACCCCATGCTGTTTAGTAGGAGCTCCCTGTACAAAGATACATCAACAAACATCTTGATTGATTGATTGATTGATTGATGGATTGATTGATTGATAGATAAATGGTATTTTAGTGAGATATTTATGTCTCACAGTCATAAGACTGAATTGCACATTAAAAAATGTGCCTAGAAATATGTAGATATTTTGTTTTTGAGGTGATACATGTTGCAATGATCAACTTTCATACAAAATCGAGTGTGAAAACAGTAATTCTGATAAAGATCATGACTCTCTCCCTCCTCCTCAATACACTGCTTCCTGTGGACCCTCACTGGGATTAGTTTTTGGCTGCAATGAGCCATGAAGGAATCTCCTCAGAGAGTCTCACTGGAAGTGAGAAGTAGAAACTGAAACTTCCCTTACAGCGAGATGGGAGGGGCTTGGAAATTAACTGGATGTATTGTTTGCCAGCAGTGTGTCATCACTCAGTCCAGAGACAATGGAGTAAAGAGTGAAATAGTTTGTGTGTTTTTTTGTCTTTTTCGGTATTAGTTCATGTTTAATGTGTTGTAATTTTATGCAGGTTCTGCTTTTGAAGTCATTGTATTTGTTAAGCAACTTTTCTCACATTTTGGTACTTAGTGTACTGAGAAGATGCTTTCAGACACTTATGTGTCTCCATGCAGTGTATGGATGTATATTGTGTCAAAATGATGATGGTCCCCTGCATTTCATTTATATCATTTCCTATTGCTTCCTTTTATATATAATATTCGTTCTTGAGAAAAAAAAAAATGTGTGTATGATTCAAACGTTACGAATATTAGGTCTGTAAATGACTATGTAAGTATTTTGTTGATTTGTTGATTTGTATTGATTTTGAAATGCAGAAATAAAAACTGAACTGAACTGAACTGAAAATAAAAGTATAGAACTGCAGGTCCTGGTGTATTTAAGTAGAGCTTATTAACACTGTGGAATCAGGAATCTTACTCTTGGGCAATAGGAACTTTAGGAAAGCTGTGCTCACTGCCCAGGTATAACATCCATGCCAAATATTGAGATGCATGAACAAAACTGAAAGTAAGTGATGGACAAACTATTATTTTAACATGATGTATTCATACAATGGTTTGCTTGAATTGAGCATTTAGACACATGTGTGTTCTCAAATATCATTGATTGAAACATTGTTTTATCAAATAATATTCTGAGAAACATGATGGTATTGAAAACTTGCTGGTCTGAATGGGGGGCAAATGCAACATCTGCTGCTACAGTATACAAATAATGACTGCTATGAGGGGCACAGTTAAAATTATGGGCCCGAGGTGATGTGAAAACCGTAACTATGCCCGAAGCGAAGCTGAGGGCATGGTTATGGTTTTCACATCACCGAGGGCCTACATAATTTTAACTGTACCCCGAATATCAAGCAGTCATTATTTGTTTTATATACCGAAAATAAAGATTCCGAAATATAGATACCGAAAATATAGATTCTAGTCTCTTTTACAGCACTCGTAATCAGTGCTAATCGACAGCGCGGCGGTCGTATCATTGGTGCGTACACAGTGATCATCTATGTGTACATACAGTGTACGTGTACTTCCGTAACAAAGTAACGGGGTTGCGACTGTCTCCAAACCAGTCCGCTAGTCTCTTTTACAGCACGCTGATTGAATGCGTGGCGGTCGTATCATTGGTGCGTAAATATGAGCGATCTATGTGTATGGGGTCGCGACTGTCTCCAAACCTATTTACTAACTGTGCCCGGCCCCGGTCACAGTAACTCAAAAATAGGACACAGCTATTTTCATGACTCCCCTTTTAACCAATCAGATGAGAGGATTCTGGAAATGAGGTATATAATAGGCCCTATACCGTGATCAACAGTACTCTAGTATATGCACTGTACTGCTCTGGGAATATACATATCATGTACGAGCCAGACTACAAATTTCTGGTGTGCACATGATAATTCAGCCACTGTGACTCTGAACTTTCAACTATAGATGCCCACTTAAGAGTACATTCCTAAGCTTTGGTGAGCAGTGTACAGATCATGATTCTTGATCTTGAACCCTGGACTTTTGTCATAAATACAATTATACTTTGGAATTAAATATATTTTAAGAAAGTCCCAAAGCTTGTACTTGATTAGTAATCAACTTCAGTCTTTGCTAAGTTCTGAGTTTAAGCATAACTTTTCATATAACAAACTCTGATGTGTTTCTTCTGAACGTATCACATGACAGATCACAGTATACAACAATGTTTTCGTCATTGAGGCAATGCTTTCTCTGACTCTTAAAGGGAAGATAAACCCCAAGAACAATGTGGATTGAGTGAAAGCAGCAACATTAGTAGAACACATCAGTGAAAGTTTGAAGAAAATCGGACAATCGATGCAAAAGTTATGAATTTTTAAAGTTTTGATGTTGGAACCGCTGGATGAGGAGACTACTAGAGGTTATGACGTATGAGTGGACAACAATACCAAGAAAATATAAAGGAAATTCTGCAAAAATCCATTTTTCATGAAAATTACAAATTCCATCAACTTGATATTGATATATGTTAAGGGTAGCAATTATTCCCCCTGCTTTCTGAAAGCGGTTGGTCCATTGTTTTTTCATAATTCTAGAAAAGTGAATTTTTGTTGAATTTCCTATATATTTTCTTTGTATTGTTGTCCTCTCATACGTCATATCCTCTAGTAGTCTCCTCATCCAGCGGTTCCAACACCAAAACTTTAAAAATTCATAACTTTTGCATCGATTGTCCGATTTTCCTCAAACTTTAACTGATGTGTTCTACTAATGTTGCTGCTTTCACTCAATCCACATTGTTCTTTGGGTTTACCTTCCCTTTAAGAATTACTTTTCCTGCCCTCTTATCATGTAAATGTATTTCAAGTCTCATTCCCAAACCTGGTGTACAATTAACCCATTCCTTACGGGAACCTCATGGCCTGTTCATTTATACATCTATGGAGAGTTCATAATTCAGTGTGGAACAAGATAATTGCACTACCCCTCTGCGTTTCTGTCAGTGTTATTTGCAATCAGGCCTTAATTCTCAACAAGATTTCCTCCAGCTGGAGCAAAAAAACAAAAATAATAAAAATAAATAAATATCTTGATTCTTTGTCTTTTACATGGTACATGTCTTCTGCACAACTGGATAGTTCTGGTTTACAAAATACCCACCCTTGTGAACTATATTGACCAATTCAAATTCATACAACATCTCTCAAAATGTAATTTTGTCACAATAACCCTACTGAACCTTTAGTGTGCATATATAGGTAGTGTGGCTAGTGTATCCCAGGATTAAAATATCTTCCTGTGCTGTCAGCACACACTGCACAAAGCAAATTATCACAAGGGGTTTGCAAAAATCGTGATGGACTCATTTTTGCATCATGATGCAGTTCATGAGAGTTAACAATTTTTATGTCAACATCCAAGATTTTTTGGCTTTTGTTGCAGAGCACTGCAAAAATTCATTTTCAAAAACCTTTAACTTTGTGTGTGTGAACAGGACTTCACATACTTACAAGAGCATATCGGAAAGAGGACTGTGCAGTGACCTAATTTTGTCTATCCTTATCACGCGATTCCTCATGTGGGGGTCAAACTTTTCTTGATGTAGGTCCCAATGGATGAAGGATTGACAGTGCCACTTCACTGCCAAAGACATAGTGATCACTTCCTTGGCAGAAAACATGAGCTAGACTGTGATATTTTGTGTGGTCCATTTTCTGCACCTAAGACTAGAGTGTTTGTGTGTTTGTAAATATCTTCAAATGTTGACGTCTTTAGTAGTATGCATGTTAGGCACAGCAAGAGATTTTTTGTTCGAAGGTTTGTTTGCTGTACAGGTGTGGCAAGCTGCAGACCAGAGTAGAATGCATCTGAATTGGTCCTTGACTCCAGGGATAAGGATTGTCCACGGTGTCAATGCACAATGAGCCTTCAGTGTGCTTACACATTGGAGACCAATTTTTTTTTTCTGCTTCTTTTGCATGCAATGTTTAGCAAGGCAGTACAAAAACAAATATAGACAGGGAACAGGTCCATGTTCGAAGGCAGTATGTAGATGTATTACTGTAAAACGAGGAATGTTCGCGTGCATTTTAATTTTGCGAATTTCACAAGCACCAACATTCGTGAAATTAAAATGCTTTGTTTAGAGTGGCAATCACAGAATGTAATGCACCTAAAGAATTGCAACAAACAGGAAAAGAATTCATGGGAGTTTATCCCAGCTCAGCGTACCACATAAATGTTTGAATTGACTAATACATAGATAGACTGAAATATTGGTGATAATTGACATGAATAGTTAAATTTATGGTGAACAGTGAAGAAGACAAATGAATATAGGCTGAATATAGAGTGTAAGTGAAGAAGGAGATAGAATACTTCGTAAATTGTGTATAGGATGCATTACATAATATGATACTAGCTTTTAGCAATAAACATGCCTGAGAAAGGGAGGATAGAAAGTCACAGAGACATAGATTGATGGAGAGAGAAGCCATTGGTGGACATACAGAAGAGAAGAAGTGATGTAGACAACAAGAAAGAAAGGAATACCTAGAAGAGGCAAAAGATGATCTGATGTTGACCTCTGCAAATGGCCAAACTTCCCTTCAGCTCCAAGGGATGACAACTTGATGACAGCATATTTTTTCCTCTTGCATAAATACACAAGCGTACCGGTCAGCAACTCTAGCCCCTTGGGGTACAAGAATAAATATGGCAAAGTCACCATCATGTCAACTTGCTAATAAACATCTATCCTTAAAGGTAGTTGAACAGAATAAAGCTCAAAAGCGCACAGTATTGTGAGGGGTCAGGAAGTACCCTGTGTCTGTTACCAAACTGTTTTTAAAGCATCAAAACTATTAAACACACCAAGATCACATTTGTATGAAATGAAAAAAAAAAAATTCAAGTTCATCTGAAAGGGCAGTAAATTCCTCCAGAGTATGCTAGTATAGATTTCTCATGATCATATACCTACATTTGGTTTAAGAAAACTATTCCTTAACTTATCATGCCTTTTCTTTTCTGTTATTAAAAAAGCACAGTATTTCTCGGTTAAGTTTTCAATATGATATATAAGCCACTTTACAAATCTTTCTTTTTGATATGATTATTGAAATGATATCCTACCAAATGACATTTAATGTTTCATCATAGCTGTGAATACATCAGTGTGATGTATGCCTTATTAATGATGGCTGCATTGAGCCTAGTTCTGGTTGAATTCCCCACATTATACTGAGATATGGCCCACAACTTACAGCAGCCAGAAAATGTCAAACGAAAGGAAAGAAATTTCAGAGGACATTTCATTTTTCTTTGAATCTGAAAATGAAGCTAATAAAAACTATCAATTATGATGTGCAAGTCTAATCAAATTGACCATTTAATGGCAAAATTTTAAAGTAGTGGGAGTAGATGCAAAAATATAACTTTTTAATGTCTGTAGAAAGGAAAGTTACACATGTCATCCTCACATGGTATATATAAGTATGATCAAAATGATCCTGATAACTCATCAAAGTATGATCACCATGCAGTTTGCAACTCATATACTAGTATATGGTGAGCAAAGAAATTTCATTTCTCAAAATTTATAAAGGGAAAAATAATGGATGGGGTAGTTAGGCCTACAGTGTTATGACCTGGTTGCAATAATGCATTTTATCATTTGGCTAGGGTGTCTTTACATTTAGAGGCTTATATAGCTGAGGTATCTAAATAAAATGACCTACACTTGGTGCGGTCAGACTGGCAAAAGATTGAGAAGTTTAAAATTGCGATCTTTAAGATCTCAAAGTTTTGCCAGTGTGACTGCAAACTTCCTGCGAAACTTCTCGATCTGTTTGCAAGCGGTGTCTCCGCAGCGCGACGCCATTGTCATGTACAGATGTGCATTGTTACATCACAATCACTAGCCATCAGACGGCGCACTCTTTCTTGCGCGCGTACCAAATGGCCCAAACTTCGCGATCTTATACTTCTCGATCTTTTGTCAGTCTGACCGAGCCTAATGATTCTAGGTTTATTTGATAAATTGTCATGATATTGATAGGTGGAAATGTAACAGTTGGGGGGGGGGGGGCAGTTCAGTTTATAAATAGCCCTCATTTCAAAATGCTAGTACCAATAACCTTCTTTTTCTTATACTTTGCATATTTCTCTTCTCTCTATGTTTCAAGAACGCATAAACTGCATGAAAGTGATCATATCATGAATTAATGTGATGATATTTCAATAATGATATTTTAACCTAGCAAGGCATCATCCAGAAGTTAAGAAAACAAAAGAAAATAAGAAAAAGAGAAATACTAAAAACCACTGGCTCAAAAAAAAATCAATTCAGAATAAGGAAACATGTACGGCATTCATTCAGCAACAGGCAATAGAGCAGACACACAGACACACACACACACACACGGTCAATAAGTTGTAGAAAGAACAGACAGGAACAGATCCCTCTACTCCCACTTCAATCATGCCCTGGAGACCACACCGCCAGTGGTACTCTACTGATTTGTATGCATATGATATTGACCCACAGCTAATCAAAGATGATAAATATTCATTCACTCATCAATCAATAGGACTTGAAACAAGTCAATACACTGATGGAATATGACATGTGTGTCATCTTCACTCTCAGGTCTGGGTTTAAATCACAGTGTTTGTTTAGTCAATTGTGGAAATGCCAGGCACCGGATTGGTTTCTGGTGACAGGACATTGACAGTTTTGATTTGATGTATGATTGAATCGTGACAAGTTTGCCAATAGTGTTCGAATCATTCTTGTGTGTATGAATGTTTGTGTGTGTGTTGAGATGTATCTATGTATACTGTAGGCTGATTAGGGTCTTTCTGAATACAATGCTATGATTGAAATCAAACAGAATGAGCAAACATAATTCTTGATCACTGGAATCTGATAGGGTACCATTTCCAGACAAAACCCTTTGCTGGAACATGATACTTTTGTGTAGTTTTTACCACCGTAATTAAAAAAAAAGATGTTGTTGAATGACATACATGTATATGTTTCTTGCTTTATTATGCATTGTGCAGTTTGTAAAAACATGAGTATTTCACATGGGAGGCAAGTAGCATATTATCCCCAAAATGAAAAATGCCAGGTGTGTAATAGTTATGAGACCTGCATTCTTGTTTTTCTTCATGATAATGATAATGATAATGATACTGATGAGGATTAGGATGATGATGTTTGTTATTACTAATATTGCCATCCCTGTTATACTCTCCACCATTATATACATCAGATCCAAATAAGAAATAGAGAGATGTACATCTAGAAATCATGAAAGAACAATTAAAGGATATTGATTGAGGGAATATGGTGTGACCCAATATCAGTAAATTGCAAATATTATGGAAGAGTATTTTGTTCACCATTTCTAACAAGACTTTGATGTATTGATGAAGTGATGAAAGTTTTAATTCCAATAGAAGAAAGGTACTTCTTGTCTCTGCCACAGGTTTCTTTTGTGAAGTATTGTAATCTTCCAATCTTTCCACTCTGGCTACTAGATGACACATGATCTAACCAGTGAATGTTCATTCTCTTTCCTTTCTCACCCATAGGATACTTTGGGAAGTATCTTAATGAGTACCGAGGGAATTACATTCCACCTGGCTGGGTGGAGTGGGTGGGGCTGGTGAAGAATTCAAAGTTCTATAACTACACATTGTGTCGCAATGGACAGCTTATGAGACATGGTGCGAACTACTACAGGTAAGACAGCACTAACATTGCAGTTCAATTCCATGTTCAAGTTGAACATGATGTATGATAATATAAGTAAGACTTAATTGTATGTTTGCATCAGTGTACATTTTAGTTGTCTAATGATGAAATGTGTTTTTGTTGAAAATTTCATTGTTTAGGCTTTTCACATATACGTGCCCTCTCTGAGGTGTATGTTTTCCTACTTTAATATGCTTGACTTCAAGTATGCATGTATTGATGGAATGTTTCAAGACTTTATATGCATGTGACATTTTAGATTCAGGACATTGATTAATAATTTGATTGACATAAAACAAATTTTAAGCAAATAGCACTAATTTTTGGTGATTTGCAGAGACTACCTTCCTGATGTGATCGCCAATGACAGCATTGCATTCTTCAAGTTGTCCAAGAGGGCATATCCACGCCTTCCTGTTGCCATGGTATTATCCTTCCCATCTCCTCATGGCCCGGAGGATGGTGCTCCTCAGTATCAGCATATGTTTGCTGGTAACAGACTTCACAGGTGAGCTTCCAGCAGGTTATACACCTTCTTCTCCCTGCCTCATCTTTCCTCATTCTTCTTTAAATACCTTCATCCCTATCCCACCCTCACAGGCCATATCCCCACATACAAAAGCTATCGTGCTGCCCCCTAGGTGCATGGGGCAAGAGGAACAGTGGGTCTATCACAATGTTTTCGTCAGCATTCTTCTTTATCATGGGTTAGGGAATGCTGTCTAGTGCTTTTTTTAGAGCATATCAATGATAACACTTGAACCTCATATATTGTGTAACAATTTGATGAGATAATGCAGCTTCTTTGGTCTTTTTGTATTGTTGAAGGTTGTTGATATCCATGTCATCTGCATACTTCTTCACTTATTTTTGTTAAAATGAAATATTTCATTCTTACAGCATGCTCATGTTTGATCTGTGTATTAAAAACCTGTATGATTACCAGCCAGGCCATTAGTGATGTGATCAAAGGAATGTTCATTAGTCATGTTCACAATATCAGTGAATGATGACTTGATGTAAAAGTGAAGTTTGCTTCTGGTAAAATTTGGGAAATCACAGTAACAGATTGGGTGGTGTGGTGATAATGTCAATATGCCCAGTGAATGTCATGTTACTTGACACTAGAATTTAAAATATCAGTCACAACTTTCTCAGTACTTGGTCTCACAAATGCCTCAATAGTTTGTCTGACATTACCACTTCTACAGAAGATGTGTTTTTTGTTTTATTACATTCATGCATGCTATATCATGTATTTCTTCTTTGAGTCCATTCTACATCAAAGTATCCCCTATCTTACCAGCCAGCATGGTAGTAGTCAAAATCATTCTGTGGTATGTCACATGGATCTTAAAATCCTGCGAGTACAAATACCAAGAGTTTTTCCACTCAGAACTTGAATGTAACTGGGAGATACTGTAAAAGTGGAAATTTTCGCGGTGTTGAAATTTTCGCGCATTTCACGCAACCAGAAACTAGGGCGAAAATAAAAGCCCGCGAATATATTTGCTTGCCATATGTTCCTGTGCGTGATGTCTAGATTCCGCGGAATTAAAAACACGCGAAACTCTTCTGACCCGACCAAGTGCGAAAAATTAGTCGCGAGAAAATATCCACTTTTACAGTATATGACATGGATTCTTCCTGTCTTGTGAAAGATAATGATAAAGCATTCATTGCCATTTGTCCACAAATTCAGTGTAGTTGCCAGTTATGTCCCAGTTGCAGTCATGGTTGCTTGATCCATGACATTGTAAATAGCATCACTCTCCTAAGAATTAGCAATTTCAATGATAAACCCTTGTGTTTTATATCAGCATGCGAAGTCTTCCTCATACTTTTCAGGGGGTGGTCATGTGACAAGGCCTCAGTAAAAATGCTTGGAATAGTTATGGATGTTTGGAATATATCAGATAGCACAGGTTTGATATATAGATATAAAAATACAAGTAAGTCTGAAGAAGTACTAGCAGGGCAAGTAGGTGAAAAAAAAAAGATGCTGCATGCATTTGAGCCAGTCTTCTGTGGAACATGAGCCCAAAATACTATGTCACTGATAGTGGCAGTTATTGAGGCAAACTTTTCAAGAAAAAATTTAGTTCCCCATGAGTCCTAACTCTTTAGCACCAATGGAGCACATACTGTCAATTGAAAGCAAGAAGGGCATTAATGCCATCCACCTTCTGCTACTGAAGTCACAACAAGCAGTATGCCTTACCCTTGTTTCACCAGGGCAACACCTATCGGATCACTTGGGAATCCCTTCAGATACTCCGCTTGGCTCAGTCTATGTAAGAGTTAACATTCCTTGTAAAAGTGGTGTGGTGGCCCCACACATAGACTTCAACCCTGGCAGGTGCTTTAGATTTCAAGTGGATAATATTCTCCTTCTCTCTAAACCATTTCTTGCTCTTATTTCGTGATGCCTTTGTATTCATCATCCACCCTAATCTCAACCACCTCCCTGGATATATACCAAATCTGTAGGTTTTAGAAGGAAAACATTTTCTCACCAATTATTATCAACAGAGAGATAGAAGATGTGACTTGCAAAGAAATAATGAACCTTCACTTCAGATTGTTAGACAAGAAGTTGCCTCTATGAAGATTTTTTTTTTTTTTTTTGTCTTTATTTAACAGATTTTAGGTCATGCTAATTGCTCTGAAGCATATTAGGATGCAGAAAAATTGCTCTTAAACTGGAGCATAATTGAAATCGGTGTGGATGCAGGCTAGCCAACAAATGTAAGAGAGAAAATTTGTACATATGGCAGGTGAGTGTATTAAGTAATCATCTAGAATAAATGTTTGAATAAATTCTAGCCAAAACTATGCATGCATATTAAGAATATTGATGAAAGAGTTTGGTTGCCATAGAAGAGTAGTACATATGACATCTGCTTTGGTCTTTCTACAGCCAGGACAATATGGACCTTGTGAATCATACAAGTCCTGTCAAGAGAATGGTCCTTAAAGTCTTCTATAATCAGTTCACATCTCAGTCCAGTGTAAAGAAACCTTAGTAATCACTACCCAACCTAGAGACAGCTCACACAAGGGAATATTCAGAAAGAATACATATCACAAGGTGAATGATTAAGATTATTTTCCCTCAGAAGACAAATATGTTCTTAAAAACAAATATATTACTTTTCCTTTCATTTGGTGGATGGTTCTCACATTCTGATGAAGTGAGCTGTGAACATTGTGTGCTTCAACACGTTTTCTTATAATTCATATTTTCACAAATTTTAAAAGTAGGTCTTGAAAAAAGAAAACAAACCTGATATTTGTCCTTTTGGGGACTTCTTTTCTGCTTGTCACTTGTTAAGAAAAAAACAAGCAAGCAAGGAAAAAAAAAACCTGCCAAAACACATGGGAGTTGAAGCAGCAGAACCTGGCTGTTACATTGTTGACATAATTCATTTTGACATCAAAGATCAAACAACCTTTCTTGAAATATGCCATTCTGTGCTCTTTTTTTTTCTCTCTTTTTTTTTTCTTTCTTTCTTAGGACAGCCAAAAACACACATGCTCCAATTTTAGCAAACATTTACCTAATGCTTTTGGGATTTTCAGTAATGGAAGTGAACAAAGCAAAAAACTAAGAAATGTCAAGTCTAGAAACTAGCAGCATCAGAATTCATTCCCTAGCTGTGACAGGATAGGCATTGGAACACGTGATTCATCCATCACTTTGGAGGCAAGAAATGACCTTGTATTTAAACCTGTGACATATTTGATTTTAATTCACATACATTTCATAAATGGTCTGTGGAATTTTAGGAATGAAGTGCTCTTGTTAATGTAATCTTTTTTTATCATGTCTTTTGAGTTGCAGCAACATCTCCTCCAGCGAGATAAGTTTTTTATCTGGAAGAACAGGGCTAGTAATGATGAAGAGGCTACCATGGGAATATAAGACCATCATATCAATATTATATTCATGTTGATGTTGATAATGATGAGAGTTATCACAATATCATGCCTATAATTATTACTTCTACTTTTGGTGTCATCATTACTATCAAAATGAGTATTTTGCATTTTCTGTGCCTTTGCACATTGAATTGTAATTGATACTGGATACCAAGGATAGCTCAAGAAATGACCATTAAAGGACAAGTTCACCTTCATAAACATAAGGATTAAGAAAATGCAGCAATATTAGTAGAACACAGCAGTGAAAGTTTGAGGAAAATTGGACAATCGATGCAAAAGTTATGAATTTTTAAAATCTTTGTGTTGGAATCGCTGGATGAGGAGACTACAACAGTATAAAGAAAATGTAAAGAAAATTCAACATATTTTCACTTTTTTCACATAATAAAAGAGCACTTGACTTGCCTTTTCTAAAGGCAGGGGGAATAATATTACCCATAACATATGTCGGTAACGAGTCAAGGGAATGTGTACTTTTTTCAAAAGATGAAATTTTGTAAAATTCTCTTTATATTTTCCTTATATTGTTGTACGCATGTGACATCATACACTGCAGTAGTCTTCTCATCCAGCAGTTACTGCACAAAAACTTCAAAAATTCATAACTTTTGAACGGATTGTCCGATTTCCCTCAAACTTTCAATGATGTGTTCTACTAATATTGCTACATTCTCTCAATTCTTATGTTTATGAAGGTGAACTTGTCCTTTAATGAACTTCATTACCTATAAATAGACCTTATGATGATGACCTTAATCACAATGATGGTCTTGAAGTCAGAGAACAAAGTTCATGGGTTCAGGGTCAAAGGACAAAGCTTCACTGGGCAATACTTCCAGGAGCTCCTGGTATTTGATCCAAATGGATACAGGGATTGTCCATTTTATTCAGATTCATCTAAACGGAAGTATTTCATGAATTTGAATTATGATGCAGTACCCACTGCATGCTAGAAGGATTAGAACCAGAATTGGCTGTGGGTGGGAAGCTCGATGGTCTAGTGGATAAGACGCCTGTCTGGAGATTAGGAGGTCGTAGGTTCGAATCCTGCTCGATTATGTACGCCCATGATTTCTTTTATCATGGATACTACTAAACAACTGCTAAAACACTGATCAACTCAGTGCTCGTGACATCGATGTAGGACAATTTGTCAATCAATTGCAAGGGATTGTCCATTGTTTACAAGTCACACGTTCATTTCCTGATAGATGTAGTAAATGTGGCTGAAGGTGAACACAGGCCTACTTTGCAAGTTTCACTGTTCATGCAATAGCTTGTATATACAATAGAAATGTATTATGCAATTTTATCACTTTCTATTGTAATATATATGTGTAATTTTATGCTAGGTTTACATTATGTTTTCAGCAGCCACTGTAATCACGTTTTAGGCCACCATGGAAAAAATGGGTTGGATGGGATGGGCAAACATGACAGACCATAATTTGCTGTGGATACAGCACTGAACGAGATTTTAACCCGTTGAGGACGAGTCCCGAGTATACTCGGGCAAGTGTCTGTGGGAAATGCGTGTTGCAGCAAAATCACAGGGCATTCAGATGCAAAAAATGTAAATACTAGAACGGTATAGCTATACCAAAATGGTATAGCTATACGATGAATTTATATGTCTCAACGCTGACTAATGAAACGACCTATAACGAAACGACGTACAGCGAAACGACGGTCAGAGCATCGTTTCGAACTAGAACTCAATAATGAATCAGCATTCCATCGTGTGCATTGTGCGTCTGAACGTATGGAACCATATAGAACGGTATAACTGGGCGGGGCTTAATGGGAGCAAGCACGAAAGGTGACCTTGTACCTGTCGCTCATGACCATAACAACATGCGCAGTGAGAAACTGCACATCTATACGTTTTTCCGGAATGGTCGAAATTAGCGTCTGAACGGTCTATCGGCTATACGATGATTCTTTATACGTTGTTTCTTTATCGAGTTTTGGTATAAACTGGCTTGCGTCTGAATAGGGGGTCAATCCGTCCTCAACAGGTTAAGTTGTAGTGCTGATGAGAAGCTCAGGAGGCCGCAGCAAAACGTGGGAAATGCAACAAAGCCTGACAGTATGCATTAAGTCATAGCAAAACTTTATGGGAGGTGGTCCATAGTTAGATGAAAAAAATGTATTTCCCAGCTTCTCACGGCCTGTGAGAAAGAAAGATGCTCACTTTGGAGTTTGCAGTTGTTCAATTACCTTTTGAAATATGCCAGCCATCCTGTAGACCAGTTCTACATGCTTATACCATCATGTTTGTTTGTTTTTAAAACCATATGTCCAGAGACTTATTCAAGAGCAAAGAAGCAAATTATCAAAAATGTGCTGAAAAAAAAAGACAACAACATCTGCAGAAAATTTTACTTGTTCAGATTTTATGTCTCATGATATTGTAGTACACTTCTAGGGTTTTATGTGAGATTATGACTGAGTGTGGTATGTGTCTCACCATCCCTGTATTATCTGTATTCCTGTCAAAAATTCAATATAAACATAAAGAGCTTGTCAGTTTCATATGTACTTATCATTAATCACAAGTCTTTTGGATAAAATTTTGACCAAATATTGATCGCCATTGCTTATTGTGTCATCTCTATCTCCCACAATATGTTCCAACCCATGGAGAATCACTGTCTGAATCTTTGAATTTTTCTGTTTATTTTATTGCGCTGATGGTCCCTCGTGTCATGTTACTATTCTATTCAGTTAGTTTCTCTATCTTTTTACAAATAGTCCCCCAATAGTGCCAATAATATCATTTCACCATGCTGATTATAACTGTGACACAGTTTGCAACCCACTGTTCATGCATAGTTTATAGACTTTGTATGACTTAGTATGTAGGTTATCTTTAATCCCTTTCACATCAGGCAAGATTTGGAATGTATTCAAATATGATACCTTGGTAAGTCCCTTGTACTGTAAAACAATTCTTCTAATCGTTGACATACAGTATTGCAGTTCATTATTAGGCTTGAAAAATTATTTCTATTAAATTGCAGAGGAACTTTTCAAATCATATCACATACTGTTACAGAAATCATTGCCACTGTAATGTTCTTGAAAATTTTGTTTTTGGACCCTTCTTTTAACTCGTATAAAAAAAAATTGAAATAAAATAGATAAATAAATTGGTAAATAAAAACACAACAACTTTGGAGTATGAAGTCCCATGTGCTCCAAATCTGTAACAGTATTAAGTTTTAAAACACAAGTCCGCAGTGATATTTCTCTTTTTTTTTCCCCCTGCTTTTATCAATTAATACTTATTCACATATCATGTATGGCAAAGAGTTTACATTACTGCTTTGTCAAACTTTTGAACTTTGTTTTTTGAGACTTCATTATGACCAAAAGTGTATAGGGGCCACAATCTGCTCTCCTATTTGAGGTAGACATGAATGAAAATATTTCTCACACAACTCCACTCTAGCTCCAGTCTTAGGAGGATCGAAGCATATGAATCCTGGTGGATTCTATGGGATTTGATTTTGTAAACATTGTGATGCCAAGGCAGCCAATATTTACAGGCCATCTCTCAAGGCAAAATATCAAAAATTGCTGAATGTTTATTTGACAAGTTTCTTGGAGGGGATTTGGTGTAATGGAGATTTGGGATTTCATGCACAAAGAGTTTATGATTGTCATATTATTGGACAGCAGTAGGGCAAAGAAAGGAAACCCTTGGAGTTGTCATTGCTTGTGTGATGTTATTGATGACTTTCAGACACACAAATTCTACCTCCTTTACAGTCATTCCTTCTGTCATTCCATCTTACTTTTCTGTCAAGATCAAATTGTGTAGGTGTACTGCCTGTCAAAAGTTGTCAGGTTTGTGCGATAATATTGATTACAAGTTTTTAGATGGGTGTCATCTAAATCATCTAAACTAACTTCTTGACTGTCTCTGTATTCAGTGTATTCACATTATATTTTTGTGATGATTGAAAAGTAAACCTAGCAATATCTTGTCTTGTATGTGCATACATGTACATGACATATCTAACAAAATTATCTCTATGTCTACTGTTAGTTTAAAGTTGTGTTAGATAAGGACATATTCTCTATAGTCTTTACACAGTGTAGTGATCTCCTGCTCATTTACAGGCAGTAGTATGCCACATTATGGATAACAAACAGTGCTTAGAATAGGTGTTATCTATTTTCCATTCCTGTGTTCCTTTCCTGTGACTAATATTGATGGGGTTTTGTTTTCTTTGTTTGATATGAAATTTGAAGTTCTGTCTGACACAGACTTTTTATTACCACAGGCTTAGATTATCTCATCCTCCTCTGTGAAATTTTCTGGCCATGAAATTGTCATAAACTGGCTTTAAATCTTAGAAAGAGAAAAAATACAGTATATATAAACACATACAACTTAGAGTATAAATGACTGTTGTTGTTGTTGTTGTTGTTGTTGTTGTTGTTTTGTGTTTTTAAATGAGCAGGAGATCACTACACTGTGTAAAGACTAAAGAGAATATGTCCTAATCTTCCTGGATGAGGAGAGATAGGAGTTCATCCTATAAGCTCAGGAATTTGAAATCTATTCACACTTAGCAATTGTCAGAAGAGTGAACTCCATTTTCATGCGATCAATCTCGAGTGGATTGATTTTCTTGCACCTTGATCTTTGCTGAGAAAAGTGATTTGTCCCACTCAATCCGCCCATGCAGTCAGGGCAACTCTCATGGCAACATACAGCATGGTCTGCTTTCATTAATGATTGACACCACCACACTCTGAGATGCTCAATAAATGAAAAGAATAAGATAACAGTTAATGTGATAATTCTGTCAGTGACAATTCCATATTGACAATGTATTCAGAAATTCTTATCTCTGCCAAGGAGGTTATGTTTCTGTTGGCATTGGTTTGTTTGTTTGTTTGTCTGTTTGTCTGTCTGTCTATCTATCTGTTTGTCTGTTTGTAAAACAGTTCAAAAAGTTTGAACAGATTTGGATGAAATTTTCAGGAAAAGTTTGGTAATGACACAGGTACAGATGATTAAATTTTGGTAGTGATCTCTGTCTGGATCCAGGATGATTTTCTTTTGGAGGGTGGAATTGAACAACGTGGGTGGAAATGAGCTGCTTGGTGGAGGTCTGCACTCTCCAAAATAAAAGCCTTTAGTCTTTAAAGGTACTGTTTACCATTGGGAGCAGTGACTTAGTAAATGTTCGAGTTATCACATTTTGATGCATATGTGGGTGGTAGAAGGCTTCAAGGTGCATCACGTATTCTTTGTAGGGTATGTATGTGGCCCTGAAAAGGGCCTACCCAGTCCCTTGCATATGTGTGTAGGTCAGTTGTATCACATTTTACACATCCTGCCATGTGAAAAATTTTGCAATAAAGCCTACAATTTAAGGAGATATCACTAATTTTTTTCTCAGTAAACCATAACTGTAGATGATTTAGTCTAAAAACAATTTTATTATAACTATTGTTCACATTTTGTATATTTAACATTTCTTAACATTAATTATACTGATTAACATTTTTACATCACTTGTTTCTATCCCTAACTCACATTTTAGAATTATTTTGAAGCTCTAAAGCTGGGTTTTTGTTCCGTCTCCAAATGGTAAATAATGCCTTTAATGTGCTTTCTTTTCTTGGTGGCTTTCTATCATACCCATACAGTCTACACTGTCTCTGTCAGTAATGCATAAACCAATAACTGGATGGTCCTGTAGTTCATCTCCTAAAACACAATCTTTGCTGATACTGACACATAATATGCTAGAGATGGTAGGTTTACAATTAGGGGTATGATAAGTTAGAATGAAGGCTTCCGTATAGCTACTCTATTGCTGTCATTAAGTAATTTTGGTGAAGCAAATTAGAACACGTACATTTGCAGCTGTAGCAGCTCTCTTTCTGAATATTTCAGTGCTATGAAGTCAGTGATTCATATTTGTCAGCAGATGCTATTTTGCAAAATAATGGTCCTTTTTACATAAAATTCATGAATGTGATAAGGTTTGTCAATACTATATGTCTTCATGTGCTGGCACTGTGTATATCTTTGAGTTAGCTGAATGCTAGTGTCTGAAAGTAATTTTAAAAAAATACTCATTTTTTAAAAAGTGGCCTTCTCATAGACTAAGCATCTTTAACATGTGATGAAATGCTGAGAGAAGGAATAAGATGATTTACAAGTGGTCACCGTTTTCTCATCTTTCAGTTTGATTTCATTAGTAGAATTACAATGTGTGTATATAGTGCCTTCTGTAGAAGGTGTTACTGACAAGGCAATGCTTGGATTGAGTGATCTCACCCTCTGGTAAGATAAATTGAGGGCAGTAACACACAAGAATAGTAGACTTTTACCAAGATGAGCTGACTGAAGGTAAGAAGCATGGAAGTACAATGTAGAAACTATGGAAGACTTGTGTCCACAAAAAAAAAAAAAGCATGCATGGAGTGCTTTTTCGGGGGGGGGGGGGGGGGGGTCAATAAAAGGCAATTCCACAAAAAACGTTTGCTGGCAGTCAGTTCATATGGATTGAGGATAGAAAGGCCTAAAGGAAATTGTGAATTTTACCCGAGAACTCGAAACAAGGTTGTCTGGGATAGGCAAAAAGCCTCACAACTTCTATTATACATTCTACTTCAGTGGTACAAGAACATGAACAAAATTTCAGGAACTAGAGTTTCCTCTTTTCTCTTTTAAATAGGAGATTGTACAAAGCTTTAACTTCACTCATCTGAGGCTTTCTCAATGCAATTTTAAGACCTGAAGTTTTCCTCTGTAGTAATAGCAGCCCATTTGCAGCCATTTACACCTGTGGTATATGAGGAAAGAAGCGATGATTTCTCTCAACAATTCACAAGCTGCACTTTACACAGGGCATGGCTTTTATGGGGGAAACCCAAATCACTGAGATGTGTTTTGGTAGGAGCACAGATTGTGTGCCCATGCTAATTTCTCTCCTATCTCTGTCCAGCCATGGTCATCTTCATCTGTTTTGGGCAGCATTAGAGCAGATACCTCATTGGTTGGAAGTGTTCCTGAACTCCGTCATTCTGAGCCATCTGTCACTAACACACACTTGCATGTTATCCTTCATTTAACCAGTGTCCTCGCTCCCTTCAGGCGATTGTTTTATCACGTCCCTCAGCCTGTCACGTCTATGTTATCCTCAGGATTAGGGCTAGGCGTGAAGAGAAACTTGTTCCAGTTTCCGCAACCGATGAAACTTGCATCCAAGTCAGGTGTCCATGTCTCTTCAGTGCAGTTGAAATCTTACAGCCATATGTACAAATTAACTAAGCCCCTTACCCCCTGGAAAGAAAAATTCAATATTCATTGTCAACCTCAGTGATGTGATCATTGGCTAGGAGTGCCAGTCAAGCTACTAAATCCTTCCCTCCTAAATTCAGTTTGCATTCCCGTGAAGCGCACCATCAAATGACATGATGAAACATGAGAGAAGACATATTCCCTTGCATTTTATGGAAGTTCTGGTAGTCTTGTGGCAGAGGGTACTGTATACGGCATATATTTTACGAATCGAATATGAAATATTTGGCGTATACAGTGTATAATAGTATTCTCCCTCTGCTCTTTACTAGTCTCCAGAGATAGATAGAAAGAAAGAAATGATAAAATAATGATAAAAACAAATTGGCATAATCTCTTGTTAGTTTTAACTCAATTAAACCTCAACACTATGACTTCAAAGGCTGGCTACAGTCATCTTTCCCTTTCATATATAATACAATCATACTATCTGTGCAAATATAGCGTCTAGCATGTCCACCATTAAAGGGACTGTACAGTACTGGTTGAGGTGGGGATTCATGTTTTGAACATTCCTAAGTGAGATAATGAAAAGCCTCTTATGAAATATGAAAGAGCATATAATTCTAAGAAGGATTCAACATTTATTTGATGAAAATTGGTTTTCAAATGGCTGAGATATCCAAAAAAGTGCTAATAATAAAAGGCGACATGCCACAACTTTATTAGGATCTCTTTGTTTCACCTTGTTTTTGGATATCTCAGCCATTTCAAAACCGAATTTCATCAAATAAACTTTTGATACCCCTTAGAACTGCATGCTCTTTGATATCTCATAGAGTGGTTTCTGAATATCTCGCAAAACATTAAAAGCTAAATCCTCACCTCGACCAGAACTGTGCACACCCTTTAACATAGTGTTGACTCCAGCATCTGGGTCAATATCTGGGTATTGTGGGATTCGTCATTTTTGTCATGCTTTTCTGAGTCTGTGCCATAACAATAGTTAAAGTTAATTCACAAATGCTTTCCTAATTCCATAATTGTCTCAAACAACTACTGCTGTTGGCAAGCCTAAATTTTCAGAAAGAATAGTATTGGATTTTGCTCCTGTGCATCATAGTCAGAGCTGAGGCTGTGATGTTTGGATATCAGTCAGTGGTGGTTGACAGAGTAAGGAAATAAGAACTGGCATGCTGTTGATATTGAGTTATTCAATAAATCTCTGAAACCAGAGACCTACCTTCCCCTTCCATTGTTTGTATAGTTTCCACATCCGAGGGTTGTTAAGTTTATGGAGTGACCAGTTTCAATTTTCTGTCATGAAGATACAGATTGTGTAGTCATATCCGTGCGTGTAATTGATCCCTTTTGCCACTGATTCATCTCTTTCTTTCACACTCTTTCACACTCTTTCCCATCTCATCCTTACTTTTGCTTCTGTTTCTTTTAAACTTAATGCGTATTTCAAAGTAATAGAGCAAAATCTAATTTGTACCATATCTAATTATCTTAATGCATATTTTTCCTTTCCCCATGTTCTTGAGATTAAAATTGTATTCTTTTGAGAACTTTTCAGGTATTACTTTTTTTTTCATAAAATTGTGTATTGCCATGTATAGTTCTTCACTGTTACTTGTGAAAAATACCATATTTATCTCAATAGTAATAGTGTAAGGTTACTTCTTCACTTTATTTTTGATTCAGTCTTTCTTGTTAGTGTCAGCTATGTCCTGGCAAACTTCTTGATCATGAGGTGTGCTCCAGCCCTGTTGTTCCAGCTATGTTGGTCTTCAGACACATAATTTACTGTATCATGCAGACTGTACAGGTCTCTGCTGCCAAGTGTAGCATCAAGAATCATATTTCATACAATTAGCATGATGGGAAATGAGGGATGGCAGGCTTGTGTCACACTGTTTTGATGATAAACGGGGGATGCATGAATCAGAAGTGGTTGTCAGGGTGGATCTTGTTTGGAGTGCTCTTACATCCTTTCTTCCCTTTCAGCTATGTTTGTTTCTCCTGCTCCCACTTATGTTCAACTTTCTGACCTTGCTCCTGTTACACAGATACAACATGACCAATCAGCCACACAAGATGCCGCAGAGTCAAAAGTGTAGATAAAAGCCTGAATAGATCATTTTCCTCTGTCACTTATATGTGATAAGATACACACTCCTGCAATCATAAAAGGCACAAAGTTGGAAACTTCTTACTGTTAGCATTAAACTACCTCAAGACTGGAGGAAACATATTTTAGCAACTGAGAAGAGAAAGGGTATTAGCTCCTTAGACTGAATCATAGTCTTTGTATTCTTGACAGACAGTTCTGACAAAGTGATATTTTTAAATAAAAGTTGTTTTTTTAGCCCCCCCCCCAAAAAAAAAAAACATATGGAAAGGTTGTCTCTTTTAATACACACAGAACACGCGCGCGCGCACCCTGTGTTATAACCTATGGAGACGCACAAGCAAAACCCGACTTACTGTCATTAATGGAAAAATATCATAAAGTAAGTAATGTCCGTGGACTTGTGGCTAGCGGTTTTCTAGTCTTAGGACATTTTTCTGTAGAATACTAAAATTAGAAGATAAATGGACTTCTAATTACGTCGGACTTGCTGCTCAAAAACAGCTTTGTGAGTTCACTTCAGAATAACTGCCCCATAGGATTGTACACACTTCCTGAAGTATTCGCCGTGTGATGCAGTGATACCTCCCTATTTGAAAGGCTGTATCTCCGCAACCGAATGGCACATGAAGCTGTGGCTTCTACCATATTACGCGCCAAAAGATTCTCTATCCTATATGTCAAACTCATTGTGATTGGATTGTAGGTCTTGTCGGAATTGGCAAAAAACTGAGAAGGTCCCGTCCCCAATCCAATCACAATCAGCGACTCAGAGAAGCTCATTATCATATGAAACATGACGTCACTGTTTATTCGTGGCTGCATTTGGACGAGTTATGATTTCATATACCGTGAGTTATAACGTATATTGGATATGTATTTCTCATTTCTAAGTTTCCTGAAGTCAGCGGTGAACCCTTGTATTAACTGACCACCTACTGTACCAGTTATGACTTTATATGTTGCTGAGAAGATATAGAAAACGGGAATTTTCTTCTTCGATGATGTTCGATGATCATATCTTTCTCGGCAAGCACATATACGCAGAGTGCACCATTGTGTAATGGGGGTGAACGTGCCCAGGTAACCGCGAGTGGAGCATGAAGCACAGTGCAGTGCAGTGCCGGTGGAACTTGCTGTGGTCAACATTCCAACATGATTGTGAATCTACACTACATCAGCTTTCAGTTTCTATTTGTGCATCTTTTAGAGTGTACTTGGGTTTTGCTATTAATTTACTGAAGTTGCTGCACATGACCAGAAAGCGACTGTCAGCAAGATAAGATTGATACCTCAGTGAGTGTGTGCGTATATGTGTGTGTGTGAGTGTGTGGTCAGTTAAAAAGCAGATAATGTAAACAATTTCATGAAAAGCATGTAATTCATGTTGTCAATGTAGATTTAACCCATATAATGCTATGTTTATGACTGCCCCTATGTTGTTTCTGCAGCATTTTACCCATATTCGACAATGGACCAGTCCGTATCACTGATGTGTGCACGACGTGTGTGGCAGACCGTGTAGGCTCATGAATAATTCAAAGCGTGCACCTTGGCGTTCTGTGTGTGCGGGCAGCGTGCGCTCTCAGCTGTAGAATGATTTTAGTAGACTTTTGGCCAAAAACCTTTCCATATGAAAATGATAGAAGTACCATCTCTCTGAAAAAGAATACATGCTGCAGAAAATCATCTTGTCTTTTTCTGTCATCACTAAACATGTTGTACTTATTAAGAAATCCTCTTTTATACTTACGAACATGAAGTCTTGTGCTCATAAACTCAAAACATGGCATATACTGGTTGTAACTTGCCAGCTGTTTCCATGGTAACCATGACTAAATCACACTTTATGCCCTCAGTAAGAGCTGTATAGGTCCAGAATTGCCAGAGTCAAGTGTACAATAATGATCAGTTAGAACAGCCAGAACTACAAGTGACAATGAAATTTGGTATAGATGAGAATGTGTGTCTCTCATTGAACAAGAGAGATGAGATAAAAAATGAACACATCTTGTGACTGGCTACTATTCGCAATAGAGAGGTCTATCCCTAGTCTCTCATTGGTTGGCAGTGCATAACACATGTAAGTGATGGCCAATAGGGAACAGTGACTAAGCCCATTAAAATGTTACTGTCATCCTGTTGCATATTGAGAAGGATGAAAGTTCTTCATCCTCAAAAGAGAAAGAGAGGGAGGGAGCAAAAGGTATGAAAATTGGGCCTTCCTCTGAGAGAAAATTCCCTTTGCCCCTTAGAAAGATGATGAATGAATTTTTGGTGTTATCTTGATTCTGCATTTTGGTCACTTTCTTCATTAATATCTCTGCTGTTAGCATGACCTCAGAAATTCCAATAATTCCTGTCATGTCCTGTTTTCCTTTTTAAGTACGTAAGAAAGATAGCAATATTTTTCATTTTATAGGATAGAAAATCTTTTTATTTGTTCAGAAATAAGAATAAAGAACTATTTTTTCTCCTCAGAATGAACCATACACTTGTTACACATGTAACCAGAAAGAATCATTCAAAATGACAAATCATTGATCAAAGTTCATACAGTTTATTTTGTTGGATCCTTTTCCTTCTGTTTTAGTACATTACTTGCAATTTGCAAAGTGATAGACAGAGAGAAAAGAGATATGCTACAGTTTGAGCAAAAACAGTGTTTTCACTATTTTCTTCCATTCATTTTGTTGTTGCTGTTGCATTTCATATCATTTTATTGCATTATTTGCTCCTATAATTACTCATTTTATTTACTCACATCCTGGCAGGAAAAAAAAAGTAAAGTTAAGCAGTTGTTGAGATGATAATGATAAAAAACAGTACATTGGTTATCATTGCTGTATCCAGTGAAACTACAGTGAAACCTGCCTTAGCAGCCATCTGTCTATAGCAGCTACCTGTTGTATTACACGGTCTCCTAAGTAAATGATTCCCCGGAGAGAAAAACAATGTTAACGACCCTTTCAATAGCAGCCAACTGTGTATTACAGCCACTTCCCACTCTCATTCCCCCCCCCCCCATCTCCCTTTGGTGGCCACTTTTGACAAGTTTGACTGGAGGCCTATTTGAATGTGTGGGGAAAATACTGATGCTGAATCAAAGTGCTGTTAGAGATTATTTGTACTGATGTTGCCAAACTTTTGCCTAACAATGATTTTTATATGATGACAAATGAGAGAGTCTGTTTTTGTTTGCCACATAACTTCTGATCATTCTGCATGTTTGCATCCTGTAGATCTGCATGCAAAGCTTAGAAATAACTAAAAAAGTGCAGTTTACCTTTTTCTTGGAGCAGTAGTCTGATTCACCAGACCTATTTTTTCTTTGTAACCTGTTATCTTTCACTCTGTTTAGTAACCATAATAGTATCACAATATTTTAATTTCATTATTTGTGAATAGTCTGCTTGGTTTGTTTGTACATTGTACATCTTCCATGTTTGAAAGCATGAACCCAGATGCCCAGTGTAGCTGTTCAATTGTTATCCATTCAGCGTCATCTTCTGTTATGGTGATAGAGATGCACATTTGCAGGGAGAGTCTGGTAAAATAGACCATTTTTTTTTATCAAGACAGCTACTCTATTCCCATGACAAATTGAGCAATTTGTGGAGGTACACTGACACCAACAGTACATAGGGCAATCCCTGAAATTCCATGATGGAAGACTTCAGTGTTTGTTGCTTGACATGACACACCCCTAACTGCCCTTATGAAAGTCAGTTTATATCGACCAGACTTCAGTATAAGGATATCGTAATAAACACAAAAGGCATTAATCTTTATTTAGAAGGAAAAGATATGGATAGTATGCAGTATTCCTATAGGTGCTCTTTCTCTATTTACTTATGAACACCTCAAACTAATTTCATTTTCCTGAAGTTGAAAAGATTCCTTGATCACATTAATTTCAAAATGTTGGACTCTTACTTTATTGCATTTTACATAATTTGCAGATTACTTGTCATTTGAGACTTGAGTAAACCTGTTTCCTTTAAAAATTTCCTCTCATGATTTCCAAATGAATTCTAGAATGCACTATGTTTGTGCATACACTGTTTATCATCTCAGACAAAGTCAGTATTAAATATCAACTATTCTTAAATTCATTGATTAAGAAGCCCCACAGCACACTAACGAACTACTCAATACCTATGAGTCTATTTACCATTTATGATCTTCTAAACAAAAATCCCTAGTTATTCTAAAATCTTTACTGGTCTTTTTGATACTGTACCTGCACCAGCATATACAGTCTACTACGTATTTTGCTTCTCTGTCTCGTGATGGAAAATTTTACTCTTTGATTTCTAATTTAAACTTTTTAAAGTCCTTTCATGTGTCCAGCCTTCCTATTGTAGAATATGACATGTTATGTTTGGGGTGTTTTTTGTGGGATTATTTTGTATCTGAGTAAATCTGTGGTTTTTTCTGATGGATCAAGATTTAAGCTGCCCCTGCTGATGTGATCCTCATATTGCTTCTTTCAAGAAACTTTTGTCCATCATGAAATATTGACCACATGCTCTTTGACACACTCTTTCATATCAAGTGATATTTCAGGTAACAGAGTATATAGTGCTTCAAGTTTGTCACAAAGGAAATTTCTCTATTACATAGGTTTCTTGGAAGTCTTGAATTTTTGTACTTTTCTCATATTTTTCCAGTTTCAAATGAAAAGGCACTCTGTCAGACAAACAGAGAGTAGAGTAGAGCTAGAAATAGAGTCGAGTTTCATTAAAAAAAAAAAGACAAACTTCAGTGAAGTACAACCCACTTGTAAGAACATAAAACTGTAAAAGGTGATGTTGATGATTTAGAAAGTGCCTGATAGTAGTCACCGAAGCTGAAGCTCGACTCCAACCCCACTTCAAATGGCCTGTGTCATGTCAAGCCTCTCCTAAAGAGGAAGTGACTTACCCCTCTGGACTACTATAAGAGCTACCAGCATACTAAACCAGAAGGTCAAATCCCTTAAGTTCAGCCTCTTTGCAGGCAGTGAACTTTTAAGATGACTGCATACAATTATCACATCCTCTGTTTCATGATATGACCTTTGGTAGAAGAACAAGATGGTGTGCTAGTGTTTAATAGTTAACCCTGTTGCATGGTTTAATGTGTTTCAGTTTTACAAAACAATGTGGATGGTCCTCTTGGGCACCATCTACACAGTCATCTTAAGCATTGCCCAACACTGGGGCCTCTTGGAGACTGTATATAGTACACTGATTTGTGATTTTCCTACATCAATAACTGTGGCCTCAAAGAAATTGTGTGTTTTCCTCTGGCTGTATACATAAGTTGAGCAAGCTAGGCTGGGCATAGAAATATCTCAAGTGTTGCAGTTGATATGTGCTACAGCAGAAAATCTGACTTGCACTAATTTGCCATCTGTGTTGTTTGACTTCTTTGCTTCCCTCTCATCTTTGTTGAGTGCATTTTCATATTTGAGATAATCTTGCAAGCCGATGTCTGTGCATACCCTGAAAACTAATGGAATGTATGCTTAGCACTGAACATGGCTGTGCATGTATTGGTGTTATAACATGTAAGCCTACTAGTGACAGATACCTACATCTCTTAAGAATGATTTATGTTTATAAAGAGATCCTTAAAGTTAGCTTGGAGAATGAAATTACTACACATGAATAAGGATAATTTATAAGACACATAATATTAGACAGTTTTGTTAGCAATTGTGTTGTTTAGTTGTTTAAAGGTTTTTTATATTGAGTGGGTGATTTTTTTGGGGGGATTGTAAAGATACCACAGGTTAAGTGATCACCTGACATAATTGAAAATTAAGAAAATTTTCAGATACTACAAGGGTTGACCTGTCAGAAAATGCCCATTTCCAGCACCCAGAACTCAACTTGTTTCTCAACTCACCTTTGGTACAGACTCTGACCTGTTGGCAATCTGTGTGGTTGTGGAGTGGTCTTCATTTCAACTTCACAGAACATTTACTCTTACTGCCATTGTTTTACCTAACAAAAGCAGGTTGTCAAATTACCAAATTTGATGTTGCAGCTGTTCAAAGAAATACCCCTATCCTGCCTGACTGTGCCTCTAGCATCAACTCTCTACTGTTTGCTACATTTGTGACATTGCATTTTGTTGGAAGCTTTTAAGATGGTTCACTTCTGATTGTGATACCACAACAGTTTTCTGTGGAGTTGTAGACACTAGAGAAGTTCGCGATAAGAAGAATTGATAGGTGGAATGATGCACATTTTCCAGTGGAAAGACTTGTAAACATACACAGATAAATGTATTAACCCGTTGAGGACGAGTCCCGAGTATACTCGGGCAAGCGTCTATGGGAAATGCGTGTTGTAGCAAAATCAAACCGTCCTCAACGGGTTAACCAAAATGTAAGATAACTGGAATTAAAGTTAGTCTAATACATTGGATCTACTTTACTGACAAACCAAGAAGCCATTTATTAATCAATCAATAAGCGTGTGTTTTTTTCACTTTGGGAAACACAAATGTTTTTAATATATCAATTTGTTGTAATGCCATTTGAAGCCAATTTTCCATTTCTGTTCCCCTGGTAATTGTAGATTTCTGCCACTTTGCATTCTTCAGTTTGATCCCCACCAACTGGTTCCTACTGTGACACAGAATATCCCACCTACCCCAGAAAACCAAATCCTACAAATAAGATAGAAAAACAACATCCCTGAAGTTTGACTCCCCATGTAACTTCTTCTGTAGAAGTGTATCCTTCATAGTTGAAGATCAGCACACTGCAGAGTGGTGCTTATGAAGTGTAACTTATGGTGCTTTTAAGTTATTTTAGGTAATGTTACACTTGCAGTCTTCTCTGTTAGTGTAAGAAACAACTAAATGATAAGTTTATCCCCTGTGACAACTTTGCTCTTTTGCACTCCTCTGATGAGCTGTTGCATGGCAAGCTAATTTATAGCCATGTAAACCATAATCTCTGTTCATACTACCACCAGACTTTCCGTTGATGGCACTCACTTGTTCAATTTAAACATTTTTATGAGGGCTCTCTTGTCTTCAAGGGTATTAATCAATTAGAACTCAAACAGGAAATGAAAGAAAATGTCTTTAGATTTTGTGCAAATAAATCTGAGGTAATTCTTCCAAAAAAAAAAAAAAAAAGCCATCCATTCTAAGGCAATGCTATGGCAAGTTTGAAGTTATCTTCTAGAGAATAGTACTAAACTTTAAATTTCATAAAAGAATCAGACAGAATTGATAATTTTAACACCAGTGATTTGAATTGCATCTGTGTCAGTAATGAATTATAACATGTAACTTAGTTATAGAAAGATAGTTCCAGTCGAGAAATTGACTAGATCACCTAAATTTTGTAAACTATGCCAACACACTTTTTATTTCATACAGTTGTGTGCAAAAACAGTTCTGCATGTAATGTAATGTTGATTTAGAGATGAGAGGTTTTGCTATTATATGATATTTTGTGTATGTGTGTGTGTGTGTGTGTGTGTGTGTGTGTGTGTGTGTGTGTGTGTGTGTTAGTTAGTTATCTTTCTTAAGACTGAAAATGAAAGGTTCTTGGCTTCTCAAATTACTTACTATGACTGATGAGTAGTCAGTTCAAACTCTGCCAAAGAGTTTTGTTGACAAAAGTAATACCACAGTATTACTGCTAAAAATACCCCAGACTTGTCGCCATGTTAATGCAATGAAACTCTGTATAAAAGTAATGAGGTGATATTTTCCCCATTCTTCCTCAATGACTGCACCTACAAATGCACTCAATTCAATATTTCAGTGAAAGTAAATTGCAGCCAAAATATATGGTTTCCTCTCACTGCAATACCATTTATAGCTCCATGACATCAGATCAGTGAAAGCATTGGGAGTTTGCCTTTTTATTGTCTGCCACGTGATTTTTTTCTTAAATCATATGCAGTTAGGTTCAAATTACATCTAGCGCTCAACTCACTGATTCTACCAGAGCACATGGCGCTGTTGCCAATGGCAACAATCAACACATAATTGGAGGGAATCTGAGCTGTAAAGCGTGGCAAATCCTCCATGTTAAGGGAATGTTATTCATTCATTTACTTGTGTTTTGCCTGCACTACGTGATGTCGGGACACTTTCTTTGCTGTGCCATAAGTGGTAGTGGCTGGAGAAATGGCAGGAGAAAAGATGCCGTGTTGTAACTTTGTTGTAGCACTAACAGAAAATGTTCTATTCCTAAGTACTTTCAGATGATATAGAAAACAGAAAATTATAAAGCATTTGTTGGATGACATCAGATAGACAGAAGATTCAGTAGTTTAAAGGCAAAATATATTAAGCTGAAAGTATAAAGGGAAATTGATAAAATCAAACAGAAAATGAATATTTGTAACATCTGTTAGGGTTAGAAGACATGGAATAAGTCAGTCTGTCTGGCAGAAAGTTTCACAGGCAATAAAAACTAGCATAATAAGCTTCTTCATTAGAAGTTCTTAGAATAGATGGGAATGACAATGATTATACTATAAAAGGGGGAGGGGAATGGATGAACATTGTGCCTTGATTTTCTTTGTATGCTGTTGGCCTCATAAAAAGCAATGATTTGCATACACTGCACAGGATGAGTGATAATTTTGATAGCATCAGCTCAATGATTACTTCAACATAAAATTGCTATTCATAAAATCCCCATAAACAATGTACAAGAGCTACTCAAGTCATCCATTTAGAGCCCTAGTTACATGTCACTTTATAGGAATAGGGTTGCAGTTCTGAAAACCCAGTATTAGTATTGAAGAATTACACAAGATAGCAATTGGTTTATTATGCATCTACATGAAGTAAGGTTTTTGAATGTATGTGTATCACAGGTAGAGTCTGAGAGGTGCAAATACTGTATGAAAAGTATGATTTAGCTTCCTATCTCACCAATGGTATCAGTTACATGTGGATAGTCAAAAGGTTTATTCTTTAATTTCCTTTCTGCCCCACAGAACCCCAGCCTGGAACTATGGACCAAATGATGATAAGCACTGGATCATCCGCCGTGCTGAGCAGCTGACTGACGTTGAGAAAGATTTCACAGATGCCTTACAGAGGAAAAGGCTCATCACACTCTTGTCCGTAGATGATGCCATTGAGAAGGTGGGTTTCTCATTTTCCTTAACCCTTTATACATCCAGCCAGTTAGCTTATCTTGCAAAGCTTTTTCATAAGCATTCATTAATCCATCTAAATTTGACCTAGTAGTAGATCAGCAAACTAACCCACTTGGATGAAGCTATGTGCCTCAGTCCAGCAGAAAGGCCATGGTGACACAGCAGAGATTAGATTAGATTATGTGATCTTCATTCATTGACAGTTAGTTTGTAGAGATCTGTACCAATTGGCAAAAGAAGTACAGCAAGGGTTATTCACATGATTTGCATTTGCATCCATAACCATAGCAGTTTGGAAGTGGTGGCTTTCCAATAGATAAAGTAAATAGAAGTAGGATAGTAGGAGTAGGAGTAGGAGCAGTAGTAGTAGTAGTAATAGCAGCAGCAGCAGCAACAACAGTCCTGTAGTATAGTAGAAGTGAAAGATATGATGATGATGATGATGATGATGATGATAATAATTATGATATTAATATCAGTTTTATTAAAATGGCTGTAGTGTTCATAAACTGTACACATCCCATTATGAACTGATGCCTGTGTTACTGTGATACAAATGGATGCAAGTCAATGTAGTGGTAGTTGCTAGTAGTAGTATGAAAATAGAAAAAGTTGATTGAAGTTTGAATAGTAGCAACATAAGTAATAGAAAAAATAGAAGTAGAAGATATGCAGTAGTGGAAGTAGTGTAGTGGTAGAAATAGTAGAAGTAGTTCTAGTGCTGTCAAAATTGTTATATATGGCCTGTCTATATAGACCACTTGTCCAGTAGAGGATTGAGGATTTTCATGCAAATAAACCTATGTCTATAAAGACTGCAACTTCTTTGTGAAGACCATTTTTAGTCTCCATTTGGTAGTATATGGACTGAAAATTATTTTTGAGAGTTGTCAAGTAGAAAAAAAAAATTCTTTTCTCTTCTAGTTGTGAATAACAGTTGCTTTAATCTAGTTAGTACTTTGATTCCTATCCACTTCAGCTTTAAGAGGCCAGCCTTTATTTGCTAAGGCAGCCCAAACAAGAGATCTTCCCAATCGTCAAGACAGTCATTTCTACCAAGGAGATGATAATAGCAAGGGCTATTGTTGTCCTCACATGGCAAATGACCTGTACCACTGGGAAATTCAGAGTGGAAATTGAAAAGTGCACATTTTCATTTTCTCCCAAGGGATGGATTGTCTTCTGTGATTGTGCACAGCGAAGAACGTGCCAAATATGAATGTGTGACAACCAGCTCGTTTCCAGTAATTGTAGATTTCATTTTTTTTTTTTTTTTGGGGGGGGGGGGGAGGCGGTGGTTGGAGAAGGGAATGGGATTTGGACCATCTAGCTATATTTACCTGTGTGTGAAGACTAAGTGACCTTTGCGGCAAAACAAAAGAGATTTTTGCTTTGAATCTTAGTCACTATTCACTCATTATGACCTGAATGATATGCTGTCAATGGCATTATTGACGAAACTTGAGCTTGTGGAATTCCTGCAGATAGCCTTTCAGCCAGGAAAGTAGCTCATAAAAAGTTTTTTTTTTTATCATGTGTGAGGGAAAAGGGTTAAAGTTTGGACTATAAATTTACATACAAGAAGCAGTAAGATATTTGCTACTCTGGCTAGTTACAAATCCCTTTTGAAATCGGCATCTCAGTATAATTTGGAACAGGTGCACTTCTTTTCTTTTTTTTCCTCTGGTTCAATAACCTATATTCAAGGCTTTAGGTCAGTTTTTCTAATTTGTTACATTAGCAGTTTGCATGAATATCTGGACAGGGACTACTAAACAGCCCTGAAAGGTCTTTTCCCTACAAATGGGAAAATGTGCAAAGGAGGCAGGCATACTTCTATGAATTTTTGTTATTATCTCAAGACATTCAATAAGAAAACTCTTAAAAACAAGCTATAATGTACTAAAAACTTCTGTATCTGGATGGTGTGGTGTGTTGTCCCAATTCTGAGATCATATTTCTGTCAGTGACAGTGATGGACATGGACAGCACTCTACCTTGATACTAGTAGTGAGCCAGACTCAATGACCTCACAACTGACCTAAATGACAAGGACTCGCCAGAGATTTGACCTGTAACATCAGGGGGCTTTGACCCCATGGTGTCTGCTGCTGTCTCTGGCTTACAGAAGCAAAGGGCATATCAAAAAATCATACTGAGTTAGAAGGGAACGGAGAACATGATTTCATAACATGTATGTTGTGAGAAAGGATGAAAAGTGTGATTGTAGCATAAATCGTTTAAGTGGTAAAAAAGTTATCTATATATATTAGTTTTTGTACTTGTAAGTTGCTCCTTGTTATGATGAAATATTGATGTATACAGAAACCACTAATCTCTCTTGAGTTCAAGTCATTAAATATCACTTGTTTGCTTCAACATCATGCACTGTGCATTGGTTAAAAAAAATGACATCAGATACAAGAATGCATAATGTTAAATCTTGCTGTAACTACAAAGAAGGAAATTCATTGCTGCAAGGATAGTATAACATTGTGTATTTTCTCATGGCCAAAGTATGAATCAAGTTTAATCAAATTCAGTAGGCCCACATCTCAGGGGCATACTATCAAAGTAGAGGAACAAAGTATATGAGTAGTAACTCACTGATAGTTATTCATCTTTTTCCATTTTATATCTTTTTTTTTTTTTTTGCTTGTTGAAATTTGGAGCATATGAAAAATCTAAACTTCACATAAAAATGTGCAAGATGTATAAACATGCTGTGATGTAAGCAAAACATAATGTATATGGGAGTAGGCTTACACATATACTAAGACCATTTGGTGAGAGAAAATAATTATGTTACTCTTGATCTGTAGCTAATATGTTACTGAACATTTATCAAAGTTCACCAGTAGCAGCTGCTGTAATCTTAGGAAAGAGAAAAAATACTCCCTAACGACCGAACAAAATATGCGTGTGGACACAGAGTACAAAGTGGTTGAATAAACTCAGAGACGGAATAATCTGGGGCCTTCAGCACAGTTAAATTGAACATATTGGAGAGGAAATCACACAAATTTGTTGATTTGTTACCTTCACACAGGGTCATGCCTAGTACACTGGAATACACTGAAGCATTTATTTGTTGTTTTCTGTAGTATACAACCTCAAAATGAAACACAGCTTTTTATGAAAATGGATCTCATCAAAATATACTTCACTCCATACATCCATGTGTAATATGCAATAACTGGCTATCAATGTGTTATCTCTGTTAAACAGCTAATTACAACACATGGTGAATATACACACCTTTCTCCTCATATAGACCAGTCACTCTCATACAAATAACAGTGTCTGACTAGATTGCAGTTTGATATTAAAAATCAGTTCAATCAATATGACCATGATTGGATCAGGAAATGCATTGTTGAAGGAAGATGAGATTCTGTGATTGAAGGTATATATTAACTTGATGGGAAAATATGCCTGAATCTCTCACACAGGATTCCAGCAATTAACAGAGTGTCCAGAATGATCAGCCATCTCCCTCCCTCCCGCATTCATCAGCAAATTGTTGTGAATTGACAAGTGGTACAGTATCAGTGAAGGACTCTCTGTAATGAAAGTGTGGAAGTGATCAATGGTGGCAGTAGATTTCTTCCTAACTTTTCACCACCACAACCCTTCCACAGGTTCATTCCCTGTCAACTGCCTAGAAAAGGAATTTGACAATTTTTTTCCATGTAGGGTTTTATGTAATTGTGATGACTGAGGAGCCTCATTGCATATGAAAATGAATTACCAGTATTCAGTACATTCTTCAATAATCTATGAAATATATATCAGTGATTCTGAAAAATTTGAAACATAAGAATAAAACAAAATGCACAAGTGGAGTCTGACATTAGCAACATAAAAGAGAATAGAAATCAAGTCATGTCATACAGAGGGCAGTTTACTTTCTGTGATATGAAAGCTAGCTACAACAGCACAAACTGGTACCAGTATTTCATACCCCAGGACCTGATATATCCTTCGCAATCCAGAAAGACATGAAAACAATCTTTCAAGGCACTGCAGGACTGCAGAATATGAAGTGATTCAATAGACAACAGACAAGTTTGAGACAATTGTCATATACATTGTGAATGCAAATTAAGGATCATTCTACGTCATTTCTGCAGAGCAGGAAACTGAACATTGTTTGTGGAGAAATACTGCCTTGCTTTGTTACTGCAGTCATTCACAGAAAAAAAAAAAAGTGTTACAGATTATTGTCATTTGAAATTAACTACCGGTATCCAAGTCTTAGATGTTTGATGACATTATGTTATCATCAGGAGTATAAGTGAGTCTGTTTGTTGGAGTGCCCCAAGTACACTTTCATTGTTAAGTATACCCTAGATCTACAACCGCACTTCTCAACCAGTGGGCTGTGATGTCAGCCAAAAATTTAATAAAAAGATTCATATTCAATATAACTGTGCCTCGAAAATAAATCATAGGATTCAAAATGGACCTCGGGTTTAAAAAGCTTGAGAAGCATGGACCTAAAAGGTTTCAAAAGGCATGTTCTTCCATAAAGTAGTATAATGGCAGAGAGTCAGAAAATATGTCATAGATGATGAGTAAATTACATTTTTTGATTGCTTGAAATGTAGATTTCTTTTTTGGTTGCAGCAATTATATCTAACAAGATTCTATTATTCAACTCACCAATTTCTCATTTGTCACTGTTTTTAATGATTTCCACCTCTCTGTACTATTATAAATTTTGTGGTATACAGGAGCAAGAATGAATGCAACCTGTGTGCACAAAGAAAAAGGCCTTAGTTTTTTTTTTTTTTTTTTTTTTTTTCTTTTGTGGCTTTTTAGAGGAATTCAGTTAACTTGTAATTTTGTATTACAGAAAGGATTTAGGAGAAAGGAGCACTTTGTATGACAATGGATTTGGCTGGTGTCTGGAAAGCAAGTTTGTTCCTTGCAAATACAGGAAATCCACTGAATAGATTTTAGATTCTTGAAACTTGAAACTAAGCCAGGGCTAGTATTTACGGGTGAGTTTGTACGTGGTAAATTTGTTATTTCATGTGTGTTGAGTCTCAGATACTAAGTGATTGGCACCTTTGCAAGTTTCACAAGCCGATGTGTGGTGGGAGGGAAGTATTCATTTGGGTATTGCTGGAGTATCATACTACCCATGTCAAGACTGTATTAGTTCTATAGAAAATGGAGGGAATGGGTTAAGGAATAAAATTTCAGGATGATAAGCTGCTCTGTTGAAGTAACAAGTTTTGCTTGCTTCACCTGGGTACACCTGCAGAAATGCTATTGTAGGCTAAATGTGCTTACAAAACAGGTGGCTATCAACACAAAGGCCAAATGTTAGCAGAGGGGGTTTGAATTACATGCTAACAAGACTGCTTAGCATTGTAAACAAGAGTTTTACAATTATGAAAAAAGATGGCATAAAAGCAAGCATACTACAGGCATGCCTGTGTGAAGGTCTTGTTACAGACTAAAGTTGCCAACGAGGGACTGGGCGTAAGCACATTATGAGATACAATTTCATATTTTTTCTTCTATAAATGAATACACTGAAAATGCATTCTGAATAGAAGACCTTTTTTCTCTGTGAATTCCTAAATTGTATATGAAGGATGGATTTCTCCTGACAACACTCTACAGCTAATTGCAGTGTTATACCAGCAAACAGCTGTGCTCTCAAAGGAATTTTATAGTAAGAGATTTTTTTTTTCCACATGAGAATATGAACCACCTGAGAATATGAACCACCTTTGGGCGTAAAATTTGTTGCCTCTTATTAAAGTCTTAAGACATTTCATAGTGAACCATGGAACACAAGCAAGATATCAGCCAGAATGGTATGCTAGATTATCATTTCTGATATCACTTCATCTTGAAGATTTTGAAATGATGTGTGGTAGTCACATTTGTAATTTTTTTCTGAGTTGTATTTTAAAAGTTGTTCTAACAGTAAAGCAGAAGACTACATGTAAGTATGCATTTTATTCCATTGAGGTATTTCTTCAAGGTCCAGTGCTGATTCCAACACAATGCAATTTATAGCATATTTTTGTGTCAGAAAGGTCCTATCTTTTTTTCATCTTCTAAAAAAGAAAAAAGGAAAACTGCCTGCAATATAACAAAATAGTACTATAAAAAGTATGTTCAATTTCCACTTTGATAACATTTGACAGCTCAGTTCATATTAAGCATTTAAAGTGGTTTGTATTTCATCAACAACTACAACTCAGTATTTTGGAGGAGAAAATGAATGAGTTTACTTGAACTACATCAAATAGTGGTGAAAGGAAAATGTGTTTGAAGTGATTTATTCTCATCTTATAGCTTTGCAGAGAACTTGATTTACTTGGAGAGCTGGACAACACATACATTCTGATGACATCTGACCATGGCTACCACCTTGGACAGTTCAACATGGTCAAGGGAAAGTCCAATGCATATGACACAGATATCAGAGTTCCTTTCTACATCAGGGGGCCAGAAATACCAAAAGGAATCCAGTAAGATAAAGGAGATTTTCTACTCTTTGATATTATTCTAAAATGAAGTGAATTTCATTATGTCACTTTGTGTGCCTTTTGAATGAATTTTGCATCCTATGCAAATTTTTAGAGCACAATGATCTTAGTGTTTTCTCTGAGTTTCTCTAAATTGATTTCACATGAAGACAGGCAACAACTCTTTCAGACATATGAGTTGATATTCATTCATAAGCAGTACAAATACTTAAAATGTGACCCTGCATCACAAAACGAACAGAAAGTCGCCAGACATGAAATTTTAGTTACGATCATATTCTGAAAGAGCAGACTCTAAGCTTTAAAATGATGTATAACTCCAATCAGATGGACTCTCCTAACCTATCTACATATAAATATTGGAAAGAAAGCACACACTCAGGAAAAGTGTGAACTGAGAAAAGAGGCTCTGAAGTACAGTGTCTTATTCAAGCGCTAAATCTTTACCAAGCCGTGCTGGCTGTGCGATGAATGGGACAAAAAACAGGATGTAAACCACTGGAGTAACAGCGATGAAGAGATTGTCACTTTAAACTGAAATTGAGCATGCCTTATTAACACATTCTTTTCATAATTAATGACAAATTTCAAAGCAGTAGCATCATCCTTTCAAAATTTATTAGAGTTGAAAGTGAAGAGTGTGTACAAGGTTTTTAAGAAATGAAAAGGGGACTCTAAAGACACACCTAATTACACTATTGTACCAAAAAATGTTTGATATAAACTGCTGAAAAAACACACTTTCCTGCCCGTTTTATGATCCCAAATTTTAGCATAATGTAGAAGAAGACTTGCTCTTTCAGAAAATATGAAAAAGTCAAGATCGGCTAGGTTGACCCACTTCACTTATTTTCAGTCCCCACACAAAATCAATGTGTGCGACTTTTTGTTCGTTTTGTGATGCACAGTCACAAATGATGTTTTCTTCAGCAATAATGCATCAAATCAGAGCTTACGAATTGACGGTCAATCAGTGGATAGATTGATGTCACAACTTGACTGACAATTTTCATATATTGACATACCTCACAGTGAAGACTTAATGTCTTGGGATGAAGGTACTTCTCACTTACCGAGTACAGTGCTCATATAGAATAGAAAACTGAGCTTCAAACAAGTATGAAAGTGCAGATTCATGTTTGATAACTGTGTTTTGTACTATTACTGGTACTAAAACTCTGTTTAATTATCAGTACTAATGATTTGTCTTTAATTTCATTTTTGACCAATCTTATGTTGACATATACTGAAGTTGCTCCTAACATTTCTTTTACTTATTCCAGGGTCCCAAACATTGTGCTAAATATAGACCTGGCTCCTACCATTCTGCACATGGCAGGGGTCAGCATCCCACCTCACATGGATGGAATGTCAATCATGAAATTATTCAAGCCTGCTTCAAAGTAAGTTATAAATAAGGCCCTATTTTCAAGATGTCTGCAATCATTGTAAACTAAAATGTCTGTATTCAAGCAATGACAATACCAACAAATAACTTATTAGCATTTTAGCTGCTGATACAGTAACAATAATCAATGCACATTATATTCTTTATGAAATGGGCCTGTAATGTCAGAGGTACACACTTTTTATTAGACGTAGTCTTGATCTGATTTTGTTGTATCACAAGACTGAAAAAAAAATGATGGCAGAGTATTAAAAAATATTTTAAGAAGTCAGTAATATTTCATTAAGATATCTCTTCATAATTTCTGTGGCATTTTCACTTAGATTCAATTTTTAGATATTGACCATCATATTCTATGTCAGTAATATTTCATTCTACATCCAAGCTGGATGTCATATATCACTCTATTTCATTATATTTCATGCATATTGGCATTGAGAAATTCATATCAAAAGAATCATTGAATTGAAAATAATTCATACATATATGAAAGTTTTGGCAGTTTTGTTGATTGGAAAGTCACAGTGTTTAGAAGAGTAACAGTGTCATTACATTACCCTTTCAATGGAGGATATTGTCATTCTGCATAGAGTCCACACTGGAAATTGAGACAGAAAAGGATTGGTGCCATAGAAATTGATAATAATTTTGGGGTTGTGTCCTGAAGATATTTAAGTCAAGTCAAGGTGTAAATATAAAACAATCGGTCACAGTTCTTATGATATGGCTGTGCAACTCACTGCTGTAGGTGCCAGAGGTATTACTTAGAGATATTCTCAGAGCAGCATTTTAAAATTAGACTATAAAGCCAGAAACACTCGTGTTTCATTAATGTTCAAGACGTTATTTCAACTGTACATATTTGTGGGTGGAATAATGTAATGGGATGAATTTTCTCCACAGCTTACATGAACTGGAATATGTTTGACCTGTCAGTGACTGAAACACACCTGAAATGACAGCCTTATTACATACCACAGTCAAGGGCAAACATCACACTGGAATGTGAAAAATGTTTCTTTGTTTGTTCCTGTCAAATTACCCTGGATTACTACAACTGTGTCACTGATACTATGTGTCCTTGTTTTTTTCTCTCTGAAAAGCTACAAGGTTGCAAGAAAGAGCAAAAAGTGGAAATATGTTGGCAAAGAGCCATGGAGGGAATCATTCCTGGTGGAAAAAACGTGAGTTGATCTTGTGTGGCATAAAAGGCATCTCTTTTATTAGAACTGCAAGGGATTGGAGATTTAATACTGTAGGCCTCTGTATTTGATTATTTGCAAGGGCAAACAGGTATATAGCACAAGTCACAGTGATAGATAGCTTTACCTGATTATATTGGTTAGATGAAACTGCCCTTCATATTCACTTAGATTAGTTCTAGGTAATATTAATTGTGGAAATCAGTTGATTGTTTCTCAATAAAACAATGTTTTACAGTCAGAGTACTAATTACCCTAGGTGTTATAACAATGGCAATACCTTCTATTGATTGAAGTGCTATCTAGTCTCAAATAATCATAGATGTGTATGATTACATGTTACTACTTCTGTCAAAAATGAGAAAAACATAAGAGTAAGCAGCTTCACAGTGAAATGAAAGCATGCTTTGCACATTCATACAGACTTCAAAACAGCTCTATATTCATGATACCATGCAGAGTTTAAAAAGTTAAATAAAAAAAGAACAAACAAGAAATGAAACATTTCTGTTGTGAGAATAGTGAGGTATCCTTATAGTTCTGTAAATAGTATACATGAATATCACACTATATGACAAAAGTTCAAACTTTTTTAATGCAGAGACTCAGATAAATCAAGGTGGATTCTGCTGTTTTATTTTGCATTCTAGTATACCTTGAATATAGGAATCAAGTTTCTAAACTGAAAGAAAATAGCATTATCCACCAATACATGTAGTCAAATAATACTTCATGGTGATTTTGAACAGCCATGAATGCAATGCAATACAATGGACTCCTGTTATAATGAACACTATTATAACGATATTCTGGGCCCCGTTTCATAAAAGTTGATATGACAGCAACTATTACTAGAATGGCAACTTCCCACAGGAACAGCCAATCAGGAAGCTGGATTCTTGTCATTACCATGACAATTGTCATTCCAACAAGAGTTGCTGTCATATCAACTTTTTATGAAATGGGGCCCTGGTTACTACGAAATGATAATTCATGCGACATCATTATCCGCTCTCTGTTTTTTATTGTGTATTTGTTCAGTTATAACAAAGTTCTGATGCAAGCTCTGCCAGTCCCGAGGACTTTGTTATAACTAGAGTCCACTGTATTCTTCTAACAGTTAAACTTTTTTTGTTACAGGTTTGTTTGGGGTTTTTTTTTAATGATGAAATGCAGACAGTAATTAGGGTTGATCTTCACTGTGAGTCTTGGATCAGCAATATTTGGACATTTGAATTTAGTAGATGAGGATCCCTCATATTTATTGAGTGAAATTAATGACTGATGCTGAAATAAGCTGAGAGGTCTTGGACATTGATTTTAATTTGTGTTATCAGAGGAAGATATGAAATGATTGCTTACTACTTTACACAAGGAGGAGAAAGGGAAGAAATATGCTGGGTTTTTATTTTTCTCCCATAAATTTCACTAGCTTTGATACTCCAGTTTTCATATGATGTGTGTGTTTCAGGGAGATAGATCAAGAGAGAGAGAGAGAGCGAGAGACTGAATAACTGAGAGCATGGAATTACACACACACACACACACACACACACACACACACACACACAAGAAAATGTCAATTCAGCAACACATGTGGCATGGAATGACATCTTCCTGTGTTTTGTGTAATCTGAGATTTTGAAGTTGAATAATAGGCAGTGCAATTTCACGGCATAGTTTTGACATTCAAGGTTGATATGACAGCAGGGGGAAGGGTTAGAGCTGGGATGAGTGCTTATTGTTGTGGCTCCAGTGTGGCTGATACTTGACCACTCATCGTCTCCTCCCTATGAAAGGAAAAAACAAATAATCATAAGAATGGTAATCTACCAATTAGATATCATCAATTTTTCATTTGTGCTTCATTCATTGTTGCTGGCAATCCTTCTTACTATGAATGTCAATTTGCAATTTGCTTCCTTGCACTGTTTTTGTTGCCATTCTTGCTGTTTTTGATATTGTCAATACAGCCGGTCCCCAGATGAGATGAGACAGTACATGCAGCGGGTTAATAGACCCAGTAAGGCTGATCTGATGGAAGAGCAGTGTCGTGACCCTTCCCTTCATCCTCCATGCACACTGGGACAGGTATTTTAACCTCTTTGCACCCGAACCAGCTGACACTACCTGTATGTGTGTTTTTGTGTCTGTGGGGATAGGGGAGGGCTTCAGGGGGTTTGGGTGTGTGAGAATGCTAAGGTTGATAATCTCAGAAAAACTTTTTTAGACAAGTTTATCTTCATAGCTGCAGGTTTCCATTCATCTAAACTCATGAAAGATGATGCAAATATTTACTGACTCCTTCAAAAGGTAGAATATATAGCAGGATGTTTTTATCTAATAAAGTTGTAAGTCTAAAGACTTCACATTTGATAGTTTAAAGGGTGTGTACAGTTCTGGTCGAGGTGAGGATTTAGCTTTTAACGTTTTGCGAGATATTCAGGAACCACTCTATGAGATGTCAAAGAGCATGCAATTTTAAAGGGTATCAAAAGTTTATTCGATGAAAATCGGTTTTGAAATGGCCGAGATATCCAAAAACAAGATGAAACAAAGAGATCCTAATAAAGTTGTGGCATGTCGCCTTTTATTATTAGCACTTTTATGGATATCTCAGCCATTTGAAAACCAATTTTCATCAAATAAACGTTGAATCCTTTTTAAAATTACATGCTCTTTCATATTTCATAAGAGGCTTTTCATTATCTCACTTAGGAATGCTCAAAACATGAATCCCCACCTCAACCAGTACTGTACAGTCCCTTTAAGATCCATGCTTCACTCCTGAATCAGAGACATGTTACTATATTGTACTAGGTGCTAGGTTTATCCCTTTTCTGTGTCCCTTTAAGTTTTTATGCTCATTTTGTGTTTTTTTTTTTCCTGATTTCTTTAATGTTCAGTGTATACTTTATCTTGTTTCCTTGTGTTCAATTGTGTTGATTTTGACAGACTCTTTGCATAATAGTGTTTCTCATAATTTTTCCATTTTGTGCCTAACCCTTTAACCCATTGAGGGCAAGTCCCAAGTATAATCGGGCAGGTATCTGTGGGAAATGTGTATAATTGTAGCAAAATCGAACCGTCCGCAACAGGGTAAGTACCCATGGAGGCACTCAGCTATATTTTACTGAGCTTTTTCATTAGCACTTACGTAATTCCTCACAGTTTGATATAATTCTAAGTTAAAGACACCCTCAAGCATAACAGTGTATTTTGCCATGGCCATGGCGCTACATGAATGTATATAGGTATATACATAGAGATGACAGGGATTTATTAATCTCTATTAGGTGATCATTGGTTTCAAGACATATATGGCAGTCTGTTAACAAAGCACAGTAAGGGCTCAGGACTTCCATCCCTATATGAGATTTGTTTCAATACCATCACATTCTTGTTTTACATTGTATATACATTTCAAAGTCTACATGGTAATACTGCAGTCATCAATTTCCATATAGCATTATGCATTGCCTTCTTTTTATGCCTCCGCCACGAAGTGGTGCCGGAGGCATTATGTTTTCGGGTTGTCCGTCCGTCCGTCCGTCCGTCCGTCCTTCCGTCCGTCCGTCCGTCCATCCGTCCGTCCGTCCTTCCGTCCGTCCGTCCGTCCTTCCGTCCGTCCGTAATGAATTTTGTGGACAAGGTAACTATCGAAACCTGTTGAGGTATCCTAATGAAACTTGGCATGTATGTGTATTAGGGGGTGAAGTTGTGCCTATCAACTTTTGGGTGCACATGCTCAAGGTCAAAGGTCAAAAGGTCAAGGTCAAATACATAAAATTTCACTATTTCCACCATATCTATTGAATGCCTGAAGATATTTTCTTGAAACTTAGTGTATACATGTATTACCCAATTAAGATTCTCTGGTGAAGGTTTGGGTCATGAGGTCAAAGGTCAAAGGTCAAAAGGTCAGGGTCAAATACATAAAATATCACTATTTCCACCATATCTATTGAATGCCTGAAGATATTTTCTTGAAACTTAGTGTATACATGTATTACCCAATGAAGATTCTCTGGTGAAAGTTTAGGTCATAAGGTCAAAGGTCAAAGGTCAAAAGGTCAAGTAAAAATATTGAAACTTCTTTTTTTTCTCCGTACCTTGGAAAATTGTTCAAGGTATCTTCATGGAACATAGTATATACATGTACTGACTGGAATTGATTGTATCTAGAGAATGTAGGGTTCATGGGGTCAAAGGTCAGGGGTCAAAGGTCAAGTGCAACACTTCAAAATTTTACTATTTCCCTCATATTTATGCAGTGCCAGCAGGGTTATATTTTTTTTTTTTTGCACTTGGTGTATGCATGTGTAACCTAATAGAAATTCTCTGGGAAGTTTTTTTTTTCTTCTTTTTTTTGCCTCAAAGGTCAAAAGGTCAAAGATCAAGTGAAAGTGCTGAACTAACTTTTTCCTCCATATCTCGGAAGTGGCTCAAGTTATCTTGAAACTTAGTACATATTATGCATGTTCTACCTGAAAGTGATTATCTTATGAATTTTAGGGTCAAGGGCCAGATGAAAATGGTAACAATTTACTATTCAATTCAGAAATTCACACCAATTCTCCACACCTGTACCTTGAAAATTACTCAATGCCTAAATGTATGAATGGGTCAAAGTCAAGTTAAAGTCCTTAAATCCCTAGATACATGCTCTCCTATTCATCCAATTAAACCTAGGTCAAGGAAGGTGAACATTCAACACATTTGTGAGAAATTTGTTATTTCAATATTTTGCCAATTTTGTGAAAATGTAGTCACACATTGTCCACATGTACTATCTAGACCTGTTGGGAAAATCATGTATTATGGCGGAGGCATACCAGTCGCCAAAGCGACATTTCTAGTTCCATGTTGACTTTATGTTTTGGCAGGCCAAGGTATGTGTAAGAGAAGCAGATGATTCCCTTCACATGCGAAAGTGTCGCATCAAGCACAAAGACCAGTGTGAATGTGCACCCCCACCACTCGCTGTCAAAGCAAACAGCGAGATGTCTCGGTCAGAGAGGAGACAGCAGAGAAAGTTTCTAAAGAAGCACACTGGTGCAAGTGGTCAAGGTGAGCTGGACTTCTCATGTTTCCTAAAATATGATATTTAAAAGAAATGATTTGGTTTTCAATTGCTTCTTTTTGTTTTGTACTGCATGCTCAGACAGCCAAAATTATTGACGGTAACCATGTTGTTGGGTCAATTCTAATATCTGACAACATATACAATGTACTGGATGTTGTGAATTATTTGTATATAATACATTGTACAACTATCAAAGTTTTGTGAATGAAATACGAGAGAACTTGTGCATGGATGTATGACAAAGGTGACATCACAATGGAGATCATAGAAGTACATGTAGTAGCATCATACTAGGAAAGGAGCACATATATGCATACAGAAATCAGCATGATATTGTGGATTCAAATGTTTTTCTGTGATTCCTGTTTTTCTTTGATTTCACATCGCTTGTGAGGAAGGCAATTTCAAGGCAAAGAGTTTTCTGCGTGGGAAGCGAGAAGTGTCCTATGAGACATCTAATGAGGTCATGCTGCTGAACAATGAGGTCATCGACAATGCTGGACTGGATGCTATGTGCCAGATTCTGGCCAATGAGACCATTATCTGTGATAATGAGGTATTCTATTTTCACTCCAGCCATAAACCAGAATAGTATGTCCTAGAAGATGATTACAAAAACATAGTATTGTAACTCCCACAGTAGCAACTTGAAATTTTGCAGGTGATCTAGGTTGTAAATAAATCTTTCAATTGTGCAGTTTATAACAATCTGCACACACCAAAAAAAAAAAAAAAAAAAAGAAGTGTGAATGAGCAATTCCTGTAAAGTGCCAGCTGACAACTTTGATATAGATTTCATCTATATGCCAAGCAAAGCAGACCTTGTATCATCAAAACCAATAACTAATGTTGTTCTGATGATATTGTGCTAAGACATAGCAGTATAGTTCTTGATGCATCCATCTGTCATTTTTGTAGCAATTTTCCTTAAAATGATATAATAGACAGGTTCAAAGACATATATAAAACCTCTGGAACTGCAACTAAATCTACTTCCCTTCCCCTGGGTCATGAGGGTTATTGAATCAAACACCTCTATTGGTCATTCACTACTATCCTCTTCCTTTGTGTCAGGTCTTTGCATCAAGACAGGCTTGGCGAGAACACAAGAAATCAGTGGAGAATCAGCTACGCTACTTGAGACGCTACATGGGGAAACTCAAGGAGATCAAGACCTTCCTCAAGCACTTCCGTCCAGACAAAGAGCTCCTGGACTCACTTCCAAAGGGTGAACCAACATACAGTGTAGAGATCCCAGAGAATTTGATGCCTTCAATAGGCTCTGAGGAGCCTGAAAGTTCTGAGGCAACCAGCAGCATGACCTCCGAGGCTCCCGTTCAAAGTGAAGGAAATAGCAGCAGCATTCCTACTGGATCCACAGAACCTGGAGACAGTTTGGAAGAGTCAGAAGATGAAGGGATGCATGTCGTCATGGCAACAGTTGAGATGGAGGAAACTGAACAAGAGAGCATTGACAGGACTAGGGACCAGAATGAAGACAAACAGAGTTATACTGGTACAATGATTGGTGGAGAATGCGTCTGTGAAGAGACAGAAGTTGTTGAGATGGACATGGATGACCTTGAGCTTGAAGTTCCACTCATTGAAATGGGCTCAGAACATTTTGATCCTGAAGAAGAAGATGATGATGATGGTGAAGATTATGTCAGAATGCAGGATGATGAAGAGGAAGATCAGGTGGAGGTTAATGAGTTCTTGCAGTCACCACTACTTGAGATGCAGAGGTGAGAGGTTGTGTCCTTTGTTAAACTAGTATGGATCAGTCAGAATGCCTCTACAGTATACTCGGTGAAAGCAAGCATTTCATGTAATTTATAAATGATGCCATGCAGGTTTGTGTTCATCTTACTAGATAGCTCTCCTGTAGTCTATCCACAATTCAATGCACCATCTTTTAAATGATTCCTTTTCATATGTGAGACTGCAATAGTCATAGTTTAACATTTCATAGCACATGTTCAATAATTAGTTTTTGCTGTTTTCTGTTTTTATACCCCCGCCAAACGAAGTTTGAAGGGGGTATATAGGAATCAGCGGACGGTCGGGCGGTCGGGCGGTCGGGCGGTCGGGCGGTCGGGCGGTCGGTCGGGCGGGCGGTCGGGCGGTCGGTCGGTCGGGCGGTCGGTCGGGCGGTCGGTCCGTTGCAAATCTTGCGTCGCGAACTACTTCCTCATTTTTCAACCGATTCCCATAAAACTTGGCACAGATGTGTGCCTTGGGTTGTAGATGTGCAAGACGTATTTTTTGACAGTACCCAAAAGTACGTTGCCATGGTAACGGCATATTATGGGCAAAAATGGGTACAAATCTTGCGTCGCGAACTCCTCCCACAGTTTTTGATCAATTTTTATGAAATTAGGTACAGATGTTCATCTGAATATGTTAATGTGCAAGACACATATTTCCGCAGTGGCAAAAAGTGCGTTGCCATGGTAACGGCATGTTATTGGTAAAATATAGGGCAAAATGCTTCATGGCAAAACTGCTTCATCAGTGTTCTTCCAATTCTCATGGAATTCATATTGAATGTTTGTCTTAGGATATAGGTCAGCATGACACATTTCTTGACAGTGACAAAAAGTATGTTGCCATGGTAACAGCTCACATATTATGAGCCAAAATGATGGAAAATTTTGTGTTGCAAACTACTTCCTCAGTTTTTGCCCAATTTCCAAGAAACTTGGTACAGATGTGTGCCTTTGGTTGTAGATGTGCAAGACACATTTTTTGACAGTACCCGAAAGTACGTTGCCATGGTAACGGCATATTAATGGCAGAAGATCAAGGAAAGATCTTGCGGATTTAACTACTTCCTCAGTTTTTTGACCAAAGCTTATGAAATGTGGCACACACCTTGATCTTGGTGGGAAGATGTGGAAGACATATTTTTCGGACGTGTCGGAAGCTGCGTTGCCATGGTAACGGCATATAAATGGCAGAAGATCAAGGAAAGATCTTGCGGATTGAACTACTTCCTCTATATTCGACTGAAGCTCATGAAATGTGGCACACACATTGGTCTTGGTGGGAAGATGTGCAAGACATATTTTTTGGACGTGTCGGAAGCTGCGTTGCCATGGTAACGGCATATTAATGGCGGAAGATCAAGGAAAGATCTTGTGGATTGAACTACTTCCTCAGTTTTTGACTAAAGCTTATGAAATGTGGCACACACAATAGTCTTGGTGGGAAGATGTGCAAGACATATTTTTCGGACGTGTCGGAAGCTGCATTGCCATGGTAACGGCATTTAAATGGCAGAAGATCAAGGAAAGATCATTCCTTGGGTAAGACTGTCGTCACGGGGCGGGGGTATTAATCACCTTAAGTGATATTTCTAGTTGTTTTTTGCATTGTTTGGAAGCAAAACTTGACTATTTATATTGTTTTTCACAGCTCAATAGATTTTTAAGAGAACACAGACAGTTCTCAGCTATAATATTGCTTAATTCCACACTCTGCAGTTTCATGTTGCTACATGTATTACAGTATTTTTCTCCCAATGGACAGAGATGATCAAAACCAAGTTCTGAGAAAAAGCCACAAGAAAGCCAAAGCCAAGGCTAAGGCTAAGAAACTCAAACTCAAGGACCGAATGAAAAGCAGAAAACCTTGCCACCTTCCTGGATTAAGTTGCTTCTACCATGACAATGACCACTGGAAGACTCCTCCATACTGGACACGTAAGCATTTTACAGAACAGGAAGGGGACTTCACATTTAATGCATATGTTATGTTCTTGTTTTGCTGTCAGGTGAATAAGCCAGTTCGGGGTTCCAGTTTGAGCATGAGCAGAAAAAGGTCATTTGTACCAAGAGACAGGCTGGTTTTTAATTTCACTGAGATAAGCATCTGTAATGCTATGATTATTCATGGATCCTTACAAATGGTGCCTGCCAGGATTATACATCCACCTGACAGCAAGCCTGGTATTTGGCAGTGTTAACAGAACAGAAAAAGTTTGTTAATGCATGGACCCTACCGTGGTAGGGTCCATGGTTAATGTATTCAAAACAGCACAATGAAATAGATGCTTCCCAAAGTGTTGATTGACGAACCATTCTGGTCACTTCATCTACACTGGTTCATTCTTTGTTAGAATACGAATTCCGTAAATTGCTACGTTAGGCAAGCTGCTGCATTATGTCGCTTTGACCTTGAGTGAAGTGCCTAACCAACTGAGAAAAATGAAAGGTCATTTGTACCCATGTGCACATGAGCTATCTCCGAACTGGCTTATTTTTACACTCAACAATCAGAAGTTTGGCAATAGTTTATGCATCAGTATGTCTAATGAGATGGCTCTTCAGAAAATGGAGAGAAATCTCTCTTTGTGCAAGCTGTATATAGCTCTGCTATTTGAAGAAAGGATCAGCAAAACCTGTAGAAAAAAAAAAAATTGATTAGAGTATTAAAGCACTTTGATGTTGAGCTTTATTGAGTAGTACTGTATGAGAACTACAAATGATAAGGCTTAGATATAGCGTTACTTTACACAGAAAGGGTCAAAATTATTTGTATGATAATGGTAAATGTATTAGAAATAAAAGGTACCTGTACAAGGGAATATAACACTGACAGGTTTTAGAATAAAATATGTAAACAGGCAGAGATGATGCAGTTGTCCAGTCGTACCAGTCATGTGACTGCCACATATTCAAGTAAAGTTCCACCTTCTTATGAATTTGTGAAAACTGGAGGGTGTCACAGAGAAAGTATACAGAAACAGTGACACTGTACAGGATGCAGATACTATGAATTGGTAGAAGAAAGTGATATCATCGGTGGGTGAAAGATAAACTAAACTTGGTTTATTTCACTGTTTCTGGTGACAAGACTGGAGCCTTATCATAGTAATTATTGGCTTTTGTTTTCTTTTTTTTTGTGTCATTTGTGCTACATTTCACAATTCTCACCATGAGTATATCAGTACACAGGTACCAGTACTTTGTATTGTTACCTTTTTTTTTGCAGAGGGTGCAATATGTGCCTGCCTGAACACAAGAAATAACTCCTACTACTGTGTAAGGACTATCAACAAAACTCACAACTTTCTCTACTGTGAGTTTGTCACAAATTTCCGGGAGTATTTTGACATGAGGCCGCATGTGGATCCCCATCAGGTAGGAAGTGGCATGGCATGATTATCCATGGCAACAGACTAAGTGGAGATGTGTGAATTCTCAACATATACAATGTATCTTTGCATGTCAATATTGACTTTTGGATTTGTTCTTTCTTCATCTGTTAACTTTCCCATTCACAAATTATGTACATTGCCATCTCTGTCACTTAGAGGGGCTGTGCTACATAATACAGTACAATATACATCAATTAGAGGGGCTATAATATAATACAAAACTATGTTCCCAGCAAAATGTGTGTGTGCTGTTCATTGATTCTTGACACTGTAAACAGGTACTACTTAACAAGCTCTACAAATGCTTACGTCAAGGTATGAAGTACAATGTAGTCCAACCACTGTCAGCATTGATTCATGAATATTCAATTGAACTTTCACAATCTTCTGTGTTATTCCATCCTGTAGCTAACAAATAAAGCCTCGTCCCTAGATCCCAGCATACAAACCGAGTTGCACATTCAGATAGATGACTTTAGAACGTGTCGAGGAAGGAGATGTCACCCTTCTGGTAGGAGAAGGAAGAGCTCACAGAAATCTAGTGGTAAGTTTGCTTTCAGAAACCACCTTTTGAGGCGTGTAAGGGAAATGATGGCAATGACAATGAGCACGGTTTGAACAGAAGTAACCAACATTGATGCATGGTTTTGATTGTGAGAGTGCTGTAAGTATAGGCTGGATCAGACCACTTAGGCCCGAATTCACGAAGGTGGTACAAATGAAACCATGGTTTAAACCATGGACAAAAGCCATGGAGCGCCAAATGTCGCATGGAATATATCTTTATGAAATCAGTCATTTCATCGATGAAATGATCATTTTGTAACGAAATGACAACATTTTGTAACTAAATGAACATTTCGTCCACGAGATGATGATTTCGTTAACGAAACGGTCATTTTGTCGAAATGACTAATTTCGTAACAAAATATTCCGTGCGACACTTGGCGCTCCATGGTTTCATTTGCACCACCTTCGTGAATTCGGGCCTTAGAGTTTGTACACAGAATGTCTTTGGTTGTAATCCTGCTTGATCCTTGGACAAGATGTTTCACTCACATTGTCCTCCTTGACCCAGGTGTATAAATGAATACCAGGCAACGTGTAGGATTGCTATTATAGCAGGGCTCTTTGAGAAAGTATTGTTAACACTGAAGAGGTTACCCTTGTTAGTAAGACTATATTGATATCATTTTATCATACTGAAAAGTACAACTGATAATTTTGTCGAATTTTAATATGATATACATTGTACCTCAAGGCTCTGGTATCACAATGAACATTTGTGACCCTGCACCTCAAAACAAACAAAAAGTCGCCAGACATGAATTTTTAGTTAAGACCATATTCTGAAAGAGCAGACTTTAAGCTTTAAAATGATGTATAACTCAAATCAAATGGACTCTCCTAACCTATCTAAATATTGGAAAGAAAGCACAAACTCAGGAAAAGTGTGAACTGAGAAAAGAGGCTCTGAAGTACAGTGTCTATTCAAGCACTTAATCTTTACCAAACCCTGATTGCTGTGCGATGAACAGGACAAAAAACAGGAAGTAAACCACCAGAGTAACAACAATGAAGGGATTATCAGATTAAACTGAAATTAAGCATGCCTCATTAACACATTCTGTCCATAATTAGTGCCAACTTTCAAAGCAGTAGCACTTTCCTCCAAAAAGTTATCAGAGTTGAAAGTGAAGAGTGTGTACAAGGTTTTTCAGAAATGAAAAAGAGATTCTAAAGACACACCTAACCACACTATTCTACCAAAAATGTTCGAGATAAACTGCTAAAAAAACACACTTTCCTGCCCGTTTTATGATACCAAATTTTAGCATAATGTAAAAGAAGACCTGCTCTTTCAGAAAATATGAAAAAGTCAAGATCGGCTAGGTTGACCCATTTCACTTATTTTCAGTCCTCACGCAAAATCAGTGTGTGCGACTTTATGTTCGTTTTGAGGTGCACGGTCACATATATCATTGATTTTTGTTTTAATATCAAGCCATGTTGTTAAATGAAGTACAAAGAAATATCTATTCTGTAATACTCAGTATATGTCAAACTTCATGTGAGTAGTGATCAGGTAAAAAAGTCAACATGGTCTGGTTGTGGTCATTCCTTGTACGATAGTGAAGACATGAATATAATCCTTAGAGGAGATTCTTTTCACTCCATTCTTGCGTCTTGCAGTGGAAATACAATCAAATTCTGATCACGATTGGTTTTCAGCTGAGAAGCTTCCCTAAAACTTTTGGGCAGTCTAAACATTAAGCACCCCTCTCTGACACACACACACACACACACACACACTCTCTCTCTCTCTCTGTTTTCCCTTGTTTCACAGATGTTTCCCACCAGCCGACCTCACTATGGCAGACCCTCCCCCAGACCAGCAGGTATCAGCCCTAGCATAGAGATACACTCGGCTTCCAGCACTTCGTCTGATGCTTGATGGCTAACTAATCCCAAAATGGTGCTTTCATTGGCTTGTTTCTGGTCTCAATTTTGTTTTTTCCTGTATGCTATCATTGTATGATGTTTTTTCTTGTATGCTATCATTGTATGATGTTTTTTCCTGTATGCTATCATTGTATGTTTTTTCTTGTATGCTATCATTGTATGATGTTTTTTTCTTGTATGCTATCATTGTATGATGTTTTTTCCTGTATGCTATCATTGTATGTTTTTTCTTGTATGCTATCATTGTATGATGTTTTTTTCTTGTATGCTATCATTGTATGATGTTTTTTCTTGTATGCTATCATTGTATGATGTTTTTTCTTGTATGCTATCATTGTATGATGTTTTTGCTTGTGCTTGATGCAGTATCCCTCTTTTGTAAGTCATAATAAGAGAAAGAGCATCTTGAAAAAGAAGGTGATTTTTGATTACTCACACACACAAGAAAAAGACTTCCAAAAATTGTACTATTTAGCCTACGATAAAATGCATAATTCCCCACAAGTTATTAACCCCATTTACTTCAAGGCACAATGTGCAGTGCCTTTCCGCATTCATAGAATAAAAAAAATATATATATATTATATACCGGTATTTTAATTTCTGGTCAAGCTAGGTGGATGGAAGTTTCTTGAATCTTTTTTTTCCAGCTGATTACCAATGTGGTGGAAAGAGAAAAACACTTTACACAAAAGAGGGTTACTGTCTCCAATTTGTTATTAAACAAAAGTTGGGAAGCCTCACTACAACCTTTCTGTTAGACTAAAGACTTACACTTAAAGACTTACTTTTGTTGCAGCTTGTTTTCATGAATGGTATCATGTTACTCTGTGTCTGCTTAAACTGTCATGTCCCATTGTTTTTCTTTCTTACACTTTTCTCATTCACAAGTTTCATGAATAGATATTCTTCTTTCTAAGCACAGATTTCAGAGATGCTTTGATGCAATAATACATTTAAAGATAACAGTTGGAGCTTAAAACTGCCAAAAATAACTCTCAGTGTTAAGCTTGCTACTTATAGACATAACCTAGTACTCTGTGGTATATTTCCTCTTTTATTCTCTGTTAAATCTATTGAATCTTTGTTCTTGTGATCTATGTAACTTTCTTTGTCTCTCCAGCATGTATACACACTACACACTTCATGTTCCCTCTTCATTTGCACCATTTTCTGCATTCTTACTGTAAACTCTCATTTGTTCACTTCATTTTCTTTCTTTTTTCTTTTTTTTTGGGGGGGGGGGTACAACTAGTAGCAACTACTAACTTTATTAGCAATGATACTACCTTTGGACACAGTCTCTTCATGAATGGAGTGGACTTGTCTGCCAGCCCTAAGAACTCAAAATTTACCTGTCAAATACTAAAAATGGAGCTGTATTTTCCCTAGGGTTCTTCTATCTTGTTGCAAAACTGATGGCTATTGATCTTGCTCATGATGCAAATCCCTAACAAAGGGAATAAATCATCAGTGTTTTCGGATTTTAGTTAATTCTTCCACCTTAAAGTTCAGATTTTCCACCGTAAACACATGTACCAGAATAAACAGAATAATGGAGGATAGCATCTCGGTCAAGCCACATAAAGAATACTTATTTCCCAAGCTGAGAAAGGCATACACTTGTATTTGCAATTCATTCAAGTTAGAGGAGATATGTTATATTTTTACTTGTAATACTGTGTAATGTTTGTATTTACATATTATTTCTTTGCATTGCAGTAGAGAACTTTGGGATGGCTGGGTTGGATAACATCTCACCTGACAAGCATTGGATCACACATTAACACCTTGGATGTTATACACCCGATATTGATATGGTCAGACACCGTGCTCAGCTATGCAAACATTTCTGAACCAGTAATGGATACACTGGTGAAGGCATGATGATTCTGCACAGTGCCAGTCACAGAGATCGGAGTTTAGTCATCTTAATGTTGTCTTGGTCTTGCTCGGACATGATGAGATTTCAAACTACATGTGTGGTGTTGAACATTGCCAGCTGTAGAAACCTCCTGACAAATTTCACCTTCTGTGTAGCATTGGTATCAGATGATGTACACCGGTGTAGATGTTGGAACTTGGACATCACTTTCCACGGGTCTGTCTTTAACCCGTTGAGGACGGTTTGATTTTGCTACAACATATTTCCTATAGACGCCTGCCCGAGTATACTCGGGACTCGTCCTCTCTGGTTAAGAAATGTTAGTTTCACCGTATTCTGCACCAATGCTTGCAAGATAATGAGGATTAGATGGTCCCAGTTGTATTCCTAACAGGACTCTGCAGTGATCCTCATGACTGCTACTTCATTCCTACAGCACACATGTGTGCAACCTTGATAGCTGCAAATAAACAAAGGTCAGCACAGATGGATAACATGGTACCTGCAGTGGTTTGGCACACAGACACTCATTTTTTACTACATCATACTCATTTTTTATTACATGATAGGAGACACAACCAACATCTCGATTGATAGTCTTCCCAAGGAGCGAACACTAAAGCTATAATTTTGTAACTACAGGGGACTAGGAATGAGTTTGCGATTGTGTCATTTACAATGCACAGTCTCAGCAGTGCCATCCATTTAAAAGTAATATGCAGTCAAATCACACAAAATTCAAGGTAGAAATAAATACCAACAGCTAGGAGTGCATTGCTTTGGTTACTGACAGGTACAATTTAATTTTACATCTAAGCTCAGATTAATATATTGGAAAAGAGCAATACTGAATATCACCTTACCACTGCCATTTTCAAAGTCTTTGGATGTCCTTTTGTACTTTGTAGCAGATATAATATGGACTATCAAGATACAATTAGTCATTATAACTTTATTTTAAAGTCATATACTATGCTGTTTACACAACAGCATGGGAAATTCTAAGTGCAATTCCAAAACATGTTTGAATTGACTGTCATAGAGGAAATCTGAAAAATGTTACAGAATTTAGAAATTATCATGTTTCCACAGAATACACAAAACATTGAAAGACGTGAAGAAGTCATCATCTCAAAAATGTTCTATTGGCTTGTATGCAAAATTACAAAAATCATGTTGTGGTTAAAAATGAAATTAGCACCTGCAGTCTTTTTTCCCTTTTATGTTACCATTGCTTGGTTATTAACTCTTTATGTGCCATGGTGTTAACCCCCTGTGTGCCACATTATTCGTAGTCATACTTTGGGAAAATGTTGTTTTAAAAATCTTTCAAACTTTTATAGATTTCTGTTACCTGGTCCTAAATGAGCAAAGTTGTAGAGAAAATGTAAAACTTTGCTCTGATGTGGATTGTACGACAAATCTGTTAATTTTTTTTTTCAAATGGCCAGTAGGCCTTTAGTTCTTTTATTATATGAGACATACCTTTTGCACACAAAATAGTTACAGATACTTAGAATGTACTGTCAATTCCAGTAAGGAATACCCCTTGATAGTCAATCACCACATAAAATGTAAGCTGCATACATGTATGTAACAGTAACGGAATCGCGAGAAATGCTTTCATTGTACTGCAGCATTTGGCGATTTATAGATCGTTTTGGGTGGGTATGTGCGTTTGAGCAGAATATGCGAAGTTGGCACGCCATCGACTGAGTCAGACGTGTGAACGTGGCACATAAAGGGTTAACAGATTTCAATGATCTGATGTCAGGGATCAAACATTTTATTCTCATTGATTTCACACCAAAGGAAGAATATTTTCGTATAGTACAGTTCAATGGGAAACTGATGAGGTGATAACATCACAACCCTTGCCTGTTTGAATACATTAGGTTGTGACTATCATCAGTCACTGATTACTGAAAACACAGAAAATTTATATATAAAATTCCATTAATTTGTGATTCAGGGTCTGATTTTACTGTATTTGTCACAGCTAACTTGAACAAGGTGTGGAATTAGACATATACAATGTACAACTTTTTAATCTCTGCACATTGCATCATTGCACCAATGGTTAATTTCTCGCCAAATAAGTCGAGGATCAGCAACTGCGACATAAAGAGCATGTATTACATGAAATCGTGTACCCTAATAATGTTCGTAATTATTTCGTGCTGTGGAAAATATACATTTGTAAGTTTTAACGAATGTTATCTTTACAGAAAAAAAAAATGTTGTGGCAAGGTATTTTCTTACATGTTATTTTCTATTAAAAATGTGTGTCCACAAAATGACTTACATTCTAAGGCTATTTTGATACAAAGTTTTCAAAGTTGTATGTTTGGCAAAGCAACATTTTGAGCTCAACCGTTTGTATGCATTTTGCCATAGAGAGAAATATCTGGCCTTTTCATTTTCCTTATCCATGATAATACACTGCTGGCTCTCTTTCAGATACACTGTACAATGCACTTCTGATTGAGCCAATTGTTGGTTGATATGATTATGCTTTTTGCATGATAATGTTGCAACATGAACACAAATGGTGATTCGACAGCTCATTGTAATTTGGCAGAGTCAGCCTGATGGCAACATGGACTAGAAGGAAATTTAGTGTGGGGCTGAGAAGGGTTCAGATCCATACAAAACCATGATTTCAGGAATATTGAACAATCTACAACATCAACACCATATGGTAGCTAGCACAATATTAAAGGTATGTTCTTACATGCAGGTATGTACATCACTGAAGGCACTCAGAGATAACACAAAGACGCATACGTGTATGATGCTGTAAGTACTGAAAAGAAATGTCTCTTCATTAAATGTTAGAGATTTCAGGCTTGTATCATCCACCATGCAAGTTGACCACCCTAAAAAATGAAATCCCTCTGACAAATTGAATATACAGCTGTACCTTTTTTCTATAATAAGTCGTTTTCAGCAGTGTACAAAAATGTTGACACAATGTTGACACAAATATTTAATGTGTTGACTGGAAAACTATACCTTGCTTCATGTGAGAGTCCAGTGAATGTATATAAATATACATTTCACTGAAGTCCACCAGTAGTTATTGTTATCAAAGGTTATGTGTTAATGGTATTTTTTGTGTATTATGTGGGTTAAATGTTATAATGTTTTGCTATACAACATGTTTAGCTTACCTATGCCCAGGAGTGACATGCATGCACAAGGTTAAGCTCCCACTCTATGCAACATGTGTAATTCTTCCAGAGGATAATATGCACTTGTAAGATGTGATAGGATGTAATCACATAGATTTATTACAGACCTGTACAGCTGTGATGTGGTACTAGAACCACTACATTCAAGCAGTAATTTGCTAAACCTACTTTGCTCATGGAATGATGGTCTTGCATTGTTTCTTTCTTGCCCTGTGGGTATGCACTTGTACAAATATTAACTTGTCTCAAAACTTTGGTTGTCAACAGAATTAAATCTAATGCATTTCAGTCTGGCATTAATAGCCATAAAGACAACAGAACACCACTTTATAATTGTTGTTTTTTAACATTGGTTTCCTCTGTTTTGACCCTTATTGCATTTCAGAATATTATCTTTACAAATGCAACTGATAATGCCATTTTTCTTTTTGCAAGTATTCAACTCCTCTGCTTACAGGGTTATAGGTAAAATTCAGTTTCACAAAGCTCACTGGAATTCAAAACAATTAACAAAATTTGAACATATAACAACCCCTCAAAAAAAATTCATGTGCAAGTGAATGTTTTGTTATTGTTGTTGAGCTGTGTGTGTGTATTGGGCAGTATACCCGTAAACCATACCGTATTGTATTGGGTATTTTGTCATCATTTTCAAGGCAAGAGCAAGCAAGCAAAATGTTTTCCGGGTACATTTCATAAGGATAAACAGGTTTAATAAAAAAAAAATATGCCATGCTGCGAGTATGTTACCATTATGCCATGTACCTCATACTTCCTACCCTTGATAGCAATAAAACAGAGAGCAGTCTAGGCTCCAATTTCAATGTTTGGAAGGAAAATACATGTTATCTGATATGCACAGGTTATAGCTCAAAATATGAAAACTGAGTGTGCAACAGCAGCAGATGTTGACAAATACCTAGTAGCTGTGTGAGCAGCTACATGTGTGATGTATACTGTGGAAATACTACATTATTTTCATTTTTTAGGTTTTCAGTGCAACAAAGCTGGTCATGAGATGCATACGCTATGAACATACTTAAATACTGTCAACAATCTAGAAAGTAGGTTTATTTTGATGTTCATGTACTGGATATGGTTTGAAACAAACTTTGAATGAGTTTTAATTCTAATAGTGCTTTGGTGTTTTGTAAATATATCAGTACTAAGTGTATATTGAGATTAAAGATTTGCATGTGTATTCATATATCTTGTGAAGTCGATCTGAAAGATTAACTTATATGTACAAATAAAGTGCATAAATATCACAACACCATACAGATATTGTCAGTTTGTTCCATGTTCATCTTTATGTATGATAAGCCCTACATCCAAGAAACTTCCAGCCTACATCCAATGCCTGTTTATTAAATGGTATATATTGCTGTGCCTTTCGTATAGCATGTTAAAAGCAAGTTTAATGGAAAAAGAGAATCTTAGTACATTACACTCCAGGCATAAACTTTCCTCCCTAAAAGTGGACCTCACAATGACAATAAGCCTCTCACCATGGGTCATATCTTTTCAAGTGTTGGAACTACAAAATAATTCATTGATTAGAATGCATAGATTTTACATGTAATGCATTTATTCATTAGCTAGCATTGTGCATAAAGTTTGCACTTGAAAAACAAGTGACTAACACAAGCAACATGAAATCTGAAATCTTGCATTATGAGAAAACTTTTGCATGAAATGGCAATATGAAAACATATTTATCAAATTCTCTTATTTGTAACTGTCACTCTTGATAGTTCATCACAAGACTGACCACAATGCACCAAAAGCATTCCATAGAGTGGATTTGGCCCATTATCAGAAATATCAGCTATAAACAGAACTGAAAGTACATGAGGTGAAGATATTTCCTTTTTTTTTTAACAGAGATACTGTTCTTTTTAGATTATAAGCCCCACATCTGTGTGTGAAATATTTTGTAAATAATCAAATTAGACAGCTGTGCTATAATATGTGTTAGTTATGAAATGCTACATCCCTCAAGACTAATTCTGTAATATATCACAATTAATGGATGTTTCTTTTCCTACTGCCTTTCACTTCATTCACCTGCGCCTTCCAACTAAGTTTCTAAGTCCAGAATTCACTTAGTTGTTGCTACATGTTGTAGGAAGGGCAAGCCTTGTTAAGCCTTGTGGTTGTAAATTAAAGGGAGCTTTTGTGAACAAAGCATGCATAAAATTTGAAGACGTTACCAAACAGAGATTCATTGGATTGCTTGCTACAGAGAGACAGTTGACAAACACCTGTGCACTTGAAGGCCAAGAAAAAATTTACATACGTACGTTATCTGGGTGTTATGTGCCCATAACCAGCACAAGGGAATCATGTACATTTATAAAGTTTTTAAATCTGTCTCTTGTGTAGACTGGCGCATGAACTAAGAAAACTACATAATATGTGACCCTGCATTACAACACCAACAAAAAGTTGCCACACATGGATGTTTAGTTAGGGCAGATTCTAAAAGAGCAGACTTTCAAGCTTTAAAATGATATATTTAACTCAATTCAAATCTACATTCCTTACCAATCTAAATATTGGAAAGGGAGCACACACTCTGGAATACTGTGTACTGAGAAAAGAGTATCTGAAGTATAATATGGCCCATTGAAGCACTTGATCTTACCAAGCTGTTCTAGCTGTGCAATGAATGGGACAAAAAAACAACATGTAAAATGCCTTAGCAACAACAATTATGAGATGACAAAGTTAAACTGAAATTAAGCAAAGACCATGGTACATGAAGAGTTAAATGCTGAAAAGAACATAACAACTGAGTTGGTTTACCCTGGTGTGCACAAAATGCTTTCAATGCACTATCTCTGTGAACTGGAAACCCTGCTCACCAAATTACAGGGTAATCCCATTATAACAAGATTATTGGATCCAGCCAATCTATCTTGTACTCTGGACCATCGTTTCCACACCCTAGGAACATGCCCACTGATGTACACCGTATGAACATTTATACAACACAATAGTAATGATGAACAGGGAATGGGAAAGTACATGTACAAGGGGGGAATAGGAAAGCACTAAGAGTATTGCACACACACACACACACACACACACACACACACACACACACAAATGTTATTTTTAGACACACCAAATGCTTCAGATTTGAATATAATCATGTCATGCAGACAGGACTTACTTTTCATTATGTCCTTTTCCACTAACCCAATGGGAGCTCAGATAATATGAAGTACACACGTATATGACATTAATCACTGTGAATACTCACTTTACAGAACTTAGGGCGGACGTCCACTTGGGCGCGGACAAGCCCCGGAAGGGTTGCGGAAGCAAATTTTGTCATTTCGGCATCCTGTCCGCGACAGACGCGGAATAACTTTGTGAATCGGCTTGTCCTGGGACATTCCTAGGACTGTCCACGGACTGTCCGCGGACTGTTCGTGGACAGACTGCGGACATTCCCAGGAATCACTCCGGAAGAGAGCGAAATACCTCGGAATATGCTAATCGTAGCCGGGCAGCGCGGAAACATCTAGGATTACACCAGGAATGAGCGCGGACAATCAGGATGCCTTCCGGACAACACAAGTTAGGCATGCGGACAAATTGCGGACAATACCAGGAAAATGGAAAGGTATAAATTTGGCGCTGACTTTGACTTTTCCTCATTTGACTGCTAGCCGTCATTGATGCTCCTTGTTGTGCTTCTGCAGTAGCTGCTGATATTATATTGATATGATTGGTCAATATTATTTTATAAATGTGACCACCAAAAGTCGAAGAAAAGGATTGTCTGCATGTCGGCCGACGACTCATTTTTTCCTTTTAATTAAATTGTCCCATCTGGGAGAACAATCTTTTCTCTGCCTACAGTCACATGGATGATATTCGCAAACTTTTTGAACTACATATATATATAAATGTTGATAAGGTAGTCCACGTGTTGGCAAGATAAAAAGAGAAGTAACAAAACTGCAACAAAGTTCATGCTGTATTCACCAAGAAATAAACCGTTGGTGAATACAGCATGAACTCTGTCACAGTTTTGTTACTTATAATATATATATATATATATATATATATATATATATATATATATATATATATATATATATACATATTCTTTATTCCCATTTTCTAGACCTGTGCTTTATCCATCGTGAAGTATTGTATACATGTTTTGTCTGGTACTTTGTCTGATTTACTTTTTTTGGGGGGGGGGTTCAGCTGGGCTGTCAAATTGGACAATCGATTTTATTTGCAACTAAAACAAAAAGAGAAGATAAAATCATTAGGTAATAATAACTATGAAAATCATTCAGGTAAAGAATATTTCTGAAATGATTTGTGATGCTTAATGTGTACTTAAATATATACACTCAGCAAAAAAAGAAGAAGAAGAAGAAGAAAAAAAAAAGAAAGACAGAAATCTAACACTTTGTCGAGTTCATAATTTATTGCTTTTTCTCTCATGTCACTTGGATTTTGAATTGACAGAAAATTCTTAATTTTCCGCCATCATCTTTAGTTTTCATTGTTATTTTGGGCTTCAAAGATATTATACATTGTAATGAGACCACAGGTGTATCTTTGCAATTGAATTCATGCTTTTTAGTGTAATGAATTTGTCTTTTGTTCTAAAATGTTGTATCATTAGAAAGCATTTACGTACGAATAACAACTTGTTCATGTTTATATAATACATTAACATTTAGCCAAAAATTCTATGTTTTTTTTTCCGAGTTTACTTCCACCTACTTTTGTGATTTTTCAGCTGGGCTGTCACATGGGACAACCTAGTTTGTTTGCAAATAAAATACGAAAACCACATAGAGGAAAATGTGATAGTAAGTAATAGGAACCAGAAAAGTCACTCAGATTAAAAATAATTTCTGAAAAGATCAAATCAACATAAACTTACTGGGAAGTTAGGGGGCTGATTTCACTTCTTTCTGGTTGCTTCTGGCACAGTCTCTACTACCTTCTTCTTTGCCTTCTGGGACCGGAAATTCCTTAGATTTACCTGATCTTTATCACCAGACGAAAGGTGTGCCTGTGATGGGGATATTTGCATGGGGGCCTCGCCTGCCTTCTTGCTCATTTTGCGTTTCATTGGCATGACGCTCGCGGAAAGTGTCGACATTTTCGTGTCTGGATCACAAAATTTCCGCATCGGTTCCGGACACTTGCATATATAGATCCGCATCGGCTCCGCGCTGTCCTAAAACATTCCTGGTGTCTTCCGCTTTCAACGCGAAGCTTCCCCACACCGCGGGATTCTTTCCGGAGCGTGTGCGGAAGGAGCGGAAGGGTTCCGGACAAGCGGGACATCCTCAGGACATCGTCAGGACAAGTCGCCGAAGGTGTCAGGAAGTTCATTTCCGCGTCCAAATTTTGGTCTCGATCAAAATTTGGACGCGGAAATTTTTCTCTCTCCCGAAGGTGCGGAAATGCCCAGACATGTTTAGGACAGTGAGCGGACACGTTCAGGAACGTGCGGACAGGTTGCCGAAGGAGTGCGGAATACCAAATTTGCATTCCGGGTCTTGTCCGCGTCTTGTCCGCGCCCTAGTGGACGCCTGGTCTTACAAGCATGCAGTGATAATGCAAATTATATTTAGGGTCAAAAATTTATCGTCAAGTAATTGGTTACAAGAGCTTCACGTGATTATAGGTATTTTGAGCTATGCCAGAATGTTGGCATGTTTGACACCATTGAGTGCTATTAGCAAAACTAGAAATGTCGCTATGGCGACTGGTATGCCTCCGCCATAATGCATGATTCTCCTAATAGGTCTATAGTACATGTGGACAATTTGTGATGACAGTTTCACATAATTGGCAAAATATTAAAATGACATGTTTGTCACAAATGTGTTGAATGTTCACCTTCCTTGACCTACAATGTAGGTTTAAATGGATGAATGGGAGAGGGCGTATTTTGGGATTTGAGGACTTATACTTGACTTTGACCATTTTATAAGTTTATGGATTGAGTAATTTTCAAGGTATGGAGAAAGTGCAATTTCTGTATTGAATAGTAAATTGTTAACATTTTCTCATGGCCTTTGACTCTTGACCTTCGACCCTATGACCCTAAAATTCATAAGAGAATCACTGTCAGGCAGAACATGCATAAATATTTACTAAGTTTCAAGACAACTTGAGCCACTTCCAAGATGGAGGAAGAAGCGCTTTCACTTGACCTTTGACCTTTGACATTTTGGAAAAAAAAAAGGGAATCTCTATTGAGTATTAATACATGTATACACCAAGTTAGAGGAAAAAAATCCGGCAGGCACTGCATAACTATGAGGGAAATAGTCAAATTTTGAAGACTTGACCTTTGACCCCTGACCTTTGACCCAATGACCACAAATTCCCTAGATAATCACTGCCAGTCAGTACATGCATATATACTTTTCCATGAAGATACCTTGAACCATTTCCAAGATATGGAGAAAAAAGTGAAATTTTAACATTTTCACTTGACCTTTGACCTTAGACCTCATGACCTGAAACTCTGACCAGAGAATCTTAATTAGGTAGTATTTGTATACACTAAGTTTCAAGACAATATCGTCAAGCATTGCATAGATATGGTAGAAATAGTGAAATCTAGAGCATTTGACCTTGACCTTTTGACCTTTGACCTTAAGCATGTGCACCCAAAAGTTGATAGGCACAACTTCACCCCCTCATACACATACATGCCAAGTTTCATTAGGATACCTTAAAAAGGTTTTTTAGTTACGCTGTCCACAAAATTTGATGACGGACGGACGGAAGGACGGACGGACAACCCGAAAACATAATGCCTCCGGCACCACTTCGTGGCGGAGGCATAATGATGTCATTTCCATGATGACATTTTGCAAATAGTATACTACTTGCAAAATGATGTCACAAAGCAATTCTGAAATTGTGCACAGATTTGTACCATCACTATGTAAACTGTAACAATTTCTATCAAAACAATAGTGTCACAAAGCAATTCTGAAATTGTGCACTGCTTTGTACTGTCACGCTCTGGGAAATTTAACATTTTCAAACAAAACAATTGTAACATCACAAAGCAGTTCTGACATTGTGCACTGCTTTTTAAGTCAGTGTAAGGTTCCTTCACAACATCACATCTACCACATGACTTCTCGCCTCATTTTTTTTTTCTGTTTTCCCCTTCTTTTGTTCAAATTGTTGATCCAAATTATACAACAGATATACTTTGCTAATTTCAAGTTTCTGTTAAAACTATAGGCTTTGGTGACTCCAAAAAGAACTGTTCCCTGAGGGGCACACCCTCGAAGTGAATAGTTCTTTTGGAGTCACCTCTGCCCATAGTTTTTACCAGAAACTCTCAAGCCAAAGTATATTTGTATACTATTACTGAAGAGAGTGTTTACTCAACAGTAGCCTGCTGGTTTTGAAATGGTGTGTGATTCTTTCCACTGCTTGGTTCGGAGCTGAAAAATTTTCTTTGTTGCGTCTGTACAAATTATCTTTGTAGTTCTCTCTTTTTTTTTGCCCAAAATTTATCTCTCAATAAAAGAACTTCCAATTTTCACAGGTTAACAAGAAATGGTTTATGGGCACCTGACAATTTACCTCATCGTATACAGATTCTCATATCCAACCTCGCTATAATGAGACTCCCAAGTATTACAGGAGCCACAGCTTGTATGAGTTGAAGATAGCTTTGATAGGCACCTGTGCATGATATCACATCAAATCAAGCTGAGGCACACAGCATAAACATGTCTTGCAACATACGATAAATGCAACTGCCATGGCAATTACCATAACCCCACAGCTAATGAAGTGCTGCAATAGTGTAGATACAATTGTAATGGTTAAGCTGCTTCTAAAGTTTCATATTAAAGAAGGCCTTGCATTCACTGGTTTAACCACACAAATGCAAGAGAGAGAGAGAGAGAGAGAAGGAAAAAAAAAAGAGGAAAGGAACAGAACAAAAGCAAGAAATTACATGGTATTAATCTAGTAGATGAACACTTTCGAGATTGACACACACAAAGAATAAATTATAATATATGACCGCCCAGCTCAAACCCCACAAAAAGTAGGCCAAAATTAATTTCCACTTTTTGACCAAAAAAGAAAAGAAAAAAGAGTAAGCTCTAAGCTTTAAAATGATACATGACCTATGAAACATTGACTGAACAGGAGGCACAATTTCATCATACAAAAGGGAGAAAAGAGGATTTAAAGATTAGGGTCACTCGGGCATGCTGTGCAGTAGAATCAATAAAAATATTCTACACTGTATTTCCAATAGAAAGCAGCAATTATCAAAAACATATAGTCCAGACAAACTGCTAATACCTCAATCTCGGTTTGTTTGAAGCTACCAATGTTTCACAATATGGGACTTTTGTAGGTTTCAAGCTGGACGGTCACATATGTGAGATATAACACAGCATTGCTTCATCGAAGTGAAACCAAAATGAATGGTCACATAGAGGTCTCATTACATACAGTAATTGAGCTGAGATAGTACTGGTCAGATTGCCACTGGGGATGTTCTCTTCACTCCAGCAAAGGTCAACCTCCATAGAACTTGGGTTTGATTACAAGAGAGTCAGCATCTGTAAAATCAAATACATAAAAAATATTGCCAAAACTAGAAATGTCTCTATGGCCACTGGTATGCCTCCACCATATCTTAAAGTTCTCCCAACAGGTCTACAGAACATCTTTACAATGTGAGATGACTATTTCACATAATTGGCAAAAAAAAAGAAGAATGGAAATGACATGTTTGTCACAAATGTGTTCGGTGTTTACTTTGTACTAATGGAGGTTTCATCTGGATGGATAGCTGAATTAAGAGAGCAAGTATTCAGGAATATACGCATTTTATGTGACCTTTGACCCCTTGGCCCACAAATCTTCAAATGATCACCAATAGACCGGTTTACTAATGATATGCATAATGACGTCAACCCCACGCGACCCTAGTGATTGTAACTAAGTCGGGCAAGCGAAATAAGCGCGGACGCTCGCGCCACACTGTTTTTGCATTCACGCGTGTATTGTCTACGATCATTACTCGCTGCGGATAATCGACAACTTTTGTTTGCTATAATCTTGCTTTGAGATGGCGTCAGCTTCAAGTTCTAGCCAAAGTTCGAGCAAGCCATGGAAGAATTGGACAGTTAAGGAATTAACTGAGTATTTTAGGGATATAGGTGTGAGCACAAGCGGCTACAACAAGGAGAAACTCATCAAACTAGTGCAACTGCCGTAGCCGATTTGGATTTGCCCATCGATCCCGACCTCTCCCGGGCGGACACCGGCCGGTCACTGCAGGAGAAGCTCGCTCTGGTAGGCTGCTCGTTCTCCGATCCTAACAAGCTCGCTGGGTTTACATCCAACTTCGAGAGTATTCCAGATTTTGGACTCTGACGTGTTCAACTACCTGATCATCAATTGGACTGACTATGACTGGAAAAGCTAAAGGGATACAAGTCATTTGAGGACTACCGTCTTTTTGCGGATGGAAGTGTTTCAAGCCTGAAGTTCAATGAGGTTTCGGACATGAGCCCTTTTCGTGTTTCCCTTTATTAGTGAGGTTAGGCTGACCGGACATACCTCAACAAACCAACGTACCAGACCTGAGTCGTGATGAATATTAAGTAAACGGGGGGAATAAATGTTGCCTACTGCGAATGTCAGGGAGATTAGGTCTATCATTGTTTTTGTTTTTAATTTTAGGTCTACGTCTAGATCTACTCTAGATCTATTAGGACTAGGCCCCCTAACTGTTATTGTTAATAGAAAAATAGGTCAAAATCGTCATTCTATTTCATGAAGTCTAATCAGTCCGAGTCTAACTTTTAAAAAAATCCTTGGAAACATATCGATATGAGAGATTCGTGGTCTAGTTTAGATTTCACAATCAATCATAATGCTTAAATTCATTGAAGTTTGAAGTGATGCGGTCATACTATATGTTCCGTAGCAGCAGTGTTTTCCGCCCATTGTCAGAACTACTGAAGACAAAATCGAAGCCAAAATTCAATAAAATCGAAACTATAGTCCAAATTGCGTTTGATCACGGCAGAATTTTCCCTCATCTAAGGTTGGGAATTGATTTAGAGCCACACGAAATGCCAGGAGGTAAAGTCGAAGTTGATGCATCGCACACATGTACACAACATACACGTAAGTCTACATGTTGGGACGTTTCGGGGACGGCTGCAGCAGCCGACGTTGCAGGCTCGCATCCTTTGTTTGCCCGAGGTTGCGGCCGTGTGCAAAATTCAAGATCCGTGCATACATTAGTAAACCGGCCTATTGGTAACATCCATTTTTCTGACAGAACCATAGTGCAGTAATGCCTACAGGTGTATGTACCTAGTTTGATTTAGATTATGCACTGAGTAATCTCTTGGGTACGGACTAACGATGTATAAGTTGAGCAATGAAGAGCAGAATTTTACCATTTTAACCTGGACCTTTGACCCAATGACCCTAAAATTCCCAAGAGAACCATTGTCAGGCAGTTGCATAATTTTTTATGTACTAATTCCCCTTATAGAAGCTCATGCATTTTTGGACAGCTCCTGGCCTGCACTAAAATAGCCCACACTAAGCAGTAAAAATTACGTTCAGTAACCATAACACAGCCACGCTACATTTACAATGACCCCTTCACGAACTCAGCCACGTAAGGGATAACTGCCATGACTATTTAACACGCGCTCCAGCACAGCCACAGCCAGGGAATTCTGACCTTTGACCGTGCAAGGAATTTTGAGCCTGGTGCTGCTATCATTCATAAAGCCTTTGGTCAGCACCGTACCTGGCACTAGCCTACAGCAGCGCCAAAATGGTCCGAGCCTGGCGGGGGCCATTTTGGCCCGCGCCATTTATAAACTCAAAATTTTACGACTTAGCTCAGGCGTGGTCCTCACCAGAGAGTTACTGAAATGGAAATGGATGCATTTCATGAAGATGCCATGAGCCATTTCCAATATATAGAGAAAAGAGAGAAAATTTACCTCTTTTACTCGACCTTTGACCCATGGCCCAAAACTTTTCCCAGGGAATCTTTATCTGGTAATACATGTATATATATATATATATATATATATATATATATATATATATATATATATGTATTTATGTATATACATATAAATGTATTACTAAGTTTTAAGAAAATACCTTTAAGCATTGCATAGATATAGATATGAGGAAAATTATAAAATTTGAAGAATCTGACTTTGACCTTTGACATTTGACCTTGAGAATGTGCACCCAAAAGTTGATAGACACAACATTGTTTCCTCATACAGGCATATATGCATCCCCCTTTGCCTCCTTTACTTTTTGTTAAAGTAAAAGTAATGAAAAGAAAAATTGAAAATTTTTTGCCCCCCCCCCCCCCTTTCAGAATTCCTGGATCTGTCCCTGAATGCTTGTAATTGGATTCAGCAAATGTTCATGTTTAATCTACTTTTTGTATCCAGAAGCGGATACAGGAATTCTGTAAAGGGAAGGCATCTTTACAAATGCCCCCCCCCCCCTTTTTTTTTCTTTTGTTTAAAAAAATAAAAATAAAGAGGGGGCACATGCCTGGTATGCTCCCCTCTGAATCTGCCACTGGTATCTATCATAAAACATTACAGAGTGTGTGTTTTGTTTTTGTTTTTTTTTACTGGTTGTCACAAGTAGAGGCGAAAACTGCATTCATTTTTTTTAAAGGAAAATATTATTGGCAGTACAACTTTGGAACAGCAGCTGTACAGGTGTAACGCATACTTATTAAGCTGGATGTGAAAACTCTTTGCAAATGTTCCTCTCAGTAAAGCGCATCTATAGAAGACATGCAAATTAATTGTTCACTCTAAGTACAGAGGTATTTCAATGCTGTAGGTCAGTTTGTCAATGGGTTTGATGCATGGGTATACATTACACCTTTTGTGTATTGTACAGCATATGTCCAGCAAAGCTCATAGGTATGTGCCATGCCCCAAGTGAGAAGTGGGGCAAGGCTTATTGTATTTGGCACTTCATTCTTCGCTTTCATCCAGACAACATCTAATTTTGGTTGCTGATATTTGGTTGCCCCCAAGCTGCATATTCGTCCTTCAAACTTATATCTGTCTGCCATCGCAAGTAATGACGGTTGTAGTCTTATTTGTCAAGCCATGTTTTGAACCCAAGATTTTAATAATCTTGTAATCTCTGTCATTTACAACTGGAGCTTTCAGTTCAGCTCAAATGAAAAAATCATGCGCAACGGTAAGTTCAACATGAACTTTATAAGACTTTGACAGTATCTGAAATATAACTGCTTTTACGGCAGTTAGCATGGTTATGAATTGATAATGACCAGTTTATGTATTTATCAATTATATGTTTGGTTATACTTCATGTATTGATACTCTATGATATTTGGTTAGAAGAATGTATGGGTTTATTCACACAATATTCTCTAACCAGATTTTAAACAAAGCCAATTTGATAAGTTGGTGATGGTTATTAGAGTGTAAATCTATTTAAATGTACATGGACTCAATGGTAACTGAATGGTGATTGTGTGTGCATGTGGATTATCAATGTGAATGTAGAAGAAACTTACAGTACAGGGTCATCAAATGAAGAATAAAGTTTTGGAATAACGCTTGGTTCAGTAGCAGTCATTGTTCCGATCGAAGTCACTTTTCACCTGAAAGTTGTCACACCAGAGACACTTCATTGGGGCCCCCAACCATGAACTTTTATTCCAGGTTTTGGTGTATTTGGATATAATCCGTGCATGCATGAGTGTAGTGGTCCCTGAGTACATAATAACCAGGTTACATTTTTTTCAATTCATTTGAAAATCCCTGACATTTATCATACGCACTCAGTCTTGAGGTTTGTAAAACCCACACAAGTTTGGAATTGTATTCATTTTCGACATTCCTGTTCAACACAGTATAAGTGTTGCTAAGGAAAGAATGATGCAGTTGTTTGCAACCTTATTTTCAGTGTGCAAGTCTAATTGGTCTGTTGATTATCCAAGCAATCGGTTTACCTTTAAAATCTAAATTATTGTCGACCCTCAACAGGGCTGTGACACTGGTGTTGTCCTGAACTTAAAGGCCCGGTCCCACTGGCCGACGGACACAAAGCGTATGCAGAAAGGACACAGCGGACGAGCAAAATTTCGGGGATGGCTTCATCCGCTTTCATCCGCTCCAGAAATTGACAAAATTGGCGAAAATTGGCGGTAACAGAACGGAAATAGAACGGACGTGGGTAGTATGTAGCGGGGATGTTAAACGGATGTTCATCGGAAGCCTAGCGGATGAAAGCGGATGGAAGGGGATGACAGCTCCGAAGGGGTTACCGGAGATAATTGCGAAACGGACGCATAGCAGAAAAAGCGGATGCAGAGTGGATGCAGAGCAGATGTAGAGCGGATGCAGGGGAGGATGCTTTCGGAATGCTTTATATACGAGATGCATACGCTTACATCCTTTCTATTAACGTGCTATTAACGATGTAAGGACGTTCCACGTACCATATCTTTCCTCCCTCTTTCCGTTTTTAGCTGCAGCGGATGTGAGTTGCGAGGATGCCCAGAGGATGCAGAGAGGATGCAGCGGACGTTTAAGGGATGCCGCACGGACATACAACGTTTGTTGCTCGTATGTCGCGGATTTACATCGTACACAGCGGAAAGTTCATCCGTTCTTAAAGTTTTAAGCAGCTTTAAACTTTTTGCGCGGATGAAATCACAGTGGACGGATGCTCGATGGATAGAGCGGATGAAACACGTATGCGATGGGTACACAGCGGATTCGTAGCGTTTTCCAACGGATGGCAAGATTTTTTGTACGCTTTACATCCTCTTTGCATCCGTAAGTGCAGTGGGACCGGGCCTTAAGAAACATTCATTACTTGTTTTATTAATTATGGTGTGTTACATAACTCACATTGCTGGTGAATGAGGTAGTTCAGGATGAGTCCAAAGAAGGGTCTCTTCTCATCATGGTCCACCTCCGGCTCTTCTCCATCCTGGCTGGCCACATCCTCTCTACTTGACTCATGCTTGCTAGTTACCTGTGGTTCATAATACCTGTATGAATTATATCATATAGGTCAAGTTAGCTATGCAAATAAATATTCTCATGAAAGAATGTCTGTGTAGCTGACATTAGCACATTGCTAGTTTATGAAAATTAGGTGGTGCACCACATGGAAGGCTACAGTTTTCTGCAGTGGACACTTTTCATTCCCTGGGGGCAAAACTGGCTTATATACCTCACCAAATTGAATTGCATCTTCATGCTGGAAAACTGTAGAAAAGTGTTTTGTTTTGTTTTGTTTTTTATCTTGAGGCAATCTTGTGGGCATATAAATTCCTGTGTTTCTTTAAGGCTTTCATCCCAGTGCTTTCCTACGCGACAGTTTGGCTGCAAACAATATCATGTTATTGCATTCTCTCTACAATTTGTTTTTGATTCGAGAGGTAATAATCCTGTTCACACGTAAACATCACACACAGGCAAGCAAAGAACATGGTAAACAATACAACTGTGACAGTGTGCATGGCTACAAAACCGTGAAACTTGTAGGCTAGACTACCAAAATGACAGTTTTGTCAAAATTAAATGTCGTATTTTGTGCTCCTGTGGTACAATGACATGAGATGTCATCTTCAGCTATCAAAATACCACACTCACACAAAATGTACACACACAGACACACAATATGTTGTGTTAAAATGTGCCTTAAACTGGCGGCTATGATGAGTCCAACTTTGTCAGATTCATACTTCCACCATAGCTTCTGCAGCATCGACCTCACACAGCTGCAGCAGCTGTTTTATCCTGTTGAGGATGAGTCAAGAGTGTACTCGGGCAAGTGTCTATGGGAAATGTGTGTTGTAGCAAAATCAGCCCACCCTCAACGAGTTAATGTGGCCATGGCCAGCTGGTAGACTGTGCTCTCTCTGGCCAGATGAAGCATTGACACTTTTGCTCCTAAAATGAAAAAGCTGTATTGGCCGACTATTGATAAAACTCTATCCGCTGTGAAGGCCATCTTGTAACCCATTTATATGCAACATTGGACCAAGGAGCGCTCTGGAAGAGCTTCGACTTAAGCCCCTCTGAGACTGTTCATTCAAACAATCACCACTCCATGAGACCACATGCAAAGTGGCTGAGAGGGGCATTATGCCTTATAATTTGAAAAAAAATAAAAAAAACAAAAACAAAGGAGACTGTGACAAAGAGACAGCACTAGACTCCTGACTTCTTACATTATATTTTGATTACATCATGTGTACACGATGTACGAGGTCAAAGCTGTGCCCTTCATTAAATAATACATGTACAACACCTCCTCACTCATATACCAGTTCTTGTATTTGTGTTTTCAAACACAAGATAAAATGAACACTATAGCCTTATTGCAGGAACTAAGCTATCATAAACAATAATCACATGCATTCCTGTTTACATACTTTATACATACACACACATCCAATGTTCCTTCATACACATGTACAATATCATTAACCCTTTGAACCCGAAAGGCCGGAAAACCGGCCGCGCACAGAACGTGCAAATACCCTAAAGGCCGGTATACCGACCAGAAATCATGTGACTTTGATAACTTGAGTTTTAACTGTCAGGTGACCCCCTAAATACGACGCCATCTTTACAACGATGTGGAGAGATTCTTCGGTCTATTCTTTCGTTGATTACGGTTTGGATTTGCAAGTTTTGAGCTATAAAAATGGCAAAAAGATGCTATTCTGCAGAGGAGGCTCGTGCGATAATCTTAGGTGAATCATTTGGTGATTATGAGGAAGCTATTGACAAGTCATATTACAGTCAAAGCAGTGATTTTGAAGATGAAACGGACACAGATGATGAGCTAGATGCTGCACAAGGTGATGTACAATCTCAGCCGGGTACCAGCGGCGGAAATAGCAGCTGGGATGCCGTTAGAGCTGGAGCTTGAGGTGATCATGTTGGTGATCGTCGAAGTCAAGGGGGCGTGGCACAGTCAGGGAGTGAGGTTATTGTTTTTATAGCTAACATTACTATTGTTGATTATCATTATGGTTATACATTGTAATCATTATTGTCATACTGAGCTATTATTGCAGCTCAAATAAAATTGGAGTAATCATAACCACACTTCACAGACCTGTGGTTATTTGTTTTTGTTGTATTTTTTTGTATGTATTACCAATGTATTCAGTCATTTAGCAAAATATGCTCAATATGTGCAAATAATGCAGGGTGAGGGTCACGACCATCTCAAATAGTGTGGGGTTTAAAGGGTTAAAAGTCATGTACAAACCCTCACTATACTATCCTTGTGGCATCACGTAACATTCAGGCCAATGAAACTGCAAAATAAAGTGATTTGGAAAGTACTCCTTTCCATTTTGTTGATGGTCTTTTTTTTTTCTTTTCTTTTTTTGCAAAACAACTCAAAAACATATGAATGGATCTGGATAACATCTTCAGGAATACTTGATAATGACACAAGAAACAGTACCAGTAATTAAATTTTTGGGTTGTGATCCGGATCACCATCTGGATCTAAATCTTATCTAATTTTGTGAAAGAGTAGTACTAACATACATGCAACTTGCATTGCGCCAAATCCACTCTGTAGAGTGTTCAAGGCGCATACATACTATTTTTACCCTGGTCACAGGATACATTATTTCCAAGCATTCAAGCCACTTACCATTTTACAAGCAAACACCTGCTGATCAACAAACATTGCAATTCTATCAGGTACCCATTTATACTCCGTGGGTGAAGATCAGCAATGTGGACAAAGTGCCTTGCTGAAAGGCAAACATGTCATGATTCATTAGGCTCAAACCCACGAACCAAAACCAAATCAATTTCAACTCACCATCCAAGATGTGCACGACAATGAGGGCAAGAGATGATCTTCCATGAATACCCCTCAAACCATGTATCTTGTTCATACAGCTAGATGAGAGGTAATGACAGAAATACACGGTTTATCATTAGAATAATTGACTTAATTAAGGAATTCACTATTGTCACACAGCTGCATCTTTCTTTACACTTCCTTATTAAATGTTGAATTTAAAAGTTATCTATAGCTAGAACTCACTTTCCTGCCAGAACTCAAAATCAACACCCCTTTAAGAAAATTTGAGGCAAACTTGCATCAGTAATTTGTGCAGCAGAATCGGCAATTCCTCTGACAAATGCTAAAAACTACTTTGTCCAAAGAAGCCCACTTCATTCACAAAATGAGGATCTTATATCTCATCATGACAAAAGATATTAATCAAGTACAGAAATTTGTTGGATATATTCCAATTTATTTTACCTTCTGTACTGAACAAATTAAATTCCTTACCTGTGGTTGCTTTGTGACATGAGCCTTTGAAGTTGTGATAACCTCAAAACTTCTCCCTGCATGAAACAAATTTAGAGTGGTACGGAATTAGTGTGCACTCCAAACCTGCAATTCAACAAAGCTGTGCTGCATATGAAGCTTTGCTGTATGACTATGAGTAACTTACCATATTTGCAACTCTGAAACACAGAAGCATATAAAGTTATGGAAAAAAAAGAAAAAAAGAAGAAGCTAGTACTAGTCAAGGTAGGAATTCACTGCACTGTCTGTTGAAAAGGGATATAATCATTCTTCATTCAATCACTATGACTCTTGATTGCAAAAATTGACCCATTCATGAAATTGTCTTTTAAGTCCCAGTTTATGAAATATTACACTGGCAAGATACAGTCCAAGAGCACTTCAAGAATGGTGAATAAACATTTAGTGTCTTTTGTTAATTTGTTAAAGGCAAAGCAACTCAAGGTTCAATTCCTGCATATTAGAGAGGCTCATTTAATTTTGAGAGATACAAGAAAATCAGTTACTACACAAGCTATTTTTATATTTGTCTGGGGACTCGCACATGGTAATGCTAAATTTTCACATTTCACATTTTAATATCAGAAGCTTAAATAAAAACTTTGATCAATTTCTTTCTTTTGTGAGTATATTAAAATCCAAATATAATATTATCAGGCTCAGTGAAACTTGGTTGAAGGAGACATCACCCTCTTCGCTGCTTACTATAGACGGTTTTAAACTCATAACAAATAATAGAATATGGAAGAAAGGTGGGGGAGTCAGATTTTATGTGTCACAGAATTTAGACTGTGTCTTCTTAGAAAAATACAGCGTGATGTCAGATACATTTGAGAGTGTATTTATCGAGGTCAAAACTCCAAACAAAGGTAATATTATAATTGGGGAGATTTATCGACCCCCAAGCTCAAACCCTGCTGAATTTTTAGAGTTATTCTGCGGCCTTATCTCAAACACTTATTTTGACAGTAAGACATGTTTTGTCATGGGTGATTTTAATCTCGAATCTCCTTAATTACAGTGATAATCCCTTATGCGCGCAGATTTTCTTAATCTTATGTTGTCGAAATCATTTATTCCCCTTATAAGGAAACCGACTCGAATAACTGATGATGTATCTACTCTTATTGACAACATTTTTGTAAATGATTCATTTTCTGACATTACATCTGGCATAATTTCTGACGTCACTGATCATTTCCCAATTTACGCCCTTGTGTCCAGTTTTATGACTGCTAATGTTTCTCACACCCACAACCCAGGTATTCGTGTAATGTCTGAATCCAACCTTAATAAACTTAGGGAGAAATTAAGTTCAGAGGATTGGTCCACCGTATACAGTCAAAGCGACATTGATTTAGCCTTTGACAATTTTATGAATATTTTGATTGCTAACTATGATTCTGTGTTCCTCTCCGAAGACCTCACCATTCTAATTATAAAAAAGTACCACGACAACCATGGGTTACAAAATCTCTTCTCAGGTCCATTAACCGCAAGAATAAATTTTTTCATAAGTATCGTAAAGATCCATCCCCTTTAAATAAATTAAGATATGTTCGTTATCGGAATATATTGACATCCATAATACGTATAGCCAAGCGAAATTATTTTTCCCGACAGTTTATCAAATATAAATCTGATGTGAAGAGTACGTGGAAGGTGATTAATGAGGCGCTCAAACATAAAAATAATACTGATCCTCCTAAATATATTTCAGTGGACAGCCGCCAGATTAACGACCCGGTCAATATGGCGGAATCTTTCAATGCTTATTTTGCAACTCTTGGTCCACATCTTGCCAGTAAAATCCCGAAATCATCAACTGAATTCTATAGATACTTAGGTAATAGAAATTCTCAATCAATATTTTTTGAACCTATTGCTGAAGAAGAAATCATAGATAATATTAAGAATTTGAACGATAAAAAAAGTTCAGGATATGATGGAATTACAAATTTTCTTTTAAAAAATGTTTTAAACGAAATCATTACTCCTCTTACGTACATTTTCAATCAATCCTTATTTAATGGTAAAGTCCCCAATAAGGTGAAGGTCGCAAAAGTTGTCCCTATCTTTAAGAAGGGACAGAAAGATTTGGTGAATAATTACCGACCAATTTCTTTGTTGACTTCAATCTCTAAAATTCTTGAAAGGGTGGTTTACACACGATTACTAAAATTTCTCACAAATCATAACATTCTGTCAGATTCTCAGTTTGGTTTTAGAAAACATTACAACACAACCCATGCTTTACTTACTTTTATAGACAAGGTAGCTCATGCTATAGATAGTTTTGAACATACAATTGGAGTTTTTCTTGATTTTTCTAAAGCTTTCGACATGATAGATCATGAAATCTTGCATTATAAATTGTGTCACTATGGAATCCGTGGTACCCCCTTAGAATGGTTTAAGAGTTATTTAACAGAAAGAAAGCAATTTGTTAATATCACTAGCCATGATTCGCAATTAAAGCCTATTTCATGTGGAGTCCCGCAGGGCTCCCTCTTGGGCCCACTTTTATTTATCGTATACATAAACGATCTTCCAAAATCATCGCAAATTTTGTCATTCATTCGTTTCGCCGATGACACAAGCTTGTTTTTTTCACATCGAGACCCTAATGCATTAATAGATATGATGAATACTGAGCTCAGGTCCGTGCAATCCTGGATTTATGCGAACAAATTATCCTGAACATAGAAAAAACTCATTATATGGTATTTAGTAATTCTTTGAATGTTGTTCCATATGATATCAAAATAAATGATTTATGTTTAAAGCAGGTTAATAACACAAAGTTTTTAGGGCTTTGGATTGACCAAGAATTATCCTGGAAAACTCATGTTAATTTTGTAAGTAAAATTTTGTCTAGAAATATTGGCATTTTGAATAAACTAAAACATTTCTTTCCTGTTCATATTTTGCAGAGTATATATTCTTGTTTAATATCTCCACACTTCAATTATGGAATTTTGGCATGGGGAAATGCAATTCACTCATTACTAGATTCCCTTCTCCGTATTCAAAAGCGTGCAATAAGAATCATAAACCACGCCGGATATTTTGCCCATACCAATTGTTTTTTCCATCAAAACAGAATTCTGAAAATTTAAGACTTATTTTCTTATAATCTCGGAATTTTTATGTATAAACTAACAACTAATGAATTACCATCTGTTTTTATCCACATGTTCAAAAGGAATCGTTCTATCCACTGTTATCCCACTCGCCAGAGTGACGCCTATCACCTTCCCCGTACTTGCACTATTTTTGCAAAGAAGACAATTATATTTACTGGACCCAGATATTGGAATGATCTCCCTCTAGATATCACTTCTTCCTTATCCTTATTCACCTTCAAACGCAAATTAAAACAGTTATTACTTAGTGGATACACACTACCAAGCCTTTAGCAACCTTTTTATGCTCCCAGTCTTTTGTCCTTGTCCTCAGCACCAAGTTATTCAAGTGATTTCATGGTACCGATACATCTTATAATATAGCACTTTTGTTATTCAAACACTGCGAGATTTGTATGCAGTCTGATTTGTGCGATATCTATGTGGTTCATTAGTTTATTACTCATCGATTTTTTGTACTGGTGTAATTTTAGTTGGTCAAGACAAACAAATCCGTTCTCCGTGTAAAATTATATGCCTATGAACTCGGGAACCTACAGTTTTACAAGCTTTAAAGCTTTTATGTAGGCCCCATCATATTTCTTATACTTACTAGTGACATTTTCATACGATGTGACCATGTACATTTGTGTCAAGTATATTTTCTTTTTCTTTTTCTTCTACAATCAAAAGACATGATTGTATATATTTTGTACTCTTGTTTTGTCAATAATTTTGTAATGTCATCATTGAGAAAATGGAAATATGAAATGAATTTGAACTGAACTAAATTGCACTTGGTCTTTGGCTCCCAGATCAGGAGCCCTAGCAAGGTTTACCATCTAAATCACCTTCCTGGTGGCTGCTCAATCTATACTCAAACTTTATATGAGAAATCCCTTGAGTCAGTGAATTGGTACTCTATTTATTCAGAGTTTGAAGGGAGAGCTTGCTACAAGGCATACCATGTGGGTTTCTAAGCAGCTGAATAAGAACATTCTCCTTGCCAAGGATGGTGTCATTCCTCTGCCCCAGGGCCTGTGGACTGGACACCCTCACAAAATCTGTTGATGCTGCTACCTCATGGCCACATGTACGGCAGAGAAGATGCTCTGATTGCAAAAGACAATTATTGTTATTAATTAGCAGGACAGTACATGGAATATTGAAAAATACATAGGGATCTTCAACATGTTCTGCATTCAAGTGAGATAGACAGTAAGGACCACATGATCAAGTGGATGTTTGTAGAAGTATGGGCTTTCGTGAATACAAGGTATTAATTTCTTTTGTACACCAGTGCAATATTTTTCCATGAACTTTTTTTTTTTTATCACTGAAAAGATCAATTGTGATCCAACATACAACAAAAAACCAACGTAAAACAGCAGACATGGATTTTTAGTTGAGGGTATTTTCCGAAACAGCAGACTTCACACTTTAAAATGATGCACAACTCAATTCAAATGGACCCTCCTATTAGACCTACCTAAATCTTGAAAAGAATGCATACACTCTGTAAAAGTGTGCACTGACAAAAGAGGCTCTGAAGTATGGGGTATGGGGAGATTTACATCCTGTTTTTTGGTTTTAATTGTCCCATTCAATGCACAGGGCACAGCTTGGTAAGATAACACTTGAAAATGTACGGCAGAGAAGATGCTAATTAATAACAATAATTGTCTTTTGCAATCAGAGCATCTTCTCTGCCGTACATTTTCAAATGTTATCTTACCAAGCTGTGCCCTGTGCATTGAATGGGACAATTAAAACCAAAAAACAGGATGTAAATCTCCCCAGCAACAATGCAGTGATTATCAGATTAAGCTGAAATTCAGTATGTTCTGTTAACACATTCTGGAATCTACAATACCAACTTTCAGAGCAGTAGCATCATCCTCTAAGTTGAGTTGAAAGTGAAGAGTGTGTAATTGTTTTTTTAAAACAAGGCAAGTGCCAAATTGTGTCTCGCCCATTCGCGTAGAAGAAATCAATGTTTTTCTAACTCCTTGAAGTTCATTGACCCACCTACGACTTTGACCTTGTGGTGACCTTCAACTCCCCAAGGGACATTTACCATCCAAGTTTGGTCACAAATGGACATAGGAATCAAAAGCTATGAGCCATTTGGTAAAACGCGCCGTAAAAACTTAACATTGGGCAATAAAAGTTTGTTGACCCCTGTCTGTGACCTTTGACCTTGTGATGACCTTCAACTCCCTAAGGGACATCTCCCATCCAAGTTTGGTCACAAATGGACATATAGGGATCAAAAGTTATGAGCCATAATCGAAATGCGCCGTAACAACTTAACATTGGGCCCTAAAAGTGCGTTGACCCCTGTCTGTGACCTTTGACCTTGTGATGACCTTCAAATCCCCAAGGGACATCTACCATCCAAGTTTGGTCACAAATGGACATAGGGATCAAAAGTTATGAGCCATAATCGAAACGCGCCGTAAAAACTTAAAGGGACTGTACAGTACTGGTTGAGGTAGGGATTCATGTTTTGAACATTCCTAAGTGAGATAATGAAAAGCCTCTTATGAAATATGAAAGAGCATGTAATTTTAAGAAGGATTCAACGTTTATTTGATGAAAATTGGTTTTCAAATGGCTGAGATATCCAATAAAGTGCTAATAATAAAAGGCGACATGCCCCAACTTTATTAGTATCTCTTTGTTTCACCTTGTTTTTGGATATCTCAGCCATTTCAAAACCGATTTTCATGGAATAAACTTTTGATACCCCTTAGAACTGCATGCTCTTTGATATCTCATGGAGTGGTTTCTGAATATCTCACAAAACGTTAAAAGCTAAATCTTCACCTCGACCACAACTGTACACACCCTTTAACATTGGGCCCTAAAAGCTTGTTGACCCCTGTCTGTGACCTTTGACCTTGTGGTGACCTTCATCTCCCCAAGGGACATCTACCATCCAATTCTGGTCACAAACGGACATACACATCAAAAGTTATGAGCCATAATTGAAACGCGCTGTAAAAACCATTGGGCCTTAAAAGTTCATTGACCTCTGTCTGTGACCTATGACCATGAGGCGTCCTTCATGTTTGGTAAAATGTGTAACTTTGTATAACCACTCTTCCCTCCAAGTTTGATTTAAATTGAAGTCCTCAGTAGAGAGTTATTCAAGTTTTTGTAGCACGTCACAGACGGACGACGGATGGACGGCGGACGGACAGACGCTGCAGGCGATCACTTAGTCTCCCCACACCTCTGGTGGGCTCAACAAAAATTAATAGGGGCCTCTAGGAAAAACTTAATCATACTTTTCTATCCTAAAAAAGTGTTCTAGAAAAACTGCTAAACACAAAATTTTCTATTCGTTTTATGATCACAAATTCTAGAGTAATGTAGAACTGCTCTTTCAAGAAATATAAAAACTCAAGATTGACTAGGTTGACCCGTTTCACCTATTTTGAGTTCTTACGTAAAATCAGGGCGTGCAACTTTTTGATTTTGTGATGACGGTCACAATTACATCACAGCACCCTTCTCTAGGAATACATTACATGTACATGTGTATAGGGCCTACATGTAGTTGCTGTTTTTCCTATTAACCCGTTTAGGACGGTTTGACTTTGCTACAACACGCATTTCCCATGCCATAGACACCTGCCCGAGTATACTCGGGACTCGTCCTCAACGGGTTAAATTACTGTAAAACCAGGAAGTTTTGCCTGCATGGAACCTATTGACCGATTCTGTGACGCGCTATGTGTATTTTTGGCATGGGCGCAGCCATAGTGGGTGTATCAGCCGACCCCCCCTCCGCACTCCCCCACCCCTCTCCCTACATTAGCACGCGCGCAGAATGAAAAACTGCTTTAGCCAATAGGCGTCTCGTACCGAGTGCGCGAATGCTTGCTTAGTGCGCGAACCTTTGTTACAAGTGCGTGTAAACATGTTGCCCCTGGGTGGGGGAGAGCGGGGGGGGTCAGCTGATACACCCACTATGGCTGCGCCCTGTGCCGTAAAATGTCTGCTGCCCTCAACGAACCCGAATCGATCAATACACATTATGCAGGAATTCACAAAAGTAGAATGGACATGAAAGTGTTTGTTTACACATGCATTGAATGACAGTGGCAATTCATAAAAGTAGTTTCATACTGTGGAAAAGGCAATTAAGAAATTTATGTTTTTGATATTTCACATTTTCAGTTCGATTCACCATCATTCACAGTGATTTGTAGTGCAGTGGGTTTGAAGCACTCTTTTCAAATCAAGGTTCAAACATTATTATTTTTGTTATACAATGTTGGTGCTTCTTCTTTGCTTGAATTCCTTAGGCCTAGATCTAGTCAGGATCTCGAGAACTGCCAAAGTTGCAGAGTTGTAACATATTTTGGTTTGTTTTTGACGAATACTAGAACTAAGTAAGACAGTTTGTGTCCATGCAATGCAAATACAGTAAGGGTACCGGTTTTCGACACTTTAGCACATTTCCTTGTTTACCATCAATACTGCACCGTTTTACCTCGGAATTTCAATATGAAGTTGAGCTACAAAGGCCAATAATAATATGCCTTAAAGAATTCCCATTTGAATGCACTCGTGTTCAATTTCTAAGCGATTTCCGTCACGCCGTCGCTGGCATCAGATTTCGACACCCAGCATCATTTTTCGACACAATCACAGCGCGCATCACACAGAAATCACATGGCGCGTACAGTACGCGTACACTGCATTGTGGACGCAAACTAGCAATCATACCGGCGCAAGAACTTGTTGTTTCCTCTATAACGTGTCTTGATATGGGAATGTCGAAATCTGGTGCCACATTCTCAAAGCCAACTCTACAAGTTTGCTCATTTATCACGAATTCAGCCATGAAATTACTAAAGACGATTATGAAATCAAACATCAAGATTTGGCAAACAAACTGATACTAAAGCAAGATAACCGGCACGGGTGAATTTAATTTTACGGCGATGTATACAAAATGCGTCATATTGTTTTGAACCAATAAAAATGGCTGACATTAACATTTCTGATGACACTGTGTTGCTTTTCTCCTAAATATTCTACCGTCGGATTATGATAACAAGTGACAAACGGTGTTTATATAAGACCAGAAATGTGATTGATAACTTGGTTGATTGCTGAAGTCAGACGTTTGTATTGAGTATAAAATTTTATAAGAATTATCTGCTGGGTGTCGAAACCTGGGTCCTGTTGAAAACTGGTGCACTAACGGTACGGATTGCAGTGATACGATACAACTACCCTATCATCAGTGTATCCAGCCAGGGCCATGCCAGGGTCTACAGGCTACTGTTGTATACACATTACAGCAGAGTACAGTAACTACGCGTGCTACGGCTACGCGCAAGTGGGTTGCACTAGCTAGTTAGACCGGACCCCCTAGACTATTACAGTAGTTGCCGTGGTTTTTGCTAGCCCACTACCAATCACCTTACGTCTCATTATCAAATCAAACAATAGTCACCTTCAAGCTCATCATCTGAAGAAACTATGCAACTAATCATGAAAGAAGACAGACATAAGAAATACCAGATCGGACACATTGTCAGAGAGGCACATCCGGCACGTCGTCTGCTACTCGTCATCCACTTCGTGGCCATATTTGTGCCATTTACGTCGGAGACACAATAGAGGGCGCGCGATTACTTTAATAGGAGTCGATATTAAAGGGACTGGGGAGGAGTGTTGGAACCCAAAATGCAAAAGTACTATTTCATGAAGTGAAACAGGCAAAAACAAGGGCCAATGCCTATGAAAGGACTAAGCAATGAAAAAGAATCGATGAAAAACACGGCATTATGAAGATATCTATGATTTTGTGAAGAGCGTTACATGTAACGCTTGTCAAAATCACAGGGGGTCGGCTTAGAGGCTCTCCGTTCAAGTGTTGTTTTTGCCTCCCTCTTTTGTCCGATTTTGGCACAGCGTTGATTTGTTGCCTTCTCCTCGGCGAAAAGCAAGCCCAAGATAGAGTGTACAGCTGTACATCGACGCGCCGCGATCGCGAGGCGAAACCCGGGTGCCTGTTCACTGGCTAGCGAGCGTTATCGGTGCATTTCCCGGCATCCGCCCGGCAGCTAGCTAGCACGGGTCCGCTCGAACTCTGCTGGCTGCGTATATAGGCTTACTTACCGTACCACTCCATCCACACAACAATGGAGCCGCAGGAGGAGAGCGAGAGATCTGTCTCCAAGAAGAGGAAGACCATGAAAACCAGTGACAGAGTATGGAGATGGCGACAGAAAAATAAAATGAAGTCAATCCCAATTCCCCTCAAGACACTAGGGGCTGAACGACAGAGATGTCTTTTCACTTCTGCTGGATCGGTATTAAATTTGTGAAACTCGGAAGACTTCATTCAGTTCAGTGTGAGTAACAGTTAACTTCAGTTTAGGACCTACAATGTTAGTGTAACATTGCTGATAGAGATGTCACTTAGATGATCTACACACACTATACTATTGTTGTGAGTAGGCCTAGATTAGTAGTTTTGTTAGGTGTCCTATACCCCACCCGGAAAGAGTTCCTTATTATGTCCCCCCCCCCCCCCCACCAACTTGCACAAAACAAACAAACTAACTGTTAACAAGTTAGGCCTACCATTCCTTTTTACCGATAATAAACTAAATAAAGGTTATGCCATTTATGGGAAGACTTCCCATATTATAACCTTTATTTAGTCCACCATTAGCAAAAAACAACAACAACAACAACAACAAAACAACAGCAACCTATTTAACCATTATTTGTGCAAACTAGTGGGGGGGGGGGGATATAAGAAACTCTTTCCCCACACCCTAACTTGTTTCTATTATGGTAAACTAAAAGATATATCACAATTTGCCTGAGATTTTACTCACATTTGAAGAAAGGCCATATGCAGATTCACAAAGCCAAAGGTGTACCGGTATTCAGAATGCAATTGAGGTAGTATGGTAGGTATCCTAGACCAATGTTCTACCATTCCTAGTCCGAGGCCCTTTTTGTTCTCTGCCAATTCTTAGATAACTGGAATTTTTTTTTTCTGCGTAATGACATATCCCAAATTTGGCTCAACAGTTCTCCTTTTTGAAATGTGCTTCTGGCAATTGCACAAAATCGCTGTTATTAAGAAATGGCACGCTAAAGTGTTTTGCATGTAAATACGCGAATTCCTATTTTACCATATTCTGAATTATGTTGCCCTATTCTACCTTCATATCAAATTATGGGTCTCAAAATTTCGAAATAAGAAAGTTACGACACTCATCAAAACTGCCGTTTGTTACAAATCGGCGATAGGCGAGAAATCCAATTTTACGAAACGACACTGAATGAGTGAAAGTGTCAGCGAAGAGCTGCGTAGAGTGATCATCTGGTCACTCTCGGTTTTTACAAATAGTTTGTGGAGAGTCAACCGTGTATATGTTGTCACGGCAGCTATGATCGCGGACCAAAAACGTGAATTCACATGTTTGGTAAGGTACCTAATTATTGTCTCCGGTACACATGGCATTGCAAAAATGTTGATTGAAGTGTATCTATTGTGCGTATACATAAGTGGCTAATGGCGTATATGCATTGCAGCGCAGTTCACTCAGTCCCTAGTGTAGTGGTTAATGGTGTATGCTTTGTAACACAGTAGGTGCTAGTTGTTGAGAAAGGTCTGTCAGATATTATTGTGGCAAATGTGGGTATCTTTTGTAGGGCAACAGCCAGCATCACATTCAAGGACCATCCTGACTATAGGCAGCTCAGTGAAGCCAGTGACATCCCCTCTCGTCAGTTGAGACCAGCCCTCCCAGCTACCGAGCTTGATGTCAGAAGCCAGTGAAATTCCCTCTCGTCAGTTTCGACCAGCTACCCAGCTCGGTGAAGCCAGTGACATCTCCTTTCATCAGTTGAAACCAGCCCTCCTACCTAACCAGCTTGATGAAGCCAGTGGCATTCCCTCTCGTCAGTTTCGACCAGCTATACCCAGCTTGATGAAGCCAGTGACATCCCCTCTTGCCCATTGAAACCAGCCCTTGCACTGGTACAAAAGGTTTGTACAAACTGTCTTTAATTACCTGGTACATTTTGTTTTAATACACCTAGATCCAACAACTGTTTTGAACCTGCAAATGAAAATTAATGTTGATATTTAGTAAACAAAACATCAGTAAATTGTTCGATTTAACTCTGTGTTCTCAAACGATGCTGTTATTATTCTTGCTGTAATAATTGATAACATTTTTTTTTTTGAACCCATAGCTGTGGTAGTGGTTAATAAGATTATGGTTGTCTTGATCATTACTTTTAGGGTTACAAGTTACATAGTTTGTACATTGCAGCCACATATAGGCCTCCTATATGATTGTATGTGGAATTACAGACCCCCAAATCCCATGCATGTGGCTGGATTTAAAGACATAGGCCCTATATGAGCTTGTATACATAGGGCCTACTTTGTAGATGCACAATGAGAGGCTGAGGTCATCCCGACGTCATGTGCAGTGTCAACTCATCAAAAATTTGGCTAGGGTCTGTAGGTTTTATTTTCCTTTTTGCTATTTAACTTCTACAGTAGACAGTCTATTTCTAACATATTTCATGGAGTTTTCTCTGTTGCATATATGTGAGCACTACAAGATATAGCTACCTGGTAGACTCTACACTGATATAAAAGGGATAGCAAGTTCTGTGACTAAATTACAGAGTGGTGAAGAACTAATGCAACTATCCTAATTGTAAGTCAGTGTTAATGCCTTTCATTGTGACTGATATACAGATGAACTCCTGTCCAGATGCCCCTGTGAAATGGAAAAGGACAAGTTCGTGAATGCTGTTGCCTTCTCCAATTAGTTGTGGAGGAAAATGCTACTCTGAGGAAAGGACTTGGGTCAGATTGAAGTGGATCAAAACCTGGTGAGAGTGCTGACAGATATTGATTTTATCAGAGCCTGGGCAGATGTTAGAAGATAACAGGTTAGATGATGAAGATGTCCCTTTGGCATGCATATTTAGGAATTTTTATGTAAATATCATAAATAAAGTGGGCTACTAAGTATTTTCAATGGACTTTCAGCATCTAACATAACTACTTTCATCAGTACTAAACTTGTCATTGCTTGAATGTTAGTCATTAAAGAGAATATTTACTATGTGTAATACTGAATAGTTAATTGAGTCTATATGAGTAGTAAAATAATTTTTCATTGTAAATGTGTAGTAGTTACTATATTACCAACATTCAGTCATTAGATGAGAGATCAATAGAATGTGCTTGTTGGCCTCTATTGCAGTGGAACAGCTAGCATCACATCCAAGTGCCATCCCAGATATCCAGGTTGTTGAAGCCAGTGGCACCCCCTCTCGCCAAATAAGACTGCCTCTTCTAGGCTACGCAGCTCAGCAAGACCTGTGACATCCATCTCGCCAGTGGAGACCAGCCCTCTCTACCACCAAACTCAGTGAAACCAGTGACATCCCCTCTCATTAATCAGAACCAGCCCTCCCAGCTACTTACATGTAGCTCCATGAAGCCAGTGACATCCCCTCTCATGTTCTTCTTTGTGGCTGGCAAATGTTTGAAAAGTGAACTTGGATGACGTCAATATCATAATTATGTTGAGTGCATCCAAGTGATGGCAATGATAATAGCTCTGACACCAGCTCTTCCTGTAGGCCTACTGTCAATTTATGCCTTCATTGTGTATAATAGCAAAAGACATGTTAGTAATGAAAAAGCTGCACCTTTGTACCAGGATTGTTGGGGATTCTGATAAATGCACATTGAACATGAATAACATCAATTCCAATCATAGACCTACATTCATGTGATGGCAATACTAACTGATATGACACTACATTCATATTTCTGAACTCTCTATTTCTGTCTTTTCTGTGAGGTAACAACAAACATGTTAGTACTCAAATGTGTGAATCAGAATGAAACATTGAATTGATTGCATAGAAAATTTGTTCTTGCCCCATGTGGCAAGTAGGGAATATAAATCCTGTAAACTCCTAAACTGCATGTGCTTAAATCGTTACTGGAAACTGAAAGGGCTGCAATATCCAGGCACAAAGTGTTTTGTCCTTTTATTTTTTCATTTGGTCTTTTTCCCCCTGTGTTTCCCAGGTGTTTCAGTGGTGAAAAGCTACAATTACTCCGTTACGATAAAATATTGCATCAGTGCTTTAAAGTGAACTTAAGCAGGGCTATCATGCACAGCAGTGTACATCACTGAAAGGGCCTTTCACACATTTCATTATTGCTCTAATTGTTATTATTATTATTACTACTACTACTATTGTTGTTATTGCTAATGTTTTTATTACTATCATCATCTTCATAATGATTATTATCCTCATCATCATTTATGTGATCACTGATATCATGCCATGTGTTACATTCAAGTGGCACAGCAGGTCCTACACAGTAGCATTGTCCATCAGCATTTTGGAAGACACTTTTCAGCACATAATTTTGTGATAACTCTATCAAATCACATTATTATGAGGACAATATTTTTGTGGTAAATGGAGTTTGTGCCCTTGTAATATTCATTGCATCTATATTTTATAGCCAAAAATAGGTATGAATTTTGATAAACAAATGTGTTGGAAGTACTTCAAACAAAATGTTCAGTTTTCATTCACATAGATATAAAAATACATTGTAATATACATTTGGTAGGTCCCTACATGATGTTCTACTGATATAATTGTATACGCTAAAACCCTAAACTGAATGTGTTTTGACAATGCAATATGTAGACGGTCTCCACACTGAAATAGTATAGTGTTCTTTGTACTTGAAGTCATTAAACCATGTGACATTGATTCTTGGACCTTCACTTAATTTTTTTTTTTCCCTGCAAATGTGCAAGTTATTTGAAAGTGGTTGCATTTGTTAGGTTTTTTTAATTTACATGTTATATTATTGTTATCATAATTGTTCAATATGATAGGAGTATGATGTGTAGATGCCAAAATTGACTAATGACAGAATGCTGAGCAGTGTTTTTTTTTTTTTTTTTCAAATGACTACCTTACCTGTGTAAATTGGCAATCTTTGCCATACAACTATTTCTATTATGACATTTCATATTTAAAAGATATAGGCCTACATGCAAGTCGTCAGCACAGATTTGTTATCTCTACATTGTATATCACATCACATTACTGTGAGAGCAGTTTCTACATGTAGCACATTTGCAATTAGAACCTGTGCTCATGATGCAACACCAAATGCAAATATTCATGCAAAGATTAAAGAAAATGTAAGGTCAGTGTACCCTGGTACACACAACTTCTAATGTAGGTCCCATGTACACATGCAATTCATATGTACACATGAAATTTGTATATGTATGCATGGTAGTATAACGTACAGTGTAAGTGTAGGGATTTACTTTGAACCATTTATTATAAGTGTATCCCCCTTCTGTTATAACAGGTACCACCCCTCTACACATAAATACGTCAACCCACACATACAGTAGTATTCACATTTACATTCATCCACGCATCCCACCTATCACAGACACACCACATATCACATGACATTTTCCACTCTTTCACTTCTCACCCATTGTTCCCTGTAATACTGAAATCATGCCTAAATCACCCACGCCTACACACCATTTACATATTATGAATATTTAGTTTTAACCTTTGTTTCCTTATTTGCATGTTTTGTTATGTTGATTTTGTGTATGAATATTTGTTACAACCCACATTCACATGTAAACCCATGCCAAATTATGTGTAGAATAAACTGGCTACAAGTTAGTTAGCCAAGGGACTCCTTCTAAGTAACACGTGTGCTGCCCTAGTTTGCTTTAAGTGTGACGAGTGCTAGAGAGCTAAGCGAACCCGAGCCCTTACATAAGAAATGTGTTAGATTTTTATTCACTGAAATATCAGAACAAGATATTTATACCTGTGTAGGTCTAATTGTTAAGCATCAATTTACCACCGAGAAAAAATGTGTTCTGATGATAAAAACCTAATCAGGGTTCTAGATAAAACTGAGTGAATGTTGTTGGCCTATGTGGAAATAATTGACTTGAACAGATTATTTCTTGTGTCTTTTCGCCTTGTAGGTGAACGAGACATATTGCATCATGCGTGGTTGCATTGCATGATGAATAAGAAAATGTGTAAGGTAGCCTCAGAAATTGCTGGATTAGTTATTAGACTATTACAGGTGTCACATTATTCAGTCTAGAAGACTGAAAATGATCTGATTCCCAACATTTTTGTGTGTATCTGTGAAATAATTCCAATTAACCCTATTCATACAGAAAAAAAGGTAGGCCTAAGCCATACCAATGACCAATTTTCTAACCTATTCAGTACATGTGTCAGTTGTGAAGAAAATCATCCACAATAAATGTTACAACTAAGTCACATTTGAAATTACGAATACATGACAAGTTGTACCGGTAATAAAAATGAACTATTGGTTAGATCCAATGCAAGTTTAGATATAACATGGTACCTGGTACTTCTCTAGCCTACTTGTGTTTAAAATCGTTGAAGAACTAAAAAAAAAAAAAAAAATGGGTTTGCCATGAAGACTGCATTTCTTGACAATGTGCATGAAAAGTTTAAGATATGTATTGAATTACATGTACATGTAATAACACAACCCGTTTGTGTTTCGTGTAATTGTAATCAATAATTGAGATTTCGTTGATTTTTTTTTCTACGTAGCCCGACCAGGTCACCAGACGCCGTGCGAAGCAAGCACGGTAGCACTGTAACTGCGTACTGGGCTGTGTCCTTACCCGGAAAAGTTTCTACGTACAGCTACACAGGCACAGCCCAGTCGATCGCTGTATAAATAGCCCGGCGTCTGGTCGGGCTACGTATAGTACCGCGTTCACCTATCCCGCTTTCGGTACTCGTACTTCTCAATGAAGAATCTTGTAATGGAGTTTGATGGCTTTTAGGACACGTAGCCTACTGAGTCTTCCGACGATAGAACTATCTCTCATAGTATCTTGGAAGAAGGACATGTGAATCAGAATCGGAGGATCTAGGAGTCCTTTGATTTTAGGTTAGCGCTCTCATCAAATGAAAACACAACGCGAACTCATACACTCGCACACAGCATGCAAGATCGTACAGCTGACAGCAAGCTAGCTAGCTCTCGAGCTTGCTGCTGCGAGTTATGGCAAGTGATGCGGCCAGCGCTCGCCGCCGCGCCCATAGGCACAGCCAGTCGTCAGAGCTAGCTTGCTCTAACTAACGTGCTCTAGTTCCGCAGCTCACTCGGCATGTTGGCTTGATTTCGCTGTAAGTTGGCTTGATGTCCGCAGTCAACAAGCAGTATTCCGCAATTCAAATACGTATCGCCATCGTATCGAAGGATCTTTTTCCAGAAAAGTATGTTTTGTTTTTCGCTTTTTAAAACATTTGAGAAGATTTCGATTTCCAAGATATTTTGACACATGTTAAGTTAAATATCTACCTTTCATTTTATACCCAAAACACCTTCTCTTTCGCATGTTTTGCACAACCGAACACTCCTCCCCAGGCCCTTTAAAAGAGTATAGAAGCTCTTTGATGTATAACTGAGTAGGCCCTACTGACATTCAAAGAGATTTTTCTCCCAACTACTCATGAAAAGCTCGTTGATTTGCAGTCAAATACAGTAAGTACAATTGAGAACAGTGCGTATTACGAAATGGGAGGTGTCTCTGACTTATCTGCATGATTTAGCCAATAGGGGATGGTATAGTATTGGTTGAGGTGAGGATTCAGCCCTTAACTGTTTTGCAAGATACTTATAAACCATTTTATGAAATGTTAAAGAACATCAATTCTAAGAGGAATTCAAAGTTCACTTGGTGAAATTGGTTTAGAAATGGTTAAAAAAAAAAACAAGTTAGGCAAAGTGGGTCCCACCTTTTATTAGGATTGCTTTGCTTTGGATATTTCATCCATTTCAATACCAATTATAACCAAATAAATTTTGAATTCCTCCAAGTATTACAATTCTCTTTCATATTTAACAGGTTTCTCATTAAAGAAAGCAAGAGAATAGAGGGGTGAAGGTTAAGGTGTGAGTGAGTTCTTCTTGTCTCCCTCTAACAAAAAAAAAAAAAGAAGAAATTGTTAGAGGGAGAAAATTGAAGAAAATTCACACCTCGACCTTCACCCCTCAATATACTTAATATCCTTTTCGCTTTCATTCATGCCTTGTCCGCCTTGGACTATTTAACATAACAATGTCGGAATTTCGGAGCTTGGGTATTTTTCCAAGTTCATCGTGTCGCGACCAGGGATAGCCTGGTAATGCTGGTGTCGCTGCCCGGAAAGCAGTAAATGACAGGTTCGAGTTCCGTGGTTCTTTTTTTTTCTGACATGTTTGTTAAATTACAAATCAGTAGTTGCGATCTTACAAATCTCACTTGTTAGAGGGAGACAAATAAAATCACCATCATCACCATCAACAGATCGGAGGGGGCGCACCGGGCGCCCCTTTATTTATTTATTTATTTTTTTTTTTGGGGGGGGGGGGGGAAATTAAAGAAACAAAAACAAAAACAAAAAATGAAAGGGGACACTCGAGCCCCTTTTAACATTTGCACCAGAAAGTTGAGCTGAAGCCTTTTTTCTTTCTTTCTTTCTTTCCATCTTTCTTTCTCTCTTTCTTTCATTTTGATGTCAGCCGATGGAAACCTGGGCCTCGTCTTATAAAGACTTGTGATTGATTCATACAAATCAATCACAACTTTGCGATTGAATGCAAATCCATCTTATATAAAGTTATGATTGAAATTAAGACAGAGAACTGCAATCAATCAATCACTCGAGGTTGCGATTGATTGCAGCTTTCAAGAGATTTGTGACTGATTGATTTCTATCACAAGTTTTATAAGACAGGGCCCTGGAAGTGGCGCGAGAAACGAAAAAAAAAAATGCACGGGAGCCTTTTATTGATTGTTTGTTTTTATTTATTGCATTATTTTTTTTTTTTGGGGGGGGGGGGTGGGCTTGTCAGCTGATCAAACCCGGAAGTGGCACCAGAAATATTCTTTGCGCCCTCCCCCCCCCCCCCCCTTTTTACGGGATCTGCCACTGATCAACAAAGGTTAATGTTGGAAACCTGTAGCACACCGATATTATACACTATAAGGGTGCTGAAGGGTGGGGGGGGGGGGGGCTTTTTTCTGTTTTTGTTTTTGTTTTGTTTTTGTTTGTTTGTTTTTTCTCGTAACCGAGCAGGGGAGAGATTAAAACATGAATATTCATTAGGCCTAAGTACATTATGTAATCTCATATTTCTCATTATTGTTTCATTCTTTTACAAGAAACTTCAATGTAGAGCTATATTACATGCATGTGCTTGTAATGATTTTTGTATTAAATTCATGTCATTCTTTAACCCACTGTACTGCCACTGCGCCTTGAGCACATCAGTCACTGGTGGAATTGCCACACTATAAGTACAGGGTACCCTAAATCATGACAGAGAAGTAACATCCCTATATACTTTTGCATTCAATAATGCGTTTATTGTCTACTTAGTGTGTTTTCTTTTCACATCCATTTTCTAAATAGATGGCCAAGATCCCTAGGTTGTTTTATACAATACAAGTCTTTGTTGCCACTCATGCTGCTATATACCCTATGGAGGTGGAAAGAATCTCTTTCCACGTCTGATCCCTGCTGCTAGTGCCTGCTACACTGAAGGCTGTATCTCACCAAAGAAGATGTCTCCGCGACGTCTCCAACTTATCAGTCGCAGCAGTCGCGGAGACGTCTGCAACATAAAAATGGCTTGCGGTCTCACCAAGGAGACGTCTCTGAGACGAGTTACGGCAGGTGTCAAAAAATTTCAAATACATGTATGATGGAGCCGTTGCAGGATCACCTGACTTGATCTTGTTTAGGCAGGATGTCAGCACGCATGGGTCACGTGGTTTCTAAAGTATACCAGGTCAAAATAAAGTAGAGTCAATAGAGTCGCGGAGACGTCTCCGCGACCTCTCACCAGTTTTTCTGGTATCCAGCAGGTCTCGGCGACGTCTCTGAGACGTCTCGGAGACATCGCGGAGACTTCGCCGAGACGTCTCAGCAGTCGCGGATATAATATTAGCCTCCGCGACGTCTCCTCGACTGATGGAGACGTCACGGAGATTCGCGGATACTTCGCGAAAAATCGAACATGTTTAAATTTCTTGCGACTCCTCGGAGACTCTGTAACTTTCAGGAGACGTCTCGGAGACGTCGCGGAGACGTCTCTGCAACTAGCAAAATCTGGAGTCGCGAACTAGTCGCGAACTAGTTTCAAGCCCGGTGAGATACGCCCTAAACTTGTCAACCTCCAAACTAAACTAGATCTCTGCTATAGGGTTATCCCAGGGTTCATCCCATCACCGTTGACTGAGTCCGACAAGCTCGACATTGAAAAAAAGGTCCATGGCGGTCTGTGGAGACTGGAGACGGGATTTGTAGAAACGCCGGGATGTTTTGTAAAAACGCCGGGAAATGTACAAACGTCTTACCATGAAATGTAAAAATCTCGAAAGCTGCATCAACGGCAAATTTAAAAATGTTATTACTATTTCTGGTCTTTTATTCCATGAGAAATTTTTTAAATTAGTGTTTTTCCTCTAAAAGTGCTCTCAAAATGCGACTTTTGAACATTATTGTTTCTAAAAGTCCTGATCATGGGAGGGGGTATCCCCTCCCACATTTCCCACATTCTCCCCCGCTCGGTCGCATCGCTCCCTCGCCACTTGCACCCCCCCCCCCCCCCCATTTCAAAATCCTGGATCCGCCACTGATGACAATGAGATGTCTTACGTCCTCCTATACGTTTCGAAGTTATGCTCGGCGCCGCTCTAAATCTCCATACGGAATGTTAGCTGTGTTCAGACGAGGGCAGTTTTGGTCGGAGTAACTTCGGAGGAAGGGTCGGAGGAAGTTTGGTCGGAGTAACTTCGGAGGAAAGGTCGGAGTATAGTGCCCGTCAGAGCCCCGTCTGAACAAGGTCGTGGGACTAACTTCCTCCGGTCGGAGGAATTTACCACGACCTCCTCTTCCTCCGACCAAGATACTCCTAAGTTTTCTCAGAAGTATCTCGCTACCACGACTAGCCGGTCGGAGTATTGTCCGTGCGGACAAGCCCTCGGAGTATTTATGACCTTACAAACCTTATACGACCTAGGTAAAATTTTCCGGAGTCAAATGCGAGTACACGTGCGCGTGCAGTACAGTTCCAACCTATATATAGGGCTCACACCTGTAAATAAAATGGAATGTCCCATATATACCCCTTCACAAATTCGTGACATAGTGGATAAGACTCCCGACTCCCGATCGGAGGACCCGAGTTCGAATCCCGCCCAGTGCTTACGTCCTTGGACAAGATGTTTTTACCCACTGTGTCCCTCTCGACCCAGGTGTATAAATGGGTACCTGGCAACGCTAGGGTAATAATAATGGCAGGGCCCTCTGGTAGAGCAGTGTCAACACTGAAGAGGCTACCCTGGGTAAATAAGACCTTATTATTATTATTATTATTATTATTATTACCAAAGATACCAAAATAAATGAAGAAAAAATAATTAAAAATCAATAATGCAGTTTGGCAAAAAAAAAAAACAACGAATAGCTGGAGATATTGAGTATGAATTCCTCTACAAACTGCATTTTGGTTGGAAGATGAAAGCTTATGTTATGGAATTTGAAGGGACTATATTTCATTGGGTGCATGTACAAAAAATAGGTGATTTTTTTTTTTTTTTTTTTTTTTTTTTTTGAGTGAAAAGAAATCGTAGTCTGGCATGGACAGAGTTTGAGCTGAAGAACCCGCCTTGGGAATTTGATGGATGAAAGGGTATATCTCACTTAGGTTAGTGAAGATGAAACACCTCATTTTTCCCAGATATTTTAGAGAATTTTTTGAATTTTGAATTTTAACACACGTCGCTATGGGGAATTATTTTCCCGTGTGAGCGCTATATAGGCGATCGGAACGGAGAAGCTAGCGCTCAGAAATTCACATCAACAAGAATGGAGAAGATAAATGCCGCTGGTAAAAAAACAATGGTATGGTCGACGTGCGCGTCGCTACTCTTCCGGAAGTTACACCGACTCTCCACGGTGGTAAGTTGGTCGGAGTTTCTTCCCACGACCGTCGTGTGGACACAGGGTCGTGGTAGTATAAGCATAGATTTGAATTCTAATTGCTTCGCCATTAAATTTTACTTCGATTAGAAACATGTCTGAACATGGCTTTGAAGACCAAGAAAATTTTTAACATGCCACTGAATTACAAATTGTAATTCAACGAAAAATTTTGAATGTCTATGAAATATTAAAATTCGTTTGGAACAGGTTAGGAAAGAATTCAAAGCTATACACATGTAAATTCTGCTCTCCTTGTAATGCGCAAATGAAAATAAAAAGAAAATCAGGACATAAAAAAAAACCACATGTTTTTTCTTCCACGATGCGCACATTGCGGCATGCCAGTTTTTTTTTTGTTTTTTTTTGTTTTTTTTGTGGTCTTTTTAATCTGGCATACTTAATATGTGAAATTATGTCCTCCACTAAAGCGTGTTGCAGGGTAATCTTAACCAGGGAGGTGTTACAGAGATGGAGTGGCAACTCTTCGTAATTCATGCAAACACATGTTTGGGTTCAAGGCGTTACAATGGGATGTCTAGCATTCCATTACGCTTTGAAGTCATGCTCGGCACCGCTCTGGTTTGCAAGACGAAGTTCGGAGACGAAGAACGCATTTTCACCTTTCGTTGAATTACAAGTTTTATTTCACCGTAAAATTTTAAATGAAATACTCGAATTGATTTAGAATAGTTTAGGAAAGAATTCAATATTATAAACATGTATTTCTAGTTTCTTCGTAATGCGCAAATCAAAATGAAATGAAAATTAGGCCCATAATGCGCATATTTGTGCATGCTAGTTTTTTTAATCTTTTAATCTGGGATATTTTGATCTTTCAAATACAGTGCTCCGCTAAAGCGTATTCCAGCGTGCTTTTAAAATATTTGCTGTTAAAATTGTTAGTTTTACACTGCATTTTGGTTCGCTGCTCCATCCAATCAAGTTACACAAATTCATTGTTGCCATCACATTGAAAGAGAGAGCGAATTGCAGTAGGGGCAAGGCAAGTATTTCTAGATGTGAGAGCGCTAGTCCCGATTATTGATGCTCTCTTTTGTCAAAGCACATGGGTAACACCTGTAGTTGAACGCATAACTTCTCGGCGGCGCCGCGCCGCGCATGACTTCAAAGGAGAGCAGCAGTTGTCTCTCCTTCTCTAGCACCTCCCTGTCTTAACCAAGGAGGTTTAAGAGTTTGAGTTCCAAATGGCTGTAATTATTCAAACAGTTGTCAGATTTCTGTTGCTGTACAAAAGAATATCACGGGTGCATTATTTGTGCCTTTGATGATCGATGCTCGACGCCGCCGTCTTGCTGAGCAACCTGAAGATTCGTTTTGAACGTTATCATGTTGGCCATATTTTGCTTATTTATTTATTAAATGAAACGAAATTTCACTTAATGATAAAGCATGAAAAACAAAAGTCATTCCCGTCCAGAAATTTGTGCATGGCGTGTAAATCAGAGCTGTATCATGTGAAAATGTTTAAAACTGTACCATCATGGAAAGCCGGTTTTATCACTTTTCCACTTAATTTCCACATATAAGACTAATATGGAATAATATTCAAATATGTTATTCTTTATTGTACATATCAGAGTAGTTCCCGGGTATGCCTTGTCGAGTAATTTTCATCTTTATTTCAGCATTTTTGTGCAATTTCTATTCGCGCATCCTCGTGTCTGTACCACCTACCTTTTATAAGAAGGAATAACGAAAAGCAATTACCATCACAAAGACTATTATCTTCCTTAGAAAGTGGGTGGTGAATATGCAATGAGACATTTTTGAGTCAAGTGTCTTCCTATCTGCTTGGCAGATCCTGTTTGGCACATACAGTACTTCCAATATTTTTGAGCGGCGGCATCGAACTTCTAGCAAAGGAAATAAGACGGTTGTGACTCCATTCCCTTGAATCTCCTTGTTTTAACCCTGCATTTTGATTCCCTGCTCTATTCAGGGAGGTGTTAGAAAAGGAGCGGAATCTCTTCGAAATTTGTGCAAATTTATGCGTAGGGTATGTTCCACGCTCCGAGCTGCTTTTCCATAGAGTTTGGATATGGAGACCAAAGGAGACGTTCTTGATTTCAACAAACCAATTTACGCTGTATTTCAGATGAAATGTTGAAATCCTATATGGAACTTGGTGGTAATCTTTGTACAAAACAACTAGCCCTACTTAAGTTTTTCTTCAAATCTCTTGGTTATCGAAACCCCGGACTGAAAAAGGAGCACATATCAACATCTCATTAAAAAAGAAAAGAAAAAAAAAAGTTAAAACACAACCATCTTGCCCACATTTGTGCATGATATTGTTCGCCAGGTTTAGTACTTCTATGTTAAATGTTTCGAAAAAAGTAGTTGGCTAAAGCGTGTTTTGCGTGTTTATTTTACAGTTAGAGAAGTACAATACATGTATTTTTACTTCTTTTCTCCTCGTGTCCTATACTCTTTGCACACTAAGCAATTGCTGTCGAAGACACAAAGGGGGGGGGGGGGGGGAGGGGGCAGGGAATTGCTCCTGGCACGGTATGTTGCAGTATTTCCCGAATGATGCATATTCAAATGGAAGTGCTGTCTTTTGTCAAAGCAATTATTCATTAACACCTGCGAGAGCGCACATAAATTCTCGGCGGCACGTAATGATGGGTACAAAGGAGAGATTCTTGTTTCCTCTCCTTCTCTACCACCTCCCTGATCTAATTCAATGCACACATACATTCTCTAACACCTCCCTGCTCATAATAGGTGTTTCCAAAAACATTTCCCACTTTTGATCATTAATAGTTCAAAAACTTTTCATCCGATAAAACTGTCATTGATATGAGTAATAGCTGAAGGGTGTACAATTTTGTTGGAGGTGATTTGAATGCGAAAGCATAAATCAGTTTCATTAAATCTAAGATTGATTTTGAAGTAACGTTTCAGATTTTGGTCAAATTTTAACCCTCTGTACAAAAATCAAACTTTGCACAGGAACCAATGTGTATGTGAGTGTGTGCTGACAATAGCCCTGAACAATGGACATGCATGAATCACCTGTTGACTAGGCGTCAGTCTCGCGCTCCCAGGCACATGAATGCTTAATTAATCAATACTTCATGTGGGATTGCCCTGGGCACTGCTAGTCTGAATTCATGCACGGTAAAGGGTAAAATGCATGCACATGGAAAAAGTAAGCACATGTTTCCATGTGCTTGCAAGCACCACATTTCATTCCAGCTGGCAATCATTTTCAAATATTGCTTCACATATACATCACTAAATTTGGGATATAAATAGGCATAAATGATATAAAGTTCTTCATTTTAATACAACCGTCTACTAATACTAGTAGTCTGACAAATTTGTCGCTTTTTCAATAAAAAGAGATCATTTTTGGTAAAGAGTTCAGCAGCATTTTTCATTGGGGCAATTTGTTTCACCGTAGATTTATTGAAGGCTCCATATACACAAGTACTCTAATTGATTTTCTTTGCCTCCTGTCACTATGTTTACGACAGAACAGAAGGTATTCATTGTTATTTCTTTTTTCAGAAGTAGGGAGAGCACTGTCGCGACTCAACGACAGTATCGGCAGGCATTTGACTTTACACAGATACTGCCAGAGGCTGAATAAAGACTAGTTGTGATAGTGGAATTTCTCATGAATAAATAATAAAGCATTCAAACCCTGGCCATTGTTCAGGACCATTGTCAGGGTGTTAACCACACACTCCCATACACACCCATTGACCCCTGTGCAAAGTGAAAGTTTTGTACAGAGGGTTGAAAATAGAGCAAAATCTGGATCCTAACTCTGAGATTAATCATGGATATCATGAAACTGATTTATGCTTTCATATTTAAGCCACCTCCAACAAAATTGTACACTATTCAGCTATCACTCATATCAATGACAGTGTTATCTGATATATAGTTTTTGAATTATTAAGAATCAAAAGTGGGAAATGTTTTTTGAAACACCTAGTACCTTTCTCCCTGCTCACACCCTTCACTGAATGTGAAAGTTCGAGAAAAAATCAGATAATCCATTCAAAAGTTATCAATTTTCAAAGTTTCTAGGCAGTCACTACTGGATAAGAAGACCACTGCAGTGTGTGATGTCACCTGTGTAAAACGATATAAAGAAAATATTAAAGAGAATTCCACAAAATTTCAGTTTTTGAAAATAAAAGAAGTACACATTCCCTCGACATTAATCCCCCTGCCTTCTGAAAGGGGCAAGTCAAGTGATCTTTTCTTATGCGAGAAAAGTGAAAATGTTGATTTTTTTTTTTATAATCATTTCCTTTGTATCATTCTACACATGTGAAATCACAAACTGAAGAAGCCTTCTCATCCAGCGATGGCAGCACTGAAATTCATAACTTTTGTACATTTTCCTCAATCAAACTTTTCAGCGATGTGTTCTACTAATACTGCTACAATCACTCAATCCACATGTATGGTGAACTTGTCCTTAAAGGTAGGGAATCCCATTTGCATGCCTTAAATGAAGAGTTGTATAAATACAGTGGTATGTTGAAGAGAGTATCATTTTAGAAACTCCCATAAAGTATTGAAAGTGGAAGGAAACATTTAGTACATTTTTATTGACCGTTAGATTTTGAATTGAATTTTTTTCGGGGCTCACCGTAAATTCCAGTACACTACTAGGCTACCTTTGCAGACCCATGCACTGCATGTGTGTCCATCATGTATATTTTGTGAAGGAAGTTCATCAAAACTTACAAACATTTCTATATACATGTACATTCTTGCCACACATTCTATGTTATTACATCATCTTTTATACTTTTAGATTTGTGTTTATAGATAAAACAAGAGACCCGCGGGTCTAGCGCTCACCTGAGTATCGCAAGTTCACCTTTCACGCAGTCACTAATCTAAATTATTCATAGCTCTACTAAAATTTGACCAGGCATTCTCAAGTAGAAGATGAAAATGTATAATAAAAAAAAAGGGCCCCAATTTTTCAAGATTCCTTAATTTGGGGGGATTGGGGCCCCCTGGGGCCCTCTGGGTGGGACATGGTGCCCATTTTGATAAATTGAGATCCTGACCCCCTAGGGATGCTACCTGCCAAGTTTGACGAAAATCCATCACAAGGTTTTCAGGAAGACGTTGAAAATGTACAACGGGCCCCCTGGGGGCCCCCTGGGGGCCCCCTGGGTGGGGCATGGTGCCCATTTTAACAAATTGAGATCCTAACCCCCTAGGGATGCTACCTGCCAAGTTTGGTGAAAATGGGTCATGGGGTTCTCAAGAAGACGATGAAAATGTACAATTTAGGCCCCATTAGGACCACTCCCCACCCCCCTCCCCTGGGTCCCAAGGGGGGCACCCCTGATTCTGCCATGAACAAACTTGAAACTACAGTCATCAATGTACTAACTCATAGTATGAACTTAGCTCTATCACTTCTGGTTCTAGAGAAGAAGATTTTTACAGATTCCTTAATTTTGGGGGGTTTGGGCCCCCTGGGGGCCCCCTGGGTGGGGCATGGTGCCCATTCTAACAAATTGAGTTCCTAACCCCCTAGGGATGCTACCTGCCAAGTTTGATGGAAATCGGTCTTGAGGTTTTCAAGAAGAAGATGAAAATGTAAAAAGTTTACGCACGACGGACGACGGACGACGGACGACGCACGCCGGACGCCGGACGAAGGGCGATCGCAATAGCTCACTTGAGCCTCTGGCTCAGGTGAGCTAAAAATACAGAAGACTGCAACAAAAAGGCTTAAGTGTGGCTGACACACAGAACTACTGAGTAGTTGAATTTTGTGCATTATTCAAATTGTAGATAACTGTTGACTTCCAAATTTCTCAGCAGTGGCCTAAACAAGTCCCCCGAGGTTCATATTCAATGTTTTGCTGCATTTTGGGAGGTCTGTAAAAGGTATCCCCTACCTTTAAGGCAAATGTACGAACATAAAGCCAAAGAAGTTTACAAATGAGCGGAGGTTCTGGGTCTCTACACTACAGATCTTCAAAGTCCCTTTGGAACCCACACAGATGGCAGTCTGTTGTGATGGTTCAAATAGGTAACATGGAGAAAAACAAAAACCCAGAACTAGAAATTACAGTTGAATTCAAAACCCAAGTGATTGCTAATACCCTTGTGGACTACTACATAAGTGATGCTATGATCATTATGTTTGTGATGACTATAAGATATTTCCATGCTATTTTGAGATGCCAAAAAATCTAGGAATGACCACCTGACTTGTCTGTGGTTTAACAATGTGCATGTACATGTATTTATTTATAACACTGCTATAACGAGATATTGGTTATTTTGTACGAGGAAACTTTCACGGTCCCAAATTTCCTTCCAAACAAGTCTATAGAAAACACTACTCAAAAACTTATAGCGAGATCAGCTATTACGAAATAACTGCTGGAACGAGATAAATTTTGTGATTTCCAAAGAAAAACATAGCTAATCAAACCTGTTATAGCAAGGTAAAGCAAAATCTCTTCGGGCAAAGCTTTACATGTACTTCTCCTGTGCGATCATGTTCCAAGATTGTAAAGTTCAATGCGACAAAAACTGTCTTTTACGCACATATTTTCTTCGATGCACTCCACCTAGCACCGCATGTTGTACGTGTGTGTTTGTGTGTGTGTGTGTGTGTGTGCACTGATACATGCAGAGAATGTGCTGGGAGTACAGTATTACGGCCCTATGCATACATGACATCATGACGTATAGGAGGTGTGAGGCAATCTGATGCTGTGATTGGCTTTCTACTAGGGAATTCCCCATCTTCACACACACAGGCAAAATGTACATACACATACATTGTATATCGATATACAGAATGTGTCACATGCACACACAGCTTTTTGCAGAACATGTTCAAGCTTTCCACACACAACACACGCTTGCCATAACCACATACCAATCCACACACGAATGTGACACGATTGCAAGCTATACATTTACGAATTCAAACATCAATTAAGAGAAACATTCCTGATGTCGGATTTCATTGGTGAAAAAATCTTCTTACCCATAAAGGTGAGTAAATCCCTCTCACACATTACCAGTATTGATTGAAAGGTGATGGGTAGTCCCACATGTGCAAATCAATGTCTTAGTGTTATGTTTTTTCATACCTTCTGACATAACGAGATATCGGATTTAATGAGGAAAATGACTCAGTTCCGACCATCTCGTTCCATCATTGGTGAAAAAATCTTCTTACCCATAAAGGTGAGTAAATCCCTCTCACACATTACCAGTATTGATTGAAAGGTGATGGGTAGTCCCACATGTGCAAATCAATGTCTTAGTGTTATGTTTTTTCATACCTTCTGACATAACGAGATATCGTAAGGTGAGTAAATCCCTCTCACACATTACCAGTATTGATTGAAAGGTGATGGGTAGTCCCACATGTGCAAATCAATGTCTTAGTGTTATGTTTTTTCATACCTTCTGACATAACGAGATATCGGATTTAATGAGGAAAATGACTCAGTTCCGACCATCTCGTTCCATCATTGGTGAAAAAATCTTCTTACCCATAAAGGTGAGTAAATCCCTCTCACACATTACCAGTATTGATTGAAAGGTGATGGGTAGTCCCACATGTGCAAATCAATGTCTTAGTGTTATGTTTTTTCATACCTTCTGACATAACGAGATATCGGATTTAATGAGGAAAATGACTCAGTTCCGACCATCTCGTTCCATCAAGTTTCCCCTGTACAGATTTACAGAAACAAATTTAGAGACAGAGTAATCACGTTTTGTATCACAAAATATGTAGATCGTTTCCAGTTGCTTCATATTGTCCACACATCAGGTTGGATCTTATTGGACCCCTACACCCATCGCTTCCATGGGCCAATGGCAATGAACTGCATCCCATGAACAGAGTTTCCACTCTTTAAAGTCTTGCTTTGCATAACCCCAGTATCAGAACTGGGATACTTATCATGAAATGTACATTTTGTTAATCTCAAGAGCAAAAATCAACTATCAATAAATTTCCTCATTTCCTCCAGTACAAATGCCCAAAATATCCACAAATCTACCTCTAAACATGTTCATCTTTGAAAAATTATGTGCTTTGACTATTATCTAATCTTGTAAAATACTTATGACTGATGTTGCAACCTGTAACTATCAACTGTCATATGGAGACTACGGATATGCAGATTAAGTGGTGGCTAATAAAAATCATTATTGTAAAACATAAAGAATGTCAATCATAACATTTCTGATGTGCTTAGATGTTGTCTACCATGAACCCTCATTGCTCTACATCACATCTCTGGAGGCAAGAACAAACACTGCAGAACAGAGAAGTCAACAACAAACTGCAATTGCATGTGACAATGTCATTTATTTTTTTGCTGTGTGTGTTGTTGCTGCTCTACATGGTTCTTTCAGACATTTTAGTTCATCCTCCTGATGAAGTCATTGATGAACTTCTCGCGGTTGCCGTAGTCACCACCCTCGACCCAGTGGTTGCCCTTCTTGCGGTAGCCGTGGCGTGGTGAGCTGAGCTTGAAGGGCCAGAGGAAGTTGGCTGCCTGCTTGAAGTTGGGGCCAACGGTGAAGATCTCATGGATGAGATCCTCCACACAGATGATGCCATGCTTCCCTGCAGGCATGGGTAGAAAAATGTTATAATGATGGTTATCTGCCTGTCCATTTGTCAAAAGGATTCTGTTATACGCAGAATATTTACGAAAGTTATCCTGAATAAAGCTTGCAGGCAAATGGTGCTGTTGGCAGGTGTGATGACAAGGCATAAAAATCACTAAAGGACAGATGTTTAACACATTTACTATTTGTTGACCCAAAGGGTGGACACCGTTTCACACTATGGGCCCCAACATTCTCTACCGCAAATTCACACAATGGACTTTCCTGAATCCGTACAAATGAGCTCATTTCAAATAATTCACATTTAATCTACACCCTATTACATCTGTTCATTCAGAAAAAGATATTCATGGATGGTGTGTGTCCACCTAAAATTGTTTGATCCTTAACCCTATTTTAACTGGGGGGGGGGGTCAAATTGACCCCTCCCTCGACGTTTCGCGCCACGATTCCGCAACGCGCAAAGATTTTGCTGCATCGTTTCATGACTTTTTTTCATTGAAGTCTCCCGCATATTTTGAGACCAAATTTGCCACGTCAGGGTACATCGTTCTGAACTTACGTAATGTTTTGCATATGCATGTCAACCCGAAAATAGCCTTTTGTCAAGGCCCTCTCGCTGTAATGGGCGAGCGAAGTGAGCCCAGCCGAGCGCGCCAGCGCGAGGGCCTTTTGAGATCTGCTTCACACATTATCATTCATTACACGTGAACCCTTCTAAATACTCATTTTAATGGCTTCCGGTCAACCAATGGAATGGCGCGCTCCCCGCATCCTCAGCCTTGGTGTTGTCATGCCTGTTCGCATGCATCACTGACCACCCGAGGAGGTCTGCCACGGAACTCTACACAATCTGTGTGTAGAGTTCTGTGAGGTCTGCGGCAGCGGCGTGGATTCGCTCTATTCAAATCGGGTTCGAGCAGACAGACACGCTGATTGGTCGGTCGACTTTTGCTCCCGAAATCGGGGAGCAAGACTCGGTAATTCAAAGGGCTAACAAAAGGATGCGAAGCAGATCTCAAAAGGCCCTCGCACAACCCCACTCAGCTGGGCTCTCTTCACCATACAGCGAGAGGGCCTTGACAAAAGGCTAACCCAAAAACAGCTCAAATTCATGATATCGTGTGCAAATCCAATGCAAATTGTTTTTTGGTAAAATTGATATAAATTAGATTATTTCAACTTTTTACCATTGAAATTAATCAATTTGAGTGTAGATAAGCCTGAAAAAGTGCCTGCAACAAATTTTGGCAAAAAAACAATAGAAAACGGTCGAAAAAACATATACATAAGAAATTAAGAAAACAACAAAAAACAAAAGAAATTGATTTTGATTGCGCTATTTTTTTACAAGAAAACTGTTTGATGTGTCTTGAGAAATTCTGATACAAAAAATTAGCAATCCTTCAGTCTTTTTAATGGAGTTATAGGTGAAAATAGGATTTCATGCATAAATTTGCATAATTACTTTATTAAAAATAGAAAGGCAATATTTTTCTATTGTATGACCATGTAATCTTGTAGTTGACATCCAGCTCTATCTTTAGGCAAAATTTTGCGGCGATCGTGCGTTTGGCGGCCGAGATCTGAAGGGGGGGGGGGGTCAAATTGATCCCCCCGTAAAAAAACTTGGTCTCAAATAGCCCAGTTAAAATAGGGTTAACCCTAATCAGCCCGTGCTTTTTTGGCTATGCTAAAACGGGAGGGGGGCGGATTCCACCCCCACCCCCTAAGATCTCGGCCACAGTAGTGCAATCGCGACGAAATTTGGCATGCGTGACACCCACATCATAATTTACAAGATTGTGTTATTAGATTTTTTCAAACAATCAATTTTTACTTTTAATCAATTAAGTCATTTCAATTCTTATTTTATTGTTTTCAGAATTTCTTATGTCTTTCTTTGTTTTTCAACTTTTGGTTTTTCTTTCTTTTTTATTGGAAATTGTCACTGACCACTTTTCTACCATAATCAGCATAAAATTAATGAGTGAAAGTGATTAATTGTAAAAATCAGGTTTTTATGGCTTTCATGACAGAGCACTGTTTTCTATAGGAAATGTACACAAAATCACAAAATTGTGTCCGTTTTGGGGCGACATGCCATTACAAAAATGGGAGTGGCTTCAAAAAAGTATGCGCGGACACTGCAAATTTGGTCTCAAAAGTTGCACGAGACTTGAACAAAGAAGGTAAAGAAGCCTTGCATCGAGGCCTTCTCGCGTTAAAGAATTATAGTGCGAAACGTCGAGGGGGGGGGGGGCGGATTCATTCTAACACAAGATCCCCCCCCCCCATTCTACTGAAATACAGGAAAACCTACCAAGAGCTGTCTCGATGATGGAATTGTCGGTGATTGGGATGCGACTTCCATTCGCGCTCTTGCCAAAGCCTCTCTTGTAGATCAGCTCACGGACAGACTTCAGGTTGGGGTATCTGTAGTAGTAATCATTAACAGATGTCATGAAATACACTGTCATCAAGAATCCTTGTGGGTCATACAACTCCATGAAACATTCACACTACAGGGCTGAATCAGTCAAGTGACATGCGCAAGTGACATGCACCTAAAACAGCACCACAAGTTGTTATATGAGCTGTGCCAGCATGGATTTTGACTTGAATCATGGTCAACATTTGCAGTCTTGTTGATGTTGATTAATTCTTATTTTAATACACATCTAGAATTATTCTAATGCACTACGAGCAAGGAATGTGCTGTTTCCCTCTGTAAAATGAAAGCACAAGCCAAAGGGACAAATCCAGCAAAACATTTCCAAATGTATTTAGTTCATATTTGAAGCAGAATTCAGAGTGCTTTAGTGCAATTGTCAAAAGATTGACTATGTCAGCAGCTACAAGATATTCATTAACCCTATTTCTGTCACATACGCCGTAGCCAGACTGCTCAGACATTTTGCAGTGCGCAGACACAAGATTGTTGATGGCCTTTCTGATTATCATTGACATTAATGTGTCATGTTATACATCATTTAAAAGCTTATGGTCTAAATTTTCATATTACATAATAATCTGAGTGAGGGCGCCCTTCAATTTTAAGTAGGACGCCCTCTTATGTCACATAATTATCATTGCAGACTTACTGAACTACAAGTTACCACCTCATTTTTTTCACACAACATGCTCTTGCATCACAAAAAGGTCTCATAGATGTTATAGAGAATTTATTCAGCTTTCAGATGATATGATTTTTTCATCAACAGCATCAGTACTTTTCATTTTATGAACAAAAGTCTGTGGCAATTACAATCTAGATTTCACACATTTTGTGTAATTTCTGATTTTGTAAATGATGTTGGCCTGAAAGTAGATAAAGCGTGTTTGTATCTTGTCAAGCTGAAAATACAAATTGAATTGTGCTTTTTATTCTAAATTTAGATTAATCTTGTCCTATGATATTGCCATAATGATGAGATAATCTAAGGATAAAAATTGTTATTGAAAATATTCAGACTTCGGAGTGTCCATTCCAGTTGATCATATGCTAGCATCTACGACTTTCTGCACTCTCCTGACTGAAACAGAATTAACTATCACAGCAGTCATTTTCTTTATGATACACCTGCACTGAACTGAAGTTTCGCATAGTGATGGTTTCCTATGTAATAATAATAAACAGTCAAACATACACTGTACCCCAACATCAAGACTTACAGCTTCAGGCAGCCAGCAGGAGGCTACTGTAACCCTATTGCTCCTTACGCCTGCCCTGCTGGCCCTGGCTACCTAGAGACCTATTGCACTGCTGTTAAGGCTGAGTAAACAGTTAACAACTGCTGCACAGAATGTGCAGTGTTCGATCTATTCTACATACATTTATGAGGCCGATATTACTGGAACTATACCCCTTCACAGAATTTAAAGATGTTGAAAGCCCTATCCTGAATGTTTCACTTCATATTTTACTATTTTGACTTTGATAAAATAGATGAAAATTGACCCATGTGTACGATCATTTCATCGCACATGGGGAGCTCTATTACAGTCCCACATATACAGATTCATGTAAGTTCTCCACACAAGAAACCTATGGCAAAACTGTACACAATATATTGCAGTCTGAATGCAAATAAACATGGGCGGGGCCACCACAATTTCTTGGACTTTGAGAAGGCTTTCCTGATTGGGTGAAGGTGGGGAAGCTTTTTTCACACTGGATATTGTTTCCTTACACTATTAGCCAATCACAAATGAGTTTATAGAGTGGTAGTGTCATAGCCTTTGAAGTAATCTGTCAATCAAAATAGGGCCGATTAAATCAGCCAGAGCATTTACAAGGCAGGTTTTGGGCCGATTAAATCCGCCCGTGACAAAGACAGGGTTAAATCAACAATAAAATGTCCCCACTCGGTAATGGCTAACCGATGTGTTGAGAAAATAACGCCTGATCTGGCCCAGTGACGGAGAAGCCATGTGCTTTTTCAACTCTCCCAATTTATGTATCTACCAGGGAAAATCAGTAATTATTTCCCTTCTTCACCCCCTCTCCCCCTCCCCCAAGTTATATTACTGGGTCTACTGTGCTTATTTGTAGCACTTTTTTTTCATGGGAGTTGGAGTGATTCATCTTTTACTATGTGTAATTTGTTTTGCCTTTTCTATCATGTCGCTTAACTGCACAATGCCCATATTTGAACAAAGTAAAAAGTAGCATCTTAACCCTATCTGTGTCACGGGCCGATTAAATCGGCCCAAAACCTGCCATGTAAATGCTTGGGCCGATTAAATCGGCCCTATTTTGATTGACAGATTACTTCAAAGTCTATGACACTACCACTCTGTAAACTCATTTGTGATTGGCTGACAGTGTAAGGAAATGATATCCAGTGTGCAAAAAAGCTTCCCCACCTTCAACCAATCAGGAAAGCCTTCTCAAAGTCAAAAGAATTGTGGTGGCCCCGCCCATGTTTATTTGCATTCAGACTGCAATGTACTGTGTACAGTTTTGCTATAGGTTTCTTGTGTGGAGAACTTACACGAATCTGTATATGTGGGACTGTAATAAGATCGCCGTGTGCGATGAAAAGATCGTACACATGGGTCAATTTTCATCCATTTTATCGAAGTCAATATAGTAAAATATGAAGTGAAAACATTCAGGATAGGGATATCAACATCTTTGAATTCTGTGAAGGGGTATGGTTTTCGTGATATCGGCCTCATAAATGAACTGTAGAATAAATGAACACTGCACATTCAGTGCAGCAGTTGTAGCTGTTTACTCAGCACTACCAGCGGTGCAATGGGTCTCTAGTTAGCCGGGGCTAACGGGGCAGGGTGCTAGGAGCAATAAGGGTACAGTAGCCTCCTACCCGCAGCTGGACAGTCTCGGTCTCGAAGCTTAGAAGCTGAGGTATGTTTGACTGTTGATCATTATTATCTAATAAACCGTTACTTTAGGAAAATTATGTTCAATGTAGGTTTATCATAAAGCAAATGACTACATTGATGGTTCAATTCTGTTCAATGAGGAGAGTGCAAAGGAGTCTAGCAATGCATAGCATACTCGACAGGAATGGACACTCTAAAGACTGAATATTTTCAGTGACAATTTTTACCCTTAGATTATCTTACCATAATGGCAATATTATAGGACAGGAATAATCTAAACTACAAGTAAAAGTCGTATAATCAATTAATATTTTCATCCTGACTAGATGTTAGCATGCTTTATCTACTTTCATGCAAACATTTCATTCATAAAACCAGAAATTGTGCGAAGTGCGTAAAATGTAGGTTGTACTTGCCACACACTTTTGTTCATAAAATGAAAAGTACTAATGCTACTGACAAAATAATCACATCATCTGAAAGCTGAATAAATTCTCTACAACATTTGTATAGACCTTTTTGGGGTATAAGAGCATATTGTGTGAGAAAATGAGGTGGTAACATGTACAAGTAAGCCTGCAAAGATAATTATGCGACATAAGAGGGCGTCCTACTTAAAATGCGAGGGCGCCCTCACTCAGATTATTATGTAATATGAAAGTACAGTATTCATTGCATAATCGGGCATCTGATAATCGGGAACCTCGCTTAAATGACATACGCTTCCCAGAAACATTTCCAATGCACGTTATTTTCACTGGATAATCGGGCGGGGACCTCTGATAAACGGGACAATTTTTCTTCAAGCGATCTTTGATTTTGTTGATATTTTACACAAAAAATCTACCAAAATACCACAACAATATTTCAAAGATTCCCTATCAGTTGTCGTTTAAATCAAACTTCCAAAGCAAGCTTCGGACTGGTCTGTTTTGACCTCCGTCCATCCAGTACACGTACATTTCAGCTCGCTGCCCGCCTTCACTTTTCTGTACATTGTGTATATGGCGAGCCAGATCGCTACAACACATGTACAGTGCAGTGATCGCGGCAAGTAAACAATCAAGCCGTGATGATTGAATGATTGAAGGACTTTTCATTGACGTTCCCACATCAGTTCTGGGTAATCATTTCCCATGGTTGTGGATATACAGAACGCCCTACGTGTCCAAGAATTCTACGAATGTTTAAGAAAGTGCTATAGCTTTTAATCCACATATTTTGTGTTCAAAGAGAGGCGACAGAAGATGGGTTGTGATTACTCTACATCATTGCGAGAATGCAGGGACAGCTAGAGGGTCGCGCCGAGGGGTAGCGTGGTTGTGTATCCATGTACATGTACAGTACGTCAGTATGCATGTATGTGTGTGTGTGTGTGTGCACTACATAATGTACATGTCGTATGCCGTTAGTGCATGGTGAGTGCTCATCGCGAAATCGGGCACCCCGCTTAAAGGGGCCGTGTTTGCTACTCCCAACCTGTCCCGATTATGCGATGAATACTGTATAGACCATAAGCTTTCAAATGATGTATAACATGACACATTAATGTCAATAATAACAATCAGAACTGGCCAACAACAATCCCATGTCTCTGCACTGCAAAATGTCTGAACATTCTGGCTTCGTCTATGTGACAGAGATAGGGTTAAAACATATGTGAAGGCTCAAATGCTGTAATACTTCCTTCACGAATACAGTGGACTCCTGTTATAACGCAGTCCTTGGGACCTGCAGTTTTCTTTTGTTATGTCGAAATTTTGTTATAACTGTGTTCGTTTTAACGGGAGAGCACTGTATCATCATATCAACCATGCAAGCAGTCTAAAAGGTCCAACTGAAACAATCATTTGGCAACCTCATAGGCAATCTACAATGTACAAGAGACCCGCGGGTCTAGCGCTTACCTGAGTATCGCAAGCTCACCTTTCATGCAGTCACTAATCTAAACTATTCACAGCTCTACTAAAATTTGACCAGGCATTCTCAAGTAGAAGATGAAAATGTACAATTAGGGCCCAAATTTTTTAAGATTCCTTAATTTGGGGGGGGGGGGATTAGGGCCCCCTGGGGCCCTCTGGGTGGGGCATGGTGCCCATTTTGATAAATTGAGATCCTGACCCCCTAGGGATGCTACCTGCCAAGTTTAACGAAAATCCATCATGAGATTTTCAGGAAGAAGATGAAAATGTACAATTCAGGCCCCTATTTGGACCTTCCCCACCCCAAAGAGGGGCACCCCTGGATTTGCTATGAACAAAGTTGAAACTACAGTCATTAATGTACTCAATAGTATTATCTTAGCTCTAAAACTTCTGATTCTAGAGAAGATTTTTAAAGATTCCTTCATATTGGGGGGTTTTGGCCCCCCTGGGGCCCCTGGGTGGGGCATGGTGCCCATTTTAACAAATTGAGATCCTAACCCCCTAGGGATGCTACCTGCCAAGTTTGGTGAAAATGGGTCATGGGGTTCTCAAGAAGAAGATGAAAATGTACAATTTAGGCCCCATTAGGACCCCTCCCCACCCCCCTCCCCTGGCACCCAAGGGGGGCACCCATGATTCTGCCATGAACAAACTTGAAACTACAGTCATCAATGTACTAACTCATAGTATTAACTTAACTCTATCACTTCTGGTTCTAGAGAAGAAGATCCATGTCAAGCTGCTGCTTTTGATCGCGGTCTCCTGCTTTTCTGTTATTATAATAACCAAAAATGTTTAATTTTAAAAATCAATTTATTCAAATCCCCTCTGTTATATTCTTTTTTTCTAAAATTCGTTTAATGAAACGATGTGATATACTCTGAATGAATAATCAATTATTATTTACATAATCTACAAGTGTTGATTTAATGATTCGCCTCTGAACTTTTTTTTTTTTGAGAATGATATGCTACACGTCTTATACATCGAATACTGTCATGTTCATAGTGTGTGTGTATATGTACCTTGAATTAATTTACAAGACAGTATATGCTTGCTTAAATGTCATGTAACGTTAATTTCTAAATATGTGTATTCTTTTGTTATGTGTGATTTGGAAAAAGGCAGAAATAAAATCAATCACAATCACAAAGAAGATTTTTACAGATTCCTTAATTTTGGGGGGTTTGGGCCCCCCTGGGGGCCCCCTGGGTGGGGCATGGTGCCCATTTCAACAAATTGATTTCCTAACCCCCTAGGGATGCTACCTGCCAAGTTTGATGAAAATCGGTCTTGGGGTTTTCAAGAAGATGAAAATGTAAAAAGTTTACGCACGACGCACAACGGGTCGACGCACGATGGACGCCGGACGAAGGGCGATCGCAATAGCTCACTTGAGCAGGTGAGCTAATAACTGGTAAAAGACAACAGTTAAGTAACTGAACCACAAGTTCTAAGAATGCAGGGTCACTATAACTCACCTACATATTGTAGGCACAGACACTCACTCTCTACAAATATTTGTGTGTGCATACACTTTTATACATTAAAGGGGAAGGCTAGTAACTGATCAGTGGGAATCAGTGGAAATGATGGGAGATGATTGTTCCAATCCTTATGGGATTCATTCAAGAGTTCATTGTATATCTATTGTTGTGTGAAAATTATTTGCTTCAGAATTGTCTCATATTCAAGTAATGTGCAGTTTAATGCTTCCAGGTTAGCGTCCCTGGTCAGTGACGGAGCATTAATCTGCACATTACTTGAATATGAGACCGTTCTGAAGCAAATCATTTTCACACAACAATAGATATACAATGAACTCTTGAATGAATCCCTTAAGGATTGGAACAATCATCTCCCAGCATTCCCACTGATTCCCACTGATCAGTTACTAGCCTTCCCCTTTAACAACAGTTTCAAATGTATCCAAAGCTCTGTAACAACACTTCATCATGATACTGTTGAGAAAGGCTTGACAATTACTGCTTGTATATATTTTTGTTGAAAAGAATAAGTGAACACTTTTTTTTTGGGGGGGGGGCATAAATAAAAAATACTGCTTATGATGACCATCTTGCACAAATTTTATAGATCATCAATCTCCACGAAGTTTTCAGCATTTGAATACCCATAGTTCTGTCAAATCCATGAATATATCCATGTGTGGTGTACAATAGTCATACAAGACTCACCCCCAGGCGATGTATGGTTCCACCAGTCGGAGCATCTGGAGAGTGGCCTTGTTGATGCGGACAAAGACACCGTTGTGGATCTGCCTCAGTCGCAGGAGCTGGAGGATCTTGCGGACACGCGGGCTCACACCATTGATGCTGCAAAGAGTATGAAAAACAGCATTGGTACATTTTGATCTTTTCCACTTTTTATGGTCTACAATTCAGGCTCAAGGAACAGTAATCCAAATGAAACAAAATCTTCCTTTTCATACTGTTTGTGCAACCACAGCTAACATATCAAATGAATTATGAGGAAATAAGGCCTATTTCAAATGTAGCAGTGAGAATAACACTGCATGGCATTTTTTATGAGGACATCAAATGGTTGTCTCAAAACACTAAAATCCCTTGTACAAAATACACTCAGCCAAAATTTTACAAAGACAGACAGAATTTTCTAGAATAGTCTGCACAGATATTCATCTTCAAATTACTCAAGAGCTAATTGGAGCTCAGATACTATCAAACAAACGTGTATGTGGTGCTTTTCATTGGAGTAGTCACAAGAAGCACATAGCAATAATGTGGACAAGTACCGGTATAGAATGTCATTATTCAACAATTGTTTGCTGGTCTTGACAGAGCATGTCATTTTGCCCAATGTTTGGTTCAGGGGAAAAAAAAAAATCCTTTTGTCCACACAAATTCTTCTCTCTTTTTCTTTCTTTCTTTTGCCAGAAATTAATTTTGTAATGAAAGTCAGTTCGATTTCCAATAGGTTCACACAGAGGTTAGTTAGGACCCGACGATTTACCTCGTAAAAAGCAGATTCCCATTGTATCCAATCTTGCTACTATGGAATTCCCCTGTACTGTATACCCCGCGTTCATATTGGACCCCCGAGTAACGGGGCAGTCACCAGAGATCTTATCTTTTTTTACGACTGACCGTCCACACTGCTATCTCATCTGTCCCCGAGCTGTGGGGGCATTTGGGTCTTGGAGCAAGCTCTGCCATTTGAAACCATGCATAGCACATGCGCACACTTCATGAATACAACTGGTCGCCATCAAATTTGCCCCTCCTAAGGTCACTCTCCCCTCCAATCCTGTCCCCGTACACCGACTTGCTTGGAGGGGACGAGGGGACAAGTCCCAACGAGCGTTCACATTATCGTTTTTGAGGAGAAAGTCCCACAGCATGGGGGACTTTCCCCGCATTGCAGGGACCAATGTGAACGCAGGGATAGTTGCTGAGGATACATGGACATGATTTTAAAAATCTATGCTGTGCATCAAAAATGCCAATTTAATAAACAAAATTTTTGATTTTATAAAAGTGATTTTGAGTTATTCATGAAAAATATGGCACAAGTGAAAATGTACAGACTAGAGAGAACCAAGTAAAAGATATCACAAAGGTGTTTCATTTTTTGACATTTACCCTTCATTAAAAAACAAATATACTCGACTTAAAAATTGCATAGGAAAGTGAAAGGAGCGAGTTACCACTTTTAGTTTGTATTTCAAGAAATTTGATCATCTGTAATGATCATAAGACAAAACACAGAAGACTCACCCCCTGATCCTGATGACAAATGCAAGTCTGGGCTCATCCTCGACAAAGAAGTTCCCATGCTTGCGGGCCTGGCGGTGGAGGCGAATGTTGTCTCGCTCACGTTTCTTGTACTCCCGGATGTATTCCTCAGCACGCTTGAAGATCACACGCCTCTTCTTGGCATTTTCCTGAATTTGCAAAATGATTTTGTCATACAACTGTAGCTTACTGTACTGTATATTGTACAGATTATCTCCCAGCAGCTCTTCCAAGTTAAATTTATTAAGATACACACTGAAGATACATACAACAAGAGACATTGAACTAGAGCACTCGCAATAGAGCACATGTATCCCCCGAACCCGTCTCCCATACCCCATCTGGATTACTTTTTTAGGCCAGAACGTTGTATAATATGGCAACTGTCGCAGGATACAATAAAATTCGACGAGAAATGAGGCTAGTATATATGGCACATACAAGGAATATGACATGTCATCCTATAAAAGTTTGAACAATAAGAGCGCTGGCAATGAAAACTTTTGTTACCTAGAATAACTCCCCATAAACCTCCATAGCAAGTTTGAATAAAATCCGACAAGAAATGTGGCTGATAGAGCATATACAAGAAATGTGACATGCGGGCGCCGTCACCACAAACTGTTGTGTCCTTCATGTAGAATGACCACCCATACACCTCTTTAGCAAGTCTGAGTAAAATCCAATAACAATCAAGTTATTGGCTAGATAAGCATGCATTTTTGCAAATTTTGACATGATCAGGGTGACCTTTGACCCTGTAAAAGGTGGAACAGTGAGGGCAGCATTATCAATAGTGTAGGTGTATAGATTTGACTATGATGCATTTACATACCAAATTTGAAAAAAAAAATCGGTCAAGAAACAAGGCCAGCGACGCACACACAAGCAGACCCTTTTAAATTTACCTTTTCATGTATAAAGATGGAACAAGCAAGGGTGCCACCATCAAAAACAATATAGGCATTTTCCATTTCACTATAATGCACCTTTTTGCCAAATTTGAAGAAAATCTGATAAGAAATGTGGCTGATAGAGCACACACAAGAAATGTCCATTGGCATCTAAGTCAGAACACTGAGGGCGCCGTCAACACAAACTGTTGTGTCCTTCATGTAGAATGACCACCGATGCATCTCCTTAGCAAGTCTGAATAAAATCCATTGAGTAACTATCAAGTTATTGCATGAATAAGCACTTCTGCAAATTTTGACATGATCAGGGTGACCTTTAACCAGGGCTGCACACTAACCCATTTTTTCTGCCGGTCCAACCTGTCTCTGTCGGACCGGTAAATGCCCCGTTTTACCATTTTTTACCGGTCCGAACAGAAAATTTACCGGTCAACAACGACAACCTAAAAAAACATTAAATGACTTGCAAACTTATTTTCTTGTTTTTTATGGACGTACCCCCTTACCCATGTACATTTTACAGATTGATATTCTTTTTTTTAAACTTGCATTATTTATTGCACAGGAAATAGAAAAAAAAAAGATAGGAAAAAATAGAATGTTTGTTTGTGAATTACAGTGTAAAATGATAATGAACAAAATCAGATTGTATCAAATGCGTTTGTGACTTTTTCTAAACATCGGCGCACGAACTTGCTGCGTAACCTGCTCTTGGTGGTCAGTTGGATTGCGACGATTTAATGAATTATTTTAGCTGTGATATTTTCTGATGCACACGCTACAAGGGGTTCTTTATTTTTCTCCCGATAATCTATTCGCATTGTGCATGCGTTCTTGAAAGGTGCACGACATGCAGGGCCGAATTCGCAATCCTTTTAGCGCCCATTTCCACCTCAAATATTTGCGGGATTGTGACGATTTCATAAATTACTTCGGCTGTAATATTTTCAGATGCAAGTGCCAAAAGAGGTTGAAAATGTGTCCTTTATTTTTCCCGATGAACTCTTCGAATTTCGTAAGTGCGTTCTTAAAAAAAGATGCACCACATGGCCGAATTCATGATACTTTTTGCGCCTATTTCTACCTCAAATATCAGCGGGATTGTGACGATTTCATAAATTACTTCGGCTGTAATCTTTTATGATGCAAGCGCCAAAATAGGTTGAAAATGTGTCCTTTATTTTTCCCGATAAACTCTTCGAATTTCGTAAGTGCGTTCTTAAAAAGATGCACCACATGGCCGAATTCATGTTACTTTTTGCGCCTATTTCTACCTCAAATATCAGCGGAATTGTGGCGATTTCATGAATTACTTCGGATGTAACTTTTTGTGATGCACGCACCGGCGAGAATGGTTGAAAATGCGTTCTTTATTTTTCTCCCCATAATCTCTTCGCATTCCGTACATGCGTTCTTGAAAAGTATATAACACGGCCGAATTCACGATCCTTTTTGCGTCTATTTCTACCTAAAATATCAGCGGGATTGCGATGATTTTATGAATAACTTCGGCTGTAATCTTTTATGATAACGCACCAAAATGGGTTGAAAATGTGTCCTTTATTTTTCCTGGATATAAACTCTTCGCATTTCGTAAATGCGTGCTTAAAAGATCGATACGACACGGCCAAAAACCATGATTCTTTTTGCGCCTATTGTTTCCTCAAACTTCAACGGGATTGCGATGATTTCATGAATTATTATTCGGCTGTAATCTTTATGATGCACGGGCCAAAAGGGGTTGAAAATGTGTCCTGTATTTTTCTCCCAATAATCTCTTCGCATATCGTACATGTGTATACGACACGGCTGAATTCACGATCCTTTTATCGCCTATTTCTACATTAAATATCAGCCGAATTGTGGCAATTTCATGAATTACTTCAGATGTAATCTTTTGTGATGCACGCACCAGCTAGAATGGTTGAAAATGCGTTCTTTATTTTTCTCCCCATAATCTCTTCGCATTCCGTACATGCGTTCTTGAAAGGTATACGACACGGCCGAATTCACGATCCTTTTTGCGTCTATTTCTACCTCAAATATCAGCGGGATTGCGATGATTTCATGTATGACTTCGGATGCAATCTTTTATGATACACGCGCCAAAAGAGGTTGAAAATGTGTCCTTTATTTTTCCCCGATAAACTCTTCGCATTTCGTAAATGCGTTCTTAAAAGATACACGACACGGCCAAAAATCATGATTCTTTTGCGCCTATCGTTTCCTCAAACTTCAACGGGATTGCGATGATTTTATGAATTATTATTCGGCTCTAATCTTTATGATGCACGGGCCAAAAGGGTTTGAAAATGTGTCCTGAGTATTTTTCACCCAATAATCACTTTGCATTGCGTACATGCCTATACGTCACGGCCGAATTCACGATCCTTTTAGCGCCTATTTCTACATCAAATATCAGCGGGATTGCGATATGTCATTAATTATTTCGGCTGAAATCTTTAGTGATACATTCACCAGAAGGGTTGAAAATGCGTTCTTTATTTTTCTCCAGATAATTTCTTCGCATTTGTGCATGCGTTTTCAAAATTATACATTGCATGCAGGGCCGAATTCGATATTCTTTTTGCGCCTATTATTGTTTACTCAAATTCCAACGAGATTGCGAAATTTTCATGAATTACTTTTCGGCTGTAATCTATATGATGCAAGCGCCAAAAGGGGTGAAAATGTGTCCTTTATTTTTCTCCCGCTCATCTTTTCCCATTTCGTACATGCGTTCTTAACCCGTTGAGGACGAGTCCCGAGTATACTCGGGCAAGTGTCTATGGGAAATACGTGTTGTAGCAAAATCAATCCGTCCTCAACGGGTTAAAAGGTATACGACACGGCCGAATTCACGATCCTTTTCGCGCCTATTTCTACCTCAAATATCAGCGGGATTGTGGCGATTTCATGAATTACTTCAGATGTAATTTTTCATGATGCACGCACCAGAAGGGTAAAATGTGTTTTTTATGTTTCTCCCGATAATCTCGTCGCATTTGTGCATGCGTTTTTGATAACCAACACGGCATGCAGGACTGAATTCAAGATCCTTTTTGCGCCTATTATTTCCTCAAAGTTCAACGGGATTGCGTTGATTTCATGCACTCACCAAAATGTGTCCTTTATTTTTTTTTTCTCTCTCTCCTCTGTAATCTCTTCGCATTTCGTACATAAGCTTTTGAAAGATACGACGCGGCCAGTCGAATTCATGATCCTTTTTGGGACGATTTCTACCTCAAATATGTAAGCGGGACTGCCATGATTTCATGATTTTTTTTTTCCTCCCTAGTATTATCTCTTCACATTTTGTGCATGCGTTCTTAAAAAGTACACGGAAGAGCCGATTTCGTGATCCTTTTTGCGCCTATCTTCATTATGAGACCATTCTGAGCGAATGAAAATATTCATTTGTGAAATGACTGTGTATAATGAAAATGAACGCAATCAGATCCATTTACTGTATCGCTGAATATCGAATGTGTTTTTACTTTTTCTAAAAATCGACATAAGTAAATTAGTTCTAACATAAACTGCCACGCTGCTGCGAAGCCGGGATCGGATCGATCTTGCGTTAAAAAATCATGAGTAAAATGACCCAGAAATGCGTGCGCTTCTATCAATGCTTCTTGTCTGGCATGACCGCCGATCGCAAGCAAACGAAAAGCAGTTACACTGTACATGCTCTGCATGTATTGCATTGCATGGCAGTGCGTGAGCAGCGCCAAATGCGCAAGCGAGGGCGAATAACTGGTCGACTGCTAGTATAGTGCTCAAAACTAATGTATGTTTACTGTACAAAGTGCACCGGTAGACATAAACGAAAACTTGCGTAAAACTTGTTGAACAGTGCGATATCTTGCATTCTGTTTCTCCCTGATCGGGGCTGCTCTTTTTCTTTCTACTGACCCCACCAATGCTTTTTTTTTTACTGGTCATGTCGGACCGGTAACTTGTGGATTTCCTGAAAAGTTACCGGTCCGACAGTGACTTTTACCGGTCTTTGACCGTCGGACCGGCGCCAGTGTGCAGCCCTGCTTTAACCCTGTAAAAGGTGGAACAGTGAGGGCATTATCAATAGGTAGAGGTGTATAGATTTGACTATGATACATTTACATACCAAATTTGAAAAAAATCGGTCGAGAAACAAGGCCAGCGTCGCACACACAAGCAGACCCTGTTTAATTTACCTTTTCATGTATAAAGACGGTACAAGCGAGGGCGCCATCACCAAAAACAATGGCTTCTTTGTCTTACCATAATACACCTTCATGCCAAATGTGAAGATGATCGAAGAAGAACTGCAGCCAGCAGAGCGCTCACAAGAAAATCTCTGCGGCGGGCGTGGCGCAACGAGGCCAAATCCATAGTATATTTGTATCCTCCGAACTCTGTTCGGGGGATACAATTAACAGACTGATCATCAGACTGATGTCACACAGTCGTTTGTTTCTAAAGGGGTACGGGTGGGAAATATGAATGATTCACTATGACAACTTCTGACTTCATATCTTGCAAATTACATTTTACTATAGGCAGAATGTGTCATGATGCAATCCAGAGCACATACTGATATAAAGGAGAGTGCTCAATGTAATGATATGCAAGTTAGCTACAAAGTTTAATTACCTTCTTTGCTAGGAGACGAGCTTGGGCCCTCTTCGCCTTCTCTGTCTGCCTGTTTTTCCTCTTCTTCAGGAGGGATTCAGGAGCCGTTGGCAGCTTCTTTGGCTCACTGTAAGAATGAAATTGAAAAGGATTCCAATCAGACATATGTACCCATTAAGAGACTGCAACCTCAAGATAAAATATGGATTTTAGATACACCGTGTACAATAGTCCTGAATCTACAAAAGCTCTAGATAGCGAGTCTGAGCTCAGCACTGCAGCGAGGTTGACTGTCACACATAAAATTGGACTTACGGATTCACTTTTTGAAAGATGAGTCTCGCATGGAATGAAAGTTGATGGTTAAAGACTTTCGGAAACATGATGCACAGCAAAAGGGAGAGTAGACCACACTTTTGACATTTCAAAATATGACTGATTGCTCTCTTTTTAATCCTTCAAAAAGCTCTAGGATCACAGTTTTGGACATTTTATGACCATGCATACAATATAACCCGTTTGCAAGCTAAGCATCAATGCAGTTTGTAAACAAGCGTCTAGACACCTAGAAATATAAGTTCTGCTTAACCAAACTGCATCAAACTTTTAATAGTAATACAAGTGTACACAAAATGTCCTCCAACACATATCAAAACATTCACATACACAGGTAAATATCATTCACAGCAGATATCCGATAGTGTGGATTTCAGCTCAAGTTCAGTGGTATTGGCCAGAATAAAATGCAGTCACACTTAAAGGGGATGGCTAGTAACTGATCAGTGGGAATCAGTGGGAATGCTGGGGGATGATTGTTCCAATCCTTGTGGGATTCATTTAAGAGTACATTATATATCTACTGTTGTGTGAAAATTATTTGGCAGCCTTTCAATACATAAAGAAGATACCAACTTGCTTGCCAAGCTGCCTTCCACACACCTGTGCAGGGTTTGTGGCTTTGCTGTAGGGCTGGAAAGACACTGCTATACAACCGCCCTACAGTAGCTAGTTTGATATACTGTAAAAGTGGATATTTTCGTGTGACCAATTTTTTGCGCTTGGCCAGGTAAGAAGGGTTTCGCGTGTTTATAATTCCGCGGAATCAATACATCACACACAGGAACATATGGCAAGCAGAAACATTAGCCTGCTTTTAATTTTGCGGTACTTTCTGGTTGCGTGAAATGCACAAAAATTTCAACACCACAAAAATGTCCACTTTGACAGTAGTCCAACTTTGGGTTTTGCCAAAAGGTGCACTAGAATAGAAAAGAGCATGACAGTGGGCCGCGTTGCTGGACCTTCGAAATCATTGTCGCGACCCTCCCAATGTCAGCTCGCATAAGCAGTTCAAGTTTACGTTAACAGGCAAGTAAAGTTGCATAGCAACACATATAGACTCGTTTCATTCCAACTTTTGAAGTTACTAGTCAGATCTGCATTGTGTACACCTACAGCCACGGTGGCAGCAGCTTCTGAGATACATGTAGCTTCTGCGTTTACATGCTATTTGATCTGCATGCCACCCGTGCCAGGATTTGCAAGATGCACCATGGTTCGGCATAAAAGTATGCATGTTGAATCTGTGCGTATGTGAATGCAAATCTCTCGCACTGTATATCGAGTACCGCGCTCTCATAGTGCGATGTACACAGCTCTCATCCGCGTGTGGTAGAATAATGGCAGGCGCAATAATCCATTCACAGACGTACAGCGGTACATCGAAGCATGGGCATAGGTGGTCGAACGGTGGCAGCACGCGGTCGAATCATGCTCACTAAATTGCTTCCGCAATTAAACCTCAATCTAAATTTCGCAAGTATATCCTAAAGGTTGGTAATCAGTTAGTATATGCATATACTTTATCTGCATCCGTGCATTTCTTATCGGCATAATAGTAACAAATTGATTGTGCGAAATCTAGGTGTCATTTCTTTGCACGGGCGGTCAAAAAATGGGCAATGCGCCTTAGGGTAAGCCTAGCAGTATTCGGTCACCAACCACAATTCGGTCACTTGTCACTACCATAAAGTTCCGTGTATAAGACGCATTCCTACTTTCGGACCTAAAATTAAAAAAAAAACAACACACACACGCAAATTTCCACGCAAATATTGGTGTCATCAGCTCAAAATTTCCCTAGAATGCAGCATGTGTTTGCTCAATTTTTCGCTTCCTTTTAAACTTTCTTTTCACTGTATTCATTGGACATCGGCAAAATATAGAAGACGCAAAATGTGAGACTTGTCTTGGTACTCACTTGCTATTGTTTTGCCTTTCTATCGTTTATATCGTGGGGTACAAGGGTATGGTATCATCAAAGATCGTACTCAGAGTGTACGGTACGATCTTTGCTATCATACTCGCATATTGGCGCATGTCAGACTGGAAGCACAATGTTAGAGGGATCGTACGCCGAGACGTACGGTGCGTACGGTACACTCACTGTTGTTTCGCCTTGGATTACCAGTAACACATGTGTCTCTTGTACCATGCTTGTATGTAGTGCTAGCCTTTTGCAATAAGGCAGCTCGCTATCAGCACACGCACACAGACAGCAATGTAATGGACTTGCACACGCAGCGCGCAACGGGCAAGCGCGCTCCGATCCGATCGCTGTGTGCACGCAAGTCCATTGCATATTTTGCATGCCACCCGTGCCAGAATTTGCTCTATCACCAGTCGCAACGTGTTGTGAATGCGTTGAATCTCTCGCATAGCGTGCGAGTGCATGGATAGTACCGCGCTCTCGTAGTGCGATATACTACAGTATGTATACAGTTTCGCCCTTGCGTAGCACGCGCGCTAATACACTGTACATTCACATAGGCAGGGCGAGCGCACGGCGCGGTACGTCGCGCATGTCGATGCACAGACATACTTATGGGGTCGAACAATGAGTACAGGGGGTCAAACGATGGTTGCAGCGCAAGCGTTCGGATCATGCACGCTATTTTGCTTCCACTGCTTATATAATGTCGAACATTGGGCCACTTGCTTTATGTACGTATTATTTTAGTTTGAAAAATATTGCAAACAAGAGACCCGGGGGTCACGCGCTCACCCGAGTATCGCAATTTCACCTTCCATGCATTCTTGCACACTCTTACCTGGGAACATTGGAAACTTAGGTCTGCATATGGATCCCCCCCCCCCCCAACTCCAGGGTGGGGGGGCAAGCAGCCCTGGATCTGCAATGAACAAACTTGGAACTAAAGTCATCAATGTACAAACTCATGGTACCAGTATTAACTATGCTTTATCATTTCTGGTTCTAAAGTAGAAGATTTTAAATATTCCTTAATTAATGTGTGTGTGTGTGTGGGGGGGGGGGGGGGGGGGAGTGGGCCCCCTAGGAGCCCCCCAATAGGGACATGGTGCCCATTTGAAGGAATTGAGATTCTATCCCCCTAGGGATGCTACCTGCTAAGTTTGGTGAAAATTGGTCATGGGGTTCTCAAGAAGAAGATGAAAATGTAAAAAGTTTACGCACGACGGACGCCGGACGAAGAGCGATTGCAATAGGCTTAAGTAACCGAATACTGGGGATGTTACCCTAGCGTCAAGCTGCGATCGACATTATTCTGAGAAGTATTAAAAGTGCTACTGTTAAAATGGTGAAAATTCCATTTCTACTGGACTTGAATCTCACTCAGAAGAAGTCAAAATGCAAATATTCGAGGCCATAGGATATTTAGAGTGAGTTTGTGCATGTTTGGGCACTGCTGGCAGTCATTTGACAAACAGGTGCGAAAGTACACTAGATTCTAGTGCCCGAACGCGTACACTCCTGGCTCCCTCTTCAATTCTGGGCACCTCATTTAAACGCATGTGTATGGCGAGTGCTGTTTACTTACAGTAAACTCAAATCTCTTTGACCCTATTCACCAACCCTGACCTACTGTCACCTGGCTAGAGCTAGACAGGCATAGAAACCCTCATAGAAACCCTCATAAACCTTAAAGGACAAGTTCACCTTCATAAACATAACGATTGAGAAAATGCAGCAATATTATATTTTCTAGTAGAACACATCAGTGAAAGTTTGAGGAAAATTGGTCAATCGAATGTTATGCAAAAGTTATGAATTTTCAAAATTTTTGTGTTGGAACTGCTGGTTGAGGAGACTACTAAGGCTCATGATTTCATATGAGTAGATCTACAACAGTATAAAGAAAATGTAAAGAAAATTCAACATATTTTCACTTTTTTGCATAATAAAAGAGTACTTGACTTGCCTCTTTCTAAAAGGCAATGGGAATATTACCTATATAAATAACATAGAAAGTCTAGATCTATGTCAGTAATGAGTCAAGGGAATGTGTACTTTTTTCAAAAGATGAAATTTTGTGAAATTCTCTTTATATTTTCCTTATTAGTTATTAGAATGCCTAAATGCTGTTGTACGCATGTGACATCATACACTGCAGTGTAGTCTTCTCATCCAGCGGTGACTGCACAAAAACTTCAAAAATTCATAACTTTTGAACGGATTGTCTGATTTTCCTCAAACTTTCAATGCCTTCTATTAATATTGTTACATTCTCTCAGAAGGTGACTTGTCCTTAAAATGCAATTGCTTGCTAACACATAACTACACGCAGCCGCTGTCGCGAAGCGACGCGGCTGCACCTCTATTCCTTCGCAGACGTTGTCATTTTTCAGTGTGGTTGTGCGACTCCTTCATGAATATCTTTATTAATCGTGGAAAACTAAAATACAAGGAATTATCGTAATCTACGATAATCATTCAATAATCGGTATGCGATTTTTTGTTTAATTATGTCAAAAACTCACCGAAATCTGTGGCTGAAATCGGGTCTGTAAACGTCCTTATTGCTTCACTCCTCATCTGCGTGTTATTTGAATGGCATTCACTCTCGTATTAAATACTACAACGTACAACGTAGGTAGTCAGAGAGCTAGAGGGCGCCTCTCCGACTACCTATGTTGTACGTTGTAGTAAAAAACTAGTACACGATTAATAAAGATATTCATGAAGGGGTCGCACAACCACACTGAAAAATGACAACGTCTGCGAAGGAATACCTCTATTCCAGAGCTACCAAGTCTCACGCATTCTGCGTGAGACTCAAGCATTTAGGGCCTGTCTCACGATCTCACGCAGGGCACCCATTTTTCTCACGCATCGGGTGAAGTCTGCAATTTGTGCCAAAATAAGGAGCATAGCTCAAAGGATTCAAGTGATAGTTGCAATTGAAGGTATATTTCCCTTTTGTCTTTCAAAATTAGTAAAAAATAGTCACTTAACCCTATCTCTGTCACGGGCCGATTAAATCGCCCCAAAAACTGCAATAGAAATGCTTCGGCCGTTATTAGCGGCCCTATTTTGATTGACAGATTACTTCAAAGGCTATGACACTACCACTCTATAAACTCATTTGTGATTGGCTGACAGTGTAAGGAAATGATTTCCAGCGTGAAAAAAAGCTTCCCAACCTTTAACCAATCAGGAAAGCTTTCTCAAAGTCCAAGAAATTGTGGTGGCCCCGCCCATGTTCATTTGCATTCAGACTGCAATGTATTGTGTACAGCTTTGCCATGTGTGGAGAACTTACACGAATCTGTATATGTGGGACTGTAATAGAGATCGCCGCGAGCGATGAAAAGATCGTACACGTGGGTCAATTTTCATCTATTTTATCTAAGTCAAAATAGTAAAACATGAAGTGAAAACATTCAGATTAGGGATTTCAACATCTCTGAATTCTGTGAAGGGGTATAGTTTCAGTAATATCGGCCTCATAAATGATCTGAAGAATAGATGAACACTGCACATTCGGTGCAGGAGTTGCAACTGTTTACTCAGCCTTAACAGCAGTGCAATGGGTCTCTAGTTAGCCGGGGCCAGCGGGCCAGGTGTAAGGAGCAATAGGGTTACAGTAGCTTCCTGCTGGCGGCCTGAAGTTGTACAGTCTTGATGTTGGGGTATGTTTGACTGTTTATTATTATTACATGATGAAACTGTCACTATGCGAAACTTCAGTTCAATGCAGGTTTATCATAAAGAAAATGACTGCTGTGATAGTTACCTGTAATTCTGTTTCAATAAGGAAAGTGCAGAAAGTCGTAGACTAGCATATGATGATCAACTGGAATGCATGGTCACTCCAACGTCTGAATATTTTCAATAACATTTTTTATCCTTAGATTATCTTATCATTATGGCATTATCATAGGACAAGATTAATATAAATTTGAAAGGAAAAAGCACAATTCAATTTATATTTTCAGCTTGACAAGATACAAACACGCTTTGTCTACTTTCAGGCCAACATCACTCACAAAATCAGAAATTACCGTTGGTACACAAAATGTGCGAAACCTAGGTTGTAATTGCCACAGACTTTTGTTCATAAAATGAAAAGCACTGATGCTATTGATGAAAAAATCATACCATCTGAAAGCTGAATAAATTCTCTACAACATCTATGAGACCTTTTTGTGATGCAAGCTCATGTTGTGTGGAAAAATGAGGTGGTAACATGTAGAAATAAGTCTACATTGATAATTATGTGACATAAGAGGGCGTCCTACTTGAAATTGAAGTGCGCCCTCACTCAGATTATTATGGAAAATGAAAGTTTAGACCATAAGCTTTCAAATGATGTATAACATGACACATTAATGTCAATAATAATAATCAGAAATGGCCATCAACAATCTTGTGTCTGTGCACTGCAAAATGCCTGAGCACTCTGGCTACGGCGTATGTGACAGATATAGGGTTAAGTATGCACCAGATCGCATCATTAAGAGCTAATAATTCAAAAAAGCTCCCTACCATGGGAGGGGTGACACCCTCCTCGGGGGAAATTACAGAATACCGGTTTTGCCTCATATAAATTAGCATATTGGTGCGTATAAGAGCCGCCGGAGGCGGGGCCTTTGGCCCCGCCTCCAGCGGCTCTCCCTTAGAGATGAATTTCAGCCCAAAGGGCTGAAATTCGTCTTTCCCGACATTTGGGGCCCCCAAAAAGGCCAGAAACAGAACTGCCGTCAAAAAGTAGGTTGACCACACAATTTTTATGAAAATTGAGTGGTTTCAGAGGAAAACTGCTCTAAATCAAGATAACTCGACTAAATCGTCAGTAAAGAAAATCGAGCCGATTTTGACGGAACTATTTTAAAGGTGATGACGTCATCACAGCTGGCAGCTCTTCTTCCTTTCACTCTTTTCGACACAATCGCACAAGTCATTCATGATCAATCACACTACACACTAGTTTGGCAAGGCAGCACGTATACGCGTATTGTCAAGAGACATGTGCGCACTCAACTGCTATACGTATAGTACACTGTACTACAAACATGCGCGCGTTCTGCAGACTCAATACGCGCTACCACTGCACACGTACGCATCATAAGCTGTTATGTGTAGGGTATAACTGTTGTACGACTGCATAGAGTCAACATGGTGGGCTGTCAAGCGCACCCACACAGTGCATAAGCTACCACCAGCAATTACTTACTAGATAAGTGATTGTTTTCTTGTCTCACCTAAATTGTTATCAATTTCTAGGATATGGAATATCCTCGACTCCTAAAAACGTGAGTATACATCGCAAGTTCGGGTAAATTTTAACGGATAGTCTAGACTAGCATCGTCAGGATCTAGAACTACATTATTCGGGGGACACCCCCGAAACCCCCGAGAACAACGTATAGATACCACACTTCTCACCGCACAGAGCAAAGAAAACACACGTAAACAAATGCAATCGTCGACAGCCAAATCACGGACCGTATCGCAGATCGGATTAATATTTCAGATGGTTGCTATCGGCAAGCGTAATTACGCTCTTTTCAGAGCGATTTGCGCTCTCCGTGATTGGCTGCCGGTATTCTGTAAATTCGCGTGCGCATGCGCGCGAGCGCCGAAACGCCGAGTCATGAAAATCTCACTCATAAAAGTTTTTTGAACTTGGCATCTCTGCTATTCCGAATAGAGGTGCAGCCGCGCCGCTGTCGCTACAGCGGGCGGCTGCGTGTAGCTAGCTAACACACAGATGCACATGGCACGCACACTGCACTGTGTGGAAGGTAGGGCATATTTTTCACGATTTTGCCAATTATTTACTTCACAAAATCATGACTATGAGTTTTGACAATCCTCACAACAGTGGCACAAAGTGTAGTATATAGCTAGACGCACTAGAGGTATTTAAGAAAGAGCTCCAGAGAGTGCTGGTATTATGATGCGACGACCATGAACAGCACGAACAGCCACTACTGCACTAGGCCTAGGGCCTAAATTACTGCTACAGTGACGTGACAGAGGGCCTACAGTGTATGGTGAAAGACTGAAACATGTTCAACACAGTACTGCACAGGTCACCGACAATATTCGAGAACGATAGGGATGCACGGCCACTTTTAGGACGTAAAAATTAATAAAGCAGTGACAATTTCGTCGAAATTATAGATTCTACTAGATCAAGTGATTATGTAACATCTTTCTCTCCATTTTTCAGTGTTACATTAACTTCGATTGTTGAGATTGTACAGGATATTTTATCAAGAGATCACTCTACACTACCTGTCTGCCATGTTGGGCTGTAGGAAAAGAACGAATCGGAGGACGCCCTCTATCAATCAAAAGAAAAACAACCTGCTTGTCTTATGAGAGCGCAAAGAGTTGTAAGAGTTAGAAGATCCTACTGTGTGCGCTTGGATATATCAGGGATGCCAAGTTCAAAAAAAAAAAAAAAAAATTATGAGTGAGATATTCATGACTCGGCATCTCGGCATGCGAATATGCGCGCGAGCAAGGGTGTGGGAGGGGTTTTTCCTCCTGTGGCCCGAGTCCCACGGTGGAGCTTTTTTCAATTTCATCAGCTAGGTGCCTATTTTTTTTACTTATTTTGAAAGACAAAAGGGAAATATACCTTCATTTGCAACTATCACTTTAATCTTTTGAGCTATACTCATTATTATAGGCCCAAGTTGCAGACTTGGCCCGATGCGTGAGAAAAATGGGCGCCATGCGTGAGATCGTGAGATTGCCCCTAAATGCTTGAGTCTCACGCAGAATGCGTAAGACTTGGTAAG